>JARYGA010056639.1:5637500-6837500 GCA_030545235.1 Helianthus tuberosus
TTAAATTCATTAGTAATTTAAAAGAGTACAACTAAGACGAAATAAAACAAAAACTAATAGTCTTTTGTGGATGGTATTACATCAGAGATGTAACCATCGATTTGTTCATCACTCTCATCAGACTCATCATCATCTTGTTCATTGGCGTATAACGCCATAATCTCGTCTCTTCTTTATTGCAACCTATACTTGAATGTATTCACAACGCTGGATCTAGCATCATTCGAAGTTTCTAAATCACAGAGTTGTTCAACAAGATGTAGTCTATCTGTGTTCAGCACTTCGTCCATTGTCAATCAATAATCCCCCCCGCCCCCGTGTTGATAACTCACGTTCACCGTTCTTGATTGTCCATCCAGAATCCAACTGGTAACTTTTGGTAAATTAGCAGCATCATCATCATCTTCTGGAAATTTTCTCTTTAATCTTCTTATTACCGTTCGATTCCTTTCACAATCGTAGGCCATTGGAATCCGGAATCCCAAGGGCTAGAATATCCCTCTGAATGGCTTCATCCATACTAAGTATGACCTTTATTGTTTTGACTATCACCCTTCTCCTGTCAGAGAACTTTAGGATGAAACGTCCCTCTGACCTCTCAAACCTCCATGCAATAACATGCGCCGTTTTGTTTAAATTGTATGGCGTTTTAGACAATGTGTGGCATTTTTAGTGAATGTGTGGAGTGTGAAGCTTTTGTTTAGATGTTGTACTTATATAATGAGCTTTTTTTTTGCCGCCAGGTAGATATATGTTTTTGGTGGTAAAAAACATCAGTAATTTTTTGATGTGTATTTTGTGTATCAATTGTTGTGCCATGTAGGATGCAGGCCTATAATGTGACAGGTAATTATGGTGTTTTGGAAAGATAAATAAATTCAATTACGATGGCGTGCCTTTTTGTCACACCCCGATTTCCACGTGTCACCGGTGGGCCCAGTGGGGAGTATCGTGACGTGGTTGGCAACATAATAGTCAAACAACACAATATTTAATATGCACAGCGGAAGCAAATGAAAGATATAATTCAACCGAATATAATATTGTAATATCAAATATCACAACTGTCGATTGTTTATCCACAGACGGATCGAAAATAAAAATGGAAACAATAGTTCAACAGACTTTAGGCATCCTAAGCTTGCGAGACTCTTTATTGATGCTAAGGATAATATCCAGCCAATTACGCTTAGTACCTGCATTTAATCGTTTTGGGAAAATACGTCAGTTTACACTGTTAATACATTCAACTGACTCATTTTAAAAATGATTAAAAATTGATTTGGATGCACGTGGCATAAACATTTTATAACTTGGGAGAATTATTTAAATTAAATAATCTTGTGAACGAATTACATGTTCCTTATGCGTTCAGTAGCCCGGACGTACCGGGTTAAAGATCAATAGACACACCACATCAACTATTTAAGCACTGACGAGTGTACGCCTACACTCCGCGCTTAGGTCGTGGCCATTTCGTAAAATGATGCCAAGGATATCCGGGACATGGTCATTAACCCCCCAAAGGCTTTAAGTAAACAAAACTGTTTAAACGAGCCGATCAAATTATTCAATTAACCACCCAACGATGGAAGATTTGATGCCCGATCAAGCGGTATTCTATATACCGTCCCAAGCCCGTATAGGGAAAGTAAGTTAAAAGTATTTACCTGATCAAAGTAATAATCACAATAAGCAAATGCAAGTAGCTTTTACTGGTCCTCCTAATCTGGAACGAAGGTTTATAATAACCTATTAGAATCCTAACGGGTCTTTAGTTGAGCTTAAGCTTAGACCGGTTAGTTTCAAAGATACGGTTCGTACACATTATTAAGCGAAGACCGGATAGAATGTGATTTAGACCCGACAATTTTGAAGACTTTCTTAATATGGGTATTTCATACACATTCTGGATTTTGAGATAAAACCGATAAGGTTTGACCCGTTTCGGCTAATTTATGCAAACTAGTTACATAAACCGAACCGAACGCGTAATAAGCGTAATGGGTATTCATGAGAGCCATTTACAGGTTTCCTAAGTTAATATGCCTCAAATATGTTGTGACATCAGTAGGATGTCTTTTATTATGCCCAAAACGAATTTAAACACAAACTATGCCCCGTAGGGGTAGTTTGGTCATTTTAAAGGTTATAAAATAGTTTAAGTGTTTACCTGAGTTACAGGTCTGATGTAATTAGAAAAAATACTCAATTTAATAAGTTATATCAGTAGGGTAAAGTATATATGTGAAATTTATCAATTTTAACCAAACTATGCACCATAGGGGCATTTTGGTAATTTCACATAAGTCGAAAAGCTCAAAACTGAAGTCTGAGTTTAACAACCTTTGCTTACTATTAAAATATTATAATTTGCCTAAAATATCAGTAGGTATCAACCCTTGTATGTTTAAAATAGTTCTAGTACATACTATGCGTTAAAAACGCTTAAAAAGGCGATTAAAAGCCATTTCCGGGTTCTATACGTAAAGCTGATATTTTTATTATTCCAGAAGGCTTAAAATAATTTATTTATCATCTGTGATCAGTAGCAAAAGGTTTGGGGTCAATTAGATATGTAAAACTCATTTTATAGCCCGTAAGGGCAAAACCGACAATTACCGGATTAAGCTTACGACTATAAGTTATACTCAGCCTAAAATTAATTAAAAATCTTCAAAAATCCCAAAATAATATATTACATCAGTGGGTAATAAGTTTGATATCGAAAAGTATGTTTAAATAGGCTATACGCTAATTATGTCGTTTAATTAACATAAAGCTTCTTAATTACGCTAATGAGCATAACTCTCAATCTACACCTCAAACTGATGTCAAACTTTGCATACAAGTTTGTATATTAGTAACTATGGTTTCTACACTTTTACATTTTCACAAATCACATTTTAAGGTGAAAAGGGCATAATGGTCAACATATGAGCAATTAACGGAATCATGCGTATTAATTGGTTAACTAATGAACCATGGTGTATAATCACAGAGGGTTATACTAGCATGTAACCTGGTCCAAATAGAGCTCTAAGGTATTTCTAAATCATACCAAAACGGGTCAGAACTGAAGTCAAAGCAAAAGTCAAAGCTTTGCGACTTTCGGTTCCGAACCGGGTCTAAACAGTAAATTGTCGGGTTGAACATGTTTAGACATGTTCTTACACTAATTACCAAGTTATATTAATGATCAAACAGGTTGTATGTGTTCTACATTGCTAATCATGCATAAATTAGAATTTAAGTATCCTGTTGACTTTTTAATAACAAGTTTGACCCGACATTTGACCTAGTTAGAGTGGGAATCAGGGGAACCCTTTTAAGGGTTTATTACCCACATAATTACCAACTTATAAATACTTTCAATTCGACTAATCACTGGACCAACAATGATTAATCGTTAAGTCAACCGTTAATTACGACGGTTTGACTTTTAAGCTTAAACTAAGTAAAAACTTAACTAAGGAAGGTTAAGCAAACTTACTGAAGTCCTATGCTTGATTAGGAAGGTCTTGTGTCTACTCTTAAGCTCCCAAAAGCTCCAGAATTTCACAAGAAGTGAATGATCAAATGGTTGCAACTTCATGGCCTTTTATAGTGTTCTTGATCTCAAGGATTGTTGACACATAAGTCTAAACATGTTCCTTGATCACTAACACATGTCTCTAGTGTCTAGGAGCCACTTAGGGGTCGTCCAAATATAAGGAAAATCATTTTAAAGGTCAGAATTACGTTTAAACGGCAAACATCAAGTTTTTCAGTCGCTGGCACCACCTTACGGACCGTAAGGGGGTGGCTTACGGTCCGTAAGCCTGTGGGTAGAAACAAAAATTTGTTGTTCTTTCGGGTTTTGAAGGGGCAACTCGTGGGTTTCGAATTTGGGACATGATTTAACAGTATGGGGCCTTATATTATGGTTCTTGAACAATTATATACCCTACCACTTGGCCATGTTTTCTTGAATTCTTTTGAAAGTGCCGAAAATGAAGGTTTACCGTAGAAATTCCATAGGATCCTATCTTGCACTTCGAATTCAATTATTGTTAACCATTCACTGGATTGAAGGTATATTAGATGTGTGTAATATATGTTAGGGTCTCGGGATTTATAACGAGGTCGTTCAGAGGTAAAAATTTAACATGACGACACTTTTAAATCCTGCCAAACATCTTTATTAAATCCGGGTTTATAACGCTTTTCGTCTTACATGACACGTGTCGTTATTTCATTGAACACGAATTTTCGAGGTGTTACACTTTTAATATAATAAATGTTTGTAATAAAGTTTTCCGTCATTTCAGTTACTGTTTGAAGTTATTGTTTTGTTCAGCTTCATCTGTTAAGGCTGTAACACTTCTCATCTTTTCAGGGTTTGGCGTTTTGTTTTTAATCGCGTTTAGATAAAGATAGCACGTTGTTTTATACATTGTTTTAATGGCGTTTAGTCAATTATTGGTGTTTTTAATAATAATTTGTTAAAGTAATTTCATTATTAGTTTTGGCATTTTTGGCGTTTTAAATAGTAACAACGTGCTTTGCCAGCATCCGTTCTCACAATTTTCATACTATTAGGCGTTTGGTGTATGTAGTTTTTGGCGTTTTATAAACATTTTTTTACAGATATAATGTATTTTATTAATAGAGAATTAGATAACAAACAACAGAAAATGATCCCCTAAAAAATAGAAAATGAAAAAAAAATATAAATGCTAATCTAATTTCTCATTCAAATCTTCACTGTCGTCAGCCTCTTCTTTTTGAATTTTTTGTGCCTTGAACCTTTTAATACCTTAGCTAGATGCCAATTTTCCTACATAACCCTCGTCTTTAGACGAAGCTGATTAGTGGCATCCTATATTTTGGTGTGATCTATTGTTGTTTGGTGACATATCATTGAAGATCAATGCCTGCTTGGATGCTATTATGATCATGGGGTCCAAAATAGAATTTACACTGGTATTGATCCCTTCATGCCATCCATATATCCATCAAGATCAAATCTCACATAATGACATATCACTGTCATCAGTCTTTTTTCCTTGAATATATGTCCATCTCATTCAGCAAAAGCTTATAGAGATACCCACCTCAGGCAAGAATCCATTCGGTGAAACTTCATGCAGAACAATACTGAATATAGAAGAAACGAGGTTTGCCATCTGTGGTTTTTTTAACTATTTTGTTGGCGTTTTAAAGTGAGTGGTTTCTAGAAAACATGGCGTTGTTTTTGGGTGTGATCAATTGATTGTGCAGAGACGTCTCTCTTATAGGATGTTTTTGGCGCGCAGTTTAGGCGGAATTTTATTATAATAAATGCTAGTAATAAAGTAATCGTCCTTTTAGTTACTATGTGTATTTACTGTTTTGTTCAGCTTTATCAGTTAAGGGTGTTAGACGTCCCATCTTCCAAGTTTGGCTTTTTTATATTTAATGGCGTTTTGTAGACCAATATGACAAAATACACTAATAGAGAAGAAATTACACCAGAAAAATAGTTTTTATTATTTTTGGCGTTTTGTATGCCATGACCTTTGTGGTATTTTTTGGCGTTTTGAAACTAAGGGGAGAAATATAGTATTTTATTATCTAAAAAAAATTACACAAAAGAAAACAAAAAAAAATTAAAAGTCCTCGTCAGAAGGGACTTTTTCTGAGAAGTATCCATCACTTTCTTCGTCTTCTTCTTCGGAGATTTCTTCTAGTCTTTCATCCAAGTCATCACTTTCACTTTCATTGGCTTCTTATTATTGAAGATTTTGAAGCCTCCATTTAAACATGTCCTGCATGAATGCCATTTTTATGTCCATGTATGTGTTCAAACATGTGGCGTTGTGTAACTATTCTATGAACCCAACCCCCTGCTTGGTCATGATGTCTCCAAGCATGTAGTCTTCCTGCGCTCCGTTGTCACATATAACGGTCACCATGTCTGTTTCTTCATCAAAACACCATGATTGATGACTGGGTCCATTTTTCCATCTGCTTTCCTTGGTCCAAATTTCTTGGTTAATCTTCTCATAAGCTTATGTGTTTTATAACATTCATTATCAAGAGGGATGCCAAGCGATATGATACCCCTCTATACCTCTTCTTCCATTTTCAAAATTGCTTTGATTGTCTTCACAAACACCCTTCTTCTGTTGTCAAAACGTATGACGAATCTTCTGATTCTCAGGGTGTATCTCCATGAAACGATGGTTGCCATTTTTGGCGTTTTGGTTAAACTTGGCGTTTTGGTAAAAGATGTTTTTAGAATGATGGATGGAAGTGATTATTGAAGCAATGTTAACGTCGTTTATATAATGATTTTTTTGTCGCGTGATTTAGGAGGGAATTTCTTCTAATAAATGTTAATAATTGAATTTCAGTTACTATTTGTTTTCTTCTACCTGTAAGTTTGCAACGCGTTTTATCACTAAGCTTTGGCTTTTTGTATTAATGGCGTTTTATTCATTTTGAATGGCGTGTTCTCATTTTAGTTGGCATTTTGAATTTGAGCAGTAAAAGACCTTTTTACCTTTAATGAAGCGTGTCCACTTGATAAAATTGATGTTATTTACGAAAACGCCACCGCACCAATCTAGTCCATAGATTGTTTTGATCGGACGATCCATAAGCGTTCTCACTGTTCTCACACTTTTCAGCGTTTTCCCTAAATCCTTACCCTATATATATATATATATATATATATATATATATATTTAAATTCAACATCTGCCAACACCAACCCACCACCGTCACGGCCTTCCACCACTACCACCACCCACTCCACCACCATCACAACCTTCCACCACCGCCACCACTAACCCCACAATCATCACAATCTTCCACCATCGCATACCACCTCTGCCTTTTCCGGCTAGATCCATAACCACCACCAATCGCTCTTTCTACCTCTCGTCTTCATCTTAAACCCAAGACAAACTGATTAAAAAAAGTAAAACCATGACCATCACACCATATTCAAAAATTACATCATTATATTTGGTTTTGAAGTTTTGAAACCAAAACACTTCAGTGTTCAACCCCTAATTCAATCACCACATGCCACCAACCAACCACCATCATTGCAACCCACCACCACCCACCCCACCCCACCACCACATCGCCACTACAAGCACCACCACCACTAACTACAATTAAAAATCTAACAACCCCTCACCAGAACCCTGGGGGTCAGATTCACTCAAAACCATAGCCATACCATTGTAACCCCTAATTTCAATGGGAGCCACCATCGTCCATTGCTCATCCGCCGCAATCCCCACAACCTTCGTCTTTAAATCATCTTTCGTCTACTACTTTCTCTTTCTGAATATGGGTGATGGTAGTTGTGGTGGTTGTGGTGGGTAGTGGGTGTTAGAGAGAGAGAGAGAGAGAGTAGAGAGAAGAAGAGGATTCAGAGAAAGTGGGGCGTGGGTGGAATGGTGGATAGGCTTTTAATTTTTATGTTTAAAGTAAATAATAAAAAGAAAGTAAATAAAGTGGTGGGTCCCACTAATTAGATATTTTCTTTTATTTTTATAATATAAAAAATGAATGGATCAAAATGGCAATCTGAAAGATTAGAATTGAAAATCCCCAAAATGCCCCTTGTTAAAAATGGGGTTTTTGGATGGTGTTCGGAAATATGATGAAAATGGCAACAAAAGGGAAAAGTCAGGGACCTAGAGGAGAAAAAAAAACTATTTGGACTAAAATGGCATATTTAGATAAACCTTAGGGACTAAAATGGCAATTTACTCTTTAAAGAATTACAAAAGGTTACTGAAACAAAGAAAACCTACTACTATTTATAATTAAAAAGAACACATGCTAAAAAAAATTGTTTTGAAAACCGGACCGGTAAACAAACCGGCCGTGCTACTGGTTCACTAGTCGAACCGGTCGGATCGGATTCAAAAACTGATAAATTAATATAGGTGTATAAAATATATAGAAAACAAATGATCTTGTACTTATCCAAATGTCTTAGCTAACCTTTTAAAATGCTTAGCCCAATTATCTTAAAACAAAAAACAAGTTAATGGCCCATTTTAAAATATAGCCCATCCAATACTAGATGATTTGCCCTACATGTCACTGAAGTTATACAGCTGTTCACTTCCATCCAACGTCCATTTGCATGAAATTCGGTCAAACTTGACCATTTCAGTATTTCACATTAACATGCAGATTCGAAATGATGGGTATAATTTTTGTATTCAATATTAGGATATGCTGAAAGGAACAACCCAGATGAGCCATTCGAACTATTTGAGTCGTGACCCGATAACGTGCCGACCCGTGTACAAACCCGATTAATCTAGGGGTGAGCAAAAATTGGGCCGACCTGAAAAAACCGAGACCCATACCAAAAATTACCTGAAACTGAACCGATTCCATGTAAATAGGTTCTTCTTCGGTTCTGATATTTTGTAAAGTTCGGGTTTGGGTCGGTTCTCGGGTATGGACCAAGGGTAACCAAAATCTTAGGCCATTCGGCCCGTTCTGGCAATGCCTTGTCTTTAGCGACTAACGTTCGGGCCTTGGCGGATGATGGTCGATGGGGGTAAACAATGTTCAGTCCTGTGCTTTGCACGTAACCTCATCAAGTCCCCCTAGTTCGTGGCGTTTATCTTGTAAAGTTATGAATTAGTCTCGAAGTTTGGTTCGTCTTTAATTGGGCGGTCTTTTTTGATTTTTGAATTTTCTTCTGCCGGTTACTTACTTGGGTGACCGTCAGTCACTCTATCTTTTCCTTTTGAGGGGACGTTTGATGTGCGTCATCATCGTGACGTATCTCCCCCTCATTGAAGGGCGTAAGTCGGTTTTCATTTCCTTATACAAGGAGAAAGAAAAGTGAAAATTCATTTTCACTTTTACCCTTCTTCTTCACCATTCTTCTTCTTTGTTTCTTTTATCTCTGTCTACCTCGCATCGCCATTTTTCATCAGGTTCGTTATTTTCTTCAATATGGCTAACAAGAATAATATGTCTACGAGTTTTAACATTTTAAATCAAGCGGGATTTGAATGGACTGTTGAGAAGTACCAAATTCCTGCTTCTCTTAACCCAGTTCTTCCAGACAAAGACACCGCCATTTATCCTTTCCCACCCGGGAAGATAGGCGTGTACACTAGGATGTTCGATTATTGTTACTATAGGATTCCTTTAACCAAATTTTTTGGTTGATGTACGTTTGTTTTATCAAGTCAATTTGTTTCAGATGAACCCTTTTGGTTTAGATAAAGTGTGCCATTTCGATCTTTCATGTCATGGCCTAGGTTCGGACCTGGATTTGGATGTGTTCCGGGCTTTTTACAAGTTAAATTGAACCAGAGATTGGTATACGTTTGAAGTTTGGAATGAGAATGCTACCTGCTTTTCATGGATTACATCAAGTATGAAGAACTGGAAAGACCGTTTCTTCTTGGTGGATGATCGGTGCGTTCCATCCGAGATGGCTTGGAGACTGAGGAAGCCAAGCCTTCTTGGATGCCTTCCCGATGGTTTTCAGTATAACAAAACCGTGTACTCTTTGTTAATCAAGGAGTCCGTTCGTATCCAAAAGCTTCCGGAACACATCCTTGTCATGGGGAAGATCAACACCATCTGGCCCGAACCTAGATACTATCCAACAATTCGTTGGAGCGGAGAGGGTGAATTATGCTTTTTATTAGGATGTTATTTTTTTGAATTGTACCTTGCACCTTTCCTGCCTTTTTTTAACGACCGTGATTTATTGTTGGTGCAGTGATGGGTTTGAAGGATGTTCTTCGACTGAAGTCTTTTGACTCGAATGAGTTTGAGAATGGAGCGAAAAAGACAGTGGAAGGTAATAGGCCGTATTTGGACCAAGTCAATGAGAATTTATATAAAATTCATGACCCAGTCATTGCTGAGGGTCAAGAAAGTTCAGGTTCGGTCTCACTAGAGCAACCGATCAATGTCTCCCCGCTTCGTAATGTTTTGGTGAAGGCTGGTGAGGAGGGGAAGGCTGCTGACTCGGGTGGCGTTCAAGGCTCTCAAGAAGGAGGTTCAAAAGTTATTCTCTATGGTTCCGAGCACTTATCTATTAAACACGAAGATCCAGTGGGTGAAGGAGGTGATGCGGTTATTCAACCATCGGAAGGTTTAAAACCCCACCGTAATCAATCAACAAAGTCTGATTCGAACCCTAAAGAGCCGAAGAAACCTAAGTCCGCTTCTGTGACTAATCAAGTGGTTGTGTTAGAGGACAAGCTGGATCATGCTACTGAGTTTTCTACATCTGGGGCCTTGTTAGAAAATATGTCCGCTCATCTTCATGGGGACAAAATTCCAAGGGATCGCCCATATACCTGTCAACCAAGCCCACTATCCTTTGGTGGTCCCGATACTCGTCTGGTCGCTGATGTTGATATATTCGAATAACCATCTGCTAAGAAGACCGGGCCATATCCGTCGGGTAAGCCTCCTACTAGTGTTGACTATAATATTTCTAGCCCTAGTCCGCAACCGATGGATGGAGGGGACAATGCCTCTTCATCTCCTTTGTGGTATGAGACTGAGGCTGCTCTTGTTTGTTGGGAGTTAGGTTCCGGTGATGCGATGGACCTTGATTCGGCGGAGGCATTGGAAAAGTATGTGCCCAACTAGTCTTTGGTGAACAAGGATAGGATTGTTGATGCTTTGTCAGCGAAGATGTCGTTATTCCACATTGGCACTCCTGCTGAACATTTTCACTACCGGAGGATGAGCGGACCAGAGCTTGGGAATGCTCCGATGTTAAATCAAGCATAATCAAACTCTTTGGTGGGGGAGACGTATAAATGATGGGTTGACGCCGAATCAAATTGTCTTAGGTATGAGAGGGAGGTTGCTGCCTTGAAGAGTCAAAAGAATCTTAGGTCGAAGGTTAAACAGGAGATTGCTACACTTCGAGCCAATGTAGACCGTTTGAAAGAGCAAGTCTTAGAGACAATGAAATTAACAAGGCGTCTCAGGCTTCGGTTGTGGCCGCCATCGAGGCCAGGGACAAGGCTATCCAAGACTTGGGAATTTCAAACTTAAAGCTAAAAGAGATGGAGACGAAGCTGGTAGAGATCGAAGAGAGGAAGAAGTCAAAGCAGCAAGAAATGCAGACTGCATACGACCAGTTGTTAGCTGGCCATGCTAGTTTGGAAAATGGTAAGTATCCTTTTTGTTCTTTTTACTTTACTTCATGAAGTCTGAGATTGGTTTTTGACATTATTTTGTTCTTTCTTCCTTTCTCTTTTTTTGTTATTAGATAAGGAAGAAGTGGAGAGATCCAGGGACAGGATTGTCGAATCTCATCGAGCCGTGCTGGCCCACATGACCGAGGAGTTGCATCGATAAGATGATGAGGCGATCGGGTTGTACGGTCTCATATCGGAGGTTCTTCTTACCAAGAAATGGTTCTTAACGGAAGGTGTGCCTTGGGTTGTTCGGCTAGTGCATCAGAGTCTAGAGCTGGAAAAGGTCGTTGCGGACCTTGTGAACTGTGACAATGCTGTAGGCGTCAATGATGGGATTAAACAGGGATTTCATGTGGCCAAGGCTACAGACAAGCAAATGACCGAAGTTCAAGGTTATGATGAAGGAGCTAAAGATGCTCTAGATGCCGCCATTGCAGCCTTTGACAATTTTCACATATCCGTTCTCCATAAGGTCTCAGATTTGGTGAACGAGCCGCTGTCTGTTATTAAGGAGAAGAGCAAGCTTTCGATCGTAAAGGACGATTGAAGAAGATTGCCTACGCTTTAGTTTCACGTGTTTCATTTTCCGCATATGTAATTCGTACAACTCAGCTTTGTTGATGACAATTTATATTTTGAACATATTTGCTTTAATATAATTACTAAGTTATGTTTATAGATTTTGGCTTAGTTCGCATCCGAGCCAAACTTTTCTCGAAGTAAACATTTAAAATTTGTTTGGATACTTATTGTATCCAAGCCGTGCCATACTTTTAATGTATTTTGGTCAGATTGTTTGTTTATTCTGTTAATGCTTGATCAGGCATTGCTGGCTTATTTGGGTTTGGATTGAACCGCTTTGCTTAACAGTTTTTTTTTTATTTTTAACTAGTAAGCCTTCTGGATCGGCGCGAAGCATGGGTCGTGGTCCGTTCGTCCACGTTAGTATTCGAGCTCTTTTTGATGACTTAGTAATGAGTTGACATGCTAATTTTTGCAAGACAGAGATCATTTTATTAATTTAGTAAGTAGCATAAGCATACTTGCCGAGGCATACCCTCTCGGCTTTCGTACAAGGAAATTCAAAATATTTTCGGGGCATACCCTCCCGGTTTTACATGAATGTAATAAAAGTAAACAAAATGATCTTTTTGGTGCGGTGATTAACACTAATCACATGAAACACTTTTTTATGTGTACTCCATTCGATGTTCTTGGGACTGGAGTGCTATCTATCTTTTCCAAAACATACAATCCTTTCTCGCTAGCCTCTTTTACCCGGTATGGGCCTTCCTAGTTCGACGTCGGTTTGCCGTATGGTTCGACTCGACTTGCTTCGTTGTTTCGGAGCACGTAGTCTCCGACTTTGAACTTGTAAACTTTGGCACGAGCGTTGCAGAATTTTTCTATCTTTTTCTTGTATCGAGCCCCTTTTATCGCTGCAACATTCCGTCGCCCCTCTAACATATCGAGGTTCAACCGAAGTTCCGGTTCATTTTCTTCCCAATTCCTGATCCTTTTATTTAGGAGTCCTATTTCGGCTGGTATTACTGCTTCGGTGCCTTATGTCAGACTGAACGGAGTTTCTCTGTTGCTTGTCTTATGCATAGTTCGGTGAGCCAACAATACGTTCGGCAGTTCATCCGCCCAACTTTTTCCCTTAGTTCCAAGTCTTCCCTTGATTCCGTCTACGATCCGCCGATTAATTTTCTCCACTTGCCCATTCCCTTGAGGGTGGGCGATGGAAGAAAAGACTTGGTTGATTTTTAGGTTTTCACACCATCGCTTGAAAGGGTTTTCCACGAATTGCTTGGCTTTTTTATCACTCACGATGTATAGTGGTAGGCCAAAACGGCACATGATTTGCTCCCAAAAGAATCTCGTAACGTTATACCCAGAGATTACCGAGAAGGGTCTAGCTTCCACCCATTTGGTGAAACAATCCACCGCTATGAGAAAGTATTTCTCACTTCCGCTCGACAGAGGGAAGGGTCCGACGATGTCAACGCACCACCTTTGAAATGGTCACGCTGTAGTTACTGGAATCATTTCATTTTTGGCTTGGAGGATCACAAGTGCATGTTTTTTACATTCATCACACTGTTAGAGTTCCTTCATCGCACTTTCGTGCATTCCCGACCAATAATGCCCTGCGTTTTTTATTTTTGCTACAATCATCTTTGGTCTGGCGTGAATGCCACAGATTCCGTAATGAACTTCCCTCGCAATGTAACTCGCTTGCTCAGGATCAAGACATTTTAGGAGAGGACCCAAGAAGGTTTTTTGGTATAAACCACTGTCCTACATCTGATATTGAAGTGAGTTGATTTGAATTTCGGTAGAACATCATGGACCAAGTAGTTTATGATCGGAGTCATCCGTGGTTGGACCGGAGCTTCCACTTACAAAACTTGTGGGATGGCGATAGACGGTGCCGCTAAAACTTCAACTCGCACCCCCTTGCTAGATGACTGAATGATACATATGCTAAAGTACTTAACGCATCAGCTATTTTGTTCTTGCTCCGGGGAACATGCTCGATTCTGCATGAATCAAACATCCTTATTGTTTGCTTTACTTGCTCCCAATACTCTATCATGTTTGATTCTCTTGCCTCATATTCGCTATTTACCTGGTTTGCGACCAATAGCGAATTAACATGTGTCACTACATTCTTTGCTCTGACTTTTGCTGCTAGACAGAGCCCGACCAGTAATGCCTTGTATTCAGCTTTGTTGTTGGGGCTTTTGAATTCGAGACGCAAGGCATACATCATGTCTGTCCCATCTGGTTTGGTTAAGACTAAGTCGGCTCCTGCTCCTTCGGCACTTGACGCTTCATCCGTATACAATGACCATGGCTTTCTCGGAGAATGCTCAAAGCCTGGAGTTGCCACATTTTCTTCCGGCATTTCTACAAGAAAATCTTCTATCACTTGACCCTTTAAGGGACCTTTGGTTCAGAATGTGATATCAAAGGCGCCAAGTTCAATAGCCCCTTTTTTCCATCCGACCAGATATGTCAGGCTTTCGTAGAACATGATGAATTCTTTGGTCAGTTCAGACCTCGATTGGATGGGCTTGGAAGTATCGCCAAAGCCTTCGTGAGGCGTGCACTAGTTCCAAGGATAATTTTTCCAAATTTGGATATCTCGTTTTGTAATCCTTCAATGTTCGACTGACAGAGTAAACTGGAACTTGCAAGCCAGCTCGGTGTGCAACCAAAACCGCGCTGACCGCGTTATGTGATGCGGCTAAGTAAACCGTTAAAACTTCATCTTCTTTTGGGACGGTGAGAGTTGGTAAAGTGCTCAGGTAAATTTTTAGTTCTTCAAAGGCACAGGCCGCCTCGTTCGACCATTTGAATTCTGATCTAAACTTTTTCGGAGAACATCCATGAATGGCAAGGATTTGTCCGCTGCCTTGGATAAAAATCGATGAAGTGCTGCAAGTCGTCCGTTTAAGGACTGGATCTCCTTGATCGAAGACGGAGGCTTCATAGTGTGAACGGCGTCTATTTTGTCTGGGTTGGCTCACAAACCATTTGTAGGTCCCCTGGTTCGTATGGATCGTCACATAATTGTCAATCCAACCTAGAGTGCAGAATCCTCTAGATTAGATTAGCGCAGAAACGAGTAGAAACAACATTTACTATCAAACGGGTTTTTATTGATTATCTATCACAACGATTACAATTAATCAAAACCCTAATTCGTCTAAGCTATAAAGCCTTCACGAAAACTCTCTCACAAACTGTTTTGGTTGATTAACCTAAACCCTAATGCATAGCCATGTTTATATAACACAAGGTTTGCAACTTGGGCTAGGTTAAAACCTCAAGGGTTGCGAATGGGTCTAAGCCCAATTCATCCCATACACCCAATATATGTGGGTTTGGTTAGCCCAAACATTTCAACTAACTATTACAAAGCCAAACCCACTAACCATTTATCGTTTTACTAATTACAAGATATCCATAGACCAAATCTAAGTTGTTGTCACAAATATGCACCAACAAACTCCCCCTTGACAATAGCTTCATAAAATAACTTTGTCTTCAACTATATTGCATTCTTCATGTAATCTTGCAATGTCTTTGGCCTTTGGATAGCTTCAGCTTTAATAGCTTCTGTTAGCAACAGACTCCCCCTAAGCTGATGCATCCAATCACCAAATCTTCAAAATCGTTAGCATTTGAGTAAACTCCAGTTCAACTTTTGCATAGCAATCTTCAAACTCTTCAACTTTGTTTGCCATGTAGAAAGGAGGTTCTACCATGCATCCAATCAAACTCTCATCTTCTCAACACAGCAACTTCTCTGCAACATACTGCTTCAATCTATATACTATAAAACAAACATCTCGGGAAACCATAAGAATTTTACAACAATAATTAAATAAATTATTATTATTCAAGAGATGGTTAAACTGTATTACAGATTAAGCATTTCCAATTCAGCACCAACACGCAAAAAAATTTTAAACAAACACACAAGAACCTGCATTATTTAAAATTTTGAACTCACTTTCTAACACCGTCTCAACCTATCGGTAACAATTCCTCCACGAATAACAATTTTCCGTACGTTAAGAATTTAAACAGAAAAAGGAAATATTTTTGGATTTTTGTATTTTCTAAAATCAAGTAAATAACAAAAGCAATAAGCACTTTGTTTTTTGTGAGAATCACAGGTAAGAAGATCATATCAGCAAAATCAAACTGTTTTCACACTATTAGATAATTCTTTATATAATTTTCATGAAAAGCAGTCCAAGATGATTACCAGTATGTTTGTCCCCTTAAACAAACTCCATGAACATTTCAAGTACCATTACCGTATGATACGTTAAGGTAATTTTATTATTGATATACTAGCATGTCCCACTTCAGGATGTACCTTCGCGATCAAGGTATGCACAAAGATTCATCGTAGTAGGTGACTATACTGAATTCATTCTTTTGTTTTACAACGATAGATAATTGGTGATCAGATTAGTACTTCCCTACAATGAAGATACCAATATCTAACGAGGGCTAAGACAAATACCAATTTTTGGTATGATTTATGCATTTTGCACCTTTTTAATGACTCTCTAGGAGAGCTTCTTCATTTATGGGTTTTGGCACTTTTAGCTCTTTTAAGATATCCTGGTTGTGCCTAGGTCAGCATGTATCTAGATGCAGCAGAGGGACAACTCTGATATCCCCGGATGAAATAACAACATAAAGACCCAAAACTTGGATTTTGGCAATCTATCAACGCAAGATTTAAGGTCATTAAACCATACGCCACTGATGTGTTCCCCACTCATACACAGTTCGTTATGTTTATATCACATTGTTAAGATGATTATTTCATGGTTTTTGTCTACTGGTACAACATATGATGAAGCTGCTATCACACTTAAGCAATTTAATTCATTTTCAGTGTGACAGTCTAACTTGCTAATGTAATATCATTTCTTCTTTTTCACACGGTGATAACTCATTTTTGATTTTCTATATTTTTTATATTTTTCATTTTTCAATGTTTTGGGATTTTGTGGTTTTCTATTTTTTTATTTTTTATTTTTGAGACAACAATGAAATATTTACAAAATTCTTATGAAAAACCAGTTATTCAGGATTCCTCATCCCGTTGAGTACGACTAAATGTTCAAAGCGAGCCCTGTCAAAAGCTTTAGTATAAATATCTGCCAGGTTATCTAGTGTGTTGACTCGATGAAGTTCATTGAGTTTCTTTTCAGCACAATCCCGTATAAAATGATGACGAATGTCAATATGTTTAATGCGACTATGTTTTACGGGATTATTTGTTATAGAAATTGTGGCATTATTGTCTATCATAATAGGAGTACGAGTGAAATCCAAATCGTAATCGTGCATCTGCTGTTGTATCTAGAGAACCTGAGAGCAACAACTACCCGCAGCAATATATTCAGCTTCACACGTAGAGGTAGACACAAACGATTGCTTCTTGCATTGCCAAGACACAATCCTCCCTCCTAAGAACTGACAACCACCTGTTGTAGACTTCCTGGTAGACTTGCATCCTCCAAAGTCTGAGTCAGTATAAGAAACAAACTTCAAAATCACTATCAGCTGGATACCACAAACCAAGTTTAGGTTTCCCCTTCAAGTAATGAAGAATACGCTTCACCTCTTTCATGTGTGACTCTTTTGGATTCGCCCGATATCTGGCACACAGACATACGGCAAACATAATGTCTGGTCTTGAAGAAGTCAAGTACATTAGAGAACCAATCATTGCCCTGTACTGAGTTGGATCAACATCTTCAGTGCTTTCATGATCTGGGCCAAGATTGTGATTTTCACAGATGGGTGTGTTGAAAGTAGAGCAATCCTCCATTTTGAATTGAGACAAAATGTTATACACATACTTTGTTTGATGAATAAACATCCCATCCTTCTTCTGTTCAACTTGTAATCCCAGAAAGAAAGACAGCTCACCCATAGCTCTCATTTCAAGCTTGCTTTTCATCACCTTCTCGAACTCGTGACACATGTTTTCATCTGATGACTCAAAGATGATGTTATCCACGTATACCTGTACCAGCAGAAAATCTTCCTTCTTTCGCTTGATGAATAGTGTACTATCAATCTGACCTCTTTCAAAACCATTCTTTATCAGATGTGTTGACAGTGTCTCGTACCAAGCCCTGGGCGCTTGATGTAATCCATACAAAGCCTTATCCAGTTTGTAAACTCTATCTGGATATTCTGTATCAACGAACCCATCTGGCTGTGAGACATACACCAATGCACTCTTCACGTCTAGTTGGTAATCTTTGAAGCCCTTGAAAGATACAAAGGCTAGGAACAAACAAATTGCTTCCAACCTTGCACTGGTGCAAACACTTTAGTGTAATTAATCCCCTCTTGCTGATTGAAACCTTTGACAACCAATCGAGCCTTGTTTCTTGTCATGATTCCTTTGTCATCTCTCTTGCACTTAATCACCCACTTAGTGCCCATTTCCTTTTCACCTTTAGGAAGGTCCACTAACTCCCAAACCTTCAACTTTGCAAACTGGGCCAATTCCTCTTGCATTGCTTCAACCCATGAATTGTCTTTTAGAGCCATGTGAATGTTTTTAGGCTCCTCTTGGAAAATAAAGCAACTGCACAAACATTCATTCATAATCCCAGTCTTCTTAATCATAGCATACAAACCCGAGCTCTCTGCTATGCTTCTTCTCATCTGAACACCTGTAGCAAGATCTCCAAGTATCATGTCAACTGGATGATCTCTATTTGCTCGTGTTGTAGGAACGACATCAACTTCTAAGTTATCACCCAGGTTTGATCCAATCTCCCCCTAAACATTCTGATTCACAAATGGATTAGTGAAATCCTCCCCCTGAATAGGTTCAAACTCACTATCGCTTGAATCATAAACAGTAGCACTTGAGGAAGCTTCCGGAGCATCTGTCATTGAAACACTCAATCTAGGCATGAACTCGCCTTCATCATCTTCACTAACCACTGTTTGTAGCAGCTCAGACTCATCTGCATTTGAAAACTCAGGAATATTAAATGATCTAAAAACACCTTCATAATCATATAATATAGCTGGACCACTCGTTGATTGTTGAGGTTTGTATGTAGTAATTTCAACATTAAACACCACCTCAATTTTACCAGTTTTTAGATTGAAAACCCTTTTATTCGGTGTGCCAGGTACGTAACCTAGAAAGTAGCCTTCGTCAGCCACCTCACCGAATTTTTGTTTATCTTTGTTTCGTACAATGGTGAAGGGTAATCCAAATGTTTCAAAGCTTTTCAAGTTTGGTTTTTCGTTAAACATTAATTCATGACAAGTTTTGTTAAAACGTTTAATGGTTAAAACTTTGTTTAGGACGTAGAAAGCTGTATTCACAGCTTCTCCCCAGAATAGAACTGGAAGCTTTGAATCTGAAAGCATAGTCCTAACGGCTTCAATCAACGTCCTGTTTTTCCTCTTAGCAACTCCATTATGTTGAGGCGTATAAGGAGCAGGATATAGATGTACTATTCCCTTTCGAAGACAATTGAGATCCAGAATCCGATTCTTGAACTCCGTGTTATTATCACTCCTTATCCTCTTGATCCTTGCTTTATGGACGTTCTCCAATTTTGTAAAAAGATCTATCAGCATCTCTGCTGTCTCATCTTTTGTACCGAAAAAGAAAACCCATGAATAACATGAGTAATCATCTGTGACAACAAGACAATAGTACTTTCCACCTATGCTCCTCACGTTCACTGGACCGAATAAATCCATATGAAGTAATTCATGAGGGGCATCTATGGAATTTATTGTTTTTTATTTATGAGGTTTCTTATGTTGTTTTCCCTTCTGACATGGAAGACATTTATCTTCCACATGAAACCTCTTCATTGGAACCCCTTTCACTAGCTCATTTTTAATAATGTAATTCATTTTGCGATAGTGAATATGGGCATGCGTCTGTGCCACAACATTGACTCAGCCTCAGATGCTTTTGACAACAAACACGCCACCACAGCAGAAGAATCCTTCACACCCATTACCATGACATAAGTGTCATTCCTCCTTGGCGCTCGCATCAATATCCAATCGTCCGGAATCACCAAACCCGATTTCAACACTAATGCTTCAGTCTTGGTAAAAGGGACCGAGTGACCCTTGTCGCAGACTTGTGACACGCTCATCAGATTGTGTTTAAGCTGCTCAACATAGTTCACTTTGTCCAGTGTGATCTTCCCATTAGTCACTCTTCCTCGACCTGTAATCCTACCACCTTTAGCACCAGCAAAGTTCACATGTCCACCATCATAATTTTCAAACTCTGTCAACAATCTCGCATCCCCCGTCATGTGCCTGGAGCAGCCACTATCAACATACCATAAGTTGATAATCCTCCTCAGCAGCTCCTGCACACACCAACCAAGAAATTAGTTAGATTGGGGGACCCAAGCCTTAATGGTATTGGGTCGTCCAAATTCACCAACTACTGGAACATCCATCCAATATCCATTACTCCTAACATGAGTCTTGGATCTCAGACCTGTTGTTGGAATTTGATTTTTATTTCCACTAGGTCTATGGTCCTGAGGGTTCCTATTTGTGTTTGGACTATTTGACCTTTGAAAATTTTGATTTTGATATCTTGAGGTTTGATTCCAAGAAGCTTGATTGTTGTAATTTCTAAAGCAATTATTATAAAAAGTCCGACCACCATTATTTTGGTATCGATTTTGATATTGACCTTGACTTCTGAAATTACTTGAATTTCCATTAAGATTGTTCATTCTAGGTGAACTGCTTCTAGGTCTCTCATATCTGCCTGATGTAGATTCAGGCTGAAATCTTGGTTGATTTCTTTGAAAACGAGGAACTTGTGGAGTTCCTTTTTCAGCCTTATCTACACCAACAACAACATTCTCTTGTTTCTTATGAGCATAGTTCTTTGGAGAATTAGACACTTTCTCCTCATTATTACCACTCTTCTCTGGTGACTTCCCTCTCTGTTTTGTCACTCACTTGTGCTTCATTCTTTTTGTTAGGACAACAGCTAGCTACATATCCCTTTGTGTGACACTTGAAGCACGATCTCTTTTTTGAAGACTTCTTTACAGAAGCCTTAGAAGTAGATCCTTCATTTGATGATGATGCCTCAGAAGGATTTTGTTTAGTTTGCTTAGATTCATATTTTTCTTTGTTTTTATTTTTAGCAAACTCTATATTTGATTCGTTTTCAATAACAGTGGTTTCGTTTTTCATGTCACTTCCTTGAACAAAATTAACCTTTTTAACAAAATTTTGATTTTTATTCTTAGAAGGTGAATTTTTTTTTCAAAACAGGTTCCCTGTTATTTTCCTTCTTAGCATCATCACTTTCAAACTCATAACCTTGACTTGATGTGAAACTACTTGGTGATGTTGACATAAAGTCTGCGAACTGATCTTCATCAGGCAAGAAAGAATAGTCATGACTAAGAGGAGGTGGGACTTCATTAAAGCCCTTGAAGCCCACACTGGTCTTGTCATTACTCTTCTTTAACCTACCCATCATGTGTTTCATTACAAAAGAAGATTCTCTGAATTGATTTAATTTCTTTTCAAGTTCAATGATTTTTAGTTGTGCATCTGACAACTCTTTTCATTTTTCAAAAATCTTTTTTTGTTTTCTCACTCATTGTGTCATGAGCTAAGTCAATGATTTGAAGTTTTTCGTTTAATTTGCAGGTTAAAGCTTCAATTTCAGTTTCATAACCTTTTATCTTCTTCAAATATAAAGACTCATTTCTTTTAACAAAAAAGCTTGATTCTTTTATGTTAGACATCTCTGTAACACCCTTACTAAAATTTAACGGTTTTCATTGAATTTACAAACATAAACATGTAATTATGATTACATATTCTTGGGAAAATACGAATTTATTAAAAACTTTTCTTATAAAAAAAATTATACAACATAATATACAAGTTCATCTTTTAGAAATAACGACGAGGCAACGTGCTGAAGCTTCATTTTCTTGTGTTCAGTTCTTGTTAGACACTTGATCTTCATCCGGAAGGTTGATATCAAATACCTGTATTCAAAACCAACTCAAATCTTAGTTTTGACATTAATATAACATAATCCATCAAGTTCCTTGACCTGAATAACGAAATAAACAAAAAAAATGCAGATTCTACCCCTGTCGCGAGCCGCAACAGGGTTCTCTAAATCCGTCGTGAGCCGCGAGGGTGGTCGCGTGCCGTGACTACCTTTCCTCTTGGCTGTCACGCGACGCGACAAGCTAATTTCGACAGAAAGTTGTTCCCTTGAGCTGTAGATTCCCAGCTCCAAAATACTCAATCCTAAGTTGCACAAGAACGTGCATAACTTTCAATTTACTAATTCGTTTTACACGATTCTTTTTCCTATGTGATCATATCTCATAGAGTTAAAACCCGACATCTAAATTCACAAAATTTTAGATTTCAAGCTCTCGGCTTGAAATTCAATTAAAACACTTTTTGACCCGTTCATGATTTTATCAAACAAACTTGTTTGTCGCCTTCGGTTTTTCGTGAACATATTATTATAATTATTTCCTATTATACAAGGTTCAAATCACGGGTTTTTACGCATCATTGACCCGTTTTTGCTTATAATCTTGTTTTGACCCGTTAAGGGTATTTATGCAATTTTAAGCTTAAATTATGCTCATTCCTTGTATGCCTCATAATTCCACCCATTCATATTGATTAGTCTTCCACCACAACTATGATTGTGGTGGATTTGATTTAATAGACTATTTATTCCGAGTTCTATCCCTCGGATATGTCATTTTACGGCAAGACGCATTTTAAGACATTTAACCCTTGAAAGTTTATGCCTACAACTTTTACACGCATCTAAGGGTTACAAAGTCATAATATAAGTTTCTAAACAACCTATAAGGGTCGTTTGCCCTGTTTACCCATCGAGGGCCTTTTCGGTCAATTTTAATCCTTCATTTTTTACGATGAAGGACTTCCACTAAATATTTCACCAACATTGCATTTTTAACTATAAGTCTATACATGCGTACCTGGCCCGGGTCAACAAATAGACCCGATTTATACCTCGCTTTAATTATCCCATATTCTATGGCGACGCAATTATCCGAATTGCTAAGCGCTCCTGTTAACATAAGACTCGACAACCATATTAGTCGATATTGTTAAATGGTGTTATCACCACCATTTGACCTGTTTGGCCAATATGACCAAACGTTGCAAAAATTAAAAACATGGCCAATACTTTTAACTTCGATTTACATTAGTCGACACTAGACCAAATTTCCATTTTTACCCCTTTTTCTCATTATTAGATTACACTATAAGGTAATCTTAACGAAAATTCATAAATTCTTAGTCATTACATGACTAATTTACCGTTTCGCCCTTTTTACCATAAACCATGGTTTTTACCATTCGTTTTTGTTCCGACCCGTATCATTTCGCGTCAGAAACCTTATCTAGAATACTATCTCTGCCGTATCTACAACTTATGGAATAACCACATATTCTACAAAAAGGTGTAACCTTCACTTACCTCCCATCCGAACTACGCTTTTCTTTTCCTTCTTGATTCGTTTGACCCGCTCTCTGGTCAAGCTTCCACCTAGCTTGTTAGGCGTCAAACTATCACCATCATTCACAAGGTTGTTAGATAAATCATAATGTAATACGATTATTCCACCTTACACATTTTATATCCAAAATTATCATTCATCGTATTATAGGTCTGTTTAACCTTTTTAAAGTCAACGGCCTATTAACATAAGTAATTACACGATATAGCTCGACTACTCGTTTAACTACTTGATCAATTACCAGGTAGCATCATTCTTAGGCTACCGTTTACCCACTTTATTTACCAAGTTTTATAATCATAATCCATTAAAATAAACACAACGTTAATCTTTCATAACACATGATGATATCAAACAACATTTTTAACATGAATTTATCATCATTTCATCTTATTATACAAAACCCATTTCATGATAAGTATGATTTATGTACTCAAACACCTAAATTCAAGTACTTTGCCTTTACTATCTAATATGATGATTCCAACCGCAAGTTAGACACTAATATCATCATATCATAAATACCCACTTAGTACATATATGGGTAATCATCAAATCCCTAGTTTTATCACTAATTCTTCAAGTTTTCAACTAGGGTTTGTTTCTAAGCATGAATTCAACACAATATCACTCATAGATTCATCATTCATTCCAGAATTTCGATTATGATTATTCATCATAATTTTAAAGTATCACTAAATAACAAAATTCAACATACCTTGTGATCCCCATGACTAGGTGATCATTTTTATGTGTTCATGCATTGATTTAGGGCTTGAATCAAGCCTCAATTTGTTGATTTTGTTGAATTTAGGGTTTGAGCTCCATGAGCTTCTTCTCTTGATCATTCATACGTACACACACTTTGTGTATGTGTGTGTGTGTTTTATTTAGTTTTAATAATTAACTTCCAACTATCCCAATTTAGCCCCTCTTGGTTGGTTAGTTATTAAGTAGGTTACAACCTACTTATTTCCAATCCATATTCCCTTTTATTAACCGGGTTAACCATCCCTAGTTAACTTAGTGGGTTCGGGGAA
Source organism: Helianthus tuberosus (assembly GCA_030545235.1). Classification (NCBI taxonomy): domain Eukaryota; kingdom Viridiplantae; phylum Streptophyta; class Magnoliopsida; order Asterales; family Asteraceae; genus Helianthus; species Helianthus tuberosus. The sequence goes on from JARYGA010056639.1 coordinate 5,661,840, forward strand.
GTTTATGACTAGGTTTATTTTAAGTCCTGTTAAGTCTGGCCTTTTATAAACCTTATCTACCCATAAGCCTTTATTCAACTTTTATTTAATAATATGTTTATTTATTTAAAAAAAACCTCCTAATATTCACCTGGTAAATTTTACCACTAACGGTACTTTACCCATCTTTTAGTGTTAACGTGGTTTGATTACCAAACCCGTTTTCGGGGAGTTACAATCTCATTCACCAGACTTTGGTTTTGTGTTGACAACCTGTCAACCTCACCCTGTAATTCACGACATCTTAAACAAACAGATTTAGAACTTACCTCTCCAGTTTGTTTGTCTAAGTTGGCCATGAGATCCGTAAGGTCAGCTACCTTCTTCCTATATGCAGCATCCTTCTCTTCAGCATCTTGTTCATCATCAGACTTTAGCTTTTCTTCATGAATTTTTGCAGTCTGATCAGCATCAACCTGTTCAGCTTCACTCTCTTTCTCTACTTCAGCATCCACTTTTGCTTCAGCATCCTCATCTTTAACCTCAGCATCATCAACTGGGACTATCTCTGCCATAAATGCCTGAGTGAGATTCTCATCATTTTCCAGGTGAACACTCCAATCATATGACCCCTCTCGTGCAGTAGAGATCAAAGCTTTTGAGCCAGAGTTGTTTGATGCATTTCTATTATTTGAACTTTGACCCGAAGTCTCTGTCTTTGGTCTTTGACATTCTCCAGCAAAGTATCCATAACTTTGACAGTTGAAAGACCAAACCTTGGTCTTGTCAAAACCAACACTCTTCCCCCATGAACTTCCTTCCTGTTCTATTCATAAACCTCTTCACTCTCCTGGAAATCATGGCCATTTGCCACTGTATAACCATCTCTTCTAAGTCATCAGGGTCAACCTGATCATAATCTTCGTTAAAAGTAGCTGGATCAGATATCTTCCCCTGAATGTAATTCTCGTAAGAGGCAATGAATGAGGCGAGCAATGCTAGATGTTCTTCAGCAGCCTTCACACTTATAGGCAAAGACTTGGTACTGCTGCTCTGATTTGTAGCTGATGTTCTCTTAGCTACAGTTGATCCTCCAAAAGCAGCAACAAAACACACATTACCATCTTCATTGACAGTAACCTTCTCATTCTCACATTACAGGAACGCAGTAGTAGAGTCGCTAGAAGCATTGTGAGATGAAGAAGATGGAAGTCTAATGTAAATCCCTGGATCTTGAACCTGATCATGGCCATTTTCCTTCTTCTTCAAGTTGAGCTCGTATGCTCTTAGCTTACCAACAACCTCTTCAAGCTCTTTTGTGTTATAATCTGCCTCCCCTTTGATCATGAGAGTATAGATATCCCACTTCGCAGGCAATGCGTCAAGCATCTTGTCATTGATCTCAAAGTCAGTATAACTATCTATGTCATAGTTGTCCATTTCTGACATTAGATGGTAGTATCTCATGATGATATCTTCAAGTGACTCATTTCTCATACACTTGAACACAACAAATTGCTTCTTCAGTAGATCCACTTTGTTCTTTTTGACATCTTCATTTCCTTGATATCTCTTTTCTAGTGCATCCCACATTTCCTTAGAAGTAGGGTTGAAGGGGTAAGGTCCCAAAAACCTCATAAAAAGGATTTGAGACCATACCACAAACTGGCCTTTCAACCTTTTTTAACCTTGCGCGACCGCGCATGGGTCTTACAAAAGGAAGAAAGCAATCAGTAATTTATAGTCGCGCGCCCAAAGGAAAACATAAATCCTTGCGCCTTCTCCAATTTAACAAAGGATTAAAACCCTTTTGTTCAACACCTCCGCCTAAATATCCAGACTTGGATATTATTTTACCCAGACTTGGGATTTATTCGTCTGTGTCCACACAGCAAGGTGTCACACCAGATTACAGTAGTAATCTTCTAGAAAGAAATGCAATCATGTACCACCCAGACGGTTATAACCGTCTGGACACGTGTCATTACCACAAGCAACCCTGGAATCACAACGAAGGCATGCAATTGGAGAGTAATCTCCACTTAATCACTTTCCACGTGGCAATCCCCCAGCCATTGATCAAACCACGATCCGTGTGCATTCACATCGGATCGAGACAACTTAACGAAGGATCAAAGAACTTAACGGAAGAAAATATAACCGCTATGGCGTTAGCATCTTCCGTCATCTTTTCAATAACAGATTTTCCCTCCCAAAACTCCCGGTTATAAATATGAGAACTGTTCAGGTATAAACTCAGATCACACTCACTTCTCAAATACTTTTCTTCTCCATTACCAATACTTATTCTCACACCGGAGTCGGGTCAAGGAGAGAACCCTCTTCTCCCCTTGGCGAGGCTAACGGTGTTCTTTTTTGCAGAATCACCGGAGAAGAAGTTCAGCTACAACTGAATCAATCGAGGGAGAGCTAACCCTTTTATGCGGATTCAAACCCCCTAACTATCTCGGTTCCGACCATTTAGTTAGTGTTTCTTCATTGGCGCCCACCGTTTTCTCAGTTTTTCTAGTTTCTACCTCGTTTCGATTCAGTTCATTCCGTTTTCTGTTTTTGCACATGGCAGAAAATTCGTCATCTCACCGGCAACCTGGTCCTCGACCAAACGTCGGAAACAATTTACCAGTAGAAGGGATCGTAGAAGAGGCCTCGGACGATAACGAGGTTCAATCTAATCGATCAAATGATCCTGTTAGTCCAGGAATGTTACCAGCAAATCCTGCACAATCAATTTTACCACCAGGAGAAACTCCGATATCATGGTATGTCCGGTCCCAAGGGGCATTAAACGCAGTGTACACACAGTTGTGTGCTCAAATAGCTCCCGTAACCCAATCCCGAAGGCCGGGATCTAGAGCTCATGTCTCTCAACGAGAAGAATCAACTTATGATGATACAGGCAGTTACCAGAGACAACACCATGGTGAACCACATCCTCGTCGAAGACAATCGGTTCATGACAGGTTGGGTTCCCAACGGGACCCTCATACTGATGAATCCGATCAAACATATCGTGTGAGTGCAAACACCAGCGTATTCAACAGACTGCAGCCAAACTATAACAAATGCAGGCCTCGAGCGGTTTATAACCCCGAGGCCGAGCATAACTATGACTTAGTTTATCGCCCTGCTGAAGCGGCAGAAAACTCGAAGTTCATATTGGAGATAGCTTTGGCTCCATTGGAAAGGGCCAAATTACCATCTAACGTTGGGAAATTCAATGGGTTAACTGACCCTGATGATCATCTAAGAGTATTCACCAGCGCAGGGTTGGTTGGCGGTTGGACTCTTCCGCTATGGTGTCATTTGTTTGTGTAAACATTAACCGGCCCAGCGCGAATCTGGTTTGATAACCTACCAACGGGACAGATCGAGTCGTGGAAAGATCTGCGTAGAAAGTTTTTAACACACTTCAGCCAACAAAGGCGGTCAATGCGCGATACATCCGACGTCATGAACATCTGGCGCCGCGATGACGAGAATCTGGAGGATTTTATCACCAGATACAATAAAGAAGTGTTAGAGATTGGAGGTGTTAACGAACAACTAATCCGTGCTCAGTCTAAGTACGCGGTTAGGTGTGACGACATGGTCAAGGTGTTATCGGGAACAGAGGGCCTTCCCACGAGTTGGGAAAAGATAATGGCGGCGGCCAAGGTTTATGCGCAGACCGAGAAAAACCTTAATACAAACAGGCCACCACCACCACACAACAGGCCCGCAGACTTAAGCGCAACTGGTGAAAGGAGGTACAAAAAGTCATGGCGCGAGTCATCAGGAAATCGATCCTCTGAAGATGCCCGCACAATAACCAACAAGTTCTCTGCACAAAGAGAGAACAAGCACGAAAATAGGGAGAGGCAATGGACTCCCCTAACAAAGACCCCAGCAGAGGTTCTAAGTACTGAGGACCACCAATTCAAACCTCCGATTCCGATGAAGAGTAAACGTGGTCAAGACCCGACGCAATACTGCGAATATCATAAGGATAACGGGCATACCACGAACAACTGCATATCTCTGCGCATGGAAATAGAGAAGGCCCTCAAAAATGGAGAACTTACGCATTTACTCCAGAACATGCGCAAGGAGATTAAGCAGATTACCCGGGGAGAAGAAAGCTCAAGCAAACGGGCTAAAACTTAAAAGGACTCTATAAGTTTTCCGCAGACAAGACATGACTTATCAAACGCGGCGGAACTATCAGGGAGTAAGTTAAGTTCCATTTAATTATCCGAAAAACTTTGTAATGCCTCTGAGCACTATCCATGAATAAAATTACAAAGTTTCTATTATTTTCGTGTTTACAAAGTGCATGCAATTTCTTTTTAGTAAGTGCAAAAACATTATGGTAGTATAACACAAAGCTCCATGCGCGGTCAGTGATCACGTCACAAAACTCACACTTGAGCTTCATACCAACTTTATTCGCCTTTCTCAAAGCAAAAGTAATTGTACTCATCCAAAATATTGTAAAGACATATTAACAAAACAAATAGAATCATACTATTTTTGGCGTATAAATACGCCCTAAAGAGTTTAGACACAGCAGTGTTTAAAATCCTTGCGCAACAGCGCACCGTCAAAACAAGGATCAACATCCTACATAAAAAAAATTGTTCAATAACAATTTCATCCTACTCTAAATCTTCACCCCCATCCGGGAAGATTTCTTTAAGTTGCGCAACGTGATCATCCGATTGCAGCGCCACATTTATCAACTCCATCACTGGAAGTTGCAAGTTATTAAACTCTGTCTTCATAGAAGCAAGAGCGCTGGCAGTATTAACGCCAAAGGTAGCAGACTTGCTGTCATCCCAGTTAACCTTTAAAGTGCTATTCACGTGTTGCGAACATTCCGCATAACCTTGCGCGTAACCATCTCGTCGCGCAGCAACCATCAAATTAGCAACAGTTTTATCCAGTTCTTCAGCGTTTAATACAGATTCAGCAACCTATGAAATCAAGCAAAGATAAAGTATCAAAAAAGCATATATGAACAAAAAAGAAGAAAGGAACTTACACAAGCAATCCCGCGATCTTTCAACCAGGCCATATCATTATTTAAAGGTTCAAGCTCGCTTTCCGCTGAAACTCGCGCCATTTCTGAATTCTCCAGTTTCTCTTCAACCTCAGATAAACGACGGGAGGTTTCAGTATTCTCAGCATGCGCAAGTTCTAGATCCTTCTTCAATTGTTCCTGGTCAGAAACTAAAGCGGTAAGTTCCTCTAATTCTTTATCTCTAACGGCAAGAGTGGCTAAAGCTTGTACCTCCCGTTGCTCGCTTCGTTCCCTATGAGAACGCGCTTCCACGAACATAGCTTCCATATCAGCTTTTTCTTTCTTCAATCTTTCTACCTCCGCATCTTGGTTCTTCAGATTTTCAACCTCAGCCTAAAGGTTATTGATGATATTGCGGAGGTTTGCCTTCTCAGCATTATCCTTCTCGCAAATTCTCCTCCAATTTTTGCGTTCCTCAGATAAAAGCGCAGCTTCAGCTTCAGCTTTTCTTTTCCAACCAGCAACAGACCATTCCTCAGTCTTGCGCTCAGCTTCAAACTTAGCTTGTTCAGCCTCTAATTTAGCCTTCAACTGAGCCACATGTTTTTCATCTTTAGCAAACTTCCTTTGTGATGCTACAAAAGATGTCCGCTCTTTGTGCATGCTATACCACTCACGCACTATACAGTGAGTAGTAGAAACATGAGAAGCAGTTTCTGCTAGATAAGACTGGTAGGTCTGTTCATAAGGCTGATCTTCCTGAAACTTAATCTCGCCAGGCGGAAGTATCCCCTGCAACCAATCTTGGCATACACGCCAATCCGAAAAGGTATCTCCCTTTTTCACATTCCAAACAGGGACATAAGGATCAGAAGCATCTTTCTCCGTATAAGTTCGGTAATAATATTCTCCCAGAGTTTCTTCTGGGCGAATTGGAGATTGCTTCTCAACACCAGCAGATGAACCTGCCTCCTCAGTGGCAGCCTTCTCAGGTATAGTTTCAGAAGGTCTAGGGGGAGAAGATTGAATTTTTTCAGCAGTTTCCTTTTCCGGTGTCGGTGGATTATCAGCATCATTTACCACACCCGGCTCAACAATCTGTTCAGTCTCTGTATCAGCACCAACAGGCTCCTCAGCCTCAGTAGTTTTCTCAACACCTTCCCCAGCTATCTCTAAAGACTCTAACGGGTCTACAACGGCAGCGCGCGGCGGGGAAGGGGGAAGTTCTTTATCAACCACAGATGATACTTCTACAGGAACAGGGGAAACAGGAACTTCTGGACAAAAAAAAAAGTCTGTAAAAATCCTATCTGCTCAAAGAAAACAAAGAAAAGCAATACTTACCAGGAACAGATTCTGAAACAAAAGCATCAAGGTTTCCTTTTCTGGTAATTTTCTTCCTCTGCACTTTCTTGGGAGGTTGACCCTCCGCATCAGCATCAGCTTGCTTTCTTTTACCAGCCTTCCTGTGAACCAAATGTTCGGGACTAGAATCCAGATCAATAGGCTCATTCGGGTTAGAAGGAGGAATATCAGCAGAATCCTTCGGTTCCGGCTTCGGTTCCCGCATAGTCACTACAGGAGTAAGACCCTCCAAAGAGTCAGAAACCACCACATAATCACACCCGGAGACAGAAGAACGGCGCGTACCTTTCTTCTCTCCAACATTTTTCGCCTTCAAAGGTTGAGTCTTAATAGTCTCACTTCTCTTCGGCGCGGAAGAGGATGTAGTTGCGCGTTTTTTCTTTTCAGGGCCTACGCCCAAATTCAACAACTCACCTACGAAAAGAGCAAGACAGAAAAATTACTCAACGCAACAAAGAAAGGAAAAACAGATATAAACTCACCAGCACCAGCTGCCGGTTGAACAGATAGGTCCGCATCCCGCGGAAGCACAAAATTTCTCACGATACGATGATACCAGAGCTCCTCTTCAGGCTTCTTCTTGATAGTACCCATTCTTCCGCCTTCCCTCTTGAAGGCAACAACATATAAAGAAACAACTACATTTTGAAGAGAGAGCAGGTCAAAAAAAAAAAAAAAAAAGAGAGAGAGAGAGAAAAAGAAGAACAGTGAAAAAGCCTCAAACTTACTATGACCATCCTCGGTGTATACGGGCTTATCATCACGTTCCATCTTCCAGTTCAAACTCATGCCGGCTCCGACAAGGGCTTTCTCCGGGAATGCAATATTGGGCACATCCTTCAGATCCTGATACCAGTTTTCATCAACCGGAGTCTGAAGGGTTTCGATCGGAATATCTTCTTTCCCCCTAAGAACCATCTTCACCGGAATCACTCCAGCCTTAATAAAGAAGAATTTCTGTTTCCAATCATGAAACGATTTTGGGGGTTGATGTAAAATCTTCTTTGCAGAAGCTCTCTGAACGAATGAGTAAAACCCTTGGGTACAATGCATATGATAAAAAACCCTAAATCGGGGAACGGTTGGCTCCACATGCATCGTCCGAAATACAAATTCGAAATATCGAACCCTAACCATACCAATAGGGTGAAGTTGGGAGATGTGCAGATTATAGAATCCAAGAATTTCAAGAAAAAATCTGGTAACAGGCAAGCGAAAGTTACCGTCACAGAAAAAATCCCAAAAGAGGGTAATATACCCGGCCGGAGCATCTGCTGCCGTTTGCCCCTCTTCGGGATACAAGGCACCCCAGTCCTCCGGAAATTTAAGATTCTGAATCAAACCCTCAAACGACGCCCTAGGCCACTTCAATGGTGGAAGATCAGTCGACATATCTTCAACAAGATCCTCTTGACGTTCTCCGGTTGACATAAGCAAAAGAATGATGGAAAATTTTCTTAAGAACAAGGAATGGGAAAAGTTTTCAAACAAAGCAATGATTGTACAGAGGAGATTGCCCAAACGATTATATACCCATCGCAATAAATAGCATCGGTAACCGTCACAGCACTGTTCCGGGTATCATAGTTCCCCAAGCAACAGAAAAAGAAGATGTCAGAACATACACGCGTTTACACGCGCGCGTGTACAACACGGACAGTAAAAAAAAACAACTGACAATGACAGGTTGTCAAAATCAATTTACTGCACTAGCTTCAAGTCAAAGATTTTTTACAAAAAATCTTTACAAACTCAGCAAATTCAAATCTTCTCATAGAAGCTTTCTTATCTTTTCGCGCCCAAAAACATTTCTCTCTCATAAGTCCAGTGCTCCACTTATTTGCATAAGCACAACACTAGACTGGGGGGACTTGAAGGGGTAAGGTCCCAAAAACCTCATAAAAAGGATTTGAGACCATACCACAAACTGGCCTTTCAACCTTTTTAACCTTGCGCGACCGCGCATGGGTCTTACAAAAGGAAGAAAGCAATCAGTAATTTATAGTCGCGCGCCCAAAGGAAAACATAAATCCTTGCGCCTTCTCCAATTTAACAAAGGATTAAAACCCTTTTGTTCAACACCTGCGCCTAAATATCCAGACTTGGATATTATTTTACCCAGACTTGGGATTTATTCGTCTGTGTCCACACAGCAAGGTGTCACACCAGATTACAGCAGTAATCTTCTAGAAAGAAATGCAATCGTGTACCACCCAGACGGTTATAACCGTCTGGACACGTGTCATTACCACAAGCAACCCTGGAATCACAACGAAGGCATGCAATTGGAGAGTAATCTCCACTTAATCACTTTCCACGTGGCAATCCCCCAGCCATTGATCAAACCACGATCCGTGTGCATTCACATCGGATCGAGACAACTTAACGAAGGATCAAAGAACTTAACGGAAGAAAATATAACTGCTACGGCGTTAGCATCTTCCGTCATCTTTTCAATAACAGGTTTTCCCTCCCAAAACTCCCGGTTATAAATATGAGAACTGTTCAGGTATAAACTCATATCACACTCACTTCTCAAATACTTTTCTTCTCCATTACCAATACTTATTCTCACACCGGAGTCGGGTCAAGGAGAGAACCCTCTTCTCCCCTTGGCGAGGCTAACGGTGTTCTTTTTTGCAGAATCACCGGAGAAGAAGTTCAGCTGCAACTGAATCAATCGAGGGAGAGCTAACCCTTTTATGCGGATTCAAACCCCCTAACTATCTCGGTTCCGACCATTTAGTTAGTGTTTCTTCAAGGGTACTTCTTGAAGGTATGTTTGATGCCATCAGGAAAAGACATCTTGATAGCAGATAAGGCTCTTTTTTCAGCCTCGTACATCTTCTTATCAGCATCTTGCATGTTCACATAGGCGGTGACACATTATCTGTCTTCAAAATCATGTGTTGGGTTCGTGTACCCATCTTCAATACAGAGCCACATGCGTGTGTCCTGATATTCAATGAAAGACTGAAACCTGTCTTTCCATGTTAGATAGTTCTCCATCTTCATCATCTGAGGCGGTTTGTTTGTGGTACCAACCTCATGCTCCATCCTCAAAAGTTCCTTCAAATTTGTCATGTTCGACATTTTAACGTAACAGACTAGTAAAACCGTACAAAAAGTGTCCGCAAACTGTGATTACCAAATTATACCGTTAGAATCGTCTCGAAATTACGAATCCAATGATATATAATGTCTAAAACCAAATTCGAGAATTTCCAGAGTATTTTTTTTGTCTTAAAAATCCAAGGAATCCAACGGTGCAAACCGTTTAGTCAGATGAGCTACGGATCACTTTCTATTCACAAAAACGTGAATTTTTAGCTACGCTTGCCAGAAAATATTCCACCCCTTAACTTCGCTACTAAATTCGCTGGTAAACCAAACCAAATTCGCTGCTCAATTTCGCCATGCTATTTCGCAGTTCAGGTAGGTTGTCTAATTTCGCTGGTCAACTAATTTCGCTGTCAACACAAGTTCGCTGTTTAACTACGCTCAGATTAATTTTGCTGGTAATCAGTTCGCAATTACGACGACTAGTATCTTCGCCGATCACCGTGATAATGTCGTTGAGGACAATTACACGGTTACCAAAGTAGCCTTTGGATTTAAAATCGCCAATCAATTAAATATGCCGACCAGTCAAATCCGCGGGTCCAGACTGCGAAAATGACAAAAACTCTGAAACAAATCCACCAGAAAGTTTTGTATATCCAATCTTTTCAGATTCTGAAATGATCTTCTTCCCAAATCTTTCTAACACTTCCTGCAGAATAGAAACAACAAAAATATCAGTAATTTTTGAGAAATAATGAAGAACTGAATGATGAACATAAAGAACAAATCTTCAAATTTTCAGGTTTTTTTAGCCAAAAATTCTTCAAGAATCAACTGTCACACCCCGACCACGTAGAACAACAAAACGTGGTGGAAACGTCGGGGAGTGTTGTAATAGAATCATTGTTTCATAACACAAGGAAATTGAAATATTGTTTTATTGATTAAAAGAGTTACAATGTCTTGATAATCAAAGAAACATAACATAAATAACTAGTCTTGCATCTTTTATTGTCACTAAGGCCCAAGTCCGCCTAAGTGTATCTTGATAAATCCTAAGCATCATATCCTGAAACACATGTGAAAATAGGTACGTCAGCATAAAAATGCCTGTGAGATACATAGGTTTTGTGAAAATAGAATTCATGACTTATGTTTAAGAAAATGTTTAGTCATGAACCTTGTAATTTGCTTTGTCTTGTAAATCATTTGAAAAGTGATAAATAAACCAAATGATATATATGTATAAAAGAATAATACATGGTTAAGTAAATAACCAAGTAAAATGAGTTTGTATTAGATAAGTTGTTTGTAAAACAATGTATTGTGAAAAGTATGTTATTTGTATAAAATGTTATATGTCTAAATTGAAATAATTCAAATAACGCTACGATATGTAATACCATACAAGCACTTGTATATAGGAAGTACCAGCGGCGTATCCACCATGCTTGTATCATATTACACACGCCTCGTTACTTAAATCACTTACTCAAACCAAACCACCAAGGTAAAATGTTTATGTATAATCAAATGTCAAAATGTTTGTGTGAAAACCATGTCTAATGTCTATGTCTAATGTAAATCATGAATTGTGTAAATCAATGTCAAAATGTTTATGTCTAATGTAATTCATGAATTGTGTATATCAGTGTCAAAATGTTTATGTCTAATGTAAATCATGAATTGTGTATATCAATGTCAAAATGTTTATGTCCAATGTAAATCATGAATTGTGTATATCAATGTCAAAATGTTTATGTCTAATGCAAATCATGTAATGTGTATCCAAAATATCATGTATGGTAAGTGAAATATATCAACTAAACCATATGTAAAATGCACAAAGACAAGGTATTGAAGTTAAACATGGTTTAAATCAAAGTTATGGTTTGTGGAACAAATGCATGCTATACTGATATAAACATCTATGCGGTATTGTGAAAATGCATACATTTAAGCCTTGTGACTGTGGTGATAAACCCTTAAACGAATTTAAAGGTCTATCTGTGTTATGTTTATCGAATTCGGTCATTCCTTCCACCCAAACAAACCTAGGGTTCAGGAATGGGAGTTGTCAAGTCCTATGGTACCACTACCTACTAACGAATGGCATAGCTAATGTTAATGAATGTATTTTTGTCCCATTTAAACAAACCAAATGTCATACAAAAAATGTAAGCATGTGAAAACAATGCACTAAGTATGTAATCAAATGAACATACATAGCGTGAAATGTAATGTAAAACAATGTACTAAGTATGCACACAATGGACATACATAGCATAAAATGTAATGTAAAACGATGTACTAAGTATGCACACAATGGACATACATAGCATAAAATGTAATGAAATCATGTACTATAATCAACTAATGAACATAACAAGCATATGATATGAAAGCATGAAAGGCACGAAAGTAACAAGTAGGCACATGTGTTTCACCCCAAAACAGTGTGAAAACAGTAAAAGAGGGGTCTATGTACTCACTTGAGATTGCTTAGTAGTCCTGGAGTAACAACCAAACAATGCTAGAGATCACGGATATCCAACGGCACCTAATATAGGTAACTATGTTAATATACCGGACCTAAAATCGGAGGATTGGATAGAATGAGGGTTCGTAAATCAAATGAGTATGGGAACTCATGTAATATGGTTTAACAAAACCCACATACTAAAATGAAACCTAACCTAAGTGCTTACGACCCATTACGACCCGTTTAGGTAGCTTATGCTATTTTAACGCGTCGTTCGCGTAAAACGCGTTCGGAATACCTAACTAGTCCTATGATAAGTAAAATATGCCTTAACATGTCTAATATTGTTACCAAATCAGTTTAGATACCAAAAGTTATGTTACATATGCTTAAAATGAATTTTGGCGTTAAAAGGGCATTTTGGTAATTTACCTAAGGCATATATACTACCTATCATACAACTAACTAAACGTCGTGACCATAAGGTATAACCTCGGAAGGTTATTTCCTATATAACTATGGTCACCTAATGTGTTTGGTCGGATTCTAATGATCGACCAAACGGGTCGGGTTCGAAAGTATAAGCGATTGTTTAGATCGCTTACCTTACGACCATATATAAGCACTAAACTAAAAGTGACGAGCTAAGCATGTTAAAACATTCTTAACTAAGTTTAGAAAACAGGTTTGGTATCAAAACAAACAGTTTTAATACCTATAAGTAGTTTGGTTACAAAATACGCACTAACATGCATTTTGGCCGAAACTACGACTCGTCACTGAGCCTAGATAACGTGGTAATCAGTAGGTATAGTTTCTAGGGACTATAACCATCGTGATTACGCTCACCTTATGAAGTTCAAACGAACTTCGCATTGACCATAAACTGGTCAACACAGAAAGTCAAACAAAGTTTGACTTTTAACGCTAAAAGAATAAAAAGAACGAAGGAACACTTACAAAGGGTCCCCAAAAGCTAATCTTGATCCAAGTAGCTCAGGTATGAAGCAATGGCTTCAACTTAGAGCTTTTAGATCAGATTTTGTGGGTTTTGCAAATGAATGGGGTTGGGTATTTATAGGAAATGGACCACCGTTAGGATCGTTCCTCGAATACCGTGCTTTGATCTTGTCCCTACACTTGTTGGTAACCCCATGTGCATCATATTGGCCCCCCCAACATCAGGGATTAACATGTGGCATTGGCCTTTGGAGTGTTTAGCAGCTGTTAACAACTGATTAAACAACTTTTGCTGATCTGAAAGGGCCTCGCATGACGCCTAGGGGGCTAGGTGTCACGCCTAGGTCCTTCTGATCAGCAAACAGTTTCCAAAGTTTCCATTTCAGTCCCCGTTGTGTATTAAGGCCATTTCTGACATGTTTAAGGCTCGTTAAATCATTTTCAAGTCTCCACAAGGATGCCTAAACATTGTGGACATGAAACATGCTCAAAAATATGCCGGATGTTGGTTCGTTTGGTCGTATGATCGCTATGTTCGCTTAATTACGACGGAATGCGCATAAGCGCGAAAAACGATCCAAATTGCGCGACGAATGGATTTTTCTTATGCCAAACACTAAAATAAAATATTTTAGTGCTTACATAAATTTTTGGATGTCCGGATGTATTCAGAACGTAAGTTATGCGCGAAAATGCAAACTTGTGCACTTTTTGACGCTTTTAGTCCCTGAATGACCCAAAAGTTTATTTTAGCACACTGAACCCCTCAAAGCCTATTTCTAAGCTATATAAAGGATATTTATGGTATGTTTAACTTATGGTCATGTTCCGGAATGTCTGTTACAGTTCAAATTGGCATACTTTCGCAGTTTGTCAAATTTAGTCCCGGTAAGCGAATAAACTTGTTTTTGCCATACCAAAGCCTTTGAAACTTATTTCTAAGTTATGTAAAGGATATTTAAGGTATGTTAAGCCTATTTCACTATTCCAGAGTGTTCGTTGCATTAAACTGGTTATATTTACGCATCAACGCGCGTATAACCTTCCAGAAAGTGATTTAAAGCTTGAAATCGAACAAAAATTGATATGTGCAAAAGATACACATATTTATACAGATCCCAAGTATGAAATACAATATTTCATTGGCTTGGTATTTGTTTGATGGCCGCAGTGACCCAGGTGTCACATCAACCAATCCTGCAACCAAAAACACTAACACAGGAAAATTAAGTACGCAGACTGATCAAAACACAAGCAAAAAACATAGAAATATATCAAAAACTCAAGAAATTCGAAAACCCTAATTTTTCACTTCCAAAATTTTCGAAAATATTCAGGTTTCTGCAGCCACCAATTCTGAACTGAGCCTCTTCAAGAGCCTAATGCTCTAATACCAATTGTAGGTCTCCTTGTTCGTTCAGATCATCACAGAACTGTCAATCCAACCTAGAGTGCAGAATCCTCTAGATTATATTAGCACAGAAATGAGTACCAATAGCAATTACTATCAAATGGGTTTTTATTGATTATCTATCACAACGATTACAATCAATCAAAACCCTAATTCATCTAAGCTATAAAGCCTTCACGAAAACTCTCTCACAAACTGTTTTGGCTGATTAACCTAAACCCTAATACATAGCCTTGTTTATATAACACAAGGTTTGCAACTTGGGCTAGGTTAAAACCTCATGGGATGCGAATGGGTACAAGCCCAATTCGTCCCATACACCCAATATGTGTGGGTTTGGTTAGCCTAAACATTTCAACTAACTATTACAAAGCCAAACCCGCTAACCGTTTATTGTTTTACTAATTACAAGATATCCAAAGACCAAATCTAAGCTGTTGTCACAAATATGCACCAACACCATTTGATCCCACCATTACTGATAGACAGTGTCGTCCCGATCAGTCAAAAACCCAATTAACCTAGGTAGCTAGGGTAAGTCGATTATCGTATCCACGAAGAGCATGTGGTCAGTATTGCACGACTTGTTTGATTAGTTAGACTATTTACAAAAATGTACAAAGTAATTATGAAGTTTGCTAATTTTCTTTGTTTATTTGATTGGTTGAAAAAGGTATCGGAGTAAACCGATAAGTTACTATTAACTATAAAAGAATTGATTTCTTACTTAATTGCAAAAACTAGATTACATAATTGAAAACAAGAATTGGGAATTGTTGGCTCATAGGGATCCAACCTTAAGAACAGATGATACAACAGTTCTGCAATAAGTAATCCAGAATAACAGTGCTTTGAATTCCTTCTTCCTTCAATGACAAAGGCATTCTATCAACTGTTGCTTCTAAGGTCTGTTCAATGCTAAGATCTGCTTATTTACAAAGTATTGTTGATGATTAAAACACTGAAGAAGTCAAAGGTCTGCTGGAAGTTAAAGGTCTGATTACCCTTTGAAGAAAGTCTGCCAAAGCTTCATTAAAGGCTAGAGCTCATCAGAGGATAGAATCAATAGAGCCTTGTAATCAGTGCTTTATTAATGTAATAGTGTTTAACATTAGAAGAGGTTAGAGTTTGTTAATGTTGTTGGATGTCAATATCTAGGTGATGTCAGCAAAGATGCCACAGTGGTTAGGTTTGTACTATAAATAGACAGTGCATGTACTGGTCTATCAGATCACTTCACTCACTTGCATTTTGTACGAACAAACACTGTGATCTCGGGCTTAGGGGGAGTTATAATTCATGCATACATGAATCATTGTGTAATACAATTATTCAATTCAAAGTGTTCATGATGAAAGCATATCTTCCATTGTTTATGTTATAAAGTCGTCTTCATTCCACTGCATATTATTCATACTTGTTATCATCTTCCATTCTTCATCTTAAAAAAAACAATTCAAACTTAGATCCTAACAATTGGTATCAGAGCTTAGGTCAATCAAATTTGATTTAACAATCAATTTGATATAAAAGATCAGCTCAATTTCGTTGATACTATTTGTTTGTATTTGTTGAAAAACAGAGTTAAAAGTTTAATCACGTTCAAAGTTGGTTAATCAAAAACTTTGTAAAACAACCAAAATGTCTTCAAACACACAAGATCCTCATAACACTGGCACCCTGTACAAGCCACCTATGCTTATCAGATCTGAGTACAATATCTGGCAACGTAGGATGGGTCATGTCCTTGCACAGCAAAACACCAGTTGCTGGAAGTCGGTTATCTTCGGACCACGTGTTTTGATGGTACCGAATGCAGAAGATCCCAAGATCCAAGTACCTAAGAAACCTGAAAATTACTCTGAGCAGGATTTTCAGAAGATTGATTTAGATCTAAATAATTCAATATAATTGCTACAACACTACCCAATGACATATGTGTTGGCCTGTTACATTGTAACAGTGCAAAAAAGCTATGAGATGCACTAAAAGAGCAATTCGGTGGGACAGAAGAGGTTATTGAAAACAACAGAGAAGTGTTGAACCAACAATATGAAACATTTTGTCATGTTAAGGGAGAGTCATTAACTCAACAGTTTGAGAGGTTTAGTTTCTGATTAGTGAGCTAAAACTAGTTAATGTTGAATATGCTAACTCTACTTTAAACAATAGGTTCCTTAGATCTTTGCCAGAAAAGTGGGACACTATAACCTTTGTTACTAGAAATTCTGTTGGGTTCAAGGAGATGAGTTTGACTCAACTTCATGGTAGGCTTCTCACTTATGAGAGAGAGCTTAACCAGAAAAAGAAGTTGCATGAGTCAGGAAAAGTGGCTGATGACTACTCTTTTGATAGTATAGCTCTTTTTGGTCAAGAAGAGTCAACAGGTGGTAGTAAGAATCAGAGTTATGATCATTACATTGACAAAACAGCAGGTGGAGCCTTCAACTCTGAGCCTTACTTACCCAATTATGCTTTCACAGCAAATGGGGAAAACCAGATCTCTAACAACTTGTCCTTTGAACTTAATTACCTTCAACATTTTGACCCCACAGCTCTGGAAGAAATGGACATTTTGTATCAACTTGCCTTGTTGAGTGTGAGAACAAGAAAGTTTTATAGGAGAACTGGTAGGAAGTTTCAAGGGTTGCATGGGAATTTGAAGGTTGGGTTGGATAAATCAAAGATTAAGTGCTATAAATGTAATAGGTTTGGTCACTTTGCTAGGGAATGTAGGAGTCAAAATAGTGGACCTATAATCACTCACCCTAGTTCAATACCTCAAAACACCGAATTCACTGTCCATTATTCCCAATATACCCCTGCTTCTCAAATGCAAAACACTGCTCATTTTGCACACCCTGTAAACATTGATCCTATCCAGTATGTTCAAACCAATATTCCTCAAATTCAGCATGTTCAAGCCCCTAGACCACAGGTTCAAGTGCAAACTGCACTACAAGCTGCACAAACATCTACTCCAGCAGAGGCCAGTTAACAGAGCTTCTTTACACAAGGCTTTGTTGATTGGAGTAGCTTACCTGAGGACTTAACTGATGAAAATTTTGCTCTAGTTGCTAATTCGGATGTTTTACCTGATAAACTTTGTTTTATGGCACTACAAACAATACCAGAAGGGCTAGAATCTGAGGAAGTGGAGTCCAAAACTGTGGTGGAAGAAGAAGTTGCGGAAATAGATGTTAGAGCAGATATTTGATGCGTGGTCGAAAACCGGTGTTCGTATATGCTTAAGTTGATGTTTTGACGTGACTTTTAGTTTCGTTTAGCCTACTTTTGATTAGAGTTGTGTTTTGCAGGTCTAACGGAGTTTAAGGAGCTATTCGGAGCATCAGGATGGAAAACGGATCAACCGGGAGCAAGAAACGTAAAAACGGAAACCAGAGAATGCCAGCATCATCGCCGACGCCCTCCTGGGCCGTCGGCGACGCATCTTAGTTAACACGTCGGACATAATGTGCGTAAACAGCCAAATAAGGCGTCGGGGACATTTCAGGATTTGGCGACGCGTCATCGACGCCATACTAGGCCATCTGCGACGGCCTCCCCATATGCCAGACACGTTGTTTGTTGTTTGTTGAGTTGTTGACGAATAAAAAAATATTGGGGGTTCCATTTTCATGAGTTACACTTCATTTTGAGTTTGAAATCACCTCTTAGAGACTAGATACCACCAACCATCATCTCCAATCCATCCTATCATCCATAATCATTCGATTTTTCACCATTCACCTTCATTCCACAACCCTAATCATCATTAATCATTCAATTCATTCATCACCACCAATCATCCTAAACCCTAATCACCATTTTCACCACTTCAAAGCTTCAAGATGATGATGTTTAAGTTCTCAACATCCGGTGATCGCGTTCATTCGACTATGAGCGACTAGATTCTTATGGGTTTCACCCCGGTGTAGGTTTTTGTAAGTATCTAGGGTTTAAACATTATATTTAGTTTGATTTTGTGACAACCTGCAATTTGATTTTGAAACTCATGACAATTGTCTTGCATTTGTATTGAATTCGTAAATTGTCGAGTAAAGATTAAATTTGACTTTACGAAATGTTTATGTGCAATCATGCCTTGTCTAGGTTAGAATTTACATGTTCTTGGTAACGAAGTGCATCTTTGTCCGTTCTTTGTAACGTTGATAGCTATTGGCACCTAAGCCTCGCAACACTAAATTTGTTAGTCATTTTTGCTATTGAATCTAAAAGGTGTAGAAACCCTAGGACTTCAATTACCGAACCAGGTGTGAACCTTGTTTTCATATAGTGTATTAAACCGGCATTTAAGTTTTCGTACAATCATTTAAACTTTTCTTAGTTCAATAATCCAAAACAAACTTTTCGATTCATTCCGACCCACTTTGAAACAAACAAATCAATAAAATTCATAGCAAGGTTCATAATTTGTGACAAAACCTTTAAAATAAATCACATTCATTCGCAAACCACAAATTCTTCGTGGTTCAACCCCTTGCTACCACTAACGCATTGTTAAGGGTAATTCAAGACTATAAATATTATCTTTGACTAGAACGCGACACTCCGATCAAATTTTGGCACCGTTGTTGGGGACACAGTTTTGTATATGTTAAACCGAGCGCGGCCCAAGAGACCGCAAGAGAAGAAGAGATGGTTGATGAAGAGAACGAGGATGAACCTCCCGGTCTGAGGGGACCGCGTCAATGGTATTCCCGGCCACACTGTGAGATATCGGCAGGTGTGGTAAACTTTGTGACCTTTCGGCGGAACCCGGGACATTGCGATTACAACCGCGGACAACAAGTTGTCAATGATAATGTCTCCGTGGGCATTGGGGAGAATTGAGAGTATGAAGAGAGAAGAAGACAGTGGGAACCGAACTGGGAAGCCCAACAACAAGCCAAATGGGCTGAAGAAGCCGCTCACCGAGCGAAGGAACAAGAGTTCTCGGAACAACAGTAGGAGATGTGGGCTATGCTGCAGTCCCACTAGGAACAACAGGAGGCGCTCCGGGTGCAAGAGTTGGCCTGGAGACAAGCTTATGAGAAAGAACAAGAGCGCCTCCGACTTGAACGGCAAGCATCGGAAGACCGTAGGTGGAGGACGACGACTATAGCTCAAGGAGTTGCACAAAACAATGCCAAACACCTCCATGATGAAGAAAGACATCATTGGGATTACATGGCAGGTCTTCAGTACCAAGAGCACACTCCTTGGACCCGCTATGAAGACCTTCCCGTGCCTGATGGGCCTTCCGACCCATCTCCTCATTGGCCCAAAGGAGTTTGTTCCCGTTATGTTCCACCACAGTTTCAACCATCGGCCGAAGGGGAAAGGGGCCCTTTCGATGATTTCTGCGAAATGATGGAATCCCTCACCGGCTACCCGTACCATCCATACCCGCTTGTGGATCCAAACGAGCGATACCAACGATAGTGGTGGGGTATGTTTTATGTTGTTGTATAATTTTTGTTATTTTGTTTTATTTCTAGTATTTTTTAGTTAAACGAACGTTGTGGGTGTGTTCACTATATAACCCTCACGAGACCTACTCGTCCTCCCAAGCTATCGGGAGGTTTAAAAGGGCTTGTTGCATAAGCTAAATACAATCGTGATTCTTACGAAAGTGAGTCAGGTTTATTGTTATTGTCATAAATTATTTTCCACAAAATTAAATTGAAGTTAACGAATGACCTGGTAAATCTTTTATAAAAATGGTAGAACGAGTAACTAACAAATTTTGAAGGTTGTGAGAAGCATGCTTCTACACAAGGGTTTAGATTTGTAGGTACATTATGTTCGAGAGACGACCATTTTTTATCGAAGATTGAAGGCCACACGAGGAACAGGAAACAATCAGGTGCATTCGTTTCCTTTTCTTTGATTATTATTTAGTTAATAAGTGGATTGTAAATTATATATTATTAATCGGGGTGAAATTTTTGGGAGTTTGGTCGTGTCACATCCCTTGTGCATTTTAAAGGCTCCATTCTTACACATTGAGGATAATGTTGACCTCAAATACGGGGATGGGGAGAAAAAGTTTTCAGTTTTGACCCCTTTTGTTTAAACACTATACATTGAGGACAATGTTGACCTCAAGTGTGGGGATGGGGAAAATTTCAAAAAAAATCCAAAAATGTCTTTTTTTGAAGAAATCTAAAAAAAGCATAAGTAACTAAGTCAATGAGGGATGACACAACCCATTTGGTCTTTTGTCATGGTCAAGTTCAAATGATTAAACATGAAGGGTATTTAGCGGGTGGTTATTTGGTAATAATCCGCCTAAGAAACTAGTACATTATGCATATCACACACCATGCCCTTTATACGTGAGGTTTTGAGCCACTTTTACATCATCAATACATATATATTTCTTTGTATGAGTGGACCATTAGTCGCGTATTGTAGAACTTGAAACTTCTGATACGTTTGAGACCGTAGACCGAATACAAGAACAAGAATGATTAAGGCATTAGGTAAACCTTTTCCCTTTACACCATTTATCTATCCTTACCAAAATAAATCCCCTAGTCACCCACTTTGATCCTAAACCTTTCCTTTGACCAACCCATTTAGCCCACGACCGTTAAACCTTATATTTTTAAACCCGTGTGATGAAAATTCGATTGTAGGTTTATTTAATTGTAAAGTTGTGATTTATATTTGTGAAAAAAATCGAAAATAGTAGAAAATCGTTGAGAAAAATACAAAAATATGTTATTTCAGTTTGTTGAAGAAAAGGCGAAAATTGTTGCCTCCTAGTTTGATGTTTATAGTTAGTCATGTTTAGAGTAGTCGTTTGTAATAAAAATCAAGTTTTCATCGCCTTAGCCACTTTAAAAATATCCTATTCCATACATTTATCCTAGCCCCATTACAACCTGTAAAATACCTTTTGACCTGTGCTTAGTATTTGTGTTCGGTGGTAGAGAACGATTGAGTTGCAAGCATATGCGGGTACGTGTTCTAATTGGTTTGAGTGATTATTTCAAAAGCGCTAATACATCATATAATTAGCCAACTTTAAACCAAGTGGATAGAAAAATGAGAGGGATGTGCATGGTTTGTTAGTTTCAAGGGCGGGTTAATCTTGGGTAACCATTTCTTAAATGATTATTCACTTTACCGGTAAATGTTTGAAAATTGTAAAAATCATGAATGGGTATGACATTACACCTAAACTTTAGTCTCAAGAATGGGATGTGTGTTTCTCGTTCGACCCACGTGAAAGTGAAAAACAGATTTGCTTGAGGGCAAGCAAATGACAAGTGTCTAGATGTGATGCGTGGTTGAAAACCAGTGTTCGTATATGTTTAAGTTGATGTTATTACGTGACTTTTAGTTTTGTTTAGCCTACTTAGATTAGAGTTGTGTTTTGCAGGTCTAACGGAGTTTAAGGAGCTATTCGGAGCATCGGGATGGAAAATGGATCCACAGGGAGCAAGAAACGCGAAAAACGGAAACCTAAGAATGCCGGCGTCGTCACCGACGCCCTCCTGGGCCGTCGGCGACGCTGCTTAGTTAATCCATCGGACAGAATGTGCATAAACAGCCAAATAAGGCTCGGAGACATTTCAGGATTTGGTGAGGCGTCGCCGACGTCATACAAGGCCATCGACGACGGCCTCCCCATATGTCAGAGGCGTTGTTTGTTGTTTGATAAGTTGTTGACGAATAAAAACACATCGGGGGTTCTATTTTCAGGTGTTACATTTCACTTTGAGTTAGAAATCACCTCTTGGAGCCTAGATACCACCAACCATCGTCTCCAATCCATCCTATCATCCATAATCATTCGATTTCACCATTCACCTTCATTCCACAACCCTAATCATCATTAATCATTCAATTCATTCATCACTACCAATCATCCTAAACCCTAATCACCATTTTCACCACTTCAAAGCTTCAATATGATGATGTTCAAGTTCTCAACATCTGGTGATCGTGTTCATTCGACTATGAGCGGCTAGATTCTTGTGGGTTTCACCCCGGTGTAGGTTTTTGTAAGTATCTAGGGTTTAAACATTGTGTTTAGTTTGATTTTGTGAAAAGTTGCAATTTGATTTTGAAACTTATGACAATTGTCTTGCATTTGTATTGAATTCGTAAATTGTCGAGCGAAGATTAAATTTGACTTTAAGAATTGTTTATGTGCAATCATGCCTTGTCTAGGTTAGAATTTACATGTTCATGGTAACGAAGTGCATCTTTGTTCATTCTTTGTAGCGTTGATAGCTATTTGCACCTAAGCCTCGCAACACTAAATTCGTTAGTCATTTTTGCAATTGAATTGAATCTAAAATGTGTAGAAACCCTAGGACTTCAATTACCGAACTGGGTGTGAACCTTGTTTTCATATATTGTTTTAAACCGTTAATTAAGTTTTCATACAATCATTTAAACTTTTCTTAGTTCAATAATCCAAAACAAACTTGTCGGTTCATTCCGACCCACTTTCAAACAAAGAAATTAATAAAATTCATAGCTAGCTTCATAATTTGTGACAAAACCTTTAAAATCAATCACATCCATTCTCAAACCACAAACTATTCGTGGTTCAACCCCTTACTACCACTAACGCATTGTTAAGGGTATTTCGGGACTATAAATACTATCTTTGACCGGAGCGCGACACTCCGATCAATATTGTTGGTGAACAGATGTTAGAAGAAAAGGTTGTTGAACCTCTGTTGGAACCTCTGGCTGATCCATGGGATTCCAGTGTATGTGATGGTGAATGTGACTGTGCCATGATGGCTGCTGCTAAGGGAGCTTCTTCATGCTTAGATAGTTTATGGTATGTAGATAGTGGAGGCTCCAGGCACATGACTTAATGTAGAGCCCTACTCAAAGATTTATAAAAACATGGAGGGGTGATATATCATTTGGTAACAATTCAAAAGGGAGGGTGTTGGGGTTAGGGATTGTTCAAGCTAGGAAGCTCAAGTTTGAAAATGTCAATCTTATTGACAATCTTAAATTTAACCTCCTTAGTGTTTCACAAATGAGTAACAAGGGATATGGGTCATTCTTCACTAAGGAAACTTGTAAGATTGTTGTGCCAGAAGTAGTTAAAAAGATTAAGGAAATCATAGCCAGGAGCAAAACACAACGTGTTGCTCATAGGAGTGGTAATGTGTATGTGGTTGATATGTTGAAGGATAACCCAATGGCTGATGCTTATCTGTTCTTATCTGCCTCTACCAAAGAGACAGAATTATGGCACAGGAGATTTGGGCACACAAATCTTAAAACTATCACCACACTCTCAAAACAAGGCCTTGTAAGAGGTCTCCCACCAAAACTTTTTACATGCGAAGAGCATTGTGTTTCCTTTATAAAGGTAAACAACATAAAAGCTCTTACAAGTCCATTGAAGAGTCCAAAACAACCCAGTGCTTACAACAATTGTTGCACATGGACTTGTTTGGCCCTGTAAAAATCATGAGCTTGAAAAAGAAAAGATATTGTCTTGTTATTGTTGATGATTTTTCAAGGTTTACATGGACTTACTTTTTACACTCTAAGGATGAGACAGCATGTATTTTTGCTTGACTTTGTCAAATAGGTTGATAAGCAATTTGATCTGCTAGTAAAAATCTTTAGAAGTGATAATGGAACAGAGTTTAGAAACAAGGAGTTGGATGAGATATGTGTATCAAAAGGGATTGTAAGGCGGTACAACATCCCAAGAACACCATAACAAAATCGGGTGGTTGAAAGGAAAAACTGAACTTTGATAGAAGATGCCAGAACAATGCTTGCAGACTCAGGTTTACCCTTAACCTTTTGGGCAGAGGCTATAAACACTGCTTGCTATCTGCAGAACAGAGTTTTAATCAACCCCAGACATCAAAAGACTGCCTATGAAACTCTGTTCAAGATCAAACCATTGTTCTCATATTTCAAAATCTTTGGCTTCCCATGCTTTGTTTTAAACCTAAAAGATTCAATTTCAAAATTTGTAGCCAAAGTAGACTGTGGTTATTTTTTGGGATACTCAACCACTGCCAAGGCCTACAAAGTGTTTAACACAAGGACTAGGTGTGTGGAAGAGACTTTGAATGTAAAGATCAATGAACTTTCTTCATTAAAAATCCCAGCAAATCCTGTTGAACTGTTTGATTTAGATAAATTTACATTTAAAGATGTGTCTGTAAAGACTAACCCTGCAGGTCAAACATAATCTTTCTCACAAGATCAAGGATTTAACATTGTGATACCACAATACAAAGTCACCTCCTCCACCAGAGAAGCAGATGTTCAAAACAGTTGTCAAAACTATGCCACTGCTGCATCAACAGTTGTTGATCAAACCTCTGCCACTTCATCAAGTCCAACCTATGTTAACAAAAATCCATCATCTGTGGATAAAAGCCAACATTGTACCATACCCAATCCACCCATTCCTCCACCTCCATCTTCAACAGATGTTGGCTCTTCAAAATTGCCAACAGATGTTAGCTTAGATGATTCACATCTGCAGCCTTCACCATTCAATGCCATTGTTTCATACAAAGGGGATCTAATATTCTTAAATCTCATCCACCAGACCAAATCATTGGCAACATCAGTGAAGGGGTTCTCACAAGAAGTCAATCCCAAAACATCTGTGTTTTTGCTGGCTTTCTATCACTCATCCAACCAGTCAAGTACCAAGAGGCACTGAAAGAAAACAGTTTGGTAGAGCTATGCAAGAGGAGCTCCAATAGTTTAAAAGACAACAAGTATGGGAACTTGTACCGGTGCATTATTCCCATTAAAATATACCAATATATTCCCAATATATATTTCCAAAGACAATATATTTTCAAGTCTTACTTAGAAAATATATAACTTATTTGTCAAAAATAACGTATGCTAAAATATATATATTTTTCCCAAAAATAATATATTTTTACTTCCTTTGTTTCCAAAATAATATTTTACCCAAAAATATAGTGTAATGGTATATCTCGGAATATTTCATAAGTTACGTTTTCTTTTTCGGTTTCATAATAATACGTGTGTAACTTCAGTATTTTATTCCTTGCAAATTGGGTATTATTTTGGAGTTGTAATTTCCATGGTATTTTGTAAGTTATTTTATTTACCCTAAATTCATATAACTAGTTCACAAATCAACAAACATTCACACATGCGTTTTAGTAATAAATATATATTCTAAATATATATTTATCCGCTTTCGTTTACGAAAACCCACCTCCGACACTTTGTAATTTGTTACAAAAATTATGGCGAGGTTTGTATTTGAAAAGCATAGTCTAAAATACACTTGTGAATCCTTATATAGAAAATATTTTGTAAGTGCTAGGATTTTCAGAAAATTTCGCCATAGTCTCCTTTGTAAATGGAGGTGTCCATGCTAAATAGCATATCATTTTCTTTAACATATAACATGTTAGATTGCTTTCAAGTAACCAACCCGACATTTAGGCATGCAAAACACTACTTATATCAATTCAGTTTCAATATACAAAACTGGGCTGTTTTCGGGTATTTTAATAAAATAGTTATCTTATTCCAAAAATTCTCAAATTTTACAGAATGTCTTATACGATCCAAATATTATTGTGTAAAAATATCGGGGTCCAGTTCATTACCAATATTTTATAAAAATTCATTTTCCGGACTGCATTCAGATTCATCTTTTTCTGACTGCAGTCCACGGAATGATTTATTTAAGGCACTTGCTACTAGCACAAGGCTAGGGGAGTTTCAAAGCGTAAAAGTGGTGGATAAAAGAAAACGAGAGCGGTCCTTGAACTTCCGAGAACACCAAGCTTCGTTGAACGCCTTGTAGCACCTAGAAGTACACTTGAAATGCTTGATCCTGAAACAAAAATGGTGGTAGTATGATGGCTTGTTTGGGCCGAGAATCATGGAGGGGAAGAGAAGGAGGAGATGTTGGTGATATGTGGTGGGAATGAAGAGGAATGATATGTTGGTTACTTATATTACCTTCCAACACATCTTTGTCTAATGGTCACAATGTTCATAAAAGGGGAGGCACAATCTTGTTTAATATCCAAATAAAATCAACAAAAGGGATCACATGGATCCGCCAACTAGGTGGGGGAGGGGGGTAGAAGGCTAGGCTTTAATTGCTAGTTGGTTCATGGTTAGAATTCAAATGTTAATTAGTGTTTTTAGTTACTAGCTATTTCTGTAGTGTGTGTTATAATGTTCGGGGATCCTAACTAGCTCAGAAAAATAAAAACAATGTGTTTGACAATATTTTTGTGTTCCGGGTAATGTCCTGTTGTTCGGTTGGGTGTTGTCCGTTAAAGTGCTAAATTAATCCATAAGGTGTCTTTTATATTACTTTTAGTGACACATTTAATTCCCAACACTTTGGAAAGTATCTAGGACCATTTTGCCATGTTTTTGCACTTTACTAGCATTATTAAATGCTGAATTTTGGGTATTTGTGCAGAATTATGCATTTAAAGTGTGTTTTAGGCACTTCCCGGCACTATAACTATCACCTAGTGACGTAGTTTTATGGTCCTCACTTCCCTACACTCCCTACTAGTGTAGTACCCCGTCTTTGGCTCATACTGGCCTCAAAATCCTTGTCTGTCTAGGTGCTGGCATTGTCAGCATGTTTTCTGGGTTATCCGCTCAGTGTGCTAACTGTGCTTTGTGCATCAAATTTGTCACTAAAGTTTGCGTGTAATAAATGGAGTGACAGTATATATGTGATGCATATGTATGTATGTAACAGAAATCAGAAAGCAGTTTAATCAACAGTTGTAATCAAGCACAGTCATTAAGTACAAATTAATTATTAATTAATTGTACGGATGCATGCAAATTTGACAGTTGTCACATTCTCCCCACGTTAAGAAAATTTCGTCCTCGAAATTTGTACTACCTTAACTCCTTGTGGATACGTCACACGTGTATGTATATAAATAATACTAAGGTAGATAATCAGCAACCCGAATTAAACCTTACTCTCATCGGGTGAGTCCAAGAATATGTAACCACCCGAACCCTATGGTTAAAAAAGGTATGTGCTTTTAGCATTTGATGTCAAAGGTACAAGACGTATTTGACGTGTAGTCTAGTGTAATCTAGATAGCAGGGGGGTTCCACAAAAGAGGAGTTTTGTCTAATAAGCTTCTCAAATGGTCGATCGCAATACGCAAACGAGTTTTTCACAAACCATAGCATCTGCTATAAGAATTTAAAATCAACAACTCAAATGTGATAGTAACATAAATATGGTCTGTCAACTTCCGAATAAATGAATGGTGAGGTTTAGTGTGTTGACATTCTTGAATGGCGAGAATACGCCGAATGAAATACAAGCGACTCTGGTGTATTATTGTCTTAATTCGTAGTCGCATCAGAAGTGTTTAAATGACAAGTCAAACAAAAGTATATGTAGTTTTGCGTGAAACTGTTGGCCATGAATAGCACAAGCTACAAGTTTGTAACGACGCCACAAGGGGTCACAATGACATAATTCAATAATAGCGGTGACTGAACAAGTTCACCGTGTTTGAAATCAAATGAAAGTGTACCGAAACAAGCCTGAAGATTTGATTTACACAATGTGATAAAGTTTTCAGTTGAGTACGAAACATCAAGGAGCCATTGTTTTTTATCGAAGATGAAAAAGTATTAAGTACCATAAGGCATTCGATTGACAACGAAAGAATCGTTGGGAGGTACATTGTGCTTATGAAATGAATCTATGTACCATTGCCTTAACACACAACTTGTGTTGAGACTGCTTTGATTGTGAATATCAAAATGGATTGTTAACAAATAAATAGGCAATTAAATCCGTGTAGGAAGTGAGTAACCAAATAAGTGCAAGCTTCAATTTTGTTAAAGGATCCCCACAAGGTGTCGTAACCAACAAATGATTTAGTGAAGTCGTAGACCAAACAAATCTACTACGACTCGAAACAAAAAAAAAAATCTTTGCCAAATGATTTGAATATGATGCTCTCAATACATCATATGATGTCTTAACTGAATGTGTGAAATGAATAAGTTCAAGCAATTGAACTTGATTTTAGCGTAACCCGGCAATAAATGTATGTATCAAAGGAATCTCGGCATGGTCACAAAGGTAAACCATGAATGTAATTTGAAATAAATGAAGTTTCAAGAAAATGTGTTGACTTGGTAGCAAAAGAGTCAATAGTCACAATAATGTAGGTCATTCGAATCACAAATCGGTAATTAGGTTTAGCAAAGTAATATTTTGAATTTCAATGAAGTGTTTGTTCGAAACGAAACCACATGCGTAGCAAATGAGGCATGTGTGTCATGAAAGTTTCCGAATACTGAAACAAGGGGTACTTGCTAAAATGAAGAAATGGCCAAGTATCGAAACAAATGCGTGTTCGCTCTTAGCGAAGAAAATTAACGTGATGCAACTACCATTAAGGGGAGTAGAGATGCAAACAAAGTAAAAGAAATTCAAGTACTTTCTGTTTGGTCAACGGAACTGGCATATATGCCAGGTTAATGGTGTCTGCTTGAGTTAACAGATGTGGTTCCTAAGTAACAACCTTTGTGAATTTGGACCTGGGTTCCCAATGGTCCTAAGTACATGTTTTCTAGACTCTCAAAGTTTCGTATTCGGTGTAGAATTGTTCTGTGCATCGTGTAGGAAGCACCATTCTTGTGTACGTCTGAAACAAATTATGGTCCCGCCATTTTCCCGGCATGCTTTCTTCCTGGAGTCACAGCTAATGACACTCGATCATCGGTCGGTCGTGAAACAGTAGTTGAATCCTCACAGTAAATTAAATAATTCGTTAATTCTTAGCAAGAGTTATCAACTCTGGTTGGTTAGGTCGTTCGGCTCCTGGTAGTTTGATGTCAGTTCGAAATGTGTCGCCCTTCTTATTGACGAGCAGAATTAGGATTACCCAAAAGGGAATTTTGGTCTGTTATCTTCCTTCTCTATCAACTTCTGAAGCTTCACTGATAATCCTTGCATCTCCGAAGGTGTAAGTCGCTAAGATGCATCGACTACAGGCGCGACGCCTGGAATCAAATAGATGCGAAATTCGACTAATCGTTGAGGAGATAATTCTGGTAAGTCTTCGAGGAAGACTTCGGGTATTCCCTTATCACAGGGGTATTTTCGAGTTTTGGTTCTTCGGCTCCCTTGTCCCCGACATGAGCCAAGAAAGCAACACATCCTTTACGCAACAATTTTTGTGCCTTCAAGAAATTAGTAATCTGTAGAGGCGTATCTTGCTCCATGAGCCACGATCATTTCTTCGTTCGCCATCGGGGTGCGGATACCAACTTCCGCCCGATTGCTTGACAACTGGTCCATTCCCGTTACCACGTCAAGACTTCTCCTTGACTGGTTTTTATCAAGTATTGGATATCTATCTTACGTACTGCTAAAACAAGTATATTCTGAAGCTAAAATCTGACAATAATGTCAAATAGAACAGACGCATAACATTGACTACTATGAGACGTACCGATGGCCATGTTTGGATCCTGGCGTGCTTCCCTAGCTCCAGTGTTAGACATTCTTCCCATGATTTTGTTTAATCTCCCTTGGGCAATCTTTCCTAAAGTGCCCCGTATCACCGCAGTTATAACATCCCTTACCTTTCCCCTTTCCTTTCTTTCCACGCTTCGTCTCACTCCAACACGTTTCCCTGTTGTGTCCCACTTTGCCACAGTTGTCACACTTTCCATTTTTACATCGCCCGGTATGATGACGTCGGCACCTGTCGCATTTAGGTAGTTTACCCATGTACTATTTTCTCTTTTTGGCCTTGTTGTTGCTACTCGTCTGGGTACCCTGTTTGAAATTTGCTAACTTTCTCTTGTTGTCTCCAGATAACTCTACATGAGTCTCCTTCTTCCCCTCAGAGGTTGAAAATTTGTTCATCCTGATTGCCTCTTCAGTCAAGGCTACACTTAGATTGATGGCCTCAGTGATCGTTGCAGGCTTTGATGTAGTCACCATGCTCATGATTTGGGGTGCCAATCCCCAAATGAAACGCTCAATCTTCTTAAACTCTGGATCTACCATGTAAGGAACGATACGCGACAGAACTTGGAACTTCTCCACATACTCAGTTATTTTTGGACCTTCCATCTTCAAGTTCCAGAACTCAGTTTCCACCTTCTGGCTTTCTGTTCTCGAACAATACTTTTTATGCATTAGCTCTTTCAGCTCGTCCCATGATAAAGCATACGCAGCAGCCTCGCCCATCGTCTGAACCTGGAGTTTCCACCATGACAGAGCCCCATCTTGGAACAGTCCGGAAATGTACGTGACCTGGTGCTCTGGGGCGCATTTGCTCGCACGCAAAACAGTGTCCGTCTTCTCAACCCAGCGCACGAAGGCTACGGCACCCCCAGTGCCGTCGAAATATAGGGGCTGGCAGCCTAAGAACTGCTTGTAGGTGCAGCCTGTGATATAAGCAACATTATTTGCGTAAGGTATTAGCAAAGAACTTGTGGAAATGTCCAAATGTTTTGTAATGTGTCTTAAAGGACTAAACATTACCGTTGGGTGGGTTATTTCCCGAGGTACTTCCGCTGCGCTTAGAGCGAAGGGCCTCGTACTGTGCGATGACCTATAAGAGGCGTTCTTGAAATTCCGCCTCTGTCGTTGGCAGAGGGTTGTTGGTATCGGTGTTCCCTTCAGTCGACATCTTCCTAGAAGAAAGTCGGTTAGGTCAGGTCTTGTTAAGGACACGAGAACACAAGTCTCTATTTAACGAATAAGACCTCAGAGGCATATTACATATATGTATATACGCAGTCATTATAACATTCAATCACGTATCATCACAATTATTGCACAACTTGTAAATCAGAATGTAGCAAGTAAGCATGTAGCATTATAGTTATAGCACAAATATGCTGATCAACAGCGTGCTTAGTGGGAACATAGCGACTGAGTTTTTCATTAGTTATTAGTCATAAGTATTGTCGCATGTTTAAAGATGATTGGGCTTTCGTTATCCTCCGGCCACAATCACTGTGTCTTACATAATGTATCACATCAGAAGGGACACAGGGTCACCATACCCTTGTCCAACACGTATATTAGTGTATCAAAATTACGTAGTCAGAAGCGGTCTTCAAAAGTCTCCGTAATCCCGGCTTATCATTAGTGTCTTTACCCAAGTGTAATGCAATCCGCATAAATCCAGAAATCAACTACACTGGTGACTGAGGTCGAGGAGGAAAGAAAAGTAACTGCTAGTACGCGTAAACTCCTCCTCGAGCTTGTATATACATCGAAGTAGTTAATTGATCTGCCGCTCGATAGTAAAAGAAATGAGCATCAAAAACCTGGAAAAGGCATCATAGCAGCAGATGAGAGCGCAAAAGAAGACTTTGATAATTGTGGAGGATTAAAGTATACTGGCAATAAACAGGGTGAATGTGGTCAAGCTCCAACATTCTGCGATTTATATCCTCAAACTGTAGCTGATGTGACAGGCGTACTCATCCCGTGTGTAGCCTCCATAATGTGAGGGATGACAAGGGTCTAAAATCAACATAGTGTAGCATAGGAACCATCGAAATGACTTGTCCAGCATTGTAGAGGTGAATGTAGCAAACGGTGCGACTTGTAAAGTTAGGTAAAATGTTGTCGTAGTAGAAGAATCGTTATGCGGGTGCTGACCTGGAGCGCCTTCCCGGGGTGCGGGTATGTCTTGAAAGAAAGCGGCAGGCATGTCGGTGCAATGGACGTCAGTCTTCATAGGCGCAACATCAGCGGGTGCAGGTGCAGTAGAAATGTCTCAACAAAAGGAGATTCAATAGGTGCAGGTACTGGGTCTGGTAAGAGGAGTGCAAGGTATAGTAGTCCAAAGGAAATAAGGTCACGTTTAAGCAGGTTCAGCAGGTGCAACATCAAGCTGGCCCGCAAGGAACTGGAGCTGCCTCAGGGGCAGTTCCTGGGGCGTGTGAGGGTATGTGATCTTGAGCAGGTGTTAGTGCAGTAGTCAAAGCGTCGTCGTCGTACGTGCCTGGAGCAAAAAGCGGTAACCTGCCTGTTTGTAAAGTCATAAATGTCGCAGACTCAAAGGAGTCTGAAATCGAGTGTATACTAGAATCAGAGGATAGTTTGATAATAGGGATCTCAAAACGTAAAGTCAGTAACAATGTCCTCATCTAACTTTCCATCATCCTGGGTGTCAACAGAAGGACCATCAATAAGCAAATTAACGTCGTCATCAAACAATTTGTCAAAGAGGTAGATTCTCGGGGAAAATAACCACGAGAGGTACAGCGTCGAGAATCGGAGCCACGATGTGCTCGTCATCGAAGTGTCCAAATGATGAGGTGGTCGTGGACCAAAACAAGAATAACAGGAAGTTTCTTATCAAGGAAGCCATCAGCAAGGGTAATTCATCACCAGAGTCTGGCAGCGCGGATGGTTGGCAGTCGTCCTCGTTCTTGGTCAACATGTCAGGGTCACTCTCAGTGTCTGACGTAAATATCTCCGACGCAGGTACAGTCTCATCATTTGTGGCGGTGGCCGTAGGGTCGTCATCATCTGACAATTCGTTCCCTGAGGAAAGTGACGTGTGTGTGCCGGTACATAATAGTCGTAGCATGCATATTTAGAGTAATCTTTAACACTTGTGTATTGCAAATAAAGACAATTCATAACGTAATCATGTATTCACATATTCGTCCTAGTCTTCCCAGACTATCCCACCCAGTCTCTCAGACTAAACTCCCTAGCCTCTCAGACTAACTCCCTGGTCTCTCAGACTAACTCCCTGGCCTCTAAGACCAACTCCCTGGTCTCTCAGACTAACTCCCTGGTCTCTAAGACCAACTCCCTGGTCTCTAAGACCAACTCCCTGGTCTCTAAGACCAACTTTCCCAGCCTCTAAGACTAAATCCCTGGTCTCTAAGACCAACCTCCCAGTCTCTAAGACTAAATCCCTGGTCTCTAAGACCAACCTCCCAGTCTCTAAGACTAAATTTCCCCCAGTCTATAAGGCTAATCCTCCCTCAGCCTCTAAGACTGATCCTCCCACAGCCTCTAAGACTGATCCTCCCTCAGCCTCTAAGACTGATCCTCCTTCAGCCTCTAAGACTAATCCTCCCTCAGCCTCTAAGACTGATCTATAAATATAGGTTTTTGAAATGTGTATGTGTGCCTTTTGTTTGTAAAAATGTTCGTTCCCTGGATCTGGACGTTTTGTGTATGCAATGAAAAACAAGTCGTGAAAACATTTTCGTGAGAGCCCTAATGATCGTAGTCTAGACTCGAGAAGGAATCCTAGTTCGCTACGATCGAAGCTCTGATACCAAGCTGTCACACCCTGACTTTTGCGGAAGCGTGATTATGGTGTGACTTACTTGTTATCATTGCATTCAACCATATCAAACAATCTACATGATAATACCAAAGATTTGTCATCCATAAAATGAGTTTAAAACATAACAACATTGTCTAAAATGTAGACTTCAAATTTAAGTTTTACAAACCAGATGAATTGTGTAAAAGTTTGCTAAGGACTCGTCAAAAGATAATAGTTGTAATCAAAGTTTGGAAGACGTGTCTCGTCCAGGATTAAGACACACTGGCCAAACCCAAATAAAACCATGGATGACATCTTTATACTTAACATGACTTGAAACTCCAACGCCCGCCAGATCCATACTTAATTTCCTGAAATACATGTAGTTTGAAAAACATCAACAAAAGTTGAGCGAGTTCATGTGTATGTGAGTTTGTATAAATCGTTAATGTGTGTCTGCATAAATCGTTAAAATGTGTCTGTATAAATGTATGTCCTTGGTATGTAGCAATAAGGAAAAACAGATCAATTAATGTGTAGCTAATACATTAATAAGTGACATGGTCTAGGAAGCACTCAAACCTGTAACGCGTATTTCATACCGGTCCTTCCGGCGGAACGACATAGTCACCACATGCAGCCACACGCTGGCCCATGTGTGGGGCTCGCAACACCCAATAGATCTATCACTCATGCCTCTCGGTCCTTATACAAGGATTAATGGTCTTACGATAATAGCCTATCCATTCCCGTGATCTAGCAGTAAATTCCTTAGCTAATCATACCATGTATAAAACGTTTGTAATAAATGTAACATGTATTTCACCCCCGAAGTACAAAACTGAAAACAGTTAAAAGAAAAGGGGGGACATGAACTCACAGTTTTGCGTCTTCGTATCCAATGTAACTCGAAGCTTCCGCTAGAACGCACGACTACCTACATTTGTACTAACGTCTATTAGACGAACGGGTCGTGCCTTGTCTTAATATTGATTGGTGCCTTTGAGTTACGTTTAAAAGTGTCTTTGGCAGTATTCCAAGTTATATAATTGGTTGTTAAAATAATAAATATTTTAACTTGCATTTTCTTTTGGAATAATTTGTTAACCAATATTTTGTAGTAATACTTCTCATGTATTTGTATTCGCATTTCCTTCCCAAGGATGGGGGGTATCTCATACGTTGTGTATTTTCGTATTCGTATTTGTATATCTTGCCAAATAATGGCGTCGTATTTCGATGCATTATTCCCATTAAAATATACCAATATATTCCCAATATATATTTCCAAAGACAATATATTTTCAAGTCTTACTTAGAAAATATATAACTTATTTGTCAAAAATAACGTATGCCAAAATATATATATTTTTCCCAAAAATAATATATTTTTACTTCCTTTGTTTCCAAAATAATATTTTACCCAAAAATATGGTGTAATGGTATATCTCGGAATATTTCATAAGTTACGTTTTCTTGTTCGGTTTCATAATAATACGTGTGTAACTTCAATATTTTAATCCTTGCAAATTGGGTATTATTTTGGAGTTGTAATTTCCATGGTATTTTGTAAGTTATATTATTTACCCTAAATTAATATAACTAGTTCACAAATCAACAAACATTCACACATGCGTTTTAGTAATAAATATATATTCTAAATATATATTTATCCGCTTTCGTTTACGAAAACCCACCTCCGACACTTTGTATTTTGTTACAAAAATTATGGCGAGGTTTGTATTTGAAAAGCATAGTCTAAAATACACTTGTGAATCCTTATATAGAAAATATTTTCTAAGTGCTAGGATTTTCAGAAAATTTCGCCATAGTCTCCTTTGTAAATGGAGGTGTCCATGCTAAATAGCATATCATTTTCTTTAATATATAACACGTTAGATTGCTTTCAAGTAACCAACCCGACATTTAGGCATGCAAACACTACTTATATCAATTCAGTTTTAATATACAAAACTGGGCTGTATTCGGGTATTTTAATAAAATAGTTATCTTATTCCAAAAATTACCAAATTTTTACAGAATGTCTTATACGATCCAAATATTATTGTGTAAAAATATCGGGCTCCAGTTCATTACCAATATTTTATAAAAAACTCATTTTCCGGACTGCATTCAGATTCATCTTTTTCTGACTGCAGTCCACGGAATGATTTATTTAAAATTCCTCGTACGTCCGATTTACGAAATTCCAGTGGGAGAATTACAAATACATTGGTGATCATCTGCAGTACAAATTTCATGAGCTAATTCTTCACAAAACTTAAGTTATGTCAAAAAATACAACACATATTTTCAGCAGAAACATGCAGCTTGAGCTGCTGTTACAAAACGACACTTTAAAAATAGTAAAAAAAAATCCAAAAATTATGATTCCAGTGCCATTAGAACCGTATTTCATAATAACACGTTATAGACTCAAGAAAATCAGTTTTTCGTTAAGTTAAGATCTGGTTACAGCCAGTTGAAGGTGGCTGAAAATGCTAATCAGCAAGCTGTTTATAGGTTAAATGTTACTAAAATGTATACCTACGATTACCATTCCTTCTAATAACGATTTATATCATAATGTGAGTCTTTTACAGCAGGTTATCACTTATATATCTCAGATTTATCATGTATTATTATCTTTCATCTCATGATCTTTATGTAAAGTTCTTATGTTCATGATCTTGGTTATGTTTTTAGAGTTTCTTACTATTTATCATTCTTTCAACTATTATCCACCCAAAAATATGAACAAGATGAAGTTTTAAGGCACTTACTACTAGCACAAGGCTAGGGGAGTTTCAAAGCATAAAAGTGGTGGATAAAAGAAAATGAGAGCGGTCCTTGAACTTCCGAGAACACCAAGCTTCGTTGAACGCCTTGTAGCACCTAGAAGTACACTTGAAATGCTTGATCTTGAAACAAAAATGGTGGTAGTATGATGTCTTGTTTGGGCCGAGAATCATGGAGGGGAAGAGAAGGAGGAGATGTTGGTGATATGTGGTGGGAATGAAGAGGAATGATATGTTGGTTACTTATATTACCTTCCAACACATCTTTGTCTAATGGTCACAATGTTCATAAAAGGGGAGGCACAATCTTGTTTAATATCCAAATAAAATCAATAAAAGGGATCACATGGATCCGCCAACTAGGTGGGGGGGGGGGTAGAAGGCTAGGCTTTAATTGCTAGTTGGTTCATGGTTAGAATTCAAATGTTAATTAGTGTTTTTAGTTACTAACTATTTCTATAGTGTGTGTGATAATGTTCGGGGATCCTAACTAGCTCAGAAAAATAAAAACAATGTGTTTGACAATATTTTTGTGTTCCGGGTAATGTCCGGTTGTTCGGTTGGGTGTTGTCCGTTAAAGTGCTAAATTAATCCATAAGGTGTCTTTTATATTACTTTTAGTGACACATTTAATTCCCAACACTTTGGAAAGTATCTTGGACCATTTTGCCATGTTTTTGCACTTTACTAGCATTATTAAATGCTGAATTTTGGGTATTTGTGCAGAATTATGCATTTAAAGTGTGTTTTAGGAACTTCCCGGCACTATAACTATCACCTAGTGACGCAATTTTATGGTCCTCACTTCCCTACACTCCCTACTAGTGTAGTACCCCGTCTTTGGCTCATACTGGCCTCAAAATCCTTGTCTGTCTAGGTGCTGGCATTGTCAGCATGTTTTCTGGGTTATCCGCTCAGTGTGCTAACTGTGCTTTGTGCATTAAGTTTGTCACTAAAGTTTGCGTGTAATAAATGGAGTGACAGTATATATGTGATGCATATGTATGTATGTAACAGAAATCAGAAAGCAGTTTAATCAACAATTGTAATCAAGCACAGTCATTAAGCACAAATTAATTATTAATTAACTGTACGGATGCATGCAAATTTGACAGTTGTCACAGAAGCGGGGTTGGATCCTACATAGGGGCTCCCAATTAAATTTGCTCGGAGATTTTGCAACACCTCATCACATTGTTGTTGCTGCTTAAGCTGTCGTAGGAGGTCCGCGTTTCGTAGTAGAAACGCGTTGTCAAACTCAAGTAAAGCCGTGGAGGCTGGAGCGGTGACTGAGGTGCAAATCACAGAGCTTATGGTCATAGGAGCAGTTATTGAACCAAGGGAAACAGCAAAATCCGTAGGGACTGTGGAAACAATCACTGCGGACGTGGTATTGCCTGCTATGATATCTTCCAAAGACGGAATAAAAGAAGCCATAGCTTTACACGAGGCAAATTGGAAGTTTGAGCTTAGTGAATTCGAGAGGATGACGCCACTAAAGACTCAATAACCGGTTGGTCCGAGCTGGCCGTATAACAGAGTCTCAGAAGTCTTTGCTATAACCTGTAAGATCACAAGAGAGAAAGAAACACACTGTTAGCCTCGTCAGAGGGAGGAGGGCCTCTCTGTGACAAAGCTCGGGTGTGAGAATAAGTATTGGAGTATGTGGAGTAAGTCAGTGAGAGAGAAGGAGAATTAGAGAGAGAAATCAGTGATTACCCCTTTTTTTGGAGACCTAAGTGTGGTATTTATACCTTTTGGATATGCTGATGTAGCATAGTTAGTTATGACCTGTCATTGTCGGACAGTTAGAGTTAGGTTAGTTAGAGATGATCCTCTGCATCGATCGTATCTCTTAGGCCGTTTCGCCCGTTCTAGCAATGCCTTGTCTTCGGCGACTAACCTTTGGGCCTTCGCAGATGATGGTCGATCAGGGTAAACGATGTTCGGTCCAGTGCTTTGCACGTAACCTCATCAATGGTTTTATCTTAACAACTTTTAGGGACGCTGGCACTGACCTGATCTAGATACAAAATCACGAGTTTTCGAACTATCAACTTCGTTCCATGGTTGTCAAGAAGTGTTTGAAATTTTGAATCCATGGTCGCCGGAGATTGAAAGGTCCTTTGTGGAAGATATAACCGGTGAAGAAAAAGAATGTGAAACATTAATTAAGGGAGACAACGAGATGTATAGCTAGTAGGGTATCAAAAGGTGCCTGTGAGTTTGTAATACTTTATGGGTTATAAAAAGAAATTTAATTAAAAGACTTCATTGTTAATTAGTTATAAAATAATCAGCGTAACATATTTTGTACAGAACTCTACTCTAAGGTCTAAAAGTAAAATAGTCTTTACCACAAAAGAGTCATTTTATCTCTCATTCTCTCTTATGTTCAACATTGTCTTTCTTCATACTTCTTTACACAGTCTTTGAAAAAACTATGAAGATGATGAGTTCGTCGTCCCCAGTGACGAATTTAGAAACCTTTTTGACGGGGGCACAATTCAAATGGGTTAAAAGAAAGCGGGTCAAAATGAGTCGAGTAAAACCAATTCATACTTATCCACATAGTGATATTTTAAAAGTATTCATTCTTATTTAGTGAACCACTCAATCACTCATATCAGGTGATTTCAATGACGAAACCAAAAGCTTTATGTTAGAGGGTCATTGATATTATTTTGTTAAACTGTTTAAAGTAATGCAGTTAGACTCTTGACATTTTATTAAACTAAATTTAATGAACTGATAAAGTATAAATACTTAAAAACTAAAATGTGTAATCTGAATCTATTAGACACAAAAGCATAGGAATAGTATCCTGACCACATGTCAAGACTTTTGGTTTTTTTTTCATTAACTTAAAACATACATAACACGATAAAAAAGAAATTTTCTAGATTTAAATAAAACTTAAGTCTAAACTGCTTTTTGAGTATAATATTTTATAAGAATAAACCCACAAAAAATATGTATTCCGTGTTCGAACACACAAAAGTGTTAATAGATTCGAATAATCCTTAGAACACCCGTAGTGGCTGCCCAAAGGGGCGTTTTTTTGTGCTCAATCACGTTCAATCTCGCCCACCATCCACTACGCTGGGGCGTGTTTGGACTTTTTTTTTTGTTATGGCTTGTTATAAATCACGCCGGTGGGGCAATTTCTTGGCCAATCACATTTGATCTTCTATTTTTTGGCCAATAAGATTTTTTAAATGTTTTTTTTAATTTTATTTTATTACAAACATAATGCCCCACAATCCCTACGTCCCCACTACACTCATCTTAGAAAACGCCCCATAATACTCAATTGCTGACTGGGCTGCCACATGACGCAAAACGCTCAAGGGTGAAACTTGCCCACTACGCATTGTCTTACGTTATTCGTTAAACTCACAAAAATATGTATTGCGTGTTCGAACTCCTTTTTATTTTGTTTTACCAAATTTCAACGGTAAGCTATTGGTTAAAACTGATAGAATTTAGTCGGTGACACTTATCTCTAAATTAGTGAACATGTAAGCTTAAAGAATTAGAAAGATTAAATTATTACTAGTTAAATAAAAGAATGATTTTAAACTATTAATATCAAGCATTTCAAGTTTATATCTTAAAGAGAAAATTTCACTTTTTTCCTTTATGTTTGTACAGAATTTTGAAACGTGCCCTTTAAAAGTTTTAGTTTCAATTTATGTCCAAAAAACACATGTTTTATATCACTTTATGTCCTTTACACCAAACTGAGTTAATTTACTCAGTTAGATTTATTCAAGGCAAGGGCAAAAATGGTATTTTATAAATAAATGCATCACATCCCTTTATCCCCTTGTCTTCTTCAAAAATATGCACACACTAAGAATTATCTGCCTCTCTCTCCTTCTCGGTTAATCACCGGCGACCGGAGCCACATCTCTGGCGGTCGGGTTCCTCCGGCGAACCACACACACACACAACCCCCTTACCTTC
Organism: Helianthus tuberosus; assembly: GCA_030545235.1. NCBI lineage: Eukaryota > Viridiplantae > Streptophyta > Magnoliopsida > Asterales > Asteraceae > Helianthus > Helianthus tuberosus. The sequence goes on from JARYGA010056639.1 coordinate 5,702,179, forward strand.
ACTCACACACCCGTAACCATCTGAATACCCCTCGATCACTGGCAAACCCCCACACCCCCTCGTTCTTTTCTCCCTAAAACCCGACCGGACTCCGGCAGGTGAAGCCAGTGGAGCCGGTGACGCTGATATTGATGAGCGATGATGATGATAATGTCGCTGACGATGACGATTGACGCTGATAATCGAGGATAATGATGGTAGATGGCGGAGGCGGTGGTGCGGCTGCGATGAGTTCCACGGCAGCGGCGACTGAGTGGTGGAAATGGGGGTGTTCGACGGCGGCACTGTGACTGAGTTACGGGTAAACCCTTCAACACCCCTTTTTTCTTCTCTTTTTCTCTTTAGATCCGACACGATCTACGAATTTTTCTGGCACATTGGGTGGTGTTTCAGGTAATCACGGTGTTGAGGGTGGTGATGGGACTTGATTATTATGGATTTGGGTTGTTTTCTTTTGTGCAAAGTGTTTGATTTTTGGGAGTCTTGTACTATGAGTTTGTCTGAAATAACAGCTCATTTGGGGAATCATGCTTTGTATGGTGGTGGTGAAAGAGGGACTGTTGAGTATCATATCAAGAGTAAGATATTTGATTATTTGAACATTCCTGAGAGTGAATATGGACATCGTCGGAGAACCGAGTTCAGCTGCCGGACTTGAAGGGGAGAAGGCAGGGGATTTGGGTTGTGTGCTAGGGTTTCTCAGAAATTGAAGAAGATAAGGGGATAAAAGGGATCTGATGCATTTATTTATAAAATACCATTTTTGCCCTTGCCTTAAATAAATCTAACTGGGTAATTTAACTCATTTTGGTGAAAAGGACATAAACTGATATAAAACATGTGTTTTTTGGACATAAACTGAAACTAAAACTTTTATAGGGCACATTTCAAAATTCTGTACAAACATAAAGGACAAAAAGTGAAATTTTCTCTATCTTAAAATTTATATCTTAAAAAATGAAGTTTAAACACATCTGACAAGAAAGTTCTCATGTTGACTACAAATTGATTTTAACCACACTTTTATATTCGCAAAATTCCAACAATACCCATCACTTTTTGGCTTTTACTATTAACCCATCATCTCCTTAAATAACCCACTAAAACTTCACTTTCTGTTTCTGTAACTTCGCCACTGAAAGACGGCGATGTAGCATTATCCGGGTATATACCGGTTCGGGTTAGTCCAATCCAAATGCTCACCCCTACGCGCAATAATAAGATCTTCAACCAGCTTATGGCTTCTCCTCCTAAGCTTATAACGGGCATCAAGTCCCTGAACTTTTATGGTTGAAGAGCAAGCCCAGTTTAAAGACGCTCGAGCGTTTGAAATGGTTTGTTAGTGTTTTTGCTCTTGGGAGGTTCTGCTTTGTAACGGCGATGTTGCATGGTCCGGGTATATACCGGTTCGGGTCGGTCCAATCCAAATGCTCACCCCTATGCGCAATAATAAGATCCTCAACCAGCTTATCGCTTCTCCTCCTAAGCTTATAACAGGCATCAAGTCCCTGAACTTTTATGGTTGAAGAGCAGGCCCAGTTTAAAGACGCTCGAGCGTTTGAAATTGTTTGCTAGTGGTTTTGCTCTTGGGAGGTTCTGCTTTGTAACGCATAAAAAAAACATGATTATAACGCCATGTAATTTTATGCTTTTGATGGGACCTATACATACATACACCTAGAGCTTATAATTATTAATAAATTGTTCGCCGCGAAACAACCGTCGGTCAAACCCACGTTCAAGTAGATCCCGACCGTAATAATTCAGGCGGTTACCTTCAAGATTTAATCTCATCCGTTCAAACCCAAAAAATTTGGCGGTTTGTTTTTTCAACGCCAGTTAAGTTTTGTTGTGTTTTCTGCATGTTTCTCGCTACGTGGGTACGCTCCCTCAACCTTGTCGGTTCATCTTGGATAACTTCTACGTGGTAGTTAGCTTACAAGATGTATATATATGTGTCACACCCCGATATTTCCACGTATTACCGGTGGGCCCGGTGGGGAGTATCGTGACGTAGTTGATATTATCATGGACGAATAATCATAGTTTAATGCACAGCGGAAGTCTAAAAGTAAAAATATTACAAACAGAATGAAAGTATCATAAGTATTACAAACAAAATGTAAAAGGATCCACAGGCGGATCAAAACATAGGAAATATTGTTCAACAGATTTTTAAGTGAAAAGCTTGCAAAACTCTTTATTTATTCACTTCAGGAGTAGCCAGCCTATTTCGCATAGTACCTGCACTTAACCTTTTGGAAAATACGTCAGTTTACACTGGTAAATACAATTAACCGACTCTTTTGAAAAGTGTTTATAAAATTGATTTGAATGCACAAGGTACAAATAATCTTTTATAACTTGGGATAATTATTTAAAAATAATCTTGTAAAAGAATTATATGTTTGTTGTACGTTTAGTAGCCTGGGTTGAACACCGGGTTAAAGATTAATAGACACACCACATAATATAACCCACGGCGAGTTATTCTCGAACAGGCGGGTATATTATTTTACATACGTACCGGCAGGTGTATGGCTACACCCCGTGCTTAAGTCGTGGCCATTTCAATGAATGAGCCGAGGATATCCAGGACATGGTCATTAACCCCCCAAAGGCTTAGAACAAACAAAATAGATTAAACGGGTTATCTCAATGATTTAACCTTCATATGATTAAAAATTCAATACCCGACCAAGCGGTATTTTATATACCGTACCCCAAGCCCGTATAAGGGAAAATAAGTTAAAAGTATTTACCTGAGCAAAATATACAAATTTATCTCAGCCGTATACAATCAGAAAGTGCAAATATATTTTACTGGTCTCCTAAATCTGGAACGAATGTTTTAATAACGTATTAGATTCCTAACGGGTCTTACTTAAGTTTAAACTTAGACCGGTTAGTTTTAAAGAAAAGTTTACGGTTCAAAACGCATTATTACGCGAAGACCGGATTAGAATGTGATTTATACCCGACAAGTACGAAGACTTGTATAATATGGGTAAACTAAACACATTCTGGATTTTGAAGCAAAAATGATAAGGCTTGACCCGTTTCGGTCAATTTATGCAACTAGTTACATAAACCGTACCGAACGCGAAAAATGCATAACGAGTAACCAATAGATTCATGTACAGGTTTCACAAGTTAATATGCCTTAAATATGTTGTGATATCAGTAGGATACCATCCATTATGCCCAAAACGAATTTAAAATCGATTTAAGCCCCGCAGGGGTATTTTGGTCATTTTAAAGGTTATAAAAGAGAGTAAATATAAATCTGAGGTTCTGGTCTAAATGATCAGTAAGAAAATTTATTTTTGCAAGTCATATCAGTAGGGTATTGCATATATGTGAAATTTATCATTTATAACCAAACTATGCGCCGTAGGGGCATTTTGGTCATTTCACATGAGCTTTAAAGGTCAAATTCGGAAATCTGAGTTCAGAACCTTTACTTACTGTTAAAATATAAAAATTTACTTAAAACATCAGTAGGTAATAAGTCTTATGTGTCAAAAATTGTTTTAACCCATACTATGCGTTTAAAACGCGTAAAAGTCGCTATTTAGCGATTTTCGGGTTATTTAAAGAAATCTGAGTTTATAAAGTTCAAAATATTTTATTTATCATATGAAATCAGTAGCAAAAGGTTTGGTATCAAAATGTTATGTAAAACTCATTTTATTAGCAAAAAGGGTATAACCGTCAATTACCGAATCAAAGCAAGAACCTTACATTATGATCAGTTTAAAAATTAATAAAAATCTTCAAAAATCCCAAAATATTATATTACATCAGTGGGTAAAAAGTTTGGAGTCGAGAATTGGGTTTAAATAGGCTTTTGGCTAATAATGCCGTTTAATTAATAAAAAGCTTTCAATTTACGATATTGAGCATAACTCCCAATTTAGACCATAAACTGATGTCAAACTTTTAGGACATACTTAAATATCAGTAACAAAGGTTGTAGTCCATTCATATTATTAAAAACCTCGTTTAAATGACGAAAGGGCATAATGGTCAATAATTAAGCATTTAACAGAAACATGCAAACGATTCAGATTATTAAGGACCTATGTTGTATAATCTCAGAGGGTTATACTAACATGTAATATGGTCCTAAAAGAACCTTAAGGAATATCTAAAACAACCTAATTCAGGTCAGAACTGAAAGTCAAAGCAAAAGTCAACTTTTGCGACTTTCGGTTGCGAACCGAGCCTAAACTCAGAATTGTCGGGTTGAACATGTTTAAACATGTTCTTATATTAATTACCAAGTTATTTTAATGTTAAAACATGTTCCATAACTTCTACATTGTTAATTATGGATTTATTTGCAAAACTTGATTCTGTTGACTTTTTAATATTAATTTAACCCGACATTTGACCAAGTTAGGGTGATAATCAGTAGGTGCCCTCTTAGGGGTTTATTACCTACAAAATTACCAACTTATAGCTGCTTTTAATTTGACTAATGACTAGACCATTAGTGATTTATCACTAAGTCAAAGCTTAATTACGATAAGTTTGACTTTTGGTCATTAAGCTATAAAAACTTGAATTAGAGAGGCTAAGAACACTTACAAAAGCACTTAGCACGAAAATGAAGCTTAGGGAATCTTGCTTGAAGTCCAGAGAGCTCCAGAGAGTGAGTTAGAATGAGTATTTGAAAGTGAGCAATGAACTAGCAAACAACAAGAGCTTATATAGGACTTTAAACATCACAAGATCATTCCACACAAGCCTACAAGTGATTCCTGATCATCCCAGGTGTCCCCTATGCATCTAATATTGTTGGCTCTGTCCCTGGTATCAAGAAATGGCATGCAAAGGCGGTGGAACTGGCTGGACATGCACCTGTCCTTGTTTTCTGCATCTGGTAGTCGTACGCGGGCCGCGTAAGACTTGTAAGAAGTCTACGCGGGCCGCTTGGTGCATCCGTTACCAAAAAACAACTTTCAAAGCTGGCAGTTTTGGTCCCTGGTCCTTCTAAGCGTGATTTAAGTTCCATTTATTGCATATAGGACCCCCAAAGTTAACTTTTAAGGACCTTGGGTCATAAACTAACTCCGTTAAACTCCCGGTTAGTCGTATGATCACCCATAAAGTCTTAATTTCTTCGCAACTCCTCAAAATTAATATTCGACATTCTTGATATCAAAATATATAATTATTACAACGTCTTTGGGGTCGTTAAAAGGTCACTCAGAGGTTACTTTCAACATGTTGACACTTTTAACCCCTATGTTTCATAAGATCCTTATTTTAAGCACAAACGACTTCCAATGTTCGTCAAACTATTCGTTAAAGAATACGAATGTCATGTGAGGTCAATCAGAGGTACAAGAATGGCATGTTGACACTTTGGATCCCTTTTATTAACATATTTACATTGTTTAACAATTTTAGTCCCTTAGAAATAATTCCTTACACGTTTAAAGTCCATGACACGTGTCTTTATGATATTGGTTGTGATTTTTACGAGGTGTTACAATATGTCCATGTATGCTTTGCATTACATCATTTTCAATAAAGGATATCAATGTAAGGTGGTTACATATTTTATGTGTTTATGATGTTTGTTATGTTTAGAAAATAGTTTCTTATTTAGTTTGTTTGTTTTGCTTCAGTTATGATCGATGGATAATGCTGTGTATGATAAGGATTCAATTATGGGGAAAAATGTAAGTTGTTAATTTATATGGTATTGTGTTTATTTAACCATGTTTGTTCATTTGAATAATGATGCTTTGTTTTTCAGTTTGCTGGGTTGGACAGCGTTGTGGAAATGAAGCAGCCAACAGTTATGAAGTCTTCTAATATAGTTGGAAATGTATTATCATTTTGTTTTGTCAAGTATTGGGATTTACATAGCATTGTGTTTTTTACAATCGTTTTGTGTTTGTAGGAATCCTTTGTGTTATTATAGTAAAAAATCATTGACATGCTTTTTTTGTCAGATTGTAGCTGACGAGTGTGTGGATGGTCATTTGCATGAATTTTCTTATTGCTCTAATGAGAATGTACATTTAGAAGCAAGCTTATGATGAAGTTTCTGTTATTATTTATGATATTGTGTGTTACTTAAAATCATTGTGTTATTTACAACTATTGTGTTTTTTGTGATCGTTTTTTTTTTTTTTTTTGTAATATACTATGACAACAGTGGTTGACAGTTGTTTTTTTTTCTTTTCCAGTTGGTGGCTGGCAACATTTTTGTGGATGATCATTTTCAAACATTGAGCAGGACATGTGATGAAGTTGGAAACGTGCGTAATAATTCTTGTAAAATATTTTATCATGTTGTGTATTTTTAAAAATCATTGTGTTTTTTTACAGATACTGTGTTTTTTGGTTTATTTTTGTAATATACTATGACAACAGTGATTAACAGTTGTTTTTTTTTCTAGGTTGTGGCTGACAACATTTTTGTGGATGATCATTTTCAAAAGTTGAGTAAGATATCTAATGAAACTGGAGATGTATGTAATAATTCTTTTATAACTGTAAGATAACGTTGTTTTAGTTCAACATGGTAGTTTATTTTATTAATGAGCATATTGTTTTTTCAGTTTGAAGAATTGTTTGGAGTACTTCCTGACTTGACTATGTCTTCAATCGGATCTGCAAAGGTAAATCGTTTATGTTAAAGTATGTAAATTATTTTGTTAGTGATAGTTGGTGATGTTTATGCTGAATCTTATTATGTTTGCTTATATTTTGTTTTGTAAATTTCAGAACAAATCTAAAGGCTTTGACTTGGAGTTTGGTGCTTTGGTTGGATGTCCTGACAATTCTATAAAGCATGAGATCAACAAGGTTGGTTCCATATCTATATGTTTAGTTGTGTTTAGTTAATATTCTAGATGAGTGACTGACATATTATTCTCTAGCCTCTAGCCTCGTAATTTCAGAAGAATTAATCAAAGGGTAAAGGCGCTGAAGAATTGGAAGTGGGATGAGGTGATTAAAATCGACAGTTTTGGCGAAGATTAGTTATGTTATTTTTTATGTATGATGATGGTTATTATATTTTGGTAATGATACTGCGTTGAGCTGGAGTTTTTTTATGTGTGTATTTTCCTTTCCCTTAAACATGCATGTTTTTCTTTGTTTGTAATATTTTCGATATAATTTAAAGGGTAATTAATATTTTCGTTGATTCATGCATAGTAAGCCGTGTACCAATTTAAGTTTCACGTGTTTAATTAATAGTTTGTGTGTTTATAGTAATAACTGTATGTAAACGTGTGTCTCTTCAATTTTTTGTATGATTGTATCGTTTCCCGGAGCAATTTTTACATCATGTAACCGTTGCTGCCATTAATAGTTCCGCGTTAGTGACCATAAGCCTTTTATATATATATGCAGACATTTCATGTATATCGTATCTCAAGTTATTTAAGTTTTACCAATTTCTAATCAAAAAGTTAACTTTTTTCAATGGCTTCATCAAGTAATCAAGGAGAAGATTTGAAGGAACTATTTTATAAAGCAGTGATGGAAGAATTGGAAGCTGAGTTAGAGTTTTCTAAAGATCTAAGGAAATGCTTTCATTCTTTGAAGACTGGAGTTGGCTCTCGTGATGATGTAACTGAGACGTTGCGTTTATTGCCTCCAACTGCTGTTCGTGACCTGGCACTTTTGAATAATGGTGGGAGTGGGAACAAAGATGTTCAGTTAATGGCACAGATGTTAGAGATATTTAGACAAGTTAATGAGTCAATGGAGTTGTAGCGTAGGTTTTTACTTTCCTTATAAGTAGTTTTGTTAAGTTTAGTGATAGTTGTTGTTATAGTGAAGTGGTTTGTATTCAATTATTAAGAGTTATTGGTGGTATTTTTATTTTAATGGAATGTTTTGTTTTGTTTCTTTAAAGTTAGTCTGGATGAATTGTGCTTTTTATTATGGTCGTTTTTTTATTGTGGTTATTTAATCATATATTATTTCAAACATTTAATATCTTCAGTTTAATTTCTTTGAGCGACCATCTGGAGAATTGTAATTGATTTGGTTTATTTTGATGTTAAATTGTGCCTGAATATAGAGTTGCACACATGAAAAAAACACTATCTATATCATAAACATCTAACTTTGATAGATCTCATTTATCTTTATTTAATGGAGTTAGCAATTGCTATGTTAATCAATTTAAAAATAGTTACTTAAAAGTTTTGAATTGTGTGAATTAAATGTAAGAATATAAGAGCAGTTGTAGTTACTAATCGCAATCGAATAAAAAGTCAGTATTATCTTAAATATAGACATGGTTATTGATGTTCTTAATAGGGATGTAATGCAATGATTCGTCTCAATTGAATAGGCGGACCACTGTTTTGTTCAAATATCTGCTCTGTGAAAAGCTGTCCACTGCCATAACCACTGTTTTGTTCAAACATCTGCTCTGTGAAAAGCTGTCCACTGCTGAAAGTCAACCCCTATTCTTTCATTTATTTGGATATCACTGTTGTTCAAAATCAGTGTTTTCATCCACTGATATGCTATCCACTGATAGTTAAAATCACCCACTGTTTTCATTATAACCTTTGCAACCACTGATATTGTTCAATCAGTGGTTTCATAAAACAACTGTCTTCCATTACTCATCAAGGGTTGGCACGTGGACAGTACATAGCGGTCAGATCTTTTGTAACCGCTGCCTCGTCAGCTTTCACTTTTTCCATTATAAAACCCTGAGCAAAACCCCAAACAGGGTTTTTACTGTCGAATCGAATTCAAAAATTCCTTTCTCAAAGCAGTTATCATCCATTTCTCTCAAATCATTCATCATTCTTCTTCCTCAAAATGGCAAAATCATCGTCTTCGTCATCTGCAAAACCCACTGAAAAAGCCATAGAAATTCCATACAAAGCTTCTCATAACTACTTGGGTCTCTTGACAAAACCAAGTAATACTGAAACCTTCAATTCCATCATAGACGCACTTTCGTCTTCAAAGTACATAACTTTGTTGACAGCTGATGCTCCGATTTACCTAAAAACCAAGAGAGAATTTTGGAAGAATGCCACACTTGAGTTTCAAGGTGAAACAATCATAGCCATCAATTCCTCAATAAAGGGTAAAAAGGTTCAAATTACACCAAAATCCATTTCAGTGGTATTTGAACTCGATGACCAGCAAGGTAAAACTTCTTTTCCTAAAATAGAGTATAAAACTGATTTTATTGAGAGGGGGTATGCTGAGGAAATGAAAAGGGACACCTTACAAAAAGGTAGTTTTCCTCCTGCACCAAGATTCTTATTCCATACCCTCTTGATGTGTGTTTCAAATAAAACAACTTCTTTTAATGAAATACCATTGAAGATCCAATACCTGGGTTATGCTATTTTACATAACGAAAATTTTAATTACTCCCGAGAGATCTTTGATGACTTGGTCAAAAATGTTACTAGCAAATCATTTTTATTATTTCCAAGGTTCCTAAGCTTTTATTTTCAAAAGAAATTTGGAAAGGATGATGCTCATGTGCTCATCCAAGGTGAACCTTTTCAAATAAATGGCTTAACACCTGAAACATTTACAAGATTATCAAAGCCTTCTAAAACAAAAGCAGAGGCTCCTGAGCAGAATTTAGCAGCTACCACTGCTCCTCAGGCACCTGCTGCTGAGCCCACTGCTCTAGGTGATCACAGCAGCAAAACAACTGCTGTGAAACCCAAACCTAAAACCACCAGAAAACCAAGACAAAAGAAAACTAAAAAGCCCCCCAAACCTACAAGAAAGGCAACTCTGGAAGATGAGATCCCAGAGCAACTGCCAGTGACACCACTGCTGCTACTTCCTCACAGTAGATGGTAGAAAGATCTCAACCCATGCCTCAATTTCCTCCTACTTCTGCTAAAAAAGAATAGGTTGTAAGAATAGGGACACCACAATATGATGCTCTGGAATCACTTGTTTCCATCATCCACAGCCCACTGCCCAGGGTAAATTCTCTTTCCACACCCATCCTCACTTCCCAAATTCCATCACAAACAAAACTTTTGTTGGATGCTATTGATTTAAACCAGACAAAAATTAGTTCATCTCAATCACCTGTTAATGAGATTATACCTCAGAAAGTGACTGAGTCTGTTGTTTCAATCATTGCTAACCCACCAACAACACCTGAGGAGGTTACACCCCTTGAGTTACATGTAACTCTTGGTGGTAGTTCAAGTGAAGTAGCTACTACAAGTGCTGAACCCACTGGTTTGCACTTGGACAGTAGTTACATCAATCAGACTTCCTTGAAGGCAATTCCTTCTTTGGGAACCATGGTGCATCCAGTTTTTACTGGTTCACTAAAAGTGGTCACCCCAGCTGAAGGAAGAAGTCCCCAGTTCCAAGACAAAGGGGCATTAGTGGATGATTTTTGGGATACATTCCCTAAGTCAATCACTGTTATAACCACTGAATGTGGGAAATCAAATAATCCCATTAAATTGGGTGATGGTTTAATGTACCGAGAATTGACAGATAGAGTTGACAAGCTTGATACATCTGTTGCAGAAATCAAAGACATGCTGGAACAGTTGTTGAAAGTTCAAAAGGTACCACCCACTGCTGCACCAACTCCAACAGCTGCTCAATCATCTGCTCCTGCACCAAATGAGCTGTGGAGTTTGTTTCAACCTCTGCTCCATCATCAAAGAGAATTAGCTGATCAGCAACATGAGATACAAGTTCAAAAGATCAGAAATCTCATGGAAGCAAGGTTTAAAGATACCCAGGCTGATATCAAGGCAATCAAGGCCCATTTACTGAACACCACTGGCACTGCTCCTCCCTCTATCATCTTTGTGGAAAACCCACCACCAGCTGATGCCAAAAAGGGGGAGAAAATGAAGCAGTTGAAAAAGAAGGGATATGAAGATGGTCTGTACATTGCACTAGACAATTCAAGTATGCTTGCAGACATCCCTTTGCCAGATGGCTCTAAAAAGATTGATGTAACCACAAATGCCATTGCTGATGCAAAAGCAAGGGTAAAAAGGGATATGGAGGCAAAGGATAAAGCAAGGTTTGATTAGGAGAAAAGAGTTTTTATGGAATTGAATGAGCTGGGTACTTCTGAGCCAAAGGATGATAAAGTGAGGGAACCCAAACACACACCATCCAGATCCACAAAACATACTCCCAATCCTCCTAAAAACTCCACACATCAATCTCCCAAACCAACAGCTGTTGTATCACCTGCTGTATCAACAACTATGGGTACTTTAGTGGTTTCAACAGTTGTTAACCCAACAACCACCACTTTAACCACAATCACTGCTCCCACTTCAACCACTGCCCCACCAAAAATACCATCACCACCAAAAACCACCTCACCACCAAAAACCACCTCACCACCAAAAACAACTTAATCACCACCATCACCTCCTGCTAAAAATCAGAAGACAGCTGATGACACATCATCAGTTGTAATGACAACAGTGGTTGAAACACCAGTTCTTCAACAGCTGTTTGTCAACCACCTTCCACTACAATAACCACCACTCAAATCACCACCACCACTGAACCAACCAAAACACCACCAGCCTCTCCTAAACCAAAAAGGAGAAGGATGATTTTAAAAGATGATGATTCTCCACCACCACCAACATCTTCACAACCATTATCACTTGCTATAATTCCAAACCCTGTTCCACTTTCTTCTACACAGGTTTTTAACCCAAACACTGCCATTGTTTCAGCAGCTGTCCAATATCCTCTGGAACTTATAGCAGTCAGAGAAGAAATCAAATCTTTTTATTCTGAAGATGACCCTGCTAAAAGAAACCTACCATATGTCCAAGGATATTCAAGGCCTAATAATATTGAAGAATACCTGATAGTCAAAGCTCAACAAGCAGAGGATATCTCTAAAAGAAACTCACAAGGAAAGTCTGATAAAGAAATTCAAAGGCACTATCAATTCCTGCTCACACAAGTCAGAACATTGGAGCAGTTCACAAAAGATTTGTGTCAAAAGCTTTCAGAAAGAGATGATGAAACCTTGAAGAAACATTATATTGAGCACATCATAGCCTTCAAAAGGCACAAAGGTGACAAAGCTCAATATAAAGAATGGACAGTGGGTGAACTCAAAGAGGAGTTAGAAAGGATTGAAAAGATGAATAAGGACAAGGTTAAACATACTCCACCTGTCTGGTCAAAATACATGAAAAATCTACCAGACAAGGTGCTAAAGCTGAAAAGAATGAAAGAGGAACTTATTACTGCTGATTTTGGGTAAATAAATCAAGTAACAAGATGGAAGGAAGACAAGGTCAGGGCAAGTTACCAAAGGCTGGAAGAACTAAGGAAGAAAAATCCTGATATTCCACAAAAGCCTGATTATTCTAAAGAAGTGGTTCCAGAAAAGCCACAAAAGCAACGATTCAAAAGATCCACTGCTCCACCAGCTGCCTTCCTTTGCCAAAGAAGGAAACAAAAGCAGATGGATAAAGTAATAACAGCAGATCAAGAAGTAGAAGAGTGTCTTGTGAAAGAAGGAGTTAAAAGAATGATTAAAGAAAGACTTGAGTCTGAACAACCTTCAACCATTGATCAGCCAGTTATTACCAGGCCACCATCTCTAAACTCATCTGCAATAAAACCTCTCCCAAGAAACCCAGTGGATTCAAAAATACTAAAGTGGAAGTCTGACAAACAGACCCATGTATTGGCTCTGATCAAATCCAATGGTGAAGTGAAGAAAATATCAAGGGAACAAGCATTAGGCCTGGGTGTTGAAGATCTGCAAGATCTCCTTGATCTTCCACTGTGCAGGGATGAGGATGACACAGATGCCTTGGACTTTGAGTTACAACTTAAAGGACAGATAAAGGAACTGTTGATGAGGCAATAAAGATCTACAATAATGAAGGGTTTTGGCATCATCTGTTCTAGGGGGAGATTGTTGGGATTGAACCCTACCAAAGGAACAGTTGATTAAAGCCAAAACTGGATCAGGAAAGTGGATTCATCATAAGCAGCTGTTTGCACTAAACTTTCCCCTTGAAAGTGATCCTAACATCTGATGGACTCAAATACTGCTCTTGGAACAACTACTGTTCTAAAGACTGATGCTGTTAAAATACTGATGCTCTATCTACTGTTGTTCCCTAAGTACTGCTGAAGACACAAGCCCTGCCCATTCAAGGACTGATCCCCTTTGAAGAAAGCACTGATGCTCAACATCAGTTCTTAGACTACAACAGTGGAAAGTTGAAGCAGTAGTTTACTTATGTTTTGTATTTTACTTATAATTAGTAATTTGTAATCAGTGGTTGTAATAGGTCTGTAGTTGGAGTTTGTTAGGTTGTGAAATGTCGCTTTCATGGTGACGTCAGCTTAGATGCTTCAGTGGTTTGATGTGTACTATAAATAGAATAACTGTTCTATTTAAGGAGTTTTCTCCTTCATCACCAATCATCTTGTACGATCAACCATTGAGCTCAGGGTGAGGGGGAGTTTAGTATGTAAGCATGCTTGTAATATTTTGATTGTAATCATTCGACACTAATGAGTATCACATGTTTATGAAAAACTATTTTCCCTTTGATTGTGTTTACAAAGTTTGTTTCAATTCCATTGCTCATAATCTCATCTTACATTCACTCATTTGTTCAGTTTATACAAACAAACACATCATGACAGCCTAAGATCTTATCAAATGGTTTGTGTTTTATCAACAAAATTGTATATTATAGTTTCTATTGTGTTTTTTGGCTTTTGTGTAATATCCTTTGGCTTTTGTGTAATATTCTTTAGTAATTTTTCACTACAAGGGTTTTGTAAGCCAGTTTGAACAAACGATTACTTTCTTATTCCAAAAACGTCTTCTGCAATGTATAAATGGTCAAAGCATGATTCCAATTCTTTGGGAAATTAATCAAACCAAGAAAACACTTCAGGTTGTGAGTTTTTATTTATCTTTCACATTGTTTATTTGTTTATATATGATTATAATTATAATGTAATTCATTTTTCTTTATTACAATGATAGCCACTGCAAAAAAATCCAAGCGTAGATCTTCATGTACGTCCAATAATCCATTTAATATAAACAACTCAACAGGTAACACTTTTTGGATTCTTGTGATGTTAGTCTATTTTGTATATCTACAATAACAATCTAGATATGCGATATTTATGTTATGTGTCTTTTATTTAGATGTTGCGACTGGCATCTCAAGAAGTCCTTTTTCAGACATTACCAATGGTATTGAATTACTCTCATTTACCAACTTATGTTCTGAATCTTTAAATTTCAGTTAAAAATGTATATCGATTTTATAGTTGTCAATTGATTTGAATCCTTAAACTATGTATTAAATATAACATATAAACTAAAACTAGAACAGGTAGATATTTATAAACACGGTTACATAGTAGCAGTCCAAACTACATATAGATCGTAGCTATCAAACATGTTAAACTACTACCAAACAACTTTTAACACTACATAAGTTATGCTAGCTTTCTTCATTAGCCAAAACAATCATATGTTATGGTTCAACCCTGTTTCAAAGTTTCAAACATCACCGCAAGCAGATAACATCGGTAAGGAATAAAACACCAATATCTGGAAAGTACTGGAACTTGCAACAATCACCTTCTTTTATGTTGTTATCTTTAAGCCATTTCGCGCAGCCTTTGACAACGTACTTGATACTGTTTTTATTTGGCTCCGCCCTAACATCATGTTTTGTCTCCACATTCTGCGTGTTGGCGATCTTAACTTTCAAGGTTTCGTCAATTCCTATCATCCGTGATACTGCAACTGGTATGCGCTATAAGTTACAAAACATAATAATAATAATAATAATTTCTATAATGATGTAAAAGTATTTAAAAAATACAAAACATAACCAAGTTATGTAAACATATTAGACGCCTATTAACATATAATTTTGTCGGAACTTACAAAGCGTTTGGTGTATGGCACAAAAAATATCAGCGGACCAGTTTCATCATCATCAAAATCCTCTGATTCTCCCGAAGAGTCTTCAGAATCTGATATGACGACAACATCATTTTCAACTCCAGCCATTCTAAGAAACATTTAAAACGTTGACCCATTTTAAATAAAACATCAAGTCATAACATATAATGCAATCTTTTTGTTGTAGTTTAAAGGAATGACAAACATACATACGTTAAATAGGGTAATTCCTGTTGATGTTTCATTTCTATTCTACTTGACTAACTTTCTTTTATTACATAAACATATCCTATATTTGTAACCCCTTTTAATCAATCTAAATTACACAAACCCTTTTTAATCAATTTATTATTTATTTAGTTTAGTTAATACAAGATAAATATATATTTGAGGATGCTTTCAATGAATGACACGTGTCCAAAAGTAGGTTTCTTTTATTATAGTAGATAGATTATAAAAAAAGTTATATTTTTAATAAATTAGGATAACATTTAATATTAATTTATTATTTATCTATTTAATATAAGATAAGTAGGAAAGAGAGATGTTTGTTTCAAAAATATAATAATATATTAAATTAATAAAATTAGATTTGAGGATAATATTTTATTAAAGTATGATAAGATTTAATACTAATTTATTATTTATTTAGTTTAGTTAATATAAGATAAATATATATTTGAGGATGCTTTCAATGAATGACACGTGTCCAAAAGTAGGTTTCTTTTATTATAGTAGATAGATTTTATTAAAGTATGATAAGATTTAATATTAATTTATTATTTATTTAGTTTAGTTAATATAAGATAAATATATATTTGAGGATACTTTCAATGAATGAGACGTGTCCAAAAGTATGTTTCTTTTATTATAGTAGATAGATTATAAAAAAGTTATATTTTTAATAAATTAGGATAACATTTAATATTAATTTATTATTCATTTATTTAATATAAGGTAAGTAGGAAAGAGAGATGTTTGTTTTAAAAATATATTAAATTAACAATTTAGATTTGAGGATAATATTTTATGAAAGTATGATAAGATTTAATATTAATTTATTATTTATTTAGATTAGTTAATATAAGATAAATATATATTTGAGGATGCTTTCAATGAATGACACGTGTCCAAAAGTAGGTTTCTTTTATTATAGTAGATAGATTGTGTTATTATATTAAATGAAATCTTTAGTATGTGTAATTTTAATATATGGTATGTACTAGCGGTTTATAATCCAGGATTTTAGGTTAATAAGTTGTTGTAGTCTTTCTTGCATGTTCTCCTACAAAGATGGTAAGGTAAACTGCTGTGTTCATTTCAAAATGTTTGTAGAAAGGTCAATACTTGCTAACATCAGCAGTTGTTTAAGATTGTGTTAATACAATGTTAAACTGCTTTCATTAACAGTTTTTTTTATATAAGTTACGTGGTTGGTTAGTTTTATTTTTATCACATGGTTGTGTATGAAAAGCGGTTGTATACATTCTGTTTATATATAAACATTTACATATCAAATTGTCTCAATTGTATTTCATTTATTATATTTTATATTGTAGCCCCATAGATCATAAAATGGAAAAGCTTGGGTTTGCAATGATCGTCGATGAAATATTCACAAGGCTCCCTGCCAAAGCTATTGGTTGTTTGAAATGTGTTTGCAAAGATTTCCGTACGGAACTGTCAACTCATTTTTTTGAGATGATGCATTCTTGTCGAATTGGAAATTCACTACATAAGAAATATCTCTCCTTGCCAAATATGTCAATTGTTGTTGACGACGTAATAGGTGGGAATTTGGATGTGGTTATAAGCAAACAGATCACTTTTCCTGGCAATGTTGACCCTAGATTCTTAAGTATTCTAGCGTTGCTCAATGGGCTGTTGTTAGTGTCCTTTGAACCGAGTTGATGTGAGCTGATCATTTGGAATCCAACAACCTGGTGCCATAAGTTGTTGTCCGTCTCAGACTTTTGTCAGTGGTATGTTCGAAACTGTGATGCAGGTGGAATGTATTTTGATGAAACCAATGATCTTAAAGTGCTTCACATCAAATATTTTTTTTTGAATGTCGTTACTGCTCATGTTTATTCACGACGTCGTGAGACGTGGAGAGAAATAGATTTCTTGAGGGGAGCTAATTTCGGTGGTCGGGGTTATTCATGGTCTTCCGGAATTTATTCTGCAAAACCATATATTTCGTGTGTTCAAAAAATTGGTATCCCACTTTGGAGAGGTATATAGTTGCTTTCGATGTTATTTCTGAAACTTTTAGAAGCCTTCGTTTTCCTGAAAGTTTGGAAGTTACTCCTTGGCGAGGAGAATTTCTGAGCATTGCAAAGAAGCTCCATTTTTTTGTTGTTGAAAGGTCTCTTGAGTTATCTGTTGGTTTGTACAAAGTTGAAGATGAAGCCTTCATCAAGATGTTTTCTATCAATAATCTTCATATTATTGGTTATGTAGAAAGTTTCCATTGTTCCAATATATTTCAAACAACAAGTGGTTGATAAAAGACATTTGGAGTGGTGCTGTTGAAGCTGACCTGAGCAATAAAGTTTTTAATTACCTCCAACATGTTGATTCCTACATCGGTGCGAAACGAGCATTATTTATCGATACCACTGTTTCGTCGATCGGTTAGAAATTATTATGCTATATTATAGGGAATGGTGGTCGTTTTTTCGAATTTTGTTTATTGTTTCAAGTAGTTCCGTATGTATAAGTGTATTAACAATTGTCTGCATGGATATTTAATTCCGAGTGGTGTTATTTAATCATATATTATTTCGAACTTTTAATATTTTCAGTTTAATTTGTTTTACTATATATGTAGGTGAAGAAGTCCTACAAACCTGATATCATGAATTGTGTTTTTTCCAATTGTTTGTGTTTCACCAATGGAATTGTATTTTGATAGTATACATCGTGTATTTTTTGGATTTTGTGTAGATTCTGATAACATCAATTGCTTTTTTTTTTTTGTATATGTATCATGTATGTTTATCATTTAGTACAACTCATGAATGGGTGCTAAAAGGCAGTTGTAGAAATATATGGTATGTTTATCCTTTGGTACTATCCTTCTTTTGTATAATATTGTGTTATTATATTAAATGAAATCTTTAACATGTGTAATTTTAATATTTGGTATGTTCTAGCGGTTTATAATCCAGGATTTTATGTTAATAAGTTGTTGTAGTCTCTCTTGCATGTTCTCCTACAAAGATCGTAAGGTAAACTGCAGTGTTCATTTCTAAATAAACCTCTCTTAACCGATTCTAACTCAATTTTGATGTAGAGGTAGTTAACTGGAATGGTTATTATTGTGTAGTTTTTTTAAGAAATTGTGTTATTTTATGAAGAGTGATATTTTCTCTTATTATATGTCAATGTATATGTTAGAACTTTTGTATTCAGGTTTAACTATTCTTTTGTAGTTGTGTGTCTTATTTTATCTTATTGTATATCATTAAATGTTGTGTTTATAAAAGATTTTAGGTTAATAAGTTGTTGTAGTCTTTCTTGCATGTTCTCCTATAAAGATGGTAAGGTAAACTGTTGTGTTCATTTCAAAATGTTTGTAGAAAGGTCAATATTTGCTAACATCAGCAGTTGTTTAAGATTGTGTTAATACAATGTTAAACTGCTTTCATTAACAGTTTTTTTATATAAGTTACGTGGTTGGTTAGTCTTATTTTATCACACGGTTGTGTATGAAAAGTGGTTGTATACATTGTGTTTATATATAAACATTTACATATCAAATTGTCTTAATTGTATTTCATTTATTATATTTTATATTGTAGCCCCATAGATCTTAAAATGGAAAAGCTTGGGTTTCCATTGATCGTCGATGAAATATTCACAAGGCTCCCTGCCAAAGCTATTGGTTGTTTGTAATGTGTTTGCAAAGATTTCCTTAAGGAACTGTCAACTCATTTTTTTGAGATGATGCATTCTTGTCGAATTGGAAATTCACATAAGAAATATCTCTCCTTGCCAGATATGTCAATTGTTGTTGACGACGTAATAGGTGGGAATTTGGATGTGGTTTCAAGCAAACAGATCACTTTTCCTGGTAATGTTGACCCTAGATTCTTACGTATTCTAGCGTCGCTTAATGGGCTGTTGTTAATGTCCTTTGAACCGAGTTGCTGTGAGCTGATCCTTTGGAATCCAACAACCAGGTGCCATAAGTTGTTGCCCGTCTCAGACTTTTGTCAGCGGTATGTTCGAAACTGTGATCGTGTTTAGCTCATTAGTTGATAATGCTGTTACACCGTCAAAGCAAGGTAACTCTTTATGTTTTTTGTTTTTTATTTTCAATATGTATTTGTGGTTTGGTTTTTTGTGAGTTTCAAACTTTTAATTGTTTTCATGACTGTATTAACTTTGTAATATAGGTTACTGTTACAATTATTTTAATATTACTTAATATGGTTACTTAGAGTTAATTTAATTATTGGTATGTTTTCTTAGGTTATTGTTGGTAATGGGTCAGATGCTAGCCTTACCCAAAGTGTTGTACAGGTAAATGATTTGTTTTATTTGGGTTTAAGTGACTTTACCTTAGTAAGTTGGTTTGTTTGATAATAGTAACATTACCTCGGAGATGATATCAATGTGCTTATACAGCCTAGGTCTATATCTTCAACTGTTGACGCTGCCAATCCTGCATCAGCTGGTGTTCTTCAAATTGATGAAGATCCAATTGTTGAATAAATTGGGCCGTAACTCTTTATGTATTTTGTTTTTTATTTTCAATATGTATTTGTGGTTTGGTTTTTTGTGAGTTTCAAACTTTTAATTATATTCATGACTATATTAACTTTGTAATATTGGTTACTGTTACTGTTATTTGATTAATGGTTCATATGTTACGTTTAGATTATTGGAGATAACAAGACAGCTTGCAACCATTTGCAATCTGAAGTAGAGGTAAAGTGTATTTTTCTTTAAATTTTATAGTATTAGTTAGCTGGAAATTGATTTTGATGTTATATATAGGCTAGTATTGATACGGAGGCAAATGATTGCCTTACTAAAGCGAGAGTTCAGGTAAATGATTGTTTTATTTGGATGTGTATTATTATGTACTTTGAATGTAATATTGGTTGTTTTGTTATGGCATGATATTGGTAATGATAAGAAGCATGATGACAGTTTTGGTCAATCTGCGATGGAGGTGAATAAATCGGTTTATTTTTATGTTATTATGTTGGTTATTTTTTTGTGTACTTTGAATGTAATATTGGTTGTTTTGTTATGGCAGGATGTTGGTAATGATAAGAAGCATGATGACAGTGTTGGTCAATCTGTGATGGAGGTGAATAAATTATTTTATTTTTATGTTATTACGTTGGTTATTTTTTTAGTGTAACATGTTGGTATGTTGCATTTAGGGTATTGTTGGTACTAAGCAATATGAGGGCTCTGCCAGACAAATCAATAAAGAGGTAACTGGTTTTTTGTATATGATTTTAATAATTTAGAAATTAAAGAAGTGTTTCATGTTGTCTATGTTTCATGTAGGGTGCTGTTCAATATGATCATATGACTGATTCTAACAAAAGTCATATAGGAGTGCAAGATTGTCACACCCCGACCACGTAAAACAACAAAACGTGGCGGAAACGTCGGGGAGTGTTGTAAAAGAATCATTGTTTCAAAACAAACAGAAATTTGAAGTTTCGTTTTATTAAACATTAAACATTTACATCATCTTGAAATCTAAACAAACAAGTTAAACATAGTCTATCATTGTTATTAAGTCACTAAGGCCTCGCCCAGTCCTATGTGAGCATGCATCCTAGCAATCAACATCATTCAACAACACCCGAAACATATGTAAAAACAAAGTCAGCAAAGAAATGCTGGCGAGCACATAGGTTTATGAGAGTGTCGGAATCATGGCTAGTTTACATGTTGCAATACCTAATTAAAAACCTTGTTTTGAAAAGTATAGTATTGCGACATAATTAACCAACTCAAATCAAGTTGGTTATAATTTATAAAATCTCGTAGCCATGATTCTTAACCCCAAAACATTTATTTAATTAAATCAAATTGTAAAACATCTCATAAAAACTCGTTAATAAAACTCGTATGGTTTATATTATTCAGAAAACATCATTGTGTGACATCGTTTCAGAATCGTTTACCCAAGTGAACTAAATAACGCCACAGTATGTAATATGATGAAAACACTTATATATAAGAAGTACCAGCGGCGTATCTACCACGTTTTCATCACATTACAACCGTCCCGTTATCTAAACACTAACCAAAAACCAATCGTTTACCCAAATCGTTTAACTCGTTAAAAATCACTTTAAATCATTCTCGTTTTAAATTGTGAAAACTACTTTTGGTTGTCTCGCTAATAACATCCAAACCTTTGTGACTCGACTATCTCGAAACTCGCATTAATAAACCACGAAAGGGTAAATTAACAATCACAGATTCAGTCGTTACCCACCTAACCCACACATAACCATGGGTGCAGTCTGATAACGGGATTTGTCAGATCCTATGGTACCATAACCTAATACTGGTCGGTTCGGCCAAAACTAATGAATGTTATTCGTTATGTAATTACAACCAGAAAGTTTATCCACATTATCGAAATCGTTATTAATTTAATATAAACCATTTTAATCATTTTCGAAACCATCGTTAAAAACATCGAAATCATTTAATACATATGAATCACCCCAAAACATTTGAAAACAATAAAATAGGGGAACTATGTACTCACATGAGAATGCTTAGAAGTCTTGAATAACAACCAAGCAAAGCTAGAGGGATCACGGAAATAAATCGGCACCTAATATAAGTAACTATGTAAATAAACCGGACCTAAATCGGAAGATCGGATAGGATGAGTTTTTGTAATCCAAATGAGTATTGGAACTCATATGACATGGTTTAACAAAGCCTACATACTAAATCGAAACCTAACCTAAGTGCTTACGACCCATTACGATCCGTTTAGGAAGCTTACGCTACTTTAACGTGTCGTTCGCGTAAAACGCGTTCGGACTGCCTAACTAGTCCTATGACAAGTATTATATGCCTTAATATGTCTAATAATGTTACCTAATTAGTTTAGATATATAAATTTAGGTTACATATGCTTAAAATGAATTTATGTGTAGAAAGGGCATTTTGGTCATTTTCCTAAGGCATATAAATTACCTATCATACAACTAACTAAACGAAGTGACCATAAGGTATAACCTCGGAAAGGTTATTCCCTATACAACTATGGTCACAAAACATGTTCGGTCGGATCCTAACGATCGACTAAACGGGTCGGGTTCGAAAGTCTAAGCGGTTGTATAGACCGCTTATCTTACGACCCTATATAAGCACTAATCTAAAAGTGACGAGTTAAACATGTTAAAACATGTTTAACAAAGTTAGAAAACAAGTTTGATATCAAAACAAAAGGTTTTGATACCAAAGAATAGTTTGGTTGCAAAATACGCATAAACGCGTATTTTGACCGAAACTATGACTCGTCACTACACCTAATCAACGTGGTAATCAGTAGGTATAGTCACTAGGGACTATAACCATCGTGATTACGCTCACATTGCAAAGTTCAAACGAACTTTGTGTTGACCAAAGACTGGTCAAAGCAGAAAGTCAAACACTGTTTGACTTTCGTGCTAAAAACGCATAAAAACATGAAAGAAACTTACAAAGGGTCCAAGCTAGGAAGAACTTGATCTAAATACTCAGGTATGAAGCATAAAGCTTCAACTTAGAGCATAAAATTAGATCAAGGTGTGAGGAAAATGGAATGGGAGCGTGGGTATTTATAGATTTCGGAGAACCGTTAGGATCGTTTCTCGCATTTCGTGCCTTGATCTTGGCCCTCCACTTGGGCACATGGTTTTCAAAACCATGGGAATACTTAAAACCATCAAATTCCAGCCCATAGAGTGCAAAACCTTGGGTTAAGACCATCAAAACTTCAAAAATAGACCAAGTTCAATGTATCTGCCAGAAATTTCAAAAATGGTCCCTTCACTTGTAAAACTTGATTTTTTGGCACTTTTAAGCCCCGTTAAACCCATTTCAAGGCTCTAAAATGAAGTTAAAGTGTAGGAAACTTGAAATGTGCTCAAAAATATCTCGGATGTCGGTTCGTTTGGTCGTACGGTTGCGTTGTTCGGTTAATTACGACGGAAATCGTAACGAACGCAAAAACGATCCAAATTACGCGACGAATGGAATTTTATCATGCCAATCACTAAAATAAAATATTTTAATGATTACATAAATTTTTGGAAGTCCAGATATATTCAGAACGCAAGATATGCGCGAAAATGCAAACTTATGCACTTTTTGACGCTTTTAGTCCCTATTGACCAATAAAGTTTATTTTTAGCATACTGAACCCTTCAAAGCCTATTTCTAAGCTATGTAAAGGATATTTAGGGTATGTTTAACTTATGATCAAGTACCAAAATGTTTGTTACTATACAAATCGGTATAGTTTCGTAGTTTGACACAAATAGTCCCTACGATCGAACAAACTTGATTTCGACACACCAAACCATCCAAAACTTATTTCTAAGTTATGTAAAGGTTATTTAAGGTATGTTGATCCTATTTCACTATCCCGGAGTGTTTATCGCCTTAAACTGATTACGTTTATGCATCAGTTTGCGTATAACTTTCCAGAAAGCGATTTAGAGCTCGAAATCGAACAAGAACTGATATGTGCAAATGATACACATATTTAAACAAATCCCAAGTATGAAAAACAATATTTCATTGGTTAGGCATTTTTTTGATGGCCGTGGACGCACAGATGTCACAGTCTCCCCTACTTCAGGAAATTCCGTCCCTAAATTTTTTTAGAGGAAACTTGTGAGAGCTCGAAACATGAAGTCGAAAAGATAAAACAATACTGGTTAGGGTTCTGAACTTATAGTAACTTTAAATAGCATCATGCTTGCAATGTAAGAGAGACACTTATATACAAGTATATGAAGCGCCATTGGTGCATCCACCGTACCTCCATTACGTTGTTCACGTTTCGTTATTGTTGTCACTATACGTTCTTACACACGATAAATCTTACTGGGGTTCCTGTGCACTGAATTTCAAAATTATGTACGCGTCCATAATTACGTAATTCCTTGCATAGTCCGCACAGTGCATTTTATAATATGTAGGGGAAAACCAAATGAACAAACCTGTGATGAGCGTGACTAGACCATCCCTAGGGTCCTTTTTAATTAAATCATTAAATGATCTTTTAAAATAGACCACCAAGGAGTCTCTCCACTTATATCATCACATGCCATTCTTAACCAGATTCTGAATCAATCTTTTAACTAGGCCACTCAAGGGGTCTCCTTCGAATCATGGAATGGTATTATATAACTCAAAGGTCTTAACTACCATGTAGAAGCCCATTAAGGATTTAAGGTAGTACCTTTGGATATCCTACTATGAATCCCTCATATGAAGATATGGAAGATTCTACGAGGATTTGGATAACGAAAATCGGATCACACAAAAACGTAAAAGAGAACACACAACTAATAATCACATAATTGCGTAATTGTTTAACTTGACCTTTAATTTGTTATCTTTGGACACGGGTATTTAAAGCACACCAGGAATCCAATCCGTGGATCTCATTTGGCACTTTAAACATTTTCAAGAATCTAACTATGAAGATAGGAGGATCTTTATAGGAATTCGGCTTGTCTTTATTAAATTGTAATGTACGTATTAAGGCGTACAAGGAATCCAATCAAGGGCTCCGATTTGAGCGATAATCATCCACAAGGATCTAATTGTGAAGATAAGAAGATCCTATATGGATTTTGGAATTTGAAAAGCGGGAGACACTTCGAAACCTTGCACTAGACGTGCTTAAGTCGATACACGAGGTAGAATGCTCATGAAGTTGAGGTGCTAGATATGCCAAGGCGACATATGAAGCAGAATTTGAAGGTTGGGTAATAGGAGCAGAATGCTTTTTCGAAAACTATGCATGGGGTTATTTAGAAATATGTTTAATGTTTTTGAAATCTTACATAATACTCTTGAAATCGTAAGGTAGATATATTAGGTAAATATGTTTATAAAAAAAATCATGTGGGATGAATTCTGAAATTATGTATAAGGTTTTTGAAAACATGAATAATGCTTTTTGAAATCATGCACTTGATATACTAAGTAAATATACTGTGTTTAAATTGTTTTCAAACTATATGAAATATGTTGAAATCATGAAGGTTGTGTTTTGAAAAACATATACTATGTATGTTGTTATAAAAACTAGAATGTAATGATATGGGTATGAGATCGAAGAATATCCTTAGTTATCTAACCAAGGATTTTAAAGTGATTACTCAAAATGTCACTTATTTTCTGTACTTCATTTCTTAGAATGAAACGAGCACTTAGAATTTTCGAGGAAATCATGATGGGATCACATGAATGGGAGAACTACAAATATGGTTCTTTGGTGTAGGTATCGTAGGGGTATGCCATACACACATGCAACTACATTTGTACATCGGAATTGCGAAAAATGATTTATTTATAAACAAAATCGATTGTTTCAGAGTTCAAAGAAAAATACTAGAAACATAAACATAAGATTCAGATTATTCAAAGCAGCAGCTTCTTCTAATCGGCCAAATGCTCATCCGTGGGTCAGATTTGCATTGTCAATCTTTGGGTATTTGTCCTTGACATAACCCGTCTCGCCATAGGTGTAGCAAGTACCAGGAGGAAAATGAGCTCGTGCTGGATCTGCTTGTGCAGCAGTAGGATCTGCAACAGTTTTGCTTTGGATAGCAAAACGGCACATATTAACCAGATGTCCCCATCGTCCACAGTGGGTACATTTGAAGCAAGGTATGTTATTCGGATGATGACGGTTGCATCGATTGCACCATGGAGCAGCTCGGCAAACCCTAGCTGTATGACCTATAAATCCACAAATTAGGCATTTGCGGCACTTCACACTGGCATGATGGTGGAGGTTACACTGATTGCACGAAGGGGCAGGTCCTAAGTATGGTTTCTTGGCTGGTGGTACTGCCACCTGACTAGGTTCTACTTGATTTGGTGCATCGGCTACAGGATCCTTTGAAGCTTTATGTTTCTTTGATTTTGGTGAAGGCTTGGCTTCTGCTTCCTGTGGTGATTCTTGGGTAGCTTCATCATGGAAACGAGACATGGCAATAGCTAATTCAACAGTCTTCAGGATTACTTCGCCTATTCGCTCGGCAAATTTGGTAGTCTGCTCGGACATTTGAGTGTTGATGCGATGAAGAGACATTCTGGAGGAAATGAAAGACATAGGAGGAAACAAGTGAAATGTTATCGGAAAATGACAACGTATAAAAATTGTGATCATTTGTTTGTTACCTAAGGCAAACAAATGAGACGGTGACTAATCAAAGTAAGCGGGTCATATTAATGTATCACTGAAGACATGCTCACCTATAAGTGAACACTCACCCCAGGAGTTCCCAGGTAAGAGTGACTGGTCCGATACTACGGATTTGTACGAACACTCTAGCCTTAGACAGAAAACTCAGGGTACATGCATTCACCCTTCCAGTTTGCACGTGTTCACATTATAAGACCCAAACTTTGACAAGACCTTGAAAACTTAGAGGGTTCAAAACCTAGTAATCCATCATCCTAGAACAGATGATTGGTTTTCAAAGCGGATTCGAAATTTGTGTTCCTATTGTGGTTGTCACCTAACGATAAGTGACGGTATTGTTTTAAGATCTAAACACAACAATCTTGTGTTAGGGTCCTAGGAAGGTTATAGACTAGGTCAAATCATTACTAATAACCTAATTCCCTATAACCATGAGCTCTGATACCAACTCTTCTGTCACACCCCGACCACGTAAAACAACAAAACGTGGCGGAAACGTTGGGGAGTGTTGTAACAGAATCATTGTTTCAAAACACACAGAAATTTGAAGTTTCGTTTTATTAAACATTAAATATTTACATCATCTTGAAATCTAAACAAACAAGTTAAACATAGTCTATCATTGTTATTAAGTCACTAACGCCTCGTCCAGTCCTATGTGAGCATGCATCCTAGCAATCAACATCATTCAACAACACCTGAAACATATGTAAAAACAAAGTCAGCAAAGAAATGCTGGCGAGCACATAGGTTTATGAGAGTGTCGGAATCATGGCTAGTTTACATGTTGCAATACCTAATTAAAAACCTTGTTTTGAAAAGTATAGTATTGCGACATAATTAACCAACTCAAATCAAGTTGGTTATAATTTATAAAATCGCGTAGCCATGATTCTTAACCCCAAAACATTTATTTAATTAATTCAAATTGTAAAACATCTCGTAAAAACTCGTTAATAAAACTCGTATGGTTTATATTATTCATAAAACATCATTGTGTGACATCGTTTCAGAATCGTTAACCAAGTGAACTAAATAACGCCACGGTATGTAATATGCTGAAAACACTTATATATAAGAAGAACCAGCGGCGTATCTACCATGTTTTCATCACATTACACCCGTCCCGTTATCTAAACACTAACCAAAAACCAATCGTTTACCCAAATCGTTTAACTCGTTAAAAATCGCTTTAAATCATTCTCGTTTTAAATTGTGAAAACTACTTTTGGTCGTCTCGCTAATAACATCCAAACCTTCGTGACTCGACTATCTCGAAACTCGCATTAATAAACCACCAAAGGGTAAATTAACAATCACAGATTCAGTCGTTACCCACCTAACCCACACATAACCATGGGTGCAGTCTGATAACGGGATTTGTCAGATCCTATGGTACCATAACCTAATACTGGTCGGTTCGGCCAAAACTAATGAATGTTATTCGTTATGTAATTACAACCAACAAGTTTATCCACATTGTCGAAATCGTTATTAATTTAATATAAACCATTTTAATCATTTTCGAAACCATCGTTAAAAACATCAAAATCATTTAATACATATGAATCACCCCAAAACATTTGAAAACAGTAAAATAGGGGAACTATGTACTCACATGAGAATGCTTAGAAGTCTTGAATAACAACCAAGCAAAGCTAGAGGGATCACGGAAATCAATCGGCACCTAATATAAGTAACTATGTAAATAAACGGGACCTAAATCGGAAGATAGGATAGGATGAGGTTTCGTAAACCAAATGAGTATTGGAACTCATATGACATGGTTTAACAAAGCCTACATACTAAATCGAAACCTAACCTAAGTGCTTACGACCCATTACGATCCGTTTAGGTAGCTTACGCTACATTAACGTGTCGTTCGTGTAAAACGCGTTCGGACTGCCTAACTAGTCCTATGACAAGTATTATATGCCTTAATATGTCTAATAATGTTACCTAATTAGTTTAGATATAAAAATTTAGGTTACATATGCTTAAAATGAATTTATGCGTAAAAAGGGCATTTTGGTCATTTTCCTAAGGCATATAAATTACCTATCATACAACAAACTAAACGAAGTGACCATATGGTATAACCTCAGAAAGGTTATTCCCTATACAACTATGGTCACAAAACATGTTCGGTCGGATCGTAACGATTGACCAAACGGGTCGGGTTCGAAAGTCTAAGCGGTTGTTTAGACCGCTTATCTTACGACCCTGTATAAGCACTAATCTAAAAGTGACTATTTAAACATGTTAAAACATGTTTAACGAAGTTAGAAAACAAGTTTGATATCAAAACAAAAGGTTTTGATACCCAAGAATAGTTTGGTTGCAAAAATACGCATAAACGCGTATTTTGACCGAAACTATGACTCGTCAACGTTGTAATCATTAGGTATAGTCACAAGGGACTCTAACCATCGTGATTACGCTCACGTTGCAAATTTCAAACGAGCTTTGTGTTGAAAAAAGACCGGTCAAAGCAGAAAGTCAAACATTGTTTGACTTTCGTGCTAAAAACGCATAAAAACATGAAAGAAACTTACAAAGGGTCCAAGCTAGGAAGAACTTGATCTAAATACTCAGGTATGAAGCATAAAGCTTCAACTTAGAGTATAAAATTAGATCAAGGTGTGAGGAAAATGGAATGGGAGCTTGGGTATTTACAGATTTCGGAGAACCGTTAGGATCGTTTCTCGCATTTTGTGCCTTGATCTTGGCCCTCCACTTGGGCACATGGTTTTCAAACAATGGGAATACTTAAAACCATCAAATTCCAGCCCATAGAGTGCAAAACCTTGGGTTAAAACCATCAAAACCTCAAAAATGGACCAAGTTAAATGTATCTGCCAGAAATTTCAAAAATGGTCCCTGCACTTGTAAAACTTGATTTTTTGGCACTTTTAAGCCCCGTTAACCCCATTTCAAGGCTCTAAAATGAAGTTAAAGTATAGAGAACTTGAAATGTGCTCAAAAATATCTCGGATGTCGGTTCGTTTGGTCGTACGGTTGCGTTGTTCGGTTAATTACGACGAAAATCGTAACGAACGCAAAAACGATCCAAATTACGCGACGAATGGAATTTTATCATGCCAATCACTAAAATAAAATATTTTAATGATTACATAAATTTTTGGATGTCCGGATATATTCAGAACGTAAGATATGCTCGAAAATGCAAACTTATGCACTTTTTGTCGCTTTTAGTCCCTATTGATCAATAAAGTTTATTTTTAGCATACTGAACCCTTCAAAGCCTATTTCTAAGCTATGTAAAGGATATTTAGGGTATGTTTAACTTATGATCAAGTTTCAAAATGTTTGTTACTATACAAATCGGTATCGTTTCGCAGTTTGACACAAATAGTCCCTACGATCGAACAAACTTGATTTCGACACACCAAACCATCCAAAACTTATTTCTAAGTTATGTAAAGGTTATTTAAGGTATGTTAAGCCTATGTCACTATCCCATAGTGTTTTTCGCGTTAAACTGATTACGTTTATGCATCAGTTTGCGTATAACTTTCCAGAAAGCGATTTAGAGCTCGAAATCGAACAAGAATTGATATGTGCAAATGATACACATATTTAAACAAATCCCAAGTATGAAACACAATATTTCATTGGTTAGGCATTTTTTGATGGCCGTGGAGGCACAGATGTCACAGTCTCCCCTACTTCAGGAAATTTCGTCCCGAAATTTATTTAGAGGAAACTTGTGAGAGCTCGAAACATGAAGTCGAAAAGATAAAACAATACTGGTTAGGGTTCTGAACTTCTAGTAACTTTAAATAACATCATGCTTGCAATGTAAGAGGGACACTTATATACAAGTATATGAACCGCCATTGATGCGTCCACCGTACCTCCATTACATTGTTCATGTTTCGTTATTGTTGTCACTATACGTTCTTACACACGATAAATCTTACTGGAGTTCCTATGCACTGAATTTCATAATTATGTACGCGTCCATAATTACGTAATTCCTTGCATAGTCCGCACAGTGCATTTTATAATGTGTAAGGGAAAACCAAATGAACAAACTTGTGATGAGCATGACTAGACCATCCTAGGGTCCTTTTTAATTAAATCAATAAATGATCTCTTTAAACAGACCACCAAGGAGTCTCTTCAGATATATCATCACATGCCATTCTTAACCAGATTCTGAATCAATCTTTTAACTAGGCCACTCAAGGGGTCTCCTTCGAATCATGGAATGGTACTATATAACTCAAGGGTCTTAACTACCACGTAGAAGCCCATTAAGGATTTAAGGTAGTACCTTTGGATATCCTACTATGAATCCCTCATATGAAGATATGGAAGATTCTACGAGGATTTGGATATCGAAAATCGGATCACACAAAAACGTAAAAGAGAACACACAACTCAAAATCACATAATCGCATAATTGTTTAACTTGACCTTTAATTTGTTATCTTTGGACACGGGTATTTAAAGCACACCAGGAATCCAATCCGTGGATCTTATTTGGCACTTTAAACATTTTCAAGAATCTAACTATGAAGATAGGAGGATCTTTATAGGGATTCGGCTTGTCTTTATTGAATTGTAATGTACGTATTAAGGCGTACAAGGAATCCAATCAAGGGCTCCGATTTGAGCGATAATCATCCACAAGGATCTAATTGTGAAGATAAGAAGATCCTATATGGATTTTGGAATTTGAAAAGCGGGAGACACTTCGAAACCTTGCACTAGACGTGCTTAAGTCGATACACGAGATAGAATGCTCATGAAGTTGAGGTGCTAGATATGCCAAGGCGACATATGAAGCAGAATTCGAAGGTTGGGTAATAGGAGCAGAATGCTTTTTCGAAAACTATGCATGGGGTTCTTTTGAAATATGTTTAATGTTTTTGAAATCTTACATAATACTTTTGAAATCGTAAGGTAGATATATTAGGTAAATATGTTTATAAAAAAATCATGTGGGATGAATTCTGAAATTATGTATAAGGTTTTTGAAAACATGAATAATGCTTTTCGAAATCATGCACTTGATATACTAAGTAAATATACTGTGCTAAAATTATTTTCAAACTTTATGAAATATGTTGAAATCATGAAGGTTTTGTTTTGAAAAACATATACTATGTATGTTGTTATAAAAACTAGAATGTAATGATATGGGTATGAGATCGAAGAATATCCTTAGTTATCTAACCAAGGATTTTAAAGTGATTACTCAAAATGTCACTTATTTTCTGTACTTCGTTTCTTAGAATGAAAGGAGCACTTAGAATTTTCGAGGAAATCGTGAGCGATCACATGAATGGGAGAACTACAAATATGGTTCTTTGGTGTAGGTATCGTAGAGGTATGCCATACACACATGCAACTACATTTGTACATCGGAATTGCGAAAAATGATTTATTTATAAACAAAATCGATTGTTTCAGAGTTCAAAGAAAAATACTAGAAACATAAACATAAGATTCAGATTATTCAAAGCAGCAGCTTCTTCTAATCGGCCAAATGCTCATCCGTGGGTCAGATTTGCATTGACAATCTTTGGGTATTTGTCCTTGACATAACCCGTCTCGCCATAGGTGTAGCAAGTACCAGGAGGAAAATGAGCCCGTGCTGGATCTGCTTGTGCAGCAGTAGGATCTGCAATAGTTTTGCTTTGGATAGCAAAACGGCACATATTAACCAGATGTCCCCAACGTCCACAGTGGGTACATTTGAAGCAGGGTATGTGATTCGGATGATGACGGTTGCATCGATTGCACCATGGAGCAGCTCGGCAAACCCTAGTTGTATGACCTATAAATCCACAAATTAAGCATTTGCGGCACTTCACACTGGCATGATGGTGGAGGTTACACTGATTGCACGAAGGGGCAATTCCTAAGTACAACTTCTTGGCTGGTGGTGCTGCCACCTGACTAGGTTCTACTTGATTTGGTGCATCGGCTACAGGATCCTTTGAAGCTTTAGGTTTCTTTGATTTTGGTGAAGGCTTGGCTTCTACTTCCTGTGGTGATTCTTGGGTAGCTTCATCGTGGAGACGAGACATGGCAATAGCTAATTCAACAGTCTTCAGGATTACTTCGCCTATTCGCTCGGCAAATTTGGTAGTCTGCTCGGACATTTGAATGTCGCTGCGATGAAGAGACATTCTGGAGGAAATGAAAGACATAGGAGGAAACAAGTGAAATGTTATCGGAAAATGACAACGTATAAAAATTGTGATCATTTGTTTGTTACCTAAGGCAAACAAATGAGGCGGTGACTAATCAAAGTAAGCGGGTCATATTAATGTATCACTGAAGACATGCTCGCCTATAAGTGAACACTCACCCCAAGAGTTCCCAGGTAAGAGTGACTGGTCCGATACTGCGGATTTGTACGAACACTCTAGCCTTAGACAGAAAACTCAGGGTACAGGCATTCACCCTTCCAGTTTGCACGTGTTCACATTATAAGACCCAAACTTTGACAAGACCTTGAAAACTTAGAGGGTTCAAAACCTAGTAATCAATCATCCTAGAACAGATGATTGGTTTTCAAAGAGGATTCGAAATTTGTGTTCCTATTGTGGTTGTCACCTAGGGATAAGTGACGGTATTGTTTTAAGATCTAAACACAAGAATCTTGTGTTAGGGTCCTAGGAAGGTTATAGACTAGGTCAAAACATTACTAATAACCTAATTCCATATAACCATGAGCTCTGATACCAACTATTCTGTCACACCCCGACCACGTAAAACAACAAAACGTGGCAGAAACGTTGGGGAGTATTGAAACAGAATTATTGTTTCAAAACACACAAAAATTTGAAGTTTCGTTTTATTAAACATTAAACATTTACATCATCTTGAAATCTAAACAAACAAGTTAAACAGAGTCTATCATTGTTATTATGTCTCTAAGGCCTCGTCCAGTCCTCTGTGAGCATGCATCCTAGCAATCAACATCATTCAACAACACCTGAAACATATGTAAAAATAAAGTCAGCAAAGAAATGCTAGCGAGCACATAGGTTTATGAGAGTGTCGGAATCATGGCTAGTTCACATGTTGCAATACCTAATTAAAAACCTTGTTTTGAAAATTATAGTATTGCGACATAATTAACCAACTCAAATCAAGTTGGTTATAATTTATAAAATCTCGTAGCCATGATTCTTAACCCCAAAACATTTATTTAATTAAATCAAATTGTAAAACATCTTGTAAAAACTCATTAATAAAACTCGTATGGTTTATATTATTCAGATAACATCATTGTGTGACATCGTTTCAGAATCGTTTACCCAAGTGAACTAAATAACGCCACGGTATGTAATATGATGAAAACACTTATATATAAGAAGTACCAGCGGCGTATCTACCATGTTTTCATCACACTACACCCGTCCCGTTATCTAAACACTAACCAAAAACCAGTCGTTTACCCAAATCGTTTAACTCGTTAAAAATCGCTTTAAATCATTCTCGATTTAAATTGTGAAAACTACTTTAGGTCATCTCGCTAATAACATCCAAACCTTCGTGACTCGACTCTCTCGAAACTTGCATTAATAAACCACCAAAGGGTAAATTAACAATCACAGATTCAATCGTTACCCACCTAACCCACACTTAACCATGGGTGCAGTCTGATAACGGGATTTTTCAGATACTATGGTACCATAACCTAATACTGGTCGGTTCGGCCACAACTAATGAATGTTATTCGTTTTGTAATTACAACCAACAAGTTTATCCACAATATCGAAATCGTTATTAATTTAATATAAACCATTTTAATCATTTTCGAAACCATCGTTAAAAAAATCGAAATCATTTAATACATATGAATCACCCCAAAACATTTGAAAACAGTAAAATAGGGGAACTATGTACTCACATGAGAATGCTTAGAAGTCTTGAATAACAACCAAGCAAAGCTAGAGGGATCACGGAAATCAATCGGCACCTAATATAAGTAACTATGTAAATAAACCGGACCTAAATCGGAAGATCGGATAGGATGAGGTTTCGTAAACCAAATGAGTATTGGAAATCATATGACATGGTTTAACAAAGCCTACATACTAAATCGAAACCTAACCTAAGTGCTTACGACCCATTACGATCCGTTTAGGTAGCTTACGCTACTTTAACGTGTCGTTCGGGTAAAACACGTTCGGACTGCCTAACTAGTCCTATGACAAGTATTATATGCCTTAATATGTCTAATAATGTTACCTAATTAGTTTAGATATAAAAATTTAGGTTACATATGCTTAAAATGAATTTATGCGTAAAAAGGGCATTTTGGTCATTTTCCTAAGGCATATAAATTACCTATCATACAACTAACTAAACGAAGTGACCATAAGGTATAACCTCAGAAAGGTTATTCCCTATACAACTATGGTCACAAAACATGTTCGTTCGGATCCTAACGATCGACCAAACGGGTCGGATTCGAAAGTCAAAGCGGTTGTTTAGACCGCTTATCTTACGACCCTATATAAGCACTAATCTAAAAGTGACGAGTTAAACATGTTAAAACATGTTTAACGAAGTTAGAAAACAAGTTTGATATCAAAACAAAAGGTTTTGATACCCAAGAATAGTTTGGTTGCAAAATACGCATAAACGCATATTTTGACCGAAACTATGACTCGTCACTACACCTAATCAACGTGGTAATCAGTAGGTATCGTCACTAGGGACTATAACCATCGTGATTACGCTCATGTTGAAAAGTTCAAATGAACTTTGTGTTGACCAAAGACTGGTCAAAGCAGAAAGTCAAACACTGTTTGACTTTCGTGCTAAAAACGCATAAAACCATGAAAGAAACTTACAAAGGGTCCAAGCTAGGAAGAACTTGATCTAAATACTCAGGTATGAAGCATAAAGCTTTAACTTAGAGCATAAAATTAGATCAAGGTGTGAGGAAAATGGAATGGGAGCTTGGGTATTTATAGATTTCGGAGAACCGTTAGGATCGTTTCTCGCATTTCGTGCCTTGATCTTGGCCCTCCACTTGGGCACATGGTTTTCAAAACCATGGGAATACTTAAAACCATCAAATTCCAGCCCATAGAGTGCAAAACCTTGGGTTAAAACCATCAAAACCTCAAAAATGGACCAAGTTCAATGTATCTGCAAGAAATTTCAAAAATGGTCCCTGCACTTGTAAAACTTGATTTTTTGGCACTTTTAAGCCCCGTTAACCCCATTTCAAGGCTCTAAAATGAAGTTTAAGTATAGGGAACTTGAAATGTGCTCAAAAATATCTCGGATGTCGATTCGTTTGGTCGTACGGTTGCGTTGTTCGGTTAATTATGATGGAAATCGTAAGGAACACAAAAACGATCCAAATTCTTTTGTAATATCAACAGGCATTTGTTAATTAACAAATACGTTGTATCTACTGTCTAATATTTATTGATATTCTACACGTAAAATAATCAACTTAAATATTGTAGAGCAATCTAACACAAGTTATGTAAGAAAATAGACGTTTATTAACTATAGGTGTGTTAATAGTTAGTATAGATACTTCTATATGTACTTGATCATGTGTTTTGCAATATGTTACATTATGTAATACATCTAAATTCTAAGCAAAACAAATCAATTTTTTGGTAAAATGGTAGAATAGAGTCATTAGGTAAATTTGTTATAAGAAAGTGTCAATATTTAAATAAGTTTATTACATTAAGTAGATAGGATACACTTGTAGAAGGTCAAATACATGAGCGATCAAAAAAAAATAAAAGTAATCATGAAACGTTTCTAATAGTTCTTCATTATAGTAACCCTTTCATTCTTCGTCTTCATGTACTCCGACAAGGTATCCTTGAGTTCTTCTAACGAAACTGCTATGTTTTTCTTTATCTGTAACTGTTTATCCGGATATTGTATAATCTTTATTTGATCTTCGTTCTTTAGCCCATTCGAAATATACTGCAGAACGTTGTAGTTCATGTCAGTTTTGTTTCTCTCTACATCTCCAGTGGCGGTGTTATGCATTCTCTGTAGTGTTCGTAAGATTTCTGAATCCTTTTGATCCTCTACAAAGTGTGCAGTGGTTATAATTTTCTTGGCATCTGTTGTGTCTCCGAAATGGTAGTGTGATCTAGGCATGATTGTAGTTGTGTTGAACGTAGAGATGTTTCGAGTTAGTGTTAGAAGATAGGTGATGTGTTATGGGTTTGTTTATTTTATAGGTGGTCAGGGGTAGGGAATTGAATAGGCGGTAAAGCGATTGGATTATTCCGTTAAAAAAAGCGATTGGATTATTATGTTATAATTACAAAGGTTATTAATATTTTTCGTTGATTCATGCGTAATAAAGCGTGTATCAGTTTAAGTTTCCCGTGTTAACTGAATGGGTTTGTGTGTGTAGTAATAACTGTGTGTAAACGTTTGTCTCTTCAGTTATTCGCATCGTTTCCCCAAGCAGTTTCTACATTATGTAACCGTACCTGCCATTAACCGTTTAGTGTATCCAGATCCAGGTTTATCTAAGTTTACTAACTTTTAAATTGTTTCATGATTTATAAAAAAAAAAATCAAACGTGTGTTGCTTGTGTACAAATATGTTATACAATTGTGTTTTTGTCATTGTATTTTAATGTCATTATTTTTGTGTATGTGTGTGTGTGTGTCATATATTACATGTGCAGCTTCACCTTTTAAAAACATTAATCCTTTACAAGTCATTCATTTCACCAAACACTTGACAACTTCAATGAAAAAGGATTCTTTCAAAGGTCAATCCTGAAACATTTGCCTTCTTGTTGGCTTTCTACCATCTCATCAACAAGTCATGCACCTTGGGATACTAAAAAGACAGAAAGTTGGGTAGATGTCTTGTAAGAGGGGATTCTACAGTTCAGTGACAACAAGTTTGAAAAACTTGTGCCACACTCAAAGAACATAGCATATGCTAGGAGCATGGTTGTCAAGATTTATCATACACAAACAAGTACAGACACCAAGAGTGTGAAAAGCTTACATCAGGGGGATATCAATTCCTAGGCAATAATCTTAGTGTTTTGACCGTACACATGCAGCAGATGTTTTCCCAACCACTGATTGAAGAATATTATGATGCTGTTGCTGTTGCTGGAAAGTCCAACTGATAGTCAAGTAGCTGAAATATATCATCAAAGATTCAATATCTCATTGATTCACCATTATTCACTATCAAACATCACTGTTTTTGTTCAAACATCTGTTTTGTTAATACTGTCCACTGCTGAAAGTCAACACTTCTTCTCTCATTTCCTTGATAATCACTGTTGTTCAAAATCAGTGGTTTAACCCACTGATGGCTATCCACGGATAGCTTAGAGTCACCCACTGTTTCCAGTATAACCGTTTGCATCCACTGATCTTGCTTCATCAGTGGTTTCATAAAACAACTGTCTTCCATTACTCATCACTTTATCAGGGGTTGGCACATGGACTTTTATAATCGCTGCCACGTCAGCATTCACTTTTTCCCTTTATAAAACCCTGATCAAAACCCCCAAACAGGGTTTTTACTGTCGGAGAGGGTGGACAAGCTTGATACATCTGTTGCTGAAATCAAAACCATACTGCAACAGTTATTAAAAGCTCAAAAAGCTGAACCAACTGCTGCAATCACTGCTTCATCTGCAACAGCTGCCACATCCCCTGCTGAACTATGGCAATTATTTCAACCTGTGCTTCACCAACAAAGACAAATTGCTGATCAGCAACATGACATACAAGTTCAAAAGATCAAAAATATGATGGAAGCTAGGTTCATGGATACACAAGCAGACATAAAGGCAATCAAGGCCTATTTGTTGAAAACCACTGGTTCTGCTCCTCCTCCTATGTTTTTTGTTGATAATCCTCCACCATGTAATCTTTTGATTGTAATCTTTCAACTAATGAGAAACATGTGTTTACGAAAACTATTTTCCCTTAGATTTTGTTTACAAAGTTT
Source organism: Helianthus tuberosus (assembly GCA_030545235.1). NCBI lineage: Eukaryota > Viridiplantae > Streptophyta > Magnoliopsida > Asterales > Asteraceae > Helianthus > Helianthus tuberosus. The sequence continues at coordinate 5,740,528 of JARYGA010056639.1, forward strand.
GATTCCACTTCCGCTGCATTTAATCTCATTTTACTTTCATTCATTTGTTCAATTATGACAAACAAACACAATCATAAGAAACTCAGATCCTAACAAAAATAAAAGTATACGTGAAGTCTCTGTGTTGTGTGTAATCATATATGTTATACAATTGTGTTTTTTGTCATTGTGCTTTTTATGTTGGTACTTTTTAAGTAGTTTGTATGTTATGTATACCATTCTTTTTAAGTAGATTTGTGTTACTTATCATAAACGGACTGTATGGATGAAATTATCATGGCAATCTGAATTTAAATATTAAAAAAACCAACGCATCGTACTACAAACGTAAAAAAGGGGATCGAAAAGAAAATGTAAGATATATGTTTTTCGGGTTTTCAATATAAACTGAAACTCTATTACTGTAACACTTCTACTTGCTGGAGTTTCGTAACCAATAACCTCGAATTCGTTTTAGACCAGTTGAAAAAACAATCGTCACCTAAGGAAATATGTTCAGCTTGAATTACACCATGCCATCCAACAACACCGTACCTATGGTAGAAAAAATATGAAAAATTTTGTTAGGGTAAAAGAGAAATAATAACTAAGATAATAAATTGATTAACAAAACTTCTTTGACCATCAATGTTGTGTGTACAAAGATTCGTAACCCAAGTATTTCCTTTAACAACTTTGATCTTTACTTCAGAAAACTCATTTAAACCAGTTAAGTCAGTAATTAACTTGGGAAGGATCTACATTTTGTAAGAACGTTAAAAATATGTAAATGTTATTAAATGAAAAAGACTAAAAAACCAAAAAAAATTAACATAAAACAGGATAGTATAATACCAATTGATGAGTTACTGTCATTGCAAAAAAAAAAGGGGATAGTTAGGATCGTCACTAACTTGTCGATAACCTTCCACATTGCTAATATGTTCATATTCTGGCTCAATCAAAGGAGTGTTGTTTAACAAAACTTGACGACTATCTTTATTGAATATGATAATATTAATATGATTCACGTCCTTTTTTTGAAAACACAGAATATCCCCAGGATTTAACCTTAGATCTTCAATAAATTTAAACCAACAGTCAGCAATACAATAATTTGGCCCAATCTTTCTAATACGGACTTCCCATTGATGATACTCGGATACATTAAGTATAACCATGTTATCCGGTAAACGATAATCATAATGTTTTGAAATAAAAGTATCTGGTAGAACTTGTAAAAAAATAATTATTACAAATTTTTGCGTATTATGTTTTTTTAATAAATCGTAATAACAAAAAATAAAAAACAAAATCTATAAGAAAATTACGTACCGTTGGAGTTTGTATAGGATTTTGAATAATTTTACAAAACGATTTTCCAAACTCTTTATTTGGATCATGAGAGAAGAGATTAACTTGAAAGTACGATCACCAAGATAGTTGAAAATCATGAAGAAAGATTCATGGCCGAAGTAGTTTAAAACCTCACACCATCCATCCGTAAAGTAGAATACATCTTCTATTAATTTGATAACAACAGACCATGAATGCGTTTCATCAAATTTAAGACTAACAGTTGAAGATTCTAACTTATTCATCCATATAAATCTACTCATACATATAGGAATAGCCTGAAAACCAAAAAACAAAAGGCAAATTTCTTTCGAATAAAGGATAAAACAATAGGAATCATTACTTTAAACAAATAATACGGAAAGGTATGTACCTGTTGAAGGGATAGCGGATCAAGTATAGTTATGATAAAATTCGGACCATGACGATACATGTTAACCCAAACACGAAAAATCAGAAAAAGACTAACAATCCTTGCAACACATACAATGAAACAAAAAATTTCAAGTATGTATTTATAAGAGAAAGTTGCCATATTATACTTAAAAATACGATTGAATCAAAAGTTGTTATAACTATTTATGTAAATTATTATTCAACGGAATATTGGCCAAAAAAAAATTAAAGTAAATGTGTACTAAAAATTTAACCGATTTAAAAAATCTTGATAGTTATCTATTTAATAACTACCTACTACTCGTAATTGTAGGAGCTCTAATATACGTGTGTTAACTACTGCTTGTGATAATATTTGTTGGACTTTCATCTTCTTAGGAGTCACTTTTCATATTTGGTGTATTGATCGTCAAAGTGTTTGTTATTTAACCTACATTGACAATGATTGTGAAGTTTCTTCTGTCTCTGCTGATACTGATGAATATAATCCCAAGACTTCCGTCAAAAGTTGTTACACAGTGCAAGGTTATGTGTAAAGATTGGTTAGTCTATCTTTCAACACCTGAGTTTGCTATGAATCGTTGTCGTTTCATGCGCAGATTAGGTGATCATAAGATAATTGCCGTTAACCGATTATTGTGTGATATTCGTTATGTGGATAATGAATCTGATGGGTGTCAAGTGTTATATATATTAGGTGTATATTTTAAGCCCCTTTAACACTTTTTAGTCAAGTTTTAAATTTATAAAACACGATATTCACTAACACTAGACACTCATATGGGCAAGTGCACCCATCGTGAGCGTAGTATAGTGTTGGTAAGATACCGAGGTCGTCCAAGGACACAAGAGCTTTTAGTACCGGTTTATCCTCAACGTCTAATCAAATCAAAAAGTTTAGAAAAATGTTTTAAGCTAAGAAAAATAAAAACTAACTAAAAATGCTGAAAATAAAAATAAAAGAAAAAACAGATAGACAAGATGAATCACTTGGTTCCGACTCGTATCTAGTGTAACCTTTGATTATTTCCGCACTTTTGCACTATTTATAAGATTATCTTAGTTATTGTAGTAGGCCCCTCTTTTGAAGGTGACGTTACCCTCACCCCAGTAGTTTGAGTCAGCAAGGATACAATCATAAAAGGGTGGATTATTGAAAGATAATTAATTAAGTTATTAATGCAAATTATGGTAGGCCCCTCTTTTGGAGGTGGCGTTACCCTCGACTAAGTAGTCTGAGTCAGCAGGGATACAGTCCTAAATAGCCGGGTTATAGTATTAATAGTAGTTAACTTATGAGGGAATCAAAGAGTTTGGACCCCCGCCATCCAATACCGTTAAGTATTGAAGGAGGTCCTACTAAATTTGACCCAGGTCCATTGCAGGACCTCTAAACGCTGAACAATGGCAAGACCTTTACCAAACCGTTCCCTTAACCCCCGACCAGGTAGCCAACATACCTCCATATAGACCGTGGAGATATGAATGGTGAAAATCTTTTATTTTATATAGACAGTAAAATAATGTCAAGACACCACGGACAAACGCTAAGGAAAGATCACCTTCAACATAAGAAACTAGTTATTAAAGTCATTAATACAAAACCAAGTAAAAAGTGCGAAAAGATTAAAAATAAAAAGTATTACACTAGACACTTTGTCTTCACCAAGTGATGTAAGAGACTTAGGCAAACATGGCCTTGATTGTAAAGAACTCTTAGGATCAATCTTGGATCCCGAGACGACTCACACACTCTATGATGGACAATGGATGATGGAGGTGGATGATGGTGTTATGGTGGTGGTGGGTGGTGGGTGAAGTGTGAGAGAGGTGGTGTGCCAAGGGATGGTTTGAGCTTGAGCCAAGCACTCCTATTTATAGGTTGAACAGAAGCTCGGGCACGGCCCCGTGTCGACATCCTTCTCTTTCTTCATTTAATGCAGCTTTGTCTTATTAGTTGACCACGCCCCCGTGTCCGCTGAGCATGACCTCGTGTGCAGAAGAATCTTTGTACTATGAAGATTTGCCTAGATTGTGCGAATCTTATAGTTGACCACAGCCCCGTGTCCGCTGAGCACGGCCCCGTGGTGGGCAATAGAAGCTTCTACAACTTTGTCTTTTCTGCTGACACTTGGGCACGCCCCCGTGCTGGCTGAGCACGGGGCGTGTTCAGTCTTTTGTTATCTTGTTTTGCTCGGGAAGATGCTGTCGTGGGGTCGGGCATGTCACGTCTGGTTCCTTTTCTTGTATTTATGTTAGATTTTGATGTCTTTTTGCTTCTTTTGTTAATTTGAGCTCATTTAATCCTGAAAATACAAAAGGAAGACAAAAGCACACTTTTTCCAACATTAGTACTAAAAAAGGGTTAGTTTTATGCCACAATTGATGAAATTTATATGTTTCATTTTGCACACATAAAATACCCCCTCACTTGAATCTTTGCTTGTCCTCAAGCAAAACTCTTTAATATGTGGCTATTACACACCCAAATGGAATGGGTAGATAAGAAGGTTTTTGGGCTTGTCATAGAGTGTCGGGATTTCCAAGATTCTTTATTTAGTTTTATTTTTATTTATTTTCAATCCTATTCGTCATGATTTATTTAAAACTTTTCATAAGATAAATTACTTATTAGGGCATAACATACCTCTTTAAAATTTTATTTATATACAAGCTCACATACCTCACGGGGATCACTCAACACTCGGCCGAGGATGTATTTTTGTGGATCACTCGAGAGCGGCATGGAACTTACTCCTACCATAGGCTTGCCAAGCAATCAATCCTCCTCCTTTTTAACTTATATACCTTTGTAAACATCAAGAGGACTTTATGGGTGAAGGGTTAGGCTTGGGTTAAAGGTAGGTGGTTGGGTTAGTGGTTAGTAGAAAAGGGCGAAAAGCGTAACAAACGTCGGTTTTCGTAAGACTTTTTATTTTTGTAACTTTATTTTGATGAAGCTTTTATTCAAACAAAGTTATTTTTGATGAACTTGTTTGTTTATTTTCTTTTGCTTCATCATCAACACTCATTTTTTTTATTTTTTTTGAAAAGTCATATGAAAACCGAACTTGTTACTAAAACAAAGGATTAAAAATGAAAAAGGTTTTGGTGGGTAAAAAGGTGTTTGGTTTGGGTTATGAAATGAAAAGGTTTAGGCTCAAAGGGGCTAACTAGGGGGATTTTGGGTAGGTGGTAAAAAAAAATAATGGTGTAGAAAAGAAAAAGTTAGTCCTAATGCCTCCATCATTTACTTACTCGGGTTTAAGTTGGTAAGGACCAGGAATGTATTGTCGTGGCAAGTTCTAGAGTCGTAAGAACCAAGCGGCTATTCACACAAGAAACGAAAAGTGAGCATTTAGTTTAATGATATGTAATTGTATGCTCGATAAAGGCTCAAAACTCACTTTTGTGGGAATGGGTTTATATGTGATCAAGTATATATAATTAAATTTTAACTAAGTTTGCCATGCCTTTTCATAATTTTCTTATGTTGGTTCTTTTTATCACGACGCTATCGGTTGTAAATTTGTAAAAATATAACTTTTTTAGAACTTGAAATTCCCGAGTTAAACCTAGACAAGTAAAAAAATTGAAAATTTTTGAAAAAATTTGGGGTGATTAGCGGTTCCAATAGAGTTTTGTGTAAGGCTTGTATTTAGGACTTGCAAGATTCAAGGTTTTAGCATCCCCCCCACACTTAAATTACACATTGTCCTCAATGTGTCCCAAAAATAAGTTTTTAGGTTGATTGAATGTGTAAAAGGTGTGAAAAAGCAAAAATTTTGTGTTACTGGACGCTGAACACGGCCCCGTGTTGTCCGGGCACAGCCCCGTGTTCAAGTGCCAGTAACAAAATTAAATCAAGAGAAACAGAAGCCTGGGCACGGGGGCGTGTTGGGTAAACACGGCCCATGTCCAGTTACCTGAACTGGGTCTTTTTCTGTAGACTGTGCAGCACGGGGCCGTGTTGGGTGGACACGGCCCGTGCCGAACCTACTGTAAACGAAGAATTTTGTCGGACGGTCCTGTTTTCCTGCATGGGGTGCTGGTTCAAGTTTCCCTTGTATCCTTTGCCATCTCAAGTGTGTTTTATTCATTTCAACACCACCCAAACACCAAATTAACTAAAACCCATCATTCATTAGTCATAGAGAGAATTACATAATAGTCCTAAAAATTAAAATACTAGATAGTTAGGTCAAAGAAACACAAGAAATCCAAACCAAGAAGTTCTAGCCTTATTCTAATAGCAAAATTTCCGAAAAGGTAAATCTTCCGGTTAAATGCAGCTTTGACAACTTCTTTTTCCGGGTACGGGGTCCTCATACGTCGGCGAGCCATTCTTCGATCTCCCTAGGGAGAAGAAAAGCGGGCTCATTAGCATCGGTTTGAGGAGGTGCAACTTCCACCGGGATTTCTTGGAGTTCTTCAAGAGGAGGTTCCGCCGGAATGTCGTCCCAACCGGTAGGATTGTGGATTCCAAGTGCTAGGTTCCAATCCTCTTGAGGGAGGATTGGTTCCATGGGAGGTGTCACAAGAATGTTTAACCTCTGGTGCAAGAGGTTTATTTCTTGAAAACTGTTTTCCAACCCCACCGAAAGATAATTGATATGGTCTATGAGGACCTCCTCTACCGAAGTCATCTCGTCAAGAGCTTCACGTAGTGCCATTACGTATCTTACGAGAGTTGCTTCAATCGATGGCCTCCTTTCCCTTCGACTGTTTCTGGAGTGCGCAGAAGAGGTTCCACTGTTTTGGCTAGACATTCTATGAAAATACACAAAAAATATTCCATTTTAATGAAACAGTACCACGGGCACGGCCCCGTGCTCAATGAGCACGGCCCCGTGTTCAACTTTCTGCAGATTTTTAGAACAAGGAACCTTGGGTTTTCAAATTATTTTCTCAATTTATGAAGCATTTTTTAACAAAAATAACTTAAAACCATGTTTTGTAACTTATTTTTAACAAGATTCCTTGAACAAAAATTCAACAAACATCATACTAAAGCTTGAAATCAAGCTTCAATGGAGGTGTTGTTGCAAGAAAGATGAAGAAGAAGGTAATAGATAAAAGAGGAAAGGACAAGATGCTTGTTAGAACCTTCTTTTAGAACATACCTAGGATGGTAAGTCAGAAAATCCTTTCAAATCTCTGTCCCTGGATGGTCCAAATGTGTAGGGTTCTTGGCTGCATTTATAGAAAACGACAGCATGCTGGACACGGCCCCGTGTGCAGGCAAGATCCTGACACGTTTTGTCCGTATTCTGATAAAAGTCAGAAGGGAATCTTTTGGTGGACACGGGGGCGTGTTGACCTGGGCACGGCCCCGTGTCGGAAGGCTGTTTTATGAAGTGTGTCTATTTTCAAGGAACTTTTCCAGATCGGGCGGTTCCTTACTGGATGGAACAACCCCAAAGTGCCTAAGATACCTTAATTGTTCTAGATTAAGACGAGAACGCAAGAGGTTGTCGGTGAGGGTGATTCCTATACTATATGTAGGTGGACAAGTCCAACCCTTTTCCGGGATCTCGTTAAAGAAGGTGTATGTCGAATCGCTCAGGTCTATGTATGCATCAAACGAAGTTGATGGGGAGTCCTTCACGGCACAATCGACACAGGGACAACTATCGCTCAAGTCCTCGCTAGAGTTAAAAGTATCGTCGGAAACAACGAAGTTGTTTGAATGCGTTTCCAACCCTTCTTCTTGGTTATCGTCTTGGAAAAGATTATTGAAATCTTTCCTAAGTTCTTTTAACCAATCGACAATTAGATCTTCTAGTTGAAACAATTCATAGAGAAGCATTTCTCCTAGAATATCTGGTTGGGAGCATTCGAGGGAGAGATAGGGATTATTTTTACTTTCGCCCCTCTTAAGGATACTAGGAAATGATGGGTCTATATAGTGGGGTTTATAATTTAGAAAATAACATTCTAATTCCTTATGGTTACCACCACATAATTGACACCACATTGTACCATAAGAGTGCCGAAAGTAAAAAGCATCAGTATCACTCATGTTTGTGTCAGAAATTAGCAATCGTCGGGATCTTACGGTTCTGTTTTCAGTAACTGAAACTTGGGCACGGGGGCATGTTGAGTGGGCACGGCCCCGTGTTCAGCTGCTGTCTGACTTAAAACAGGATTGCCAGTTCCAAAGATTGGGCACGGGGCGTGTTCAGCGGGCACGGCTTGTGCTGCGTTCTGCAGAAGTTGAAAAATTAAGAAAAATCCTAAAAAAATAAGAAAAAAGATTAGGCCGTTGATTCCTAACTTTCTTAAAATCCTTGTGTCCCCGGCAGCGGCGCCAAAAACTTGATGGGTGTCAAGTGTTATATATATTAGGTGTATATTTTAAGCCCCTTTAACACTTTTTAGTCAAGTTTTAAATTTATATAACACGATATTCACTAACACTAGACATTCATATGGGCAAGTTCACCCATCGTGAGCGTAGTATAGTGTTGGTAAGATACCGAGGTTGTCCAAGGACATAAGAGCTTTTAGTACCGGTTTATCCTCAACGTCTAATCAAATCAAAAAGTTTAGAAAAATGTTTTAAGCTAAGAAAAATAAAAACTAACTAAAAATGCTGAAAATAAAAATAAAAGAAAAACAGATAGACAAGATGAATCACTTGGTTCCGACTCGTATCTAGTGTAACCTTTGATTATTTCCGCACTTTTGCACTATTTATAAGATTATCTTAGTTATTGTAGTAGGCCCCTCTTTTGAAGGTGACGTTACCCTCACCCCAGTAGTTTGAGTCAGCAAGGATACAATCATAAAAGGGTGGATTATTGAAAGATAATTAATTAAGTTATTAATGCAAATTATGGTAGGCCCCTCTTTTGGAGGTGGCGTTACCCTCGACTAAGTAGTCTGAGTCAGCAGGGATACAGTCCTAAATAGCCGGGTTATAGTATTAATAGTAGTTAACTTATGAGGGGATCAAAGAGTTTGGACCCCCGCCATCCAATACCGTTAAGTATTGAAGGAGGTCCTACTAAATTTGACCCAGGTCCATTGCTGGACCTCTAAACGCTGAACAATGGCAAGACCTTTACCAAACCGTTCCCTTAACCCCCGACCAGGTAGCCAACATACCTCCATATAGACCGTGGAGATATGAATGGTGAAAATCTTTTATTTTATATAGACAGTAAAATAATGTCAAGACACCACGGACAAACGCTAAGGAAAGATCACCTTCAACATAAGAAACTAGTTATTAAAGTCATTAATACAAAACCAAGTAAAAAGTGCGAAAAGATTAAAAATAAAAAGTATTACACTAGACACTCTGTCTTCACCAACTGATGTAAGAGACTTAGGCAAACATGGCCTTGATTGTCAAGAACTCTTACGATCAATCTTGGATCCCGAGACGACACACACACTCTATGATGGACAATGGATGATGGTGGTGGATGATGGTGTTATGGTGGTGGTGGGTGGTGGGTGAAGTGTGAGAGAGGTGGTGTGCCAAGGGATGGTTTGAGCTTGAGCCAAGCACTCCTATTTATAGGTTGAACAGAAGCTCGGGCACGGCCCCGTGTCCACATCCTTCTCTTTCTTCATTTAATGCAGCTTTGTCTTATTAGTTGACCACACCCCCGTGTCCGCTGAGCACGATCCCGTGTGCAGAAGAATCCTTGTACAATGAAGATTTGCCTAGATTGTGCGAATCTTATAGTTGACCACGGCCCCGTGTCCGCTGAGCACGGCCCCGTGGTGGGCAATAGAAGCTTCTACCACTTTGTCTTTTCTGCTGACACTTGGGCACGCCCCCGTGCTGGCTGAGCACGGGGCGTGTTCAGTCTTCTGTTATCTTGTTTTGCTTGGGAAGATGCTGTTGTGGGGTCGGGCATGTCACGTCTGGTTCCTTTTCTTGTATTTATGTTAGATTTTGATGTCTTTTTGCTTCTTTTGTTAATTTGAGCTCATTTAATCCTGAAAATACAAAAGGAAGACAAAAGCACACTTTTTCCAACATTAGTACTAAAAAAGGGTTAGTTTTATGCCACAATTGATGAAATTTATATGTTGCATTTTGCACACATCAGAATCCCCTAAATGTTTCTTAGGTAATAAAGTTCACATTACCTTCACCGCTCATCCGTGCAATATTTTATTTCTAGCAAGTTTGGATGGGATGGTATGTGTTTGCCTAATCAATACTGGTGAATTGGTAGTTTGGAATCTATTAACTCGTGTGTTCAAGATGCTATCAAATTCTAATTCACAGGGTTTTTTTAATCCGGATGAGGATAGTCTTGGGTTTTGCGTCAGCTCTTCTGGTGATTACAATATTGTGCATATTAAACGAACACATATGATGTTGGCTGTTAACATTTATTCTCTCAGTGAAGGGTCATGGTCAACTCCAATGTTCTCAAACTACAGTCCTTTTAATGTTGACGTCTATAGTTGGTCTGTAGGCACGTTTTGTGCAAATTGTTTGTATTTCGTATTGACCAGGTTGTGGTGTGTGGGTAATGCATGTGTACTTCGTTTAGATGTTGATAGCAGGGTAATTTCTGATGTTGGATTCCCAGATACAATGGATATGGAAGCTACAGGTCACTTGGTTAGTATTCGAGATCAACACCATATGTTGGTTAGTATCGGATTCTACAGTGTGAATATGGAATTGTGGAAACTTGAAAATTAAAAGTGGTCAAAAGTATTTTTTTTTTGTCCACCTGCTATTTCTATGCCAATGATGATTGGGTCGTCTGTGCACTATATCAACAGAAATAAGAAGTTCATTATAGCTCAAGAATGGGGTGATATTACTGATGTAACTGTAGAGGCAGAGGAAATGCATGTTTTTTTGCCTATCATCTTTACTCAAGGTGTGAATGGATCTGTTTATTTTGAAACTACAATTTCACCAAATGTTTAGTTATGCTATTTTATGTAGTTCTTTTTTTGTTCTTCCTTGTTTTGATCAGTTAGTAATTAATGTTTGTGGTTGTTTTTATGTGTGGTATAGTTTGTCACTATGAGATTGAATCTTTATGATTTTATGTAGTTCTTTTTTTGTTCTTCGTTGTTTTGATCAGTTAGTGCTATTTTATGTAGTTCCTTTTTTGTTCTTCGTTGTTTTGATCAGTTAGTAATTGATGTTTGTGGTTGTTTTTATGTGTGGTATAGTTTGTCACAATGAGATTGAATCTTTATGAATTAATGTGCTTATATTAATATGTTAAATATTCATTGAGAGTGTATGATTTTAATATTTTCTTTGTGCGTATTTATTTATAATTACATGTGATTGTGTTTTAAAAACAAAAAGGTGTACAAAAAAAACACAATGGGCCCTTGGAAACCAATCCCTTAGAGCAGCTTGGAAGCCCTTACCATTGTGCAGTTACGTAGAATTAGAAACTTCCCACGTTGTAATAGGTGCAGTTAATGATTAGTTTTTAGTTGAATGATATTTTTTAGTATAGTCATTGTGTTTTTTGAGTATCATTGTGTCATTGTTTTTTTGTTTTTTATATATTTGATTTCTTTTGTAGTTGCCTATTTTTAAATATAACATTGTGTAATTAATTCATACTTTTTGCTGTCATTCTCATTCTTTTTTAATAGTGGTTACATATTGTGCAGTTAAGGACAATTAGAAACTTCCCACTTTGTAATATGTCCAGTTAAGGAATAGTTCTTACTGGATTTTTTTTTTGTTGGAATATTGTCATTTTATGTTTTGTTTATCATTGTGTTATTGGTTTTCTGTTTTCCATATATTTGATTTTTTTGTAGGTGTCTATTTGTATATATTGTATTGTGTAACTAACTTCCTATTTTTAAGTTGTGGTTGTCATTATTTTTCAATAATCCAATTATCATAAAAAATAATATTTTTATAAAAGGACAAAATAATATATAAAACCCATTGCCAAAAAAAATCTACGATGTAATTATTTTCACAATTGTAATAACACAATGTTTGATAACTAACACAGTAATTTATAAAAATAAGATTGATTAATAAAAAAGTATATTCGTGTATGTGATTGATTAAAAAGTATCTCCATGTATGTGTATACGTTTACCTGTAAATTAGAAACGGTTTCTAATATATATTGTTATTTAATTGTATTTAACCCCTATCGCCCATAGTATGTGAAAACCGTTTACCACCACTACTCGTAGTTTTAGGAGTTTTTACTCACCTGTGTCAACTGTTAATTGGGGTAGTTTTTATGTAGGTATTCATTTTTCAAAGGAATCGCTTTTCGTATGTGTTTTCTTCCTCTCTCTATCAACGTCAGTATTTTTAATTAAAGTATAATCGTAAGTGAATATGAAGGATCTTCCATCTCTGTTAATATTGATGAAGATTATTCCAAGACTTCTGGGAAAGGAGGTTATACGGTGCAAGGCTGTGTCTAAAGAGTGGTTAGCCTATCTTTCAACTCCTGAGTTTGCTAAGAATAATTGTCGTTTCTTGCGAGTATTAGGTGACCAGAAAATAATTGCTCTTGACAAATCATCGTGTGCGATTCGTTATGTTGATGTCGCATCTCCTAGATGTGTTTTATGCAATAATATTCACATTCCCTTCGATTGTCATCCATGTAATGTGATCTTTTTAGCAAATTTGGATGGCATGGTATGTGTTTGCTTATGTAATACCGGTGATTTGGTTGTTTGGAATCCACTAACTCGTGTGTTCAAGATGCTGAGAAATTCTAATTATCAGGGATTTTACAATATGAATGATGATAGTCTTGGGTTTTGTGTTGACTCTGCTAATGATTACAAAATTGTGCACATTAAACGCACTCATTTCAGGTTGACTGTTAACATTAATTCGTTTAGTGAAGGTTCATGGTCAACTCCAAGGTTCTTAATTGATAGTCCATATGATATTGCTGTTTATAGTTGGTCCGGTGGGACGTTTTGTAGGAAAAGTTTATATTTTGTACTGACCAAATTCTGGTGTATGGGTAACACAGCGGTTCTTCGTTTGGATGTTGAGTCGAAGGTAATAGAAAATGTAGGTTACCCAGATACATTGAGTGTGGAATCTATAGGTCAGTTGGTGACTATACGAGATGAACTTCATATGGTGGTTAGTATTGGAATGTGTAGTGTAGATGTTCAATTGTGGTGTCTACAAAATAATACTTGGTCGAAAGTGGTGTCTTTTGTACCCCGTGTGTTTATGCCGTTGATGATAAGGTCATCTGTGCACTACATTGATGGAAATAAAAAATTAATTATAGTACATGAATGCGGTGATGTTGCTCAGGTAAATGTAAGGGCAAAGAAGATGCATGGTTTTTTTCCTATCATCTTTACACAAGGCATTGTAGGTGCAAGCTATATTGAAACTATAGTTTCACCACATGTTTAGTTATGGTTTTGTATTTAGTTGTTTGTTGTTATCATTGTGTTATATACAAAGTATTATGTTTGTGGTTGTTTTTTTGGTTGGTATTTTTTTGTATATGGAGAATCAATATTCGAAATTAACGTGTTATTTTAATTGTTCTATTATGTTTATAATACGTTTGGTGTGTAATATTTTATGCCAATAAATATAATCAACGTTTGTTTATCATCAGTAGTTTTTTTAACACTTTGTAAACATCTAACTTTCATATATCTTATCTAAGTTCATCTAATGGTGTTATTAATTTCTACGTTTATCAATTTACAAATAACTATTTCATTTTAAATTGTGCGAATTAGATGTAAGATTTTAATTTAGTATGTATCACAATTTGATGTATGACAATACAAGAATAGTTGTAGTTTCTAATCGCAATCGCATAAAAAAGTCATTATTATCTTAAATATGGAGACACTTATTTATGGAGACACTTATTGATGTTCTTAATAGTTGGACAAGAAGTCATTATGATATTAAAATATGCAGTGTATTTAGATGATGGAAATATTACCAATAAGACTTCTAATCTATCTATTATTATTATATATAATAAATGAAAGTGATTAGGGCCATGTGTCACTTAATTAGGGCATCCTCAGTTCTGTTTTCCCGCACAACAATTCCACACTTCCATCCCTTTTATACTCCTTGCGTCTCCTTTTTTCCTTTTCAAAACCCTAGATCTGAATCTTCTTTTCCTTCTCCTTCTCCTGTACTCTTCTCCCTTCTTAATCAAAGATCAAACCAAATCATCTCATCATGAATCATTCAGCCTTTGTAATTTTCATGTCTGATTATACCATGAAGAGGTAAAATCTGGCTTTTGTAATTATCATCCCGAGCTATAGTTGGGAAGATTCTTTCATCTTCTTTGTCGGCAAGGTTCTTCCATTTGAGGTTTGATTTGTATGTTTATAGATCTGTGTTGATTTCTTCTTATTTTCATACAAAGTTTTAATTAAACCCTAATTTCTACTCGTAATCTCATCATATGGTTCCAGGGTTGTTGTCATCGTTGGTCATCAAAGTTGAAATACGCTTACCTGCGGATAGATTTCCGCCATTAACTGGTATGTTTGAATATGTTCAGAAACTAAGGGTTTTTTTCTTAACGGTGATGATATGAGTACAACATCTGTTGATTATTGATCTTTGAATATGTTCACCGGTTATTCTTTTTGAAATTAGGGTTTCATTTGCTTGAGATTTGAATCTTCCGATTGTTGAAGCCTTTGAAGCCGATCCTTTTAAATTTCCAGTTACGGATGTATTATCTGTTTGTAACAGCAGTGGTTCAGCATCTACAGTGGATTCAACATCTACAGTGGATTCAACATCAGGTGTTTGCTATTATTGTTTGATATTGTTTGCTATTGTTGTTTGATATTGTTTGCTATTATTTTTTAATGTTGTTTGCTATTGTTGTCAAGTAAGGTAAAAATGGCTATTCTAATTACCTGAATATTGCGTATGATATCCTTTTAATTTTAATCGCCCAACAAGTTTTTTTGGTTTGTTTCTTTCATATTTCATTATGATTTGTATGCTTTAAGGGTTTGATTTTATATTGGTCATCACATTAATGGTGAGTACTCAAGATTATTGGATGGTTTACTTAGTTTTTTTTGGGTATTTTTGGATGATTTCATCCATTTCTTTAGATAGTTCATGATTGAAGATGCAGTTGTAGGGATCATTTGAGTGAAATGAATGTTGATTTATCAGAAGATGCAGTTGAAGGTATCTTAAATAAGGTAATAATTGCATTACATCCCTATTGAAAAATAGAATTGATAAATTTAGGGAAAGTGAGGTTGAAAGATGTTAACCCAATAGTGGAGATCTCATTCTACAGTTTCGATAAATTAAGGGTATTCTCATATAATTCTTCCTAGATGCTTCCAATGAAGCGGCACTTTGGACATCTGTTGTCTTCAAACATCTATTATCTATTATCTATTCTATCTATTATATATAATAAATGAAAGTTATTTGGGCCACGTGGACCAAATAACTTTCATTTATTATATATAATAGATAGAATAGATAATAGATGATAGATAATAGATGTTTGAAGAACAACAAATATCCAAAGTGCGGATTCTTTGGAAGCATCCAGCAACCATTATATGAGAATACCCTTAATTTATCGAAGCTATAGAATGAGATCCTCCACTGTTGGGTTATCATCTTTCAACCTCACTTTCCCTAAATTTATCAATTCTATTTTTCAACAGGGTTGTAATGCAATTATTCCTCTCAATCAAATAGACCGACCCTTGCTTCCTCTCAAAGTGTTATGGAATGGTTATAACAGCTGATCATGCTAAGGACTGTTATAACTAACCACTGCTCCTTATAAAGACTGACGGGCTTAAACACTGATGAGTCCTATCCACTGTTGAAGACAAATCCGTGTTAAAGTTCCATGTGCTAAGGACTGTTATAACTAACCACTGCTCCTTATATAATCATTGTTCCAGTATCATTGTTCCAACATCGTAGTTTCAACGAAGCTTCCCATCACACATCAACCTTTCAATATCGATGTTGCAGTATAATTGATGCAACATCGTGAAAAGTTGCATGTGCTACTTTCTTTGATGGGAGAGTTGTAAGTTGAACGGACGATATGTATCTCTCCCTCAAATCTCTTCTTCTCAATACTCGGCATTTGTTCATAAAGGATAAGAGAAAACTGAAGCTCTCTCTAACCCATTTTCAGAAAATTTTTTGTTGATCTGTGGTTTCCCTTGATAATGGTATGCGTTTTTGTTTTTTATTTTTACTGAAGTTTTGTTATCTGAGTTGTGACTAAATGATGATTGTGAATGATCTGTTGCAGATAATGATGATGATTGTTCTACGGTTGTTTCCAGTATCATTGTTCCAACATCGTTTAAAGTATGTGTTTTTTGCTACTCCAATTTTGAAATTTTTAGTTTTTTTTTATTTTGAAGTGATATACTCTAATTCTCGCTTTATATTTAAGTCTAATCACAGTTGTTTGAAATTCATACAATCTGCTGCGGGTTATTATAGGTTTGTATTAAAAGAAGCATAAAGTTAAATTAAACACAAAGAAAGATTTTTAAATCTACATTTAAAATAATTTTTGCTGGTGACTAAATGATGATTATATATGACTCTGGCAGATGATAATGATGTAGAAGCCGCAGTAGTTCCTACTAAACGCAAGAAAGCAACTGCTATTGCTGTAAGATAAGATCTTATCTTACTAGAGTAATGGTATTTACTGCCTTTTTTTTGTATTAAAAGAAGCATAAAGTTTGGTTTAAAGCAGCTCTTTATGAACAAAGTTAAGCATTAAGTATATGAGGACAGGGCTACTCTTCAACAGCTGAAGAAGTGTTTTCATGTACTGCATCTTGGTCTGTTCATGAGAGATCAGGTTTCTATAAATCCTGATGTTGATGCATTGAGTACTTCCGTGGAGTTCATGGCGATTGTCGAAGATATACTTTGATGGAGTTTAAAGCTAAAAGCACTAAATTTTAAGCTAAAAGCATTAAATTTTTGCTGTTAGGTTCGTAAATTTCTTGGTGTTGTTCTTAGATTTTAAATTGTTGCTTTTAGATTCGTAAATTTCTTAGTTTCATTTTCATGAATTCTATGTAATTTTGTAAAGAAGTACAATAACAAACAGTGGTTTGAATATCTGTTTGCATTTTGGTCAATAGATAATGGAAACCCATGTTAGGTTGAACAGTGTTTTTAAGAGGAAAACAGTGTGAGAAGACAGTAGATCATATTAAGTTAAACATCTGTTCAGGGTTAAACAGATGTTTGGCCTTTTATATCAGAGGTTTGGACTTAAACAGTTGTTTGACCTTAAACAGATGTTTAGCCATAAACAGATGTTTGACCTTAAACATATGTCCTTAAACAGATGTTTCGCCTTCTGTATCAGATATTTGGACTTAAACAGATGTTTGACCTTAAACAGATGTTTGGCCATAAACAGATGTTTGGCCTTAAATCAAACATATGTTTAAGGTCAACATCTATTTCACTATTGGCCAACATTTGATTGACTTTTGGTCAACATCTGTTTGAATTTTGGTCAACATCTTATTTTTTAAACAAGTACAAAAACAAACATTTTTACAAAATCCCAAATCACCCTATCATTTAAGTGCATTGAAGTAAAAGTGGAAATGATATTATTCATGTGGTCCTGTTGTGCTTTTGTTTAACCTCTAATATGGGTTCATGATCTAATCAGGTGATTTGAAGACATTGTTGTTTCATGTTTATACTAATAAATAAAAATCAAGTACACTTGGATGATTATTAAGCTCCTCATTTTGATTGTTTGGGTATAGTATTCTTGAAATTGGTCTTTTTTTGCAAACAGATGTTTATGGGAAAACATTTGTTTAAGCTCAAACATTTGTTTAAGGCCAAACATCTGTTTATGGCCAAACTTCTGTTTATGGGCAAACATCTGTTTAAGCTCAGACCTTTGTTTATGTTAACAGTGTTTATATGTAACAGTGTTTTTCACATCAGTGTTTTATAGTCTGTTAGGTTGTTAGATGTCATCACCTCAGTGTTTTATATGTAACAATTTTTATGGCATCAGTGCTTATATGTAACAGTGTTTATCCCAACAGTGTTTATATGTAACAGTATTTATCACATCACTTCAGTGTTTTGATCTGTACTATAAATTGAACAGTTGTTTCATTTTTATACTAATAAATAAAAATCAAGTACACTTGGATGATTATTAAGCTCCTCATTTTAATTGTTTGGGTATAGTATTCTTGAAATTGGTCTTTTTTTTGCAAACAGATGTTTATGGGCAAACATTTATTTAAGCTTGAACATTTGTTTAAGGCCAAACATCTGTTTATGGCCAAATTTATGTTTATGGGCAAACATCTGTTTAAGTTCAAACTTTTGTTTAAGTCCAGACAACTGATATATAAGGCGAAACATCTGTTTAAGCCCCAACATCTGTTCAAAAGCCTGTTACAACCACTGTGTTGGTTGAAACATTTGATTGTTAAAAGTTATCCACTCCTGAAATACAACCTCTGTTTCTTCAATCTTCGTGTTAACCACTAACTGACCAAACATCAGTGTTTAAAAAACTGTTGGGTATCCACTGATAGGAAAAAATAGCCACTTCTCACTTTTTTATTGTTGACATCCACTGATATTGACCATCAGCGGTTTTCCTAAAAAACAGCCACTGCTCACATTTTTATTATTGATGGTGTTAATTAGTGATAGATTGAAATTATAAAATAAAAACTAGAATTACAATGAAATTACCATTTTACCTAATCGTTACATTCCAATGAGATACTAGTTCCTCCAACATTGTTTTTGTGATAAAATTTAAAGTTAAATTAAAAAATAAAAAAAAATTCTTGATGACGATTTGTTGCAAATCAAATCAGTAATTAATGCTAATTTTGTCACACCCCGACCGCGTCAAAACAACGAAACCGCGGCGGAAACGTCGGGGAGTGGAGCAACAGAATTATCGTTTCATAACCATGGATACAAAAGTTCGTTTTATTGATTCATTAAGTAATTCACATTGTCTTAGAACAAAACAAACAAGTTACACATCGACTATCGTTATTATTATGTCACTAAGGCC
The DNA here is from genome assembly GCA_030545235.1 of Helianthus tuberosus. Classification (NCBI taxonomy): domain Eukaryota; kingdom Viridiplantae; phylum Streptophyta; class Magnoliopsida; order Asterales; family Asteraceae; genus Helianthus; species Helianthus tuberosus. The sequence continues at coordinate 5,759,310 of JARYGA010056639.1, forward strand.
TTGTCCAGATCCTATGTGAACATGCATCCTAGCATTCAACATCATTCAATCACCACCTGAAACATATGTAAAAACAAAGTCAGCAAAGAAATGCTAGCGAGCACATAGGTTTTATGAGAGTGTCGGATTCATGGCTCGTTTACATGTTGCAATACCTCATTAAAACCCTTGCTTTGAAAAGTGAATAGTATTGCAGCATAATTAACCATCTCAAATCAAGATGGTTATAACTTATAAAATCTCGTAGCCATGATTCTTAACCCAAAACATTTGTTTAAGTAAACCAATTCGTAAATTGTTCTCGTTACAAAGCTCGTATGGTTTATATCGTTTAGAAAACCTCGTAGTGTGACATCATTTCAAAATCGTTTCCCAGTGAACTAAATAACGCGGCGGTATGTAATATGATGAAAACACTTATATATAAGAAGTACTAGCGGCGTATCTACCATGTTTTCATCACATTACACCCGTCTCGTTATCTAAACACTAACCAAAAACCAATCGTATATCCAACTCGTTTAACTTGTTCAAATCGTTTCAGAATCGTTTTACTTGTTTAAGTCGTTTCCAAATCGTTTAACTCGTTTAAATCATTCTCGTTTTAATTGTGAAACTACTTTTGGTCATCTCGCTAATAACATCCAAACCTTCGTGACTCGTCTATCTCGCTTCTCGCATTAACAAACCACCAAAGGGTAAGTTAACAATCACAGATTCAGTCGTTACCCACATAACCCACACGTAACCATGGGTACAGTCTGATAACGGGATTTGTCAGATCCTATGTTACCATAACCTAATACTGTTCGGCTTGATCATTGTTAATGAATGTCATTCGTTATGTAACTACGTCCAACAAGTTTGTTCACATTATCGAAATCGTTATTAGTTTTGTATAAACCATATCAATCGTTTTTGAAACCATAGTTAAAACCTCGAAATCATTTAGTACATATGAATCACCCCAAAACAATTGAAAATAGTAAAATAGGGGAACTATGTACTCACATCGAAGTGCAAAGTATCCTCAATCTAAAGAACTCAACAAGCTCAGACGAATCAAGGAAACTCAAGCAGCACCTAGTAATCGGATCACTAGTCAAATAAGTTACACCTAAATCGGAAGATCGGATAGAATGAGGTCTCGTAAACCAAATGAGTATTGGGACTCATGTGATATGGTTTAACAAAGCCTACATTGTCACACCCCGACCACGTGTATCATACAAAACGTGGCGGAAAACGTCGGGGAGTGTTGTAACAGAATTAATTGTTTCATAACCATGGCATACAAAGTTGTATTTTTATTTATCAACACAAGAGTTTCATTGTTTTAAACAGAAATACAGAGTTTATAACATAATTAAACATAGTCTATCTTCTTTTAAAGTCTCTAAGGCACAGGTCCGCCCTAGTATCATGATCAACATCCTATGGAAAAGCTCCTGAAAACACATGTGAAGATAGGTACGTCAGCATAAAAATGCCTGTGAGATACATAGGTTTTGTGAAAATAGGATTCATGACTTATGTTTAAGAAAAATGTTTAGTCATGAACCTTATAATTTGCTTTGTCTTGTAAATCATTTGAAAACGATAAGATCAGATGATATGTATAAGTAAATGTAAGGTTAAATGATTTACCATGAAAAAAATGAGTTTGTATAAAGTAAGATGTTTGTTAACAATGTCTTGTGAAAAGTATGCTATTTGTATAAAATGTTCTATGTCTCAATATTGAAATGATTCAAATAACGTTACGACATGTAATACCATACAAACACTTATATATAGGAAGTACCAGCGGCGTATCCACCATGCTTGTATCATATTACACACGCATCGTTACTTAATCACTTAATCAAACCAAACCAAACAATGTAAGATGTCTATGTCTAAACCAATTATCAAATGTATTGGATAATATGTCAAAGTGTTTATGTCAAGATATAAATCATGTAGTGTAAAACAAATGTCAATCATGTTTATGTGTCAAAGGTAAATCATGTCAAAATGTCTATGTCAAATATCCATGTCAAATGTCTTTGTCAAATGTCTTTGTGTAAAATGTCTATGTCAAAATGTCATGTATGGCAAGTGAAATGTCTCAACTAAACCATATGCACGAAAACAAAGTATTGAAGTAAAACATGGTTTAAATCAATATTATGTCTTGTGGAAAATGCATGCTAATATTGAATATGAACATTTATGTGGTATTGTGAAAATGCATACATCCAAGCCTTGTGACTGTGGTGATAAACCCTTAAACAAATTAAAGGTCTATCTGTCTTATATCATCGAATTCGGTCATTCCTTTCATCCCCTTTCCCTGGGATGTCCGGAACGGGAGTTGTCAATTCCTATGGTACCACTACCTACTAACGAACGGCGTGATCATTGTTAATGAATGTATTATCCCATGTAAACAAACCAAATGTCATACCAAAATGTAAGCATGTGAAAACAATGCACTAAGTATGTAATCAAATAAACATACATAGCGTGAAATGTCATGTAAAACGATGTACTAAGTAATGCACACAATGGGCACACCTAGCATGAAATGTCATGTAAAACGATGTACTAAGTAATGCACACAATGGGCACACCTAGTATGAAATGTAATGAAATCATGTACTATAGTGTACTAACGAACATAGCAGGTATATGATGTGAAAACAGGAAAGCATGAAAGTAACAAGTAGGCACATGTGTTCCACCCCAAAACAGTTTGGAAAACAGTAAAAGAGGGGTCTATGTACTCACTTGATATTGCTCAGATGTCTTAAGATAAACACCAAGTAATGCTAGAGATCTCGGAATCAAACGGCACCTAATATAGGTAACTATGTTAATAAACCGGACCTAAATCGGAAGATCGGGTAGCATGAGGGTTCGTAAACCAAACGAGTGTAGAGACTCGTGTCATTTGGTTTAACAAAGCCTACATACTAAATGAAACCTAACATAAATGTTTATGACCCATTACGACCCGTTTAGGTAGCTTATGCTACTTTAACGCGTCGTTCGCGTGAAACGCGTTCGGACCGCCTAACTAGCCCTATGACAAGTGTTATACGCCTAAACATGTTACATAATCAGTTATGTGACAAAGGTTTAGCTTACATATGCTTAATTACCAATTATACATGAAAAGGGTATTCTGGTAATTTACCTAAGGCATATAAACTACCTATCATACAACTACTTAAACGATGTGACCATAGGGTATAACCTCGGAAGGTTATTCCCTACCTACTATGGTCACCTAATGTATTTGGTCGGATCCTAATGATCGACCAAATGGGTCGGGTTCGAGGTATAAGCGATTTATTAGATCGCTTACCCTACGACCCTAGACAACGTGGTAATCAGTAGGCATAGTCCCAAGGGACTATAACCATCGTGATTACAATCACGTTGCGAAGTTCAAACGAACTTCGCATTGACCATTACTGGTCAACGCTGAAAGTCAAACAAAGTTTGACTTTCTGACTCGAAAAGCAATAAAATAAGGAAAAGAACGAAAGAATACTTACGAAGGGTCCCCGAATGCTAACTTCGATTCAAAAATCTCAGGTATGAAACAATAGTTTCAACTTAGAGTTTCTCAAATCAAAGTTCTTGTGATTTTGAAGCATGGGGGGTGGGGTATTTATAGATTTCGGGTAACCGTTAAGATCGTTTCTTGAATAACGTGATTTAATCTAGTGCGTACACTTGTCAAAATGTTGTGGTAACTAATTTTGGCCACCACAAGTGATTAACATGTGGCACTTGACCTTTGGGAGAGTGTAAGGGGTGTTAAAAACGAGTTTATGCATTTTTTTTTTTTTTTTTTTTGTATATTTTTTTGCAGTTTTGCAGTTTTGGTTCCTGTGCGCGTATCGTCGTGTTTTGGCACTTCTAACACCCGTCAAGCCCATTTTTAAGCTTCACAAGGATGTTAAAGTATAGGGAACATGAAACATGCTCAAAAATATGCCGGATGTCGGTTCGTTTGTCCGTACGATCGCGATGTTCGGTTAATTTCGACGGTATGCGCATAAGCGCGAGAAATGATCTAAATTGCGTGACGAATGGATTTTTCTCAAGCCAAACACTAAAATAAAATATTTTAGTGCTTACATAATTTTTTTTAGATGTCCGGATGTATTCAGAACGTAAGTTATGCGCGAAAATGCAAACTTGTGCACTTTTTGACACTTTTAGTCCCTGAATGACCCAAAAGTTTATTTTAGCACACCGAACCCCTCAAAGCCTATTTCTAAGCTATGTAAAGGATATTTAAGGTGTGTTTAACTTATGGTTATGTTCCGGAATGTCTGTTCCAGTACGAATCGTCATACTTTCGCAGTTTGTCAAGTTTAGTCCCTGTAAGCGAATTAACTTGTTTTTGCCATACTAAAGCCTTCAAAACTTATTTCTAAGTTATGTAAAGGTTATTTAAGGTATGTTGAGTATATGTTGATGTTCCGGAGTATTTGTCGCATTAAACTGGTTACGTTTTCGTACCAGTTTGCGTATAACTCTCCAGAAAGCGATATAGAGTTTGAAATTGGATAAAAGTCAAAACATGAAAAATGTAAAACACAACCAAACAAACATTGGGATTAAATAACATTGTTTTATTGATAACAGAACTGTTCACAAGGATTACAAACACAGGTGTTACAGTCTCCCCTACTTGTGGAAATTTCGTCCCGAAATTTATTTAGAGGAAACTCGTGGGAAAAGATGTGGATATTTCGCTTTCATTTGATCTTCGCGTTCCCAAGTAAACTCAGGTCCACGTTTAGCTTCCCAGCGAACTTTGACCAAAGGAATGCGCTTGCGTTTAAGCCACTTGACTTCACGTTCCATGATTTCCACTGGTTTCTCAACAAATTTCAGTGTTTTGCCAACACGAATTTCGTCAAGCGGTATGGAGAGGTTCTCATCAGCTGAACACCTCTTGAGATTGGACACGTGAAAAGTTGGATGAACATTTCCAAGTTCAGGAGGTAACTCAAGTCTGTAGGCTACCTTTCCGATTCTTTCGACGATCTTGAATGGTCCAACGTATCTAGGTGCAAGTTTTCCTTTCTTTCCAAATCTGATCACACCTTTCCAAGGTGAGACCTTAAGTAATACTCGATCACCGACTTGAAATTCCAAGGCTTTGCGTTTTGGGTCCGCGTAAATCTTCTGACGGCTCTGAGCTGCCTGAAGGTTATCGCGAACTTTCTTGACCTTATATGTTGTCTCTAAAATGAGGGCAGGTCCAGTAATTTGGGCCTCGCCGATCTCATTCCAGCAGACTGGTGAACGACATTTTCGACCATAGAGAGCCTCGAAAGGAGCCATCTTGATGCTAGTGTGATAACTGTTGTTGTAGGAGAATTCAATCAATTTAAGATGTGAATCCTAACTACCACCAAAATCGATCACACAAGCTCTAAGCATATCCTCCAGTGTCTGGATTGTTCTCTCAGATTGACCATCTGTTTGTGGATGATAAGCTGTGCTCAGATTAAGTTGGGTCCCCATAGCAGATTGCATGGTTCTCCAAAAATGAGAAGTGAAATGAGCATCCCTGTCAGAAATGATGTTCAAAGGAACACCATGTCGTGCTACTATTTCATCCACATAGATTTGAGCAAGTCTATCAGCAGGAAAATCCTCACGGATTGGCAAGAAATGTGCTGACTTTGTAAGACGATCAACGACTACCCAGATGGCATCATGACCTTTCTTAATGCGTGGAAGTTTGGTAACAAGATCCATAGTAATGTTTTCCCATTTCCAAACTGGGATCTCTGGTTGTACCAATAAACCAGAAGGACGCTGATGTTCAGCCTTAACCTTAAGACAAGTAAGGCATTTTGATACGTATAAGGCAATGTCTTTCTTCATACCAGGCCACCAATACTGAATACGAAGATCCTTATACATCTTATCTGAGCCCGGATGAATAGAATAACGAGACTTATGGGCTTCATCCATAAGCAAGGTACGAAGGTCATCCTGGCTTGGGACCCACAAACGGTCCATGAAGTAATATGATCCATTGTCCTTCAGTTCCAAAGCAGGTGTTATGTGGTAAGGAAATTCCTTATTCATCAAACCTTGTGAAACACAAGATTGTTGAGCTTGAGAAATGCGTGCTTGAATATCGGATCGAGCTTGAATAACAGATTGAACACGTACACAATGAAGCTTAGTACGTTCCTTACGACTCAATGCATCAGCTACGACATTCGCCTTACCGGGATGGTAGCGAATTTCGCAGTCATAGTCGTTTAAAAGCTCAACCCAACGTCGTTGCCTCATGTTGAGTTCTTTCTGATTGAAGATATGCTGAAGACTTTTGTGGTCAGTGAAAACCACACACTTTGTACCGTACAAATAGTGTCTCCAGATCTTTAGAGCGAAAACAACTGCACCCAACTCAAGATCATGAGTGGTGTAGTTCTTCTCATGAATCTTCAACTGCCTCGATGTATAGGCTATGACTTTGTTCCTTTGCATCAGAACACAACCAAGACCCAATTTCGATGCATCACAATATACGACAAAATCATCATCACCTTCAGGCAATGATAGAACAGGCGCATCGCAAATCTTCTGCTTCAAGTGTTGAAAAGCTTCCTCTTGTTTGTATCCCCAATAAAAGGGCATTTTCTTCTGAGTTAGAGCAGTTAGAGGAACTGCAATCTTCGAGAAGTTTTCTATGAAGCGGCGATAATAACCCGCTAGACCAAGAAAAGAACGAACTTCAGTAGGAGTAGAGGGTGTATCCCAATCCTTAATCGCACTGATCTTGGAGGGATCTACATGAATACCCCGTTCGTTGATAACATGCCCCAAAAATTGAACTTCTTTAAGCCAAAATTCGCACTTGGAGAATTTGGCGAAAAGTTGCTATTTCTTTAGGAGTTCTAGGGTAAGACGAAGATGTTGCTCGTGATCAGCTTGCGTCTTAGAGTATATCAAGATGTCATCAATAAAAATAATGACGAACTGATCCAAATAAGGTTTGCAGACCCTATTCATTAAGTCCATGAAAACAGCCGGAGCATTAGTCAAACCGAATGGCATGACTGTGAACTCATAATGTCCATAACGAGTACGGAACGCTGTCTTCGGAATATCTTCTTCATGCACCCGAAGCTGATGATATCCAGATCGCAGATCAATCTTTGAAAAATAAGAAGCACCTTGTAACTGATCAAAGAGGTCGTCTATGCGCGGTAGGGGATATCGATTCTTGATGGTAAGCTTGTTAAGCTCACGATAATCGATACACATCCTAAAGGATCCATCCTTCTTCTTGACAAAGAGAACAGGAGCACCCCAAGGTGAAAAACTAGGACGTATAAAACCTTTGTCAGAGAGCTCCTGAAGCTGTTTAGACAACTCTTGCATCTCAGATGGTGCAAGACGATATGGAGCTCTAGCAATGGGGTTGGCACCAGGTACGAGATCAATATGGAACTCGACTTGGCGTGCTGGAGGTAGACCAGGTAAATCTTCAGGGAATACTTCAGAATAATCCCGAACGACAGGAATATCTGAAATAGACTTACCCTTGCCTTTATCTTCTGTAACATGTGCTAAGAAAGCCACATAGTTCTTCCGCAGATATTTCCGAGCTTTAAAACAAGACATGAGTTTGAGACCAACGGTAGGCTTCTCACCTTGAACCTGCAGGATCTCGCCTGACGAAAGCGGCACACGAACAATCTTCTCAGAACAAACTATCTCTGCGCGATGCTTGGATAACCAATCCATTCCAACAATAACGTCGAAGCTTCCAAGTTGCATAGGCGTAAGATCGATTGGAAAAAGATGATCGTTAAGGTTCAACTGGCAGTTGTGAAGAACAGAATCAAGAATAATGGGTTCACCACTAGCAACCTCTACTGTCAAAGATTTACTTAGTTTTGTTCTAGACACGCGAAGCATCAGCTCAAAAGACAAAGACACAAAACTCTTGTCGGCACCCGAATCAAAGAGAACAGATGCAGGCTGATTATTAATAAAGAACGTACCGTTCACCACATTATCGTCAGCCTGCGCCTCTTGGGCATTCATGTTAAAAACTCGGCCTCGAGCCGGAGCCTGATTCTGATTCTGGTTCTGGTTTGCTAGCCTTGGGCATCGGTTTCTGTAGTGGGTCAGATCCCCACAGTTATAACAAGCACCAGGTGGGTATTGTGGACGTGCAGCTTGACCCTGTTGCTGAGCAAGAGGCTGAGCAACTTGTTGAGCCGGGTTCTGAACCGCGGGATTCTGAGCAGACCGACAAAAATTGGCAAGATGGCCTGACTTCCCACAGTTAGTACAGAAACGGCACGGAAGTTGCGGCTGGTGGTGACTGTTGCATCTATTGCACAAAGGTGCATTCCCTGAATAGGGTTTCTTCGCTGGAGGCTGTGCGGGTTGGTTGGGAGCTGCCTGGTTAGCTTGGGCAGTAACAGCATAGTTTTGGGAAGCCTTACGCTTCTTTGCCCTCTTCGATGAACCAGAAACCTTTCCATTCCCGTTTTGACCTTTCTTGCTATCTTCCTTCTCAGCCAACTGTTTCTTGCCCTTGTCACCCTTCCTGTGTAACTTTCCCTTTCTAATCTGCGACTCAGTCAATGTCGCTGATAACTCGATCGCCTGACGGAGTGTGGCAGGTTCACTACCAGTAAGAATGTCTTGTACCGAGTCAGGTAGGCCGTCGATGTATCTTTCGATAGCCTTGTCAAGTGGGGTAACCATTGTCGGGCAAAGCAAACTCAACTCTTCAAACCGATCAGTATAAGCCCTGTGCTCACCACTATCTTGCTTCAAAACATCAAACTCCTTTTCCAACGCCCGCTGTTCATGGCGAGGACAGAATTCCCTCATCATAAGGGCTCTAAGTTCAGCCCATGTCTGTGCGAGAGCAACTTCTGCACCTCGGTCTCTCATAACTCCGTTCCACCATGTCAAAGCCCTCTTCTGAAATACGCTCGAAGAAAACTCGACCTTGCGATTATCCGGACACTGCACGTGGCGGAAAGTATTCTCAATGCTTTCGAACCACTGAAGAAGCCCAGTCGCTCCTTCAGAACCACTAAACTTGAGTGGTTTAGCCTGATTAAAATCCTTGTATTTGCATGGAACATTGTTGTTGTTGTTGGCCTGGTTCCATTGAGCAAAGAGATTTGGAAATTGAGCAGCCATCTGCTGCGCAATGATTTCTGCCAATTCAGCAGTTGCTATCTGGTTCTCGCGTCGAGGAGGCATTCTAAAAGAGGAAAACATGAAAGGAAACGAGTGAGATGTTTGGATGAAGAGAATGAGATGAAACAAAATCAACAAAAGCAAAGATGGTGATCATTCGTCCGCATTACCAAGCAAACAAACGAATCACAGTGACTAATCAAAGTAAATGGGTCAAAAATAATGTATAATGAAGACATGCTCGCCTATAAGTGAACACTCATCCCAAGAATTCCCAGGTAAGCACAACTGGTCTCGCGTCTGATGAGATGTATACGAAGTGCTTGCCTAGACAGAAAACCCAGAATACAGGCATTCACCCTTCCAGTTTGCACGTGTTCACATTATTTATAACCCAAAACTTTGACGAGATTTTGAAAATTTGAAGGCACAAGGCCAAAAACCAAACTAAAAGGGTTCAAAACCATATAACAGAGGGTTCAAAACCTTACAATAGAGGGTTCAAAACCTTGTAAAAATTTATTCAAAAACAGATGATTGTTTTTCAAAAATCGTTTCGGAAAAATTTTGGTTCTTGTTTTGTTAATCACCCAAGGATAGGTGATGTACATGTTTTAAGATCTAAACACAAGATAACTTGTGTTAGGTTCCTAGAAAAGTTATAGTCTAGGTCAAAGCATTACTAATAACCTAATTCCCTATAACCATTCGCTCTGATACCAACTCTTCTGTCACACCCCGACCACGTGTATCATACAAAACGTGGTGGAAAACGTCGGGGAGTGTTGTAACAGAATTAATTGTTTCATAACCATGGCATACAAAGTTGTATTTTTATTTATCAACACAAGAGTTTCATTGTTTTAAACAGAAATACAGAGTTTATAACATAATTAAACATAGTCTATCTTCTTTTAAAGTCTCTAAGGCACAGGTCCGCCCTAGTATCATGATCAACATCCTATGGAAAAGCTCCTGAAAACACATGTGAAGATAGGTACGTCAGCATAAAAATGCCTGTGAGATACATAGGTTTTGTGAAAATAGGATTCATGACTTATGTTTAAGAAAAATGTTTAGTCATGAACCTTATAATTTGCTTTGTCTTGTAAATCATTTGAAAACGATAAGATCAGATGATATGTATAAGTAAATGTAAGGTTAAATGATTTACCATGAAAAAAATGAGTTTGTATGAAGTAAGATGTTTGTTAACAATGTCTTGTGAAAAGTATGCTATTTGTATAAAATGTTCTATGTCTCAATATTGAAATGATTCAAATAACGTTACGACATGTAATACCATACAAACACTTATATATAGGAAGTACCAGCGGCGTATCCACCATGCTTGTATCATATTACACACGCATCGTTACTTAATCACTTAATCAAACCAAACCAAACAATGTAAGATGTCTATGTCTAAACCAATTATCAAATGTATTGGATAATATGTCAAAGTGTTTATGTCAAGATATAAATCATGTAGTGTAAAACAAATGTCAATCATGTTTATGTGTCAAAGGTAAATCATGTCAAAATGTCTATGTCAAATATCCATGTCAAATGTCTTTGTGTAAAATGTCTATGTCAAAATGTCATGTATGGCAAGTGAAATGTCTCAACTAAACCATATGCACGAAAACAAAGTATTGAAGTAAAACATGGTTTAAATCAATATTATGTCTTGTGGAAAATGCATGCTAATATTGAATATGAACATTTATGTGGTATTGTGAAAATGCATACATCCAAGCCTTGTGACTGTGGTGATAAACCCTTAAACAAATTAAAGGTCTATCTGTCTTATATCATCGAATTCGGTCATTCCTTTCATCCCCTTTCCCTGGGATGTCCGGAACGGGAGTTGTTAATTCCTATGGTACCACTACCTACTAACGAACGGCGTGATCATTGTTAATGAATGTATTGTCCCATGTAAACAAACCAAATGTCATACCAAAATGTAAGCATGTGAAAACAATGCACTAAGTATGTAATCAAATAAACATACATAGCGTGAAATGTCATGTAAAACGATGTACTAAGTAATGCACACAATGGGCACACCTAGCATGAAATGTCATGTAAAACGATGTACTAAGTAATGCACACAATGGGCACACCTAGTATGAAATGTAATGAAATCATGTACTATAGTGTACTAACGAACATAGCAGGTATATGATGTGAAAACAGGAAAGCATGAAAGTAACAAGTAGGCACATGTGTTCCACCCCAAAACAGTTTGGAAAACAGTAAAAGAGGAGTCTATGTACTCACTTGATATTGCTCAGATGTCTTAAGATAAACACCAAGTAATGCTAGAGATCTCGGAATCAAACGGCACCTAATATAGGTAACTATGTTAATAAACCGGACCTAAATCGGAAGATCGGGTAGCATGAGGGTTCGTAAACCAAACGAGTGTAGAGACTCGTGTCATTTGGTTTAACAAAGCCTACATACTAAATGAAACCTAACATAAATGTTTATGACCCATTACGACCCGTTTAGGTAGCTTATGCTACTTTAACGCGTCGTTCGCGTGAAACGCGTTCGGACCGCCTAACTAGCCCTATGACAAGTGTTATATGCCTAAACATGTTACATAATCAGTTATGTGACAAAGTTTTAGGTTACATATGCTTAATTACCAATTATACATGAAAAGGGTATTCTGGTAATTTACCTAAGGCATATAAACTATCTATCATACAACTACTTAAACGATGTGACCATAGGGTATAACCTCGGAAGGTTATTCCCTACCTACTATGGTCACCTAATGTATTTGGTCGGATCCTAATGATCGACCAAATGGGTCGGGTTCGAGGTATAAGCGATTTATTAGATCGCTTACCCTACGACCCTAGACAACGTGGTAATCAGTAGGCATAGTCCCAAGGGACTATAACCATCGTGATTACAATCACGTTGCGAAGTTCAAACGAACTTCGCATTGACCATTACTGGTCAACGCTGAAAGTCAAACAAAGTTTGACTTTCTGACTCGAAAAGCAATAAAATAAGGAAAAGAACGAAAGAATACTTACGAAGGGTCCCCGAATGCTAACTTCGATTCAAAAATCTCAGGTATGAAACAATAGTTTCAACTTAGAGTTTCTCAAATCAAAGTTCTTGTGATTTTGAAGCATGGGGGGTGGGGTATTTATAGATTTCGGGTAACCGTTAAGATCGTTTCTTGAATAACGTGATTTAATCTAGTGCGTACACTTGTCAAAATGTTGTGGTAACTAATTTTGGCCACCACAAGTGATTAACATGTGGCACTTGACCTTTGGGAGAGTGTAAGGGGTGTTAAAAACGAGTTTATGCATTTTTTTTTTTTTTTTTTTGTATATTTTTTTGCAGTTTTGCAGTTTTGCAGTTTTGGTTCCTGTGCGCGTATCGTCGTGTTTTGGCACTTCTAACACCCGTCAAGCCCATTTTTAAGCTTCACAAGGATGTTAAAGTATAGGGAACATGAAACATGCTCAAAAATATGCCGGATGTCGGTTCGTTTGTCCGTACGATCGCGATGTTCAGTTAATTTCGACGGTATGCGCATAAGCGCGAGAAATGATCTAAATTGCGTGACGAATGGATTTTTCTCAAGCCAAACACTAAAATAAAATATTTTAGTGCTTACATAAATTTTTTTAGATGTCCGGATGTATTCAGAACGTAAGTTATGCGCGAAAATGCAAACTTGTGCACTTTTTGACACTTTTAGTCCCTGAATGACCCAAAAGTTTATTTTAGCACACCGAACCCCTCAAAGCCTATTTCTAAGCTATGTAAAGGATATTTAAGGTGTGTTTAACTTATGGTTATGTTCCGGAATGTCTGTTCCAGTACGAATCGTCATACTTTCGCAGTTTGTCAAGTTTAGTCCCTGTAAGCGAATTAACTTGTTTTTGCCATACCAAAGCCTTCAAAACTTATTTCTAAGTTATGTAAAGGTTAATTAAGGTATGTTGAGTATATGTTGATGTTCCGGAGTATTTGTCGCATTAAACTGGTTACGTTTTCGTACCAGTTTGCGTATAACTCTCCAGAAAGCGATATAGAGTTTGAAATTGGATAAAAGTCAAAACATGAAAAATGTAAAACACAACCAAACAAACATTGGGATTAAATAACATTGTTTTATTGATAACAGAACTGTTCACAAGGATTACAAACACAGGTGTTACATACATTCTAGGTTGGAACCTATCCTAAGTGCTTTCGACCCGTTACGAGCCATTAAGGTAGCTTACGCCACATTAACGCGTCGTTCGCGTAAAACGCGTTCGAGACGTCTAACTAGTCTTATGACAAGTATTATATGCCTAAACATGTTAAATAATTAGTTTAAGTGGCAAAAGTTAAGTTACATATGCTTAATTACCAATTATGCATGAAAAGGGCATTTTGGTCATTTACCTAAGGCATATAAACTACCTATCATACAACTAATTAAACTAGGTGACCATATGGTATAACCTCGGAAGGTTATTCCCTATACAACTATGGTCACTAAACATGCTTGGTCGGATCCTAAAGATCGACCAAACGGTTCGGGTTCGAAAGTCAAAGCGGTTGTTTAGACCGCTTATCTTACGACCCTAGACAAGCACTAAACTAAAAGTGACGAGCTAAACATGTTAAAACATGTCTAACTAAGTTAGAAAACAGGTTTAGATATCAAAACAAACTGTTTTGATACCTAGGATAGTTTGGTTTCAAAATACGCACAAACGCGTATTTTGACCGAAACTATGACTCGTCACTATACCTAATCAACGTGGTAATCAGTAGGTATAGTCACTAGGGACTATAACCATCATGATTACGCTCACGTTGCGAAGTTCAAACGAACTTCGTGTTGACCAAGGACTGGTGAAAGAAGAAATTCAAACACTGTTTGACTTTCATGCCTGAAATACATGAACAAGCATGAAGGTGTGACACCTGTGTCACTCCAACCATCAATCAAATGCCAAACCAATGAAATATTGTATTTCATACTAGGGATTTGTAAAAATATGTGTATCGTTTGCACATATCGACTCTTGTTCGATTTCAAGCTTTAAATCGCTTTCTGGAGGGTTATACGCGCTATAATGTGTAGATATAACCAGTTTAATCCAAAGAACACTCCGGAATAGTGAAATAGGCTTAACATACCTTAAATAACCTTTACATAACTTAGATATAAGTTTTGGAAGGTTTGGTGTGGTGAAATCAAAGTATATTCGCTTACAGGGACTAAATTTGACAAACTGCGAAAGTATGCCAATTTGAACTGTAACAGACATTCCGGAACATGACCATAAGTTAAACATACCATAAATATCCTTTACATATCTTAGAAATAGGCTTTGAGGTGTTCGGTATGCTAAAATAAACTTTTGGGACATTCAGGGACTAAAAGTGTCAAAAAGTGCACAAGTTTGCATTTTTACGCATAACTTACGTTCTGAATACATCCAGACATCCAAAAATTTATGTAAGCATGACTATATTATGTTTTAGTGTTTGTCTTGCCAAAAATCCATTCGTCACGTCATTTGGATCGTTTTTCGCACTTATGCGCATTCCGTCGTAATTAAGCGAACATCGCGTTCGTACGGCCAAACGAACCAATGTCCGGCATATTTTTGAGCATGTTTCATGTCCACAATGTTTAGGCAACATTTTAGGGCCTTAAAGTTGGCTTTACGGGCCTTAGAAGTGTCGGAAATGGCCTTAAACACGTGCAGGGACTGAAACTGTCATTTCTGAAACTTTGTTCTGATCTGTGACTGCTAGGCGGCCCGCCTCAGTTTCCTTACATCCTCAGGCGGCCCGCGAGGCCCCTTCTGACCAGATTAATCGAATCTAACAGCAGATTGCAGCTGTTACATCCACAACCACACATTCCTAATTATCTAGTCAGCTGATAAGGATGGAATTTTAGTCACCATAAGGTCCCGACACTTGTACGGGTGGGATTAAGGCACGTTTTCCATGAAACGATCCTAACGGTGGACCAAAAACTATATATACCCCATACCCCCCATTGCTAAAATCACTAGAATTCTGATTTGAGAACCTCTAAGTTGAAACCATTGTTTCATACCTGAGATTCTTGAATCGGGATTAGCATTCGGGGACCCTTCGTAAGTATTCTTTCGTTCTTTTACTTATTTTATTGCTTTTCGAGTCAGAAAGTCAAACTTTGTTTGACTTTCAGCGTTGACCAGTAATGGTCAATGCGAAGTTCGTTTGAACTTCGCAACGTGAGTGTAATCACGTTGGTCATAGTCCCTTGGGACTATGCCTACTGATTACCACGTTGTCTAGAGTCGTAGGGTAGGCGATCTGATAAATCGCCTATACCTTCGAACTCGACCCATTTGGTCGATCATTAAGATCCGACCAAACACATTAGGTGACCATAGTAGGTAGGGAATAACCTTCCGAGGTTATACCCTATGGTCACATCGTTTAAGTAGTTGTATGATAGGTAGTTTATATGCCTTAGGTAAATTACCAGAATACCCTTTTCATGTATAATTGGTAATTAAGCATATGTAACCTAAACTCTTGTCACATAACTGATAATGTAACATGTTTAGGCATATAACACTTGTCATAGGACTAGTTAGACGGTCCGAACGCGTTTCACGCGCACGATGCGTTAAAATAGCATAAGCTACCTAAACGGATCGTAATGGGTCGATAAGACTTAGGTTAAGTTTCATTTAGCATGTAGGCCTTGTTAAACCATATCACATGAGTTCCTACACTCATTTGGTTTACAAACTCTAATGCTACCCAGTCTTCCGATATAGGTCCGGTTTATTAACATAGATACCTATATTAGGTGCCGTTTGATTCCGTGATCTCTAGCATTGCTTGGTGATTATCCTAAGACATCTGAGCAATCTCAAGTGAGTACATAGACCCCTCTTTTACTGTTTTCCAAACTGTTTTGGGGTGGAACACATGTGCCTACTTGTTACTTTCATGCTTTCCTGTTTTCACATCATATACTTGTTATGTTCATTAGTACATTATAGTACATGATTTCATTACACTTCATACTAGGTGTGCCATTGTGTGCATTACTTAGTACATTGTTTTACATTACATCACATGCTACGTATGTCTATTGTTGCATACTTAGTACAGGTCGCATGCTACGTATGTCTGTTGTTGCATACTTAGTACAGTTCACATGCTATGTATGTTCAATCGTTGCATTGTTCTTCATACTTAGTACATTTGTTATTCATCACATACTTACATTTTGGACGCATATTACATGATTTACATTGATCATGCAGTTACTACACAAAACATAACTTTGATTTAAACCAAGTTTTACTTCAATACTATGTTCTTGTGCATATGGTTTAGTTGATACATTTCACTAGCCATACATATCATTTTGGTTACACATTACATGATTTACATCTTGACATAAACATTTTGACATATTATTCAATACATTTGGCAATTGGTTTAAACATAGACATCTTACATTGTTTGGTTTGGTTGGTGTAAGTGATTTAAGTAACGAGGCGTGTGTAATATGATACAAGCATGGTGGATACGCCGCTGGTACTTCCTATATATAAGTGTTTGTATGGTATTACATATTGTAGCGTTATCTGAATCATTTCAAGTTGAGACATAGAACATTTTATACAAATAACATATTTTTCACAAGACATTGATTTACAAACAATTTATCTAATACAAACTCAGTTTACAATGGTTATTCATTTAACCATACATTATTCTCTTATTTATACATATCATCAGATCTTATCGATTTTCAAATGATTTACAAAACAAAGCAAATAACAAGGTTCATGACTAAACATTTTCTCAAACATAAGTCATGAAACCTATTTTCACAAAACCTATGTATCTCACCGGCATTTTTATGCTGACGTACCTATTTTCACATGTGTTTTTCAGGAGCTGTTGCATAAGATGATCAAGATACACATAGGCAGACTTGGACTTTAGTAACAATAAAAGATGCAAGACTAGTTAATTATGTTGTATTTCTTTGTTTGTTAAGACATTGTAACACTTTTAATCAATAAAACGAAACTTCAATTGCCATGGATTTGAAACATTAATTCTGTTACAACACTCCCCGATGTTTCCGCCACGTTTTGTATGTTCTACGTGGTCGGGGTGTGACAGAAGGAGACTTACAAAGGGTCCAAGCAAGGATGTTTTGATTCAAACAACTTAGGTATGAAGTAATAACTTCAACTTAGAGCAGGTTGAACCAAAGTGTGAGCAAAAATGGAATGAGAGAATGGGTTTATATAGGAAAGAGTAAATTACAACGTTCGTCCTTTATGTATGTCATTTATTACAAAGTATGTCCTTTATCTTTAATAAGCTCAGAAAACATACTTAATGTTTGCAAACCCTTGTGTGTTATGTCCTTTAGCCCTAACTGAGTTAGTTTTTATAGCTAAATCTGACCAGGTGGATCCTACATGAGGGTATTTTAGACATTTTACTCTAATTACTAAAATAAACAATTATAAAAAAACAAAAACTATATTTAGACAGACATAAATATCCTCTCTCTACCTTGTCTCTCTCTCTCTCTCTCAATAACTCCTGGTGCCTTCACTCTATCATAGTACCACCACCACCACCACCGCCATAGCACCACTGCCGCCCTAACATCAACACCGTCATAACACCACCGCAGGTATGAAACTGAACTAATATCACCCCACGATTTCTCTCCTCTGTTCGGATTCATTAATGTATTTGAAGGTGAGATTCAGATCTACACGTGATGGGTGGAGATGAGTTGGAGGATGCAATGGTGGTGGCAATGGCGGTTTACATAACACCGATTGTGGCCTTCGTATTCCTTAAACCCTTTGAATTTCACAGCTCTGGGTCTATTGCGGCCCATTGCATCTGAAACCCGGTGGTTTTCCTCATCCCCGTCGCGGCCCGTTGCATCTGAAACCCGGTGGTTTTCCTTATTTGTGTTTAATTTTGTCTCTACAAATCTCCATTATCGCTTACAGAATTCACCAAACCAGTTCCAAGATACACAATCGGTTCAAATGTATTTAGTTCCATATCTATAAATCCTCACTATAATATGCCCACATTATACAGACTCTTACCCATTCTTAAAACCACAAAACCACCACAATTTGACAAAAAAAAAAAGAAACAGAGTATTAACAGATATGGGCACGCACCACCCAAACGTCACGCGCCGCCTCTCCGGCTGCTGAAACGAACCCCTCTCATCATCGATCTGCCAGATCCCAAGCCGTCGATTTATTCGTTATCTACCCCCAAATCATCATTTTTTCAGCCACATCTTGAAACTCGAACATCTTAGATCTGAACAATCGAACAGAGAGTTGGAGGTGGTGGTTAGGGTTGGGGTTTTAAAGGCATAGGCGGTGGTGCTAGGCGATGGTGGAGGTGGAGGTGGAGGTGGAGGCTGATTGTTAGGCGATAGTGGAGGTGGTGGCTGGTGGGAGAGGTTGATGGTTCTGGTTAGGTCAGGTCAGGAGGTGGGGTGGTGCGGTGGAGAGGATGGTGGGGTGGTGCGGTGGGAGATGTGGGTGGTGGATGGTGGTAAGAAGTGGTGGCAACGGCAGCGGCAGGTGGGTGATGGTAGGGTAGCAGGTAGCTTTCGAGGAAGATAGATGAGATACAGAAAGGATTTAAGTGTCTGCTACATACATATATATATATATACACATTAGAATGACCAAAATACCCTCATATGGGGTCCACTTTATCAGATTTAACCTTGAAAACTAACTAAGTTAGAGCTAAAGGACATAACATGCAAGGGTTTGCAAACATTAAGTATGTTTTCTGAGCTTATTAAAGATAAAGGACATACATAAAGGGTGAACTTTGTAATTTACTCTATAGGAAACCCACAACTGTTAGGATCGTTTCTCGCATTCCGTGCTTCGATCTTTGCCCTCCACTTGGGCACATGGTATTCAAAACCATGGGAATACTTAAAACCATCAAAATCTAGCCCAAAGTATCCCAAATCAGCTGCTAAAACCATCAAAAACAAATGACCAGGTGCAATGTTTCTGATATGCAGGCTGTCGCGCCCCACGTAAGGAATAGCCCTACCTTACGCGGCCCGCCTAGCATGTTTGACAGATTTGCAGTTTTAGTCCCTGCAGCCTAGAAACTTGTATTTTGATACATTTTTTACACTTTTAAGCCCCGTTAACCCCGTTTCAAAGCTCTAAAATGAAGTTAAAGTATAGGAAACTTAAAGTATGCTCAAAAACATCTCGGATGTCGGCTCGTTTGGTCGTACGATTGCGTTGTTCGGTTAATTACGACGGAAGTCGTAACGGACGCAAAAACGATCCAAATTAAGCGACGAATGATATTTTATCATGCCAATCACTAAAATAAAATATTTTAATGATTACATAAATTTTTGGATGTCCAGATATATTCAGAACGTAAGATATGCGCGAAAATGCAAACTTATGCACTTTTTGACGCTTTTAGTCCCTGTTGATCAAATAAGTTTATTTTTGCGCACCAAACACCTCAAAACCTATTTCTAAGCTATGTAAAGGATATTTAGGGCATGTTTAACTTATGATCAAGTTTCAGAATGTTCGTTACTATACAAATCGGCATAGTTTCGCAGTTTGACATAAATAGTCCCTACGATCGAATAGACTTGTTTTCGACACACCAAACCTTCTAAAACTTATTTCTAAGTTATTTTTAGGTTATTTAAGGTATGTTAAGCCTATGTCACTATTCCGGAGTGTTTTTCGCGTTAAACTGACTGCGTTTACGAACCAGTTTGCGTATAACCTTCCAGAAAGCGATTTAAAGCTTGAAATCGAACTCGAATCCAATCGTAAAATCACCAACGTAAATACACACATAATAACATCAAAAAAAATAGTTTTTCTGATAATTGACATTGTTTTACTTTGTACATCGAGTACAGAGCACAGTTGTCACAAATTTCTTGAGCTTTGGACATTTAAAATATCCAAAATGTGAATTTCAAACTGACGGTTATTATCTCTTAATTAAAGTTAAAATAAAAATTAGAAAAGTAATCATGACAATTTCTTTCAAATCAGATCAGTAATTACTGATTATATCAGTAATTTTGAAATTCAAAATATGCAAAATGGTAATTTAAAATTGACGTTCTCTCTTTTTTTTCCTACTTTGCATATCATTTCTAATATTTAATTAGTTTAATAAAGAAGGATATAAGGATATACACTACTTACCTTTCAGTTCCCAATAAACATTAGTTCCCAATAAACATCATGACAATTGCTTTCAAATCAGATCAGTAATTTTGAAATTCAAAATTCAAACCATATATTCTTATCCTATAAATAAGATATAATTATCTGGTTTCACATTTAAATCTCGCTCGCTCATATATGTGAGCGTATCTCTCTCTCAAATGCATCTTTTTCGTGATTCAGCCGCTAATCTCAGATTACACTTCTTTGTTCGAATGTTTGTTGATTATGTTTACATGTTATCGTTCCAGTATCATTGTTCCAACATCGTCGTTTCAATGAAACTTCGCATCCCACATCAACCTTTCAATATCGATGTTGTAGTATCATTGTTGCAACATCATGAAAAGTTGCATGTGCTACCTTCTTTGATGGCAGAGTTGCAGCTTGAACAGACGATATGTATCTTCTATCGTGAAAAGTTGCATGTGCTATCTTCTTTGATGGGAGAGTTGCATTGTTCGATTTTTGTTAAATTGAAAGTCAGGTTTTCTTGCGCCAGGAAGATTTTCTTCTTTTATAGAAAGTATAGATTCGTGCAATATCGTGAAAACTCAGATGTGCTACAACGGTTGAGAAGAGACCTTTGCATTTTAGGTTTGTTTCTTATTTGTGTTATCAGTAATATAGAGTGCGGTGATAGAGATGTGCAGTTCATGGCGATGCTGAAGGACATACATAGAGAGGTTCAGCAATCGATGGAGTTGAAACTAAAGTTTCTTAATTCTTGCTGTTATTCTTAGATTTGAACTTTGTTAGTGCATGATGTCTAAAGCCTATGTCTTAAGTCTAGAGGTCTAATTATGTCAAGTATGTATAGTTTAGGGGGCTGAAATGTAAGTTTATGTGTTTTACAAGGGGTTCCATTTGAAGAGTGGCCTGTCACTTTCAAACGGAAGGGTTTAAGTAGTGACCGTTTGAACTGGTCATGTCAGTTTCAAACGGGAGGGTCTTTGCCTATAAATAGGCATGTTGGTTTCTCATTTCAAACGGTCTGGTCTGTCGATGTACTGTTACTCTGCCGGATTTTCAAGTGATTAGTGAATGAGAAACGAGTATTAAAGTGACATTCTTCTGTTTTCTACTCCATTCTATCTGATTCTAAGCTGTTTAAGTGTTTCCGCCACTTAAATAGTGTGTATTAACTCAAATTGACTCATTTGATCGGTCAAATCGATCCTACAATTGGTATCAGAGCCAGTTGTGAGTAAATACACCTGAATCGGTTGGTTTTTCTACACAATTTGATTTCTGAACTTTTGGCCAGACAAAATGGACTGATTTTTGGACAGTGTATGTAAAACTGATTTTTAACAAACCCTTGAGAATATCAGACCTAAACTCAAAGTAAAACTGGTAAAAATGGCTTGAAAACGGGTGTCCGTTTGAACGAAGACCGTTTGAAAACAGACCCTACCGTTTGAAAAACGGATCTGTCGTTTGAAACTGGTGACCGTTCCGTTTGAACAACACCATCCCGTTTGAACATCACCATACCGTTTGAACGATCGTTTGAAATGAGGGTTCCCGTTTGAACCTATCGTTTGAAGCAATCATCTCGTTTGAAGAATACATCTATTCCGTTTGAGGGTGTATTCTAGTTTGAAAATTGTGAAACATTTTACGAGGTTGTCAGTAGTTGGGAAAAGTAATCACGTGTTTTGTGTCAGTTTGCATGTACTTTAATTGAACGGTCCAATAGGTTTTCACCTAAAATTAAAAAGTTGTGGACAATACATTGAAAACTGTTTCAATTAAATGTTCTTGCATGTGATGATATTCTCAGTATATTGAAAGTTGTTTCAAATATTGTGAGGTCCAATGAAATTGACTTAAGTAATTGAAGTTGTCAGCTCTTTTAAGTTTGCATGTGATATTGTCTTGATATAATAAACTGCATTTAAAAACTCAAGTTTGTTGAACAATTAATAAAGTGTTGTCAGTGCATGTGATATATCGGTCCAAAGTTCAATTAATAAGGGCACAATCATTTTTGTTCATTGTTTGCATGTGACTTGAATAATTGTTTCTTCATTTTGTCGTGTAATTCATACAATCAAGTAGTCGTTTGGAGCCGTGTGATTTGAAGGCAGTTCAGTTTGTTAGGATTGAGATTAAGTGTGATATAAAGTCAAACGTGACTTTGATTGTTTCACTAAATATTAACTCAGTCATCACGTGATATTCATTGTGTTGTTGTCAGCCCACCATACATCTCGATCCATGTGATATTGTATTTCATTTAAGCCCAATTAGATTATGTTTAAAATCAAATGTTGTCGGCCCAGTGGGTTTAAATCAATAGTTAAGATTGTCGGCCCAAATTAATTGTGTTGACAGTCTATTAAATCAAGTGGCCCAACTGATTACATAATTCGAGAGACCTGATTAAAAGTTAGAATATAGGGTTTTAGTTCATTCTAAACCTATATTTCGTAGCACATCCGATCAATCTCATTCATTCAGTGATTTCAGTCGAACAACATTGAAACGAGTTCGTGAATCTTTGACACGAGTCTTAGATTGATTTCATTAACACACACTTTCACGCATTCGTTTCATTTAAAACTAATCGTTTGTTTGTTTGTTTGTTTGTTTGTAGGTGATTCGAGGTGATTTGTCAAGCATAGGATACCCGCCCGAGCGAATCCTCACCCGATCCATTGTCACCGGATTTTTGTCACTCAATCGGATATTCATCTGATTCAGTGGTTTGATAAAGTGATTGAACTGATCTTAGATTGTGTAAAATTTCGTATTGTTTGAAAATCTATTTTTGAAAATCTTTCAATAACGAAACATGGATTGTGAGTCATATAACTCATCTTTCAGATATGGTATGCGTGTTCAAAATCCAGCAGATATTGCACAGAAGAAATTTGATAGTTTTAGGGGTATCAAGGGAGAGTCTACAAAAGAATTGATTGATCGATATTGTTATCTAGTTTTGGAGATGGGGAGATTGAAAATAACCAAGGCTAATGAGGTGTGGATTGATAAATTGGCAGATGCGTTGCCATATGATGAGTGGGGTACTTATTTGATGGTGTTAAAGAAAAATTCAAATTTTTGCTTTTTTGAATCTTAGTGGTTTCATAGAGAAGATCGAAGCTCAAGAACTTGAACTCCAAAAGATTAGAAAAATGAAGTCTGTTGATGAAAAATTCGCACCTGAGAAAAATGTTCAAGTGGTAGAGGAGCAGGTTGAAGAAATTTCAGCTATCAAGGTTGAGAAGAAAGCTGAAGCTGAAATGATGTCAGAGAAATGCTTAAACTGGGAAAAATCTGAATCAGACAATGCCAAACTCTTAAAGGATTTGGAGAGTTTGACATTGGAGATCAAAAATTTGAAGGATGAGAAGAAATTTGATGATAAACAGATTCTTGAACTGCAGGAAAATTATGAGAAATTGTAATCTGAAAATGTTAAACTGTTGAGTGGTTTGAACAATTTGACATTAGAAAACAAAATTTTGAAAGAAAAGGAAAAAGATTTTGAAAATGAAAAATTGAAAATTGAAAAAGATTTTCAAAGTCAAATGAAGATTTTAGAAGATGAAAAATCTGTTATTTTTAAAAATAATCTTGAAAAACAGATTGAAATAAATTCTCATCTTCAGAAAATCATTCGGCTTGAAAAAGAAGCTGAAATTGCTCGAGATAAAATTGATGAGCTTGAAAAGAAATTGAAAGGTTTTGAGATTTCGTCATCAACACCAGATTATCCATGTCCAAAACCGATCAATTCTGTTCCAATAAGTGACAATGTCACAAATTTTGACAAAGTCAAAATTGAAGATTGTGATGAGAAAACTGATGATGAAAATGAGAAAAATGAGAAAAAGAAAATATTTTTAGAATTGAAAGAAAAATTTAAAGAAACTGTTTTACATTCGACTGAAATAGGTGAATGCTCAAAGCAAAAACCTGTTAAGAAGAATGTAGAACAAAAACCAAATGTTAAAAATTCGAAAAATTTTCAAAACAACAATAAAAGCTCATCAGTTCAATCATCCAATCAAGATAAAAAAACCACAAAAATTGAAAAACCAAAATTCACAAAAAGTTGGTGATATGTGGTGCAGGTTTGACCACAGTGCTTCAAAGCCAAATCCAGCTTTCAGAAGGAGTGATGTTTACCACAAAGCCAGATAATGCTATGATCTGAGCGTTTGGTGTGAAAGTGGTGAATGGTACGATAACAGAGTGTGCTACACTTGTGGTGTTCAAGGACACATTGCTGTTAACTGCCAGAATCAGTGGTTTGAGACGAGGAGATGCTATAACTGCCAAATCAAAGGACACATTGCAAGAGATTGTCCAATGAGATCAATGGAAAGATCGAGGGCTGAATCTCAGAAAAAGATGAAGAAATCAGTCAAGGTCAAAGAAAAGCCCAAAGAACAGAAGGTGAAAGAACAGAAAGTGAAGCTTTCACAAGGGCAGAAAGACCGACTGAGAAAGAAAAGAAAGAAAGCTCGAGTGTATCTTGAAAGGATTTTGTCCTCGGATACAACAAGAAAATCAGATAAAAGTTCTGATAAATCGTCTTGCTCTCCAAAGAATGACAATTCAAGCAAAATGAATTCATCAGATACAAATCTGAGGACAGAATGGAGTGTTAAGAAAGAAAAAGTTCCTGGCAATGAATTTGTTTCTTCGGAAGCAAAGGATCCATGTGTTGGCGATGAATCTGACTTGTCAAAGTCAAATGAGCCACGTTCTGGCAATGAATCTGATTCGTCAAAATCAGAGGAGCCACCAGTTGAACTAAAAGGAGAAAATACAGTTTCGCCAATGGATGATATCAACTTTCCACCATTGCGGACTGAAAATTTAAAAAAAAATGGTAAGGTGAAAATTTCGAATCAATTCTATTCTGAAAAGAAAGGATTTGATGTCAAAAAGGCGTTCAATGAAAAAGTAAAAAATATGTTTGGAAAAATGGTTGAGGGAAAGGTTAAAGGGGTTAAAGAATTTTATGAAACAAAAAGGAATGTTCAAACCTCGAGTGAAAATAACTCAAATACACCCAAGGACCGTCAGGCTTGGGTGAATCTCTTTAACTGAAAAACCTGACTTGCCGGAGCTCCCGGGTTGGTAAGTGTTGAGCAGGAATCGGCATCTTTATTGAGAAATTCACAGGTTGGTAACTGTGATATTTCATCTTATAAGTGGTTAATCAAAGACATTAAGTTGTATTTGATTTAACTATCTTTCAAGTGGTATGATTATTGAAAATTGTTTTGTGATAAACCTACAAGTGTTTGAAAACGATGTGATGAAACCCCACAAACTAATGTTCCAGAAAAACCATTTTGATTAAAACAAACTTAAGTGTTTTGAAATCATAATGGGAAAATAGTTTGTTGTCAGGGGAAGTTCTGATTGTTTAAGCCAAGTGGATGGCGAATTGAGGCAATTCTCATCAGTTTGTCATTTTATTTGTACAGTTTTTATTTTTTTTTTCAAATTTTCTCAGAAAATCAAAATTGAATCATATTTTGATTTTAGGGGGAGAAAAATTTTTAAAAAAAATTTGAAAATACCAAAAACATTGAAAAATTCAAAATGAGTTTTGTTGGGAAAAAGAGAAAATGATAGTAAATCAGTTGGACTATCACAGCATGCTAAAGAAATGAAATGTCAAATGTGATAAGCGATCTCACTAAAGATGTGACGATAGGCTCAGCTAGACTAGTAGATTTGTGATAACGATACAAACTTAAATGAAAAAGCCTAGTTCTAGTGGGAAACATGGTTGAAAGCATAGTACTTAGTTTTGTCCTTCTTGACTGTGTGCCTTCTCAGTAATCGCTGATTATCGAAAGACATAAAACTGGTTAAGTCTGTGAACTTTCACAACTTTGCTAAAAAGTCATTGTGATTGTGCATTTCATTTTGCCAAGATTTAAACTTGTTTTATTTCTTTATTTTGTTTAAGCATTGGACATCCTCTGCGTATACGTGAGTATCGACCCGGATGTTATTGCCTAAACGTTCTGCTTTATTTTCTTTGGTGTTTCGTTTAAGCTTTGGATCTCCTCTGCGTATACGGAAGTATCGACCTGGTGGTTAAAGCCTAAACAACTTCAACTTATTTTATTTTTCTTATTTTGTTTAAACATTGGACTTTCTCTGCGTATACGGAAGTATCGACCTGATTGTTAATGTTTAAACATTCTGCTTTGTTTTCGCACAAATCACAGTTGATAAAAGTTTAAAGGCATTACTCGAGTTAGTGTATTGCATGATGAGGGGATATGCTGAGATCGTGGGGTCCATAAGAACTTAGTGAAAAATTAATATTCCTTAACGTATCGGTAAGCATTTCGAAAGTTTTTAGATTGAGTTTAAGTGGACAACAATATCGTCAATCTACGTGAATCGTTTAGAACTTAAAATGATTAAAGCTTAACGATGCTAGTGATGTGTCTCAATAACTGATATGATCCTCTTACACAAACTCACAAAAATATTGTTTGTAAATATTTCTTTACTGCATTTCAATATTGTTCTTTCTAGAAGTTTAACTTTTATTTGAAAATCCAAAAAGATTTTAGACAACTGATGTTGATGAGCTGATTTTCAAAATTCCAAGTGCTAAACAAGATGAACTGGTTTGGGAGTGTGTATGCTAAATTGTTTTTTTTTTTTTTTTTTTTTGAATGATTGCATGTTTAGTTAATCAAGGTCATTAATTTGAACTTGATGTAACTATTAATGTTTGATGAATGAATGTTCTCTATCAGTAAGTTTTTCAAAGTGATATAAATAAAAAACTTATGTTTTGGGTAGAGAATGTGCAGGAAACGTTGAAAACGCTAGGTTTCGATTCCTGTGGATTAATGCCAGGTTTTCGATCCTAAGCTACAAATTCCAGATTGCGATCCCGGTACAACTTAAGGGGGTGTCTGTTAGAAAAAGGAGAATTTGAAGAGTGAAAGAGCCAGTCTCAGATTCTGGAGAATAGCTGATAATGATGATTGAAGAGACAGAGAGAGTTTGAAGGAAGCTTCAGCGTCAAATATTTTAGAAAGCGTGAAGACTGATTAAGACTGAAGTTTTGACG
Source organism: Helianthus tuberosus (assembly GCA_030545235.1). Classification (NCBI taxonomy): domain Eukaryota; kingdom Viridiplantae; phylum Streptophyta; class Magnoliopsida; order Asterales; family Asteraceae; genus Helianthus; species Helianthus tuberosus. Next base: position 5,786,892 of record JARYGA010056639.1, read on the forward strand.
TACTAAATTCTCGTACTGAAGACTCCGTCAACATCCAAGGGGGAGACTGTTGGTGCATATGTCTGTTGACTTCATCTTATATCGAGTCTCGGTTTCGTTGCGAATCTGAACAAGAACTAAACAAGAATGATGTCATCATTCTTGATGATGACATCATAACAAGTGACATCACACATACAAATATCACGTTCAAACCAAGAAAGTTTGCATGGAAAGTAATTTTATAGTGTTTGCATGTATTTTATGGTGTTTGCATGTGGTTCCGTTTGAAGAGTGGCCTGTCACTTTCAAACGGAAGGGTTTAAGTAGTGACCGTTTGAACTGGTCATGTCAGTTTCAAACGGGAGGGTCTTTGCCTATAAATAGGCATGTTGGTTTCTCATTTCAAACGGTCTGGTCTGTCGATGTACTGTTACTCTGCCGGATTTTCAAGTGATTAGTGAATGAGAAACGAGTATTAAAGTGACATTCTTCTGTTTTCTACTCCATTCTATCTGATTCTAAGTTGTTTAAGTGTTTCCGCCACTTAAATAGTGTGTATTAACTCAAATTGACTCATTTGATAGGTCAAATCGATCCTACAAACGGGAGGGGGTAAGGCTATAAATAGCACATGCCTTCCATTTGAGGAATCATTTTCTGTCCCTTCCGTTTCAAGCTCCCACTGAGCGATTTCAAACGGTCATCAAAAACCTTCGATTACAGCCGTTATTCTGCCAAATTTTCACCAGAATCTTGTGTTTATTGTTGGTTGGTTCAACTCTAAACATGGTGATGGTAAGGATCTATAAAAATTTTGATTGTATTGTACCTGTGTTGATGTCGGCGATGAACTGAACTTGAATCGTAGATTTAGGGTTATTTGTTGGATTAAAATGAAACTAAAACATTTGTTTGTAGTCGGAATTGTATATAGATCATTGTTTGACAGGTTGATTGTTCAGATTCGAGTTGTTTGATTGTTTGCCGGATTTGCAGAACTTTAAACGTAGATCTAGGTTTGTATAGAGAGGGTAAATGGTTGAAAGTTATACCAGTGTGCTTGGAAACAAACAGAGAACAAATCCTTATATTCAATTTTAACATCTGAAACTTAGAAATTTTTAGGGTTTGTGACATTATTCAATCGAGAGGCCTTGCTCAAACAGAAGGGGAGTGACCGTTTGAGGGTTGTCAGTTTGAGGGTTGTCAGTTTGAGGGTTGTACGTTTGAAGCCTTCCATTTGAAACCTGATTAGGGTTCCGTTTGAGTGTGTAGTGATAAGGTTCTGTTTGAAGTGTAACTTTTGAACTCTTGTTTGATATGATGTATAAATGTTGAAATTTTATCAAAGAGTTCTAATTGTGTTGTATTATTGTATTTTTGCAGCCATCTACAGTGGTGTTTCATCCTATTCATAATGCATGCTGTGATCTGGATGAGCAGCAGAATCCGTTGTTGACAGAATTCAGTAGTATTCTAGAATTTATGCGAAGAGTTCCAATACAAAAGGCGTTGACAAACAAGTACCTAGTGTTCAGATCTCACATCAAACGTTTCTGGAAACATGCAACTTATGATGAACAAAGCAAAACAATCAATTCAGTTGTTAAGTTCAATGATGAGAAGAAACCAATTATTATTTCTGAAGTTGTTGTTCGAGAAGTAATTAATTTTCCAGATGAAGAGGATTCGCCAACAAAATTGCCAGAAAAGATGGTTAAGGGCTGTATGCTGAGAATGGGCTATGCTGGTGATTTAAACAGTGCAAGCTATATGAAATCAAAGTTTTCAAAGCCGTACAAGTTCTTAATTCATTCTGTTTTATTGGCGCTTAGTCACCAAAAAGGATGTTATGATGCAATGCGTGACTATCACATGAATATGGTTGTTGCTTTAGTGCTGAACAAAAAGTATAACTTCTCGCACATCGTGATTCATTATCTTGTGGATGAAGTGACATCAAAAAGAAAGACTTGGGTATATCCAAGATTTATTCAAATGATGATTGATCATGCTTATCCAGGAATTGTACGAGACGAAGTAAATGATCTATTGGTGTTATCGCACATGGATAATGATTCTATTAGATCATTAGCTAGATATCATCCAAAAAATCCAGAGCCAAAGATTGCTGAATTATTTGGAGCTATTAGAGACAGAAATTATCAGGATCCTGATCCTGAAAATCATGAACACTGGAGAAATGAAGAAGAAAAAAAAGAAAAAAGTTATGCTGATGAGCTGAAAGTTCTTGAAAAGTTCATATCAAAGAGAGGTGAATGGTTCTTAAAAGAAAAGAAGAAGAGGTCCAGAAAAGTTACTCCTAAAGTACAGAAAGATGAAGGTTCTTCTTCACAGCCAAAGAAGAAACAAAAGAAAACGGCAAAGACTTTGTTAGTTGATGAGTCTGAAGAAGAAGCTGATGTAGAAATTGAAGCTGAAACTGAAGGAGATGCAGAAAAAGAACAAGATCCAGTTTCTTCTAATACTGAACAGATATTGAAAGATATTGGGGATAAATTAGATAGAGAGAAAATGGGTGACAATGAAGGTAGTGATGATGTGGAGAAAAGTATTACAAGTTCTTCAGAAGACGAAGTAGATGAGGTTGAACGTGCTAAAAGAGTTCAAGCTGAGATTGAAAAAAAAAACAGCTGAAAATAAAGAGACGAGAGGAAAAACAGAAAGATGATGATTATGTTCCTTCTCAGGAAGAAATGCAAACGCCTACAACGTCTAGTAAAAAGAAGAAAGTTCATGTGAAGAAGAAGATGGTTTCTCCAAAAGCAGCTAAACGAAAGTTGATTATCAGAGTGCTGAAAGTACACCAAAGACAAAACCACCATCACCACCTAAATCACCACGCAAATCACCTCCAAAACAACCAACTCCACCAAGACAACCCACACCACAAATTCATCATTCACCACCACCACATCTTTCTTCATTACATCTTTCACCACCACATCAAGAACAAACTGTGCTTACTTCACAACAAATTTTCAAAACACCACCATCTTCACAACCTATCATCCACACCACACCAGGTTCTTCGGGGTCAAAAGATTTTCCACCAATTCCTCTGAACATGAATATTAGTCTTGAAGATATTGGAGACTTAGATTTTGTGAATAATGTTCAATTGAAGAGTGTTGATGATAAAATTGAAGCAGTAATGGCTGAGAACAAGAGGTTGGTAAAGCGTGTAAATCTGTGGGAGCTCAAATTTCTACTTTATTGAAGAAGATTGAAGCTGATGAAGCAGAAATAGATGTGATGAAAGTTCATATTTCTGAATTGTTGGAAGAAAAGAAACGCAGAGATGATCAGCTCAAATATTATGAATTAAAGAACAAAGAGCTTGAAGCTGCAAAAGCACAAAAAGAACATGAGATGTATATGTTTAACAAAGTGTTGGAAAGTATACTTGGAAAGCCAGTGGAGCAGAAATTTGATGAATTAAAGATTGAAGAGATCAGAGCTCAGAAACAGGTAGAGATTGAAGCTCAAATGAAAGAAAAAGGCAAAGGTTTAGAAGGTGCTTCAGAAGAAAGGGCAATTGTGTTATCTATTGCTCCTGAACAAGTTTATGAGAAGCCTGTTCCTCTTTCTTCAGTTCCAGGTATTCTTGATGACGAAGTGTCATTAGAACATGTTAGTAGTGTTGATGATGAGGATGATGATGATGATGATGATGAGGAAGAGGATGATGATGATGAAAAGGTATTCTCTGCAAGTAGTTCAAGTGATGATGACAATGATGATGATCAAGGCACATCAGGTGTTAAAGTTACTGAAGCATCAAAAGAAACAACAATTGATGATCTTATGAATGATTCTGTGAATGAAGAACCAGTGAATGCAACTGGAGAGGGGGAGCATGTAGAAGATTAGAATGTTGATGTAGTTGAAAAGATGATTCTTCGTATTGAACCTGATGTTGAAGAAGGGGAGATAAGACACACATATACTTTGGAAGAAGTTCTGAAAATGTTTAATGTGAAAGAAGATGAATTCAAGTTTGATTTTGAGGAAGAATTAAATGTGTTTGATATCAACCATCAACCCGAGTATGAATACAAGTATGTGGAAGACGCTGATGTGTATGACAGGGTTGAAGTTGAAGACTGCACTGACGAAGAAACTGCAAATGTTGATACTTCTGAATTTCCAACGTTGATGGAATTCTTCACTCAAGAAAATAGAGATGAACTGATGAGGAAAGTTGAAGAAATTCTGAAAGATAAGAACTTCGATGGAACCACAAAAGATCCCTTGAAAGAAGAACGCAAAAAGTGGTTCAGACAGTCTCATGAAAGGAAGTTTAAACGTCCCTTGAAGTTTTACCAAAGAGACAGAAATATATCTATGGGAGATATTATTAGTTGGGGTTTCTTACCTCATGTGAATGCTTATGCCATCAGAAGAGAATGTGGAGTACAATATTTTGAACGTTTGCATGATGTTATATCTCTACCATGGTGGGATGTAGATGAGCTGTCAAAGGTGAGAACTTTGGGTTATCCAGTGAGGAAAAACAATGTGCTCATGTGGGGCTTTATAAAGTTTGAAGCATTAAAGAACTTCAGGCATTGGCAACCACATTACCCAAAGAAAGATAGAAGAGTGAATCCTGAAACCGGAAATGAAGAAACTATTCTGAATATAAAGAAGCCGCGAACGATGAAGAACATTCCAATACCAAAGATGGAACAGGAATTCTATAAAGGTTTTATAGACTGGGTTTATAGTTGCGTATCAACTGAGGCAGTGATTACTTATAGAGCTGGAAGCGAGATCAGAGAGATATTTGTATATGATCCTATGTGGTTAGTGAACTGCTCAGCTAAAGATATCGAATGTTTATTTGTGAACAAGATTCGATTTCAAGCTGAAGACAGAGAGCAGGCAATGCAATTTCAGAAAGTAGTTTCTATTTGTTTTCAGAAAGGCATTAATGCAGATAACAAATAGAACTCAAAATGGTGGAAGCTTGAAGAGAAAGTCAAGTTGAAAGCTGAGAAGGAAAGAAAGAAGTTGGAGGAGAACAGAGGAAAATTTATGAGAGAACAGGAAGCAGAAAGATTGAAAATTGCGAAAGAGAATGTGAAGATTAGGAAAGCATTACTGAAGAAGCCTAAGCCTCGTGAAGAGAATTTCAAGTCCCTGTAAAGTTTGAAGATCAAGACTGAAGACTCCGGCTGTATCCAAGGGGGAGTTTGTTAGTGCATGACTCTAAAGCCTACGTCTTAAGTCTAGAGGTCTAATTATGTCAAGTATGTATAGTTTAGGGGGCTGAAATGTAAGTTTATGTGTTTTACAAGGGGTTCCGTTTGAAGAGTGGCCTGTCACTTTCAAACGGAAGGGTTTAAGTAGTGACCATTTGAACTGGTCATGTCAGTTTCAAACAGGAGGGTCTTTGCCTATAAATAGGCATGTTGGTTTCTCATTTCAAACGGTCTGGTCTGTCGATGTACTGTTACTCTGCCGGATTTTCAAGTGATTAGTGAATGAGAAACGAGTATTAAAGTGACATTCTTCTGTTTTCTACTCCATTCTATCTGATTCTAAGCTGTTTAAGTGTTTCCGCCACTTAAATAGTGTGTATTAACTCAAATTGACTCATTTGATCGGTCAAATCGATCCTACAAACTTTAATATTGTTCAGTATGTGATGTAATTATTGGACTTTTAGTTTTTAAGGTCATGAATAAATGAATAAATTTAATTTTATGAATCTATGTTGTGTTTTATATTTACTTATTATTTAGTGTTTGAGTAAGATTTAGATTATGTTGATGTTGAATTGTGTCTGAACATATGTTTGGTAAGTCAACAGAGGTTTAATAGTGTCAAGGATTGGTTTGATGGTCAACCTCTGTTTCTTTATTCTTCATGTTGACCACTCACTGACCAAACATCTGTGTTTCAATCACTGTTGGCTATCCACTGATAGTTAAAAAATAGTCATGGCTCACATTTTTATTGTTGACATCCACTGATATTGACAATCATTGGTTTTCCTAAAAAACGTCCACTGCTCACATTTTTATTGTTGATATGGTTAATTAATTATAGAATGAAATTATCAAATGAAAACTAGAATTAAAATGAAATTACATTTTTTCCTAATCGTTACATTCCAATGAGATAATGCTTCGTAGATGTTTGAAGACCGACAAATGTTCAAAGAAGCAGCACTGTGGACATTTGTCTGTCTTTATCGTTCTTCAAACATCTAGGAACCATTATTTGAGAATACCCGTGAATTTATCTGAGCTGTAGAATGAGATCCTCCACTGTTGGGTTATCCTCTTTCAAATCCATTTTCCCTAAATTTATGGATTCCGTTTTTCAACAGGGATGTAATGCAATGAGTCCTCTCAAATGAATAGACGGACACTTGCTTCCTCTCAAAGGGTTATGGTGTGGTTATAACAGCTGATCATGCTAAGGACTGTTATAATTAACCACTGCTCCTTATAAAGACTGATGGACTTAAAGACTGATGAAGCCTATCCACTGTTGAAGACAAAGACCTGTTAAAGACAAGCACTTATGTACCTAAAGCCTGATCAACGAAAGGAAAACCATTGCTCGGTAGCAGCAGTGCTTCAGCAACTACAGCGGATTCAACTTTAGTATTTATGTATGAGTGTTTCTTATGTAACGGTGTTTAGTGTAGCAGTGGTTCGCTATAGTTTATCTCTCGAAACAAACCCTATACAAACTCAAAGACGAACCACTGCCCAACAACAATAGTGGTTCAGCATCAACAGTAGATATTCTACCTTTGTTTATGTTAACAGTATTTATATGTAACAGTATTTCTCACATCAGTGTTTTATACTCTGTTAGATTGTTAGATTTCATATCACTGATATGTTTATATGTAACAGTATTTATCACATCACCCCAGCATGCTAACTGATTATTAAGCTCCTCATTTTCATTGTTTGGGTATAGTATTTTTGAAATTGGTCTTTTTTTGCAAACAATTGTTTATGGGCCAACTTCTTTTTAAGGTCAAACATTTGTTTAAGCGCAAACATTTGTTTATGTCCAAATAGATGTTTAAGTTCAAATATCTGTTTAACATCAAACATACTCAAAATAGTTAAAAATGATTGTTTTCATTAATCCTTAAAAGTCTGTTACAACCACTGTTTTGGTTCAAACATCTGATTGTTAAATGTTATCCACTGTTGAAAGACAACCTCTGTTTCTTCATTTTTCATGTTGACCACAGAGTGACCAAACATCTGTGTTTCAATCACTGTTGGCTTTCCACTGATAGTTAAAAAATAGAATTACAATGAAATTACAATTTTACCTAATCGTTACAATTTTACCTACGAAATCCTAACAAGTGTTAACTTTAGCGTGTAATAGTTTATAAATATTTCATTAAATTTCTATTTTTCTATGTAATACTTTATTTTAATAATCTCAACATGCATTTTAAAAATAGTTAAAATGAAAATTTTTCATGATGAAGCATAAAGATTGAAGTTCAAACTACTGATGGGATCCAAGCATAGCTGAAGATAAAAGCATTATCCATTCAAGGTCTGATCACCCTTTGAAGAAAGCACTGATGCTCAACATCAGGGCTTAGATTACAACAGTGGAATGAAGAATCAATGTTTATGTATCAGTAGTTGGAATATAATCAGTGTCAGTTGTTACAGAATTAGTGTTTATGCTCAACATCTGATTGACTTTCGGTCAACATCTGTTTGAATTTTGGTCAACATCTTATTTTGTAAAGAAGTACGAAAACAAACATTTTTACAAAATCCCAAATCACCCTATCATGTAAGTGCATTGAAGTAAAAGTGGAAATGATATTATTCATGTGGTCCTGTTGTGCTTTTGTTTGACCTCTGATATGCGTTCATGATCTAATCCGGTGATTTGAAGACATTGTTGTTGAATCGAATAAGATGGTTGATATACTGTGGTCGTATTAGTAACAAATAGTAATTAATATAACTAAGTTTCCCGAGCCCGGGAAGCAATCCCGGGTAAAAACCTAGTGTTGTATACAAGAAAACACAACTAAATTTATAACTAAATATGAACTTCGACTACCGTTTACAAATTATAATTCTAAACAAAATATGTCATCCATGCCCTAATATGCTAATAATTGTCATCAAGGTTAGACTACCAACCAACCAAAAAAACACAATAAACTGTACCAACATGTCCAACCAAAAACCATCAAACGATGACGACAAAAGGCATTAGTTTATATACGCAGACATCTACATCATTAGCATATAACGTTAAATGCTAAGCTTGGCTGACTGCATCCACATGCGTCAACATGAGGAGGTTTCCTGATTCTACATAAGTCAAATGCATAATGTCACCCGCGCTAATATCATTTTCCTTCATGAAACTTCGTCACCCTTCAATCGCATACCTAAATCCATTTCTGTCCTTCTGTCGCTTAACTATCTTCACAACTGTTTTCCCATCCATGTTTCTGACATTTATCTGATGCACCGTCTTTTTAGCCTCGCCCTGTTTACAACGTCTATAGGTAATCGCTGCATTGATGTTAGAGTTAATAAGTATATTAGCTGTGTTGGATATAATTGTCAGCAGCAACAAATATCAATTGTTAATTTACGAATAAACATAATTTAGTATGTATTATCTATTATAGTTATTCTATGAAGGCTATAAGTGAAGTTATACTTTATTGTTTAAAAAAAACAATTGTTTTAAGGTTTTTTGTTGCAAACCAAGTTCAATTGTTATGTGTTTAACTGGTAATTTTGTACGTATACATAGCCTCATGAATGGTGTTGTAAATTGTTCTCATTAAATAACAGAAATGACATACCATTCGATGATTTGCTTTCCTGTTGAATCGATATGCACCACTTTCTTGAACATCATTTTGACGTGCAACACGTTTTTCGTCTACATTGCTTACCTTCAACGCCATCCCACTTCTTTTCCCGTTTTTGTTAACCTTATCATTACAAACATGCATTTCCTTTATATATATATATATATATATATATATAGGGTGGAGTTATTGTAAAAAAGACCAAAAGTGTGAGAAAGGTAAGAAAAAATCTCAACCATTAGATCTAAATTAATTGAAAAGGGTAAGATTGTAAATGCATTAACAAATTCAAATATGGTAATCCTTGATTTAAGGATTTGGAGAGAGAAAATCCTTGATTTAAGGAATATAACCGTCCATAACATTATTCATTTTAATTTTTTTTGCATCATTCACAGAATCAGAGCCATGTTCATGACATGGTGTTTTAAAAAATTCATAGTTCAATTCATGGTGTTTTTACGAAAATAATATAACACCATTCAGTAAACAAAAATATAACACCATTCAGTACACAAAATAACACCATTCAGTACAAGATATAACACCATTCAGTAAACAAAAAATAACACAATTCAGAAACAAAATAACACCATTCGGAAACAAAATAACACCATTCAGTAAACAAAAATATAACACCATTCAGTACACAAAATAACACCATTCAGTACAAGATATAACACCATTCATTAAACAAAAAATAACACCATTCAGAAACAAAATAACACCATTCAGAACACAAAATAACACCATTCAGAAACAAAAAAAATGACTTATAACACTATAAATGACTATAAAAACACTATGAATGGTATATAACACCATATTACCATTTTCTAACTCTGTATAACACTACAACCCATCGTTCCAGTGCCGGTGAAGACGTCGATGATTCAGAGCGGCAGATTTAATGAATGGTGACTCGCAGTTTGCCGGAGAAGATGACCGGAGTTATGGTGGCTGCCGGAGGTGTGAAGGTGTGAAGAGGACGATGAGATAAAGATGATCGGAGTTGCGGTGGTTACCGGAGCGATTGAAGAAGACAGACGGTGTACAGAGATGGTGAAGGTGGTTACAGGATGTTGGAGTTGAACTAAGATGTTGACTGAAGGCGACGATGGGGATGACGAAAAACGATGGAGTCTGCCGGAGATGGAGAGTGGTTAACGGTGAGGGTGGTTCGTAAAATTCTGAAAGAAGAAAGAGGATCGAAATTGTAGGATTATGATTTGCAGTTTCCTAAATTCTAGTGGATATAAAAGACTATATTACCCCTACAATTTACAAATTAGTCCAAAAAATAAAAACACATTTTACAATTTGGTCCCTATTGATCTCAACCATTATATCAAAGATCTAATGGCTGAGATACTTTCTTATCTTTCTCACACTTTAGGCCTTTTTTACAGGATCCTCTACCTATATATATATATATATATATATATATATGTTATTGTATAAGAAATATTTATTGGAATATTTTCTTAACTTATGCTTAACTTACCAAACGATCACGTGTTTGTCGTCCAGTTGCTGACACGGTAGAATGATCATAAGTTGTACAGCATATCAGTTGTTTAGGTTTTTCAGATATAGAATCGGATGCAATCTGTTTACCTTTCTTTTTAACCTGTTATTACAGCCTGTAACATTAAAGCAAATTAAACTACAATCGTCAACTAAGTATGTATAATAATATGAACAAATAACTTATCCGTTATTAGGTTTCAAAGACTTACATCTTCTTTTGTCTAGTTGTTATTTCCTTCACTTACAAAACTCTTTCTTTCAGACTTCAACTTTTCTTTTCCAACACTTTTCTTATTCCCTTCATGTTTCTCATCATTCATCTTCATCTAAGATTTTTAAAACTCATTAACATCTGAGGATCAATATATTGTATTGTAAGAATATGTAAACTCATTACCCCAGTAATCAATTGGTTGATTGAGTCTTCTTGATCAGTGAAGATCTGTTATACGATAACATCCGTAAATAAGTCGTATTGACTAGCAAAACCATTTTAACTTACTTTAAATTACTTACAGAGTTGAAGTGTTCATAGTATGTGTGTTTAGGTATTTCAACAACTGAGTTGTCTTTAGTTGTCTCCTTCTTTCTAAAAACAACCTCAACTCCGCTAAGATAAAGTGTCAAGTCAAACAATTCGTTGTCTGTTTTCATCAACATCAGTATATCACCGTCTTCTATGTCAATATATTCAAACCTCTCTGGACACCCTTTAGCAAAAATGTAGCATGCATTTATTTTTTCGGTCTCAACCTTCCAACACTGACCTGCTGCGTATATGTTATAAGAATCTTTTACTGGACAGTAACAGTAAAATTTGTTCATATAAGCTGCTGGAATGACCTGAAAAGTCGTGTAATATTTTATAAACATATATTCATTTATTCCATTTACTGACAAGTATAACAAAAAACAAATTCCTACTAACGTATAACTATACTTACTATGATCTTTAAATCTCCGTAACGGATGACTGTCAAGAACGATTCATCACAAACGTTTTCTATGAAACAATGTATTTGTAGACATTTTTCTTTGATTATCCTCAAAACCAATAAGGTGTTCTTCATCAATTTAAGACCTTTTACGATACTTATCCATCTGTCAGTGACAACACTTTCACCACTTACACTTCGCAGCCATGCTGTACAATATAATTTGAGTACAAGTGTTGGTGTGTAGTGATTGCTAGTAATTAGAGAGTAAAGTGTGCGAATGAAGTGAGTGCCTTAACTTGATCCAATCATACTATTTATAGCTAACCGAAAACAACTAACTTTCCTAATAAATCGAGATGCCCCGAATATTCCCAAGTAATCGTTGTAGTCCTGGTCTTTCGGGATCAACGTCTCTATTCCAACTTATTTGTCGAGTCTTGGGGGAAGAAGTCTTCTTGAACGTTGGAGACTTGTAACTCTTAATCTGCACGTGATCAATTCAGTTAATACCAGGATATCGAACCAGGATGTTACCAATATCCTGATCCGGTATCCTGATCACAATCAAAAGCAGAATATTAGTCAGGATATATACTCGGAAAATGACCCATAACAATTGTCCCCAAAAATATACCTGTTGGAATTCTGAGTTCAAACAGATATATTTTTAAATTTTATCACCTGGATCGAGGCAATTAATACGATGAGACCTTTGAAATGACAATGTGCAACTTCCAAGATGCTATTTACTCTTTACCCCCTATTACTCAGCCTATATCTAGCCGAAATAGTTCACATTATGATCACCACTCCTCAAGCGGATCTCAGGTATTTCTCTTATCTTCTCTGTTTTTCCTTTCCTTTGGATTTCCTGTTTCTCGGCCGATACCCTTTATGGCATCTCGAACAAGATCCTGGTCGAACGAGCTAGTCGCAGACCTAACGAGTCAGAACCTCATACGAGAGCCTCAAAACGAAATATGCTCCTTCAATAACGCTGACATCGCCGCCCTGGAGAATTCTGGTGCATTCCCTACCGGAGTAGTCATACGACCTTTTGATCGGGAAATCCGATCAGACGCATCGTCAAACAAATGGGTCTGCTTCCTCGCCTGTCCCTTTTCCTTGGGACTCCGGTATCCATTTCCGCCCTTTGTCTCTCGTATCTTTGAGCTTACCGGCCTTAGTTATGCCCAAACCATGCAGATGGTTTGGCGAGTTTTCATGGTGCTGAACCAGATTAAATCTCGTCACTGCCCTGACCTGGGCATCGAAGACCTCCCCATAGCATACCGGTTGAGGTCCCATGGTAATAGTCGTTTTCTTTTGTTCTCCACCTCCAAGAGCCCTTTAGTCCTTAAGGCCACCAAGAACGAAGACCAGTGGCGGCGAAAGTTCTTTTTCGTGAAAAGAGACTCTATTGACAAGGGTTTTGATCTGCCGGTTAGATGGTTAACCAAGGATAGGATCTAGGGTTTTAGGAATATCCCCAAGTGTATCCTTAAACTATATCCTAGACTTATATCCTGATGTTTTTGTGCAGCGAATTTCAGAGATCAAGCACCCCCAAGTGCGGAATCAGAGTCCAGGATCAAAGAAATCTACCGACTTCCTGCTAGTGAAAGAACCTTCTCCCTGTCTCTTACAAACTCAAGCCAAAAATCAAGTTCAGAGATGTCTGGTAAGTACACAATTATAATGATTGTAAAATACAAGAGTTTGCAAATTGAGTATTTCTTCCCTTCTTCAGCGCCAGTTATCAACCTTGAAGGCTTCCAACTTGACGAGTTGGACAGTTATTCCAGTCTTGCACCTGTCAAGCAAGAATCCAACCCGAAGCCATCCGTCACACCGAAGCCTACCAGTTCGAAAGTGACTTCCGCTCCTAAAGCTCCTCCGGCATCTCAGACCCGGGCCTCCAACTCCTGGAAGAGAAAGGAAACAGAGCCTCCTGCTATTCCCCATGTATTCTCATTTGAAAATCATGGGTTTGGAGAGTCCAGCAAATTCATGACCAGCTTCCTCAACCAGGTAAATATCCTGATCCATATCCTACACCATATGCTAATTACTGAACTCAATTAAAGTTAATACCTGTTTCTTTATTTTGCAGGGTCTTGAACGTCTAATTTTCCTTTACGAGGATGCATGTGGCTCGAACGTCATGCTAGAAAGTCAGCTAAAAAAAGTCCGAAGCCACTATCGCAGACCAAGCAGCGATCGCCACTACTAAATCAGAGCATTACGAGGCCAAATACAAGGCAATGGCCCAAGAGCAGCAGTCCACCATCCAAAAGGTCACCCAGGAAGCCCAGGCCAAGATCGACACCGCCCAAGTCCAACATGAGCAGGCTATGGCTTCGTATCGGGAGAGTCTCAAGAACTCTGTCGTCATCTCTCTTCTCCAGGCCAGACTGAAAATGGCTTATGAGGCAATGGCTTTGGGCCTTCAGTGCCCCTCCTGGAACACTAAGGCCTGGGAGGCGAAACTGAAAGATCTCGGGGGAAATCCTGTGGAGCCTCCTGCCAAATCTGATGTGGAAGAACCTGCTAAGGTGCCTGATGCTAGCGCTTCAAAGGATGCCGGTGGTGATGCTGGAGAAAATACTGGTGGAGAGGATGCTGCTAATGATGCTGAGAGGAATGCTGGGGAGGATACTAGCGGAGATGTCATGGTGAAGGAGGGAGTTGTCCCTTAAATGCAGCGTTGTGGGCGATGATGGATATATGTGCCAAGGCTGGAGCCCACTTTTTTAAATTTCATGGTTGTGGTTTGTACAAACAATTTACTTTTCATGTCGTTGAACAATTTATATTTCCTGCACTAGAACAATTTGATAACCAAAGGTGGATGGGTCCTGGGTTCCAGGATGAAGCCCTTGGTTATCAATCAGTATAAATTGTTTTGGACGATACAACGGTTGGAGGTGGATGGGTCTCGGTTTGAGACAAAATCTACAACCTTCGCATAAATATCGTTATGGACCTGTTGTGCTTTTGGTGGATGGGCCTTGGTTTAAGGTGAAACCAAGAGCACAACTTTTGACTTGTTAATAATATAACCACCTTTTGACTTACTTGTTGTCGCCTTTTAATTTTTTGTTGCTTAGTTCGAATTTCAATTTTGCAAAATATCTTGACCAGGATACTCAACCGATATCTTTAAAACAGTTTCTTCTACAAAATCTCGAACAATAGGGTTTTTAAAGGAAAAAGATGGTTTGCTTAGAACTTATAAACCTTGTTTTGATAACATTTTTAACTCTGATTTTTTTAAATCCAAGTATTGTATCCCAGATATTCTAACCAGATATCCTGAATCGTATTTCGAGAATATATCTTAATGATATATCCTAATCAGGATGCTTAAACTTTAAACATGGTTTTAAAAGCTCAAACAAGTTGTGTAAGATTTGCAAAGGAAAGATCATACCAGGAATACAATGTAACCCTAGTACAAGACTTCAATCCTTCTTGTAACTTCCTCCTGTAAGACGTCCCCAGCCTTAGTATACTGAGTTAAAATTTAACTCTTCGCGCCATCCATAATCGCCTTAGAAGAAATGTCCCCTGTGTACGAAATCTTCCAACACTTAGAAAATTGTTTGGATTCGTGTTTGACTGCATAGACAGCTCTTATGTTACTGGGGTAAAACCCAAAAATATTCTGGAGATAAATCCTTAGTATCTTGGGGTGAACCCATAAGTATCCTGGGGAAAATCCCAAATTTTCATGCGCTACAGGCGGGAGTGTATAAACTCCAAGACTTAGAAAGGTGAAAACCTTTAAACCTTAAAGAGTATGAAAATACCCTTTCGTGAGAGAGGGTGATCAATCCTCATATACCTTAAGGGTCCAGGATATAGCCAACAGTGACGGAATTGTCAGGCACTTTTACATGAACTGGTCCCGCCACCTTGAACTATCCCTGGACAACTTGCGCTCCAGGCGGGGTGTTTAATCCCAATACATGGGAAAGGTGAATACCTTTAAACCTGTGAAGGGATCAGGATCCCTTATACGTGAGAGAGGGGGCCAATCCTCTAATCTTCCGAAGTATCCTGAGTGTGTATCCTGGTGCTATATCCCGAAGCGTATTCTGCAAAACACTTATAAGCTAAGGTGGGTGTTAGCCTGGCTAACACCCCTCCGATGCTTAAGTCAGTAATGGGTTCTAAATGATAAATAATATTAAAATAAAAGAGATAGAATCCATACCATTCTGAGTTGGAATTTAAATTCCAAACCCACTTGAAATAGAGCTTTAGATGTATAGCGTTCCAGGATCTTGGTAGCATATCCCCCTCCATATCCTTGAGTCGGTATGCTCATTTTCCTGATTCTGATTCAATCTCATAGGGTCCTTCCCATTTTGGAGCCAACTTTCCATCAGCAGGATTGGTAGTATTCTGGAAAGCCTTTCTTAATACCCAATCTCCGATCTGGAACCTTCTAGTCCTTAAATTCTTGTTATATGCTTTAGATATCCTCTGTTGATATGCTGCCATTATTAGCCTTGCCGCGTCTCTTGTCTCATCAACAGTATCCAATTCCTCACATAGAACTTCAGGATTCTGTTCAGGATCCCGGAGGTTGGATCTTGTTGTAGGTAGTACCATTTCTGTCGGGATCACCACTTCTGCTCCAAATACCAAGGAAAACGGGGTTTGGCCAGTTGCATTTTTCACCGTCGTCCTATCGGCCCACAAAACAAAGGGTAATTCTTATGCCCATCTTCCTTTTTTAGCCCCTAGTCTCTTTTTCAGGTTATTGACAATTATCTTGTTTGAGGATTCTGCTTGCCCATTTGCTTGAGGATGTACTGGTATAGATGTGATCATTTTAATTCCCCAACTCTTGCAGAAGTCAGTAGTCCTGTTACTTATAAACTGAGAACCATTGTCACAAATTATCTCAGCCGGTACTCCAAACCTGGTCAGGTTTTTATGAAGGATACCACTTCCTGATCTCTAACTTGAACGAACGCTTCAGCTTCGACCCACTTAGAGAAATAATCTGTCATTGCCAGCATGAAGACCTTTCCTCCTGGAGCCTTTGGCAATTTTCCTACTATATCCATTCCTCACTTCATGAATGGCCAAGGGGAAGCTATAGGATAAAGTGGCTCAGCCGGCTGATGTAATATATTACTGTGTCTTTGACATGCATCACATCTTCGAGCATATTCTGCAGCATCCTTTCTCATTGCCGGCCAATAATATCCTGTTCTTAATGCCTTTGAGAACAACGACCTGCCCCCAGTATGGTTACCGCAATCCCCTTAGTGTATATCCTGAAGCACTTCCTTGGTTTCGGGATCCTCCAAGCACCTCAGATACGGTCCTGCAAGAGATTTCTTATACAAGACATTATTTATAATAGTGAATCGTGATACCTTCATTCTAAAGGCCTTAGGGTTCTCATCCTTTGGGATGTGTCCTTCCTTGAGATATCTTATAATTGGAGCCATCCAAGACTTAGGATCCTTCTCAGAATATTGACCATCAGGATCCTGAACACTTACTACTTCCTTATCCCGAGGATCCGTCGCAGGATATAAGATATGTAATATTGGTATTCGGGTTCCTTCCGGTATCCTGACTGATGATCCTAGATTTGCCAAGGCATCAGCTTCAGCATTACCCTCTCTTGGTACCTGTTCAAGTGTAAAAATATCGAAATATCCTGCTAATTTTTTTAAGAATTTCGAGATATTCGATTAATTTCTCACCTTTAACTGCATATGATCCATTAAAATGATTAGTAATTAACAAAGAATCAACATATACTTGCAAACTCTTGATATTCATACTTTTAGCCAAATCCTGCAATTAAAGCTTCATATTCTGCCTCATTATTAGTGGCAGAGAACTCACATCTAATAGCCTGGGGTAATATGTCCCCCTGTGGCGATTTTAGTAGTATAACCAAACCTACACCTCTTATATTAGATGCACCGTCAGTATATAGCGTCCAGGATTCCAATTTTTTTCCTAGCTGTTGTACTTCTTGTTTTGGTCAAAAATCAAGCAGTGACAATGCAACCAAACTTTCTGTTGTGAGGTATGATGCTTGAATTGATAAACAACAATAAGGATCACTATGAAATGTATTGAACAAGTGACACAAAGATTTATACGAGGAAAAAGCCCTTGATCAATGAATGATCTCCGGCACAAAAAACCTCGGGTGATGGAAACTATCGATCACCAACTCAAATTAAGCAAGAAATCTATTACAACTTCGGATGATAGCGAGCTAAGTACAAGGATCACTATAGTGTATTGTGTAAAATAGTGTGTAATCGCCAAGTAAGTTAACGAGAGCTGGTGAGAGTAGTTGTACGAGTGTGTGTGTAGCCAAAAATAGCCAAGTGTTTTCTAATTAGCTCGCTACCCCTTTAAAAATGGAAAATATCTACTCTAACTAACATTCCGCAAATGGTGCAAGTCTTCCACGACTCCATAACGTCCACTTCTAACCAAGCACGTGCGGAATAAACATAGAATGTGCTCCAGGAATATCGCCAAGACCAAGTCCACATTGATACTCCTGCAAAACAATTTCGAATTCAAAGTAGACAACCGTTAGTACAAGGATCCTTATGATGATCCATGATCCTGATCCTGCAACACTTCTGAGGATCACTACTTCAGACAGAATTGAGGATCACTAAACCCAACAGTAAATGAGGATCACTGATCATTTAGAAATCCACCCCTAACAATTGCCCCCAAAATATAAGGAGTAATTATGTAAATAAATGAGTTATATTTTGTTCTTATCCGCAGTTAACCAACGGATAACTAGCCGTTATAATCGGACTAGCCGTTGCGAACATGACGTCACTGAGGTGACTATCCTGCAGAATCATCATTATAAATAGGAGTTAGGGATAGAGATCATTTCACATTTAAATTCAAGAGAACTCCCTTTAAATTCACATCCGACGATTAAGCAGGTATTTCTCTTCCTCTTCTTCCTTTACGTTTTCTTTCTCTGCTCCTTCTTTCTTTACCTTCTTCAAAACCAAGATGATGCTAAGATCCTCACCAGCCAAGGATCATAAGAAGGACAGTCCTCTCAAGAGCCAGGGGATCATTAAGGATTCGGTGAAAGAAAGATGCTGCTTCACTGACCCTCAAATAGACAGAATCCGACATTGCTTCCCGGCGAACACCACTTTCAAGTCGTTTGATCCCACTGTTCTGAGTGATTACGTTTCCGAAACTTGGGTAGCTTTCCCAGTCACTCCTTTCTCAATAGGATACTCGTATCCTTTCCCTGAATTCACCCAATCCTTTTTCTCCCTCACCGGCATCTCCAATATTCAAGCTATGCCAATGATCTGGAGGGTCTTATATACCCTTGAAAGGATCATTGAGCAAGAAGGAATCGACCTAGGAATGTCGGAGTTGGCCGAGATGTATGACCTCACCACATTTGGATCCCACCGATATCTATTCAAGCGTAAACCCGGAGAAGAACATCCCATCTTTAAAGCTACTCAGAATGATACCAATTGGAAACGGCGATTCTTCTTTGTCAGAAGGGATTCTATCCCGGATGGAAAGGATCTGCCAAGGAAATGGAGCACCCATGGTAGGATAGAGGATCCTTAGAAGGATCACTGAGTAAGCTCATTTCTGATGATGATTACTAATATGCTTCTGCTTCTTTAGTACAGCCATCACTATTTCACATATTATACCCTCACCTGCCACTGAGGGGAGACTTGCTGCTTTCAGAAAACTTGATCCTGCAACAAGATCATTCAAAACAAATACCCAGGATTCACAGGAAGTATCCTCAGGTTCTGTTACTATGTCAAGTAAGTATCCTGTACGTTTTATATTTAAATGTTTGAATAAATAGTTAAAAAGAAATAGGATAAGGATACTTATCTGTTTTGGATGTATAGGCGCTGGAAAGTCATCAAGATCTGCATCCAAATTCAGTGTTACTAAGCTTGACACTGTCCGATCCAAGAAAAAGTCTGCTGCTAGCCCCTCCGTTGTAATCCCCAAAGCCACCACTTCAAATGGAAGAGGTGGAAAGAAGAGAAAAACCTCTGAAGTTGACAACCTCCAAGGCTTACCTCTGATTCATCATCAATTCCTCGAGTACTTCAATGATGTAAGGATCACTGACTCATTTTAATTACCCTATCTACTTGAGGATCACCTGATCCTAATCTTTGCATTGTCTTTATTGTAGAAATTTGCAGAGATCGAGGATTATGTTGGGAATGTTAAAGAGCTAGAGGAGAAACACTCTGACCTCCAAAAAGTAGCCATGCTCAAAGACCTCAAGATCGCTTCCCTTGAAAAGGATCTCAACGATGCCAAAGCTCAAACAGCTGCCATTCTGATCAACTTTGATTACGAGAAGAACGAGATCACGGAGGATGCTAAGGTATTCGCTGCCATTGCCATGTACAAGACCAAGCTACAGATGGCTCAAGAAGCTCAGGATCCCGCATTTGATAGGAGCAGCTGGGACATGGAAGGCTGGAAGGCCAGGCTGGCTGAGTTGGAGGATGAGGATGAGGCTGACGAGGTCCTGGCAATCGAGGCTAGTGGTAGTGGCAAGGATCAAGCGAAGGATACTGGAGCTGGAGGGGATGATGATGCAGCGAAGGTGTAGGCTGCATGAATGGGCGATGAAGGACATTTCTAGACGTAGCCAGAGCCCATTTTTTTAGTTTGGTTATGGTTTTTATTCTGATGATGTTTTGATGTACAATGGTTGGTCTGTACTTAAATAATAGTAACTAGGGATAAGGATCATGGATGATCCTTTTTACAATAGGCAGGATAATGGGTGGTGGATGGATCCTCTGTTTGGGGGATGAAGCCACTTGTTATCCTTCCGTCTTTAATTTCCTGCACTTGTTAGACCTATGAACAATGGACACCCTTTGCCAACCCATGTGGACGGGCCACGTTTTGCTGGTAGAAACGTGGGTTGGCAATTTTGACAACCTTAAAAGGGTTTAAGCTTTTGTGAATAAAATAACCTTAACTTTTTGGCTTTTCCTGTGTTGATATCCTTGTTAGTATTTTACTTTCCAACTGTTGTGTTGTTCAATTTGTTTAAACTTATCAAGTAAAGAAAGAATTTAAGAAATATCCTCAAAAAATTTTAGGATATGATCAAGAATCACATATCCTATAATCGATAAGTTCTGAAAAGTAATACAGTTTAAAGATCACAAGTTCAGTTGTCAAAGGATAAGGGTTACTCAAATAAATAAAGAATACAATCCAAATAGTTAAGGATCATACCTGAGAATCCAAGTTAGGATCCTATCTTTTAACAATTAACATCAGGATACCCCAAAAAACAAACCTTAGTAGAAGGTAAGGATCAAGGATCCTTGGTCGTTTAGCTTCAAAAACCTGAAATAGGATATAACTTGGGACTAAGCCAATATAAGATAAAAGTTAGCAACTGGGGACAAGCCCAACAATTCTGGGGACAAGCCCAAAGGATAACTGGGGACAAGCCCAAAGGATAACTAGGGACAAGCCCAAAGGATAACTGGGGACAAGCCCAATGGATAACTGGGGACAAGCCCAAAGGATCGTATGTAAACTGGAGTATGGCCCTCACTGGCGACTATCCAAACTTAGTGACATGAAAATGCCAAAACCTTAGCTAACCTGAAAATGTTAGAAACCTTAGGAACGGATGTATGGTACGTCTACCATTATACGTAGGATCCTGAATATAGCCAGTACAATGAAATTGTCAGCCCCTAAAGCGGGTACTGGTCCCATTGCCATGAACTATACCAGGATCGTCGTGCGCTACTGGCGAAACTAGGGACAAGCCCAAACTGGGGTCAAGCCCAAATAACTGGATACTTCTGTGGATACTCAATCCTTAGTTAAGGATACCTGAACCTTCAAAACTCAGAATCAAGTAAACGGAGGATAAAGGATGCAGGATCCTTATCCTTATATACGAGAATAAAAGAATGAAATAATTTGAGATTAGAATGTTACCAGAAGGAGGATCATCTATCTGTAAGGATCCTTCAAGGATACTTGTCAAATGAGGATCATGGATCCTAGTCACATAAAATACTTCTTCAAATGGACAGCATTCCAAGCTCTTGGTAGCAAATCACCTTCCATTGTTAGCAATCGATATGCCCCCTTTCCTGCTTCAGCTTCAATCAAATATGGGCCTTCCCACTTTGGTGCTAGCTTCCCATCAGCAGGATTGGTGGTATTTTGAAATGCTTTCCTTAATACCATATCACCAACTTGGAATTTCCTGATCCTGACATTTCTGTTGTAAGCTCCAGCCATCCTTTGTTGATAACTGGCCATCCTTATCCTTGCCAAGTCCCTGATTTCCTCTATAGTATCCAGGTCTTGAACCAAGTTTTCAGCATTTTCTTCAGGATCACGAATGCTTGTTCTTGCAGTTGGAACAACCATCTCCGTAGGGATCACTGATTCTGCCCCAAATACCAAAGAAAATGGAGTTTGGCCTGTGGCATTCTTGGGAGTTGTCGTATCAGCCCAAAGCACATAAGGTAGTTCTTCTGCCCATTTTCCTTTCTTGGATCCAAGCTTCTTCTTCAAATTGTTGATGATGATCTTGTTGGATGATTCTACCTGACCATTAGCTTGTGGGTGGACTGGTGTTGATGTTATCATCTTAATCCCCCAGCTGTCACAAAAGTTAGTGGTTCTATTCCCAATAAATTGGGATCCATTATCACAAATAATCTCAGAAGGGATACCAAATCTAGTAATAATATTTCTTTTAATAAAGGATATAACTTCCTTTTCCTTGACTTGAGCAAAGGCTTCAGCCTCTATCCACTTAGAGAAGTAATCAGTCATAGCAAGCATTAATACTTTTCCACCAGGTGCGTTAGGAAGCTTTCCAACTATATCCATTCCACATCTCATGAATGGCCAGGAAGAGGATATAGGATGCAAGAGTTCTGCTGGTTGGTGAAGGATATTACTATGCCTCTGACAAGGATCACACTTCTTGGCATACTCCACAGCATCCCTCTTCATAGTAGGCCAATAGTATCCTGTCCTCAGGATCCTTGAGAATAATGTCCTGCCCCCAGTGTGGTTTCCACAATCTCCTTCATGGAAATCCTTTAGGACTTCTTGGATTTCAGGATCCTCAATGCATCTTAGATATGGTCCTGCAAGAGATCGTTTATACAACATATCATTCAATATTGTAAATTGAGATACCTTAATTTTGAATGCCCTAGGGTTTTCTCCTGTAGGAATCTCTCCATGTTGTATGTATCTCATGATTGGAAGGATCCATGATCCTGAATGAGATTGAGTATCATCACTAGGGATGATTACAGAACCCTCTCCTATCTCCATAGCCACATGATCCTCGATAGCCGGGGTCAGGATATGGATAATAGGGATCTTGATATCCTCAGGGATCTTCAAGGATGATCCTAGATTAGCTAATGCATCAGCTTCTGCATTCTCTTCCCTTGGTACCTGTGTCAAACTAAAGGATACAAAAGAGAGTGCCAATTCTTTGACTATCTCTAAATACTTGATTAGCTTCTCACCTTTAACAGCATAGGATCCATTAAAGTGATTAGTGATTAATAAAGAATCTACATGTACCTCAAGATACCTGATCCTCATATGTTTTGTAATTTGCAAACCAGCTATCAAGGCTTCATACTCAGCCTCATTGTTGGTAGTTTGAAATTCACACGCTATGGAGTGGAGTATTATGTCCCCCTGTGGCGATTTTAGTAGAATTCCAATCCCTGTTCCGTTTACATTGGAGGATCCATCAGTGAACAGTACCCAAGGATCCTTGGTTTCTTCAAGCTGTTGGACTTCTAATTCAGCCTCCTTTTGCAAATCACTACTAAAATCTGCCACAAAGTCGGCTAAGGCTTGGGATTTGATGGCAGTCCTTGGTTCATATCTTTTATCATATGCACTCAGCTTTACTGCCCACTTAGCCATCCCTCCTGACATTTCAGGTCTCCTGAGGACATTCTTAATCGGAAAATTAGTCTTTACAATAATGACATGAGTTTCAAAATAATGTCTTAATTTAGTAGATGCCATAATTAATGCAAGGATAAGTTTTTCTAAGTGTGAATACCTGGATTCAGCATCAAGTAAACTCTTACTTACATAATAGACAGGATGTTGTGTACCTTGGTGATCCTTAACAAGGACCGCACTTACTGCTTTTGAGGATACTGCTAGGTACAAGGATAATACATCCCCTTTTTCTGGTTTCATCAAGGCAGGGGCTGAGGATAGGTAATCCTTAAGAGATTTGAGGGCATTTTCATGCTTCTCCGTCCATTCAAACTTCTTGTTCTTCCTCAGGATGTCATAGAATTCCTTGCACTTTTCTGAGGATTTGGATATGAATCTGTTCAAGGCCGCGATCCTGCCTGTCAATCTTTGCACATCTTTAGCATTGGCAGGAGATTTGATATTCACAATAGCCTTGATTTGTTCTGGACTTGCTTCGATGCCCCTCTTTGTTACCATATATCCTAAGAATTTACCTGCCTTCACACCAAAATGACACTTAGAAGGATTAAGTTTCATATTATACTTATCAAGGATATTGAATGCTTCCTCTAAGTCTTTAAGGTGATCCTCAGCTTTCTTGGACTTAACCACCATGTCATCAATATAGACTTCCATAGTGTGTCCAATCTGCTCCTTGAACATCATATTGACTAGCCTTTGATAAGTAGCACCTGCATTCCTTAATCCAAATGGCATAGCAATATAACAGTATATACCAGTTGGGGTCATAAAGGTTGTATCGTCTTGATCAGATGGTTCCATCTGAATTTGTTGAAATCCTGATGAAGCATCCATAAAAGTCAACAATTCATGACCCGTGGTAGCATCCACCATGGAGTCAATGTGGGGTAATGGGAAAGGATCCTTGGGACATGCCTTGTTTAAATCTGTAAAATCAACACATACCCTCCACTTTCCATTTTTCTTTTGAACAACAACCACATTGGCTAACCATCTTGGATACTTAACCTCTCTTATCATACCTGCCCGAAGTAGTTTGTCTACCTCTTCCTGGATAATAGCATTCCTTTCAGGTGCAAACTTCCTCCTCTTTTGATGAATTGGCTTGAATGACCTGTCAATGCCAAGTTTGTGAGTAATTACATCCTTAGATATACCTGTCATGTCTTCATGTTTCCAGGCGAAGGTGGATTTCCTTCTCTTAAGGAAGGATACTAGCTCCTGTTCGATGTCGCTAAGGATCCCTGATCCTATTAAGATCTTGGATTCAGGATCCTCAGGATCCATGAGGATTTCTTTCAAATCCTGCTCTCTTGCCTCCAAGACATCTCTTGAAGGATACTTTAATTGCTATTGCTCCCTTGGTCTTGAGGCTGGCTTCATTGAGGATGTATAACAATTCTTAGCCTCCTGTTGATCACTCTCAATTTTCACCACTCCCCATGGACTTGGAAGCTTTACACACTGATGATAGGTGGATGGGACTGCCTTCATGTCATGTATCCATGGCCTGCCAAGGATTACGTTACAACATTATAAGCAATCAATAACACAAAACTTCTGATAGGAATGCAATCCTTCGATATAGATTGGGAGTTTGATGTCCCCCAATGTATTCTTAGTTTCTCCACTGAATCCCACAAGCACTGAGGATCTTGGAATAATATCAGACTCCGGGATATTCATCTTCTTGAGGACATCAAGCTGGATGATGTTCACAGAGCTTCCTCCATCTATAAGGATCCTGCGAACAAAGTGGTTAGAAATAAATAATGTGAATACAAGACCATCATGATGAGGATCCTGGACATCAACACGATCATCCACATCAAAAGTTATCACTTTATCCTGGGTAACAACGGAGGTCCGGACGGGTCTGTCTCCGTTATCCATCTTGGTTTCCTTAGCGTGTCTCTTTGCTGCTGAAAAGGATGTACCACAGATGTCTGATCCACCGGATATGAAATTTATGACTTGTGCATCTGCTGGAGGAGCAGGAGCCTTTTCGGGGATCCTTTCAGGATCCTGGATCCTTGACTTCTTTCGACCCAAGAGTTCCTTCAAATGCCCCTTGCTCAGCAAGTAACCTATTTCCTTTCTCAGTACAATACATTCTTCAGTGAGATGCCCGAAATCCTCATGATATGCAAACCACTTGGACTTATCCTTTGTAGCAGCTGGTTTATCATTCTTCCTTGGCCACCTAGCTTTCTCACCTAGATTCTACATTGCAAGGATTAGTTCATTGTTATCAACAGAAAAACAGTATTCAGAAATAGGAGGATAATCCTCATCATCCTCTTCTTCTTCCACTGAATGCACGTTCTGATTGTCCGACTTATTGTAGAACTTGGATTTGTTGTTCCTGAAGTAGGATCCTTGTTTCTCCTGTTTTGAGGATCCTGCTAATCTATCATGGATCCTTTTGTCATCCTCTAGGCGGATGAACCTAAGGGCCCTGGTTCTTACTTCATCAAGATTCCTGCAAGGTGTCATTACAAGATCATCATAGAATAATGAATCCCTAAGTAATCCCATTTTAAAGGGTTCTACAGCCGTAGCAATATCCAAATTAGGAATATCCAAGGATTCTTTACTAAACTTAGTGATATAATCTCTAAGTGATTCATTTTGACCTTGTGTTACCCTATATAAATCACTAGTTAATCGTTCAAATTTCCTACTACAAGAAAATTGACTATTAAACAAATTAACTAGATTAGCAAATGAAGTAATAGAGTAAGGGGGAAGACTTAGCAGCCATTTAAGAGCAGATCCTGTGAGTGTGGACCCAAATCCCTTGCATAGACATGCTTCTTTTAACCTTTCAGGAATAGGATTGATCTCCATCCTCTCCCTGTATTGAGCTACATGCTCCTCCGGATCCGTTGAACCATCATACAACTTCATGGATGGTATCTGGAATCTTTTAGGTATCTCAGCATCACATAATGGTGGTGCAAAATGAGATATCCTATGGCTACCATCTGCAATTTCAGGAATGGGTTTAACCACTCCTGGGACACTGGATATCATATCCTTGAGCTTCTGTAACTCCCTGGCCATAGCCTGATTGATACCTGCATCCTACATTAAGCCGTGATTAGTGTTGTATAAATTATTGAAAGTGTTACCTCCCACGGGATTCGTGTTTGGAATCCCAGATGTGTATCCATATTGACGAGACTCTGGTAGGATTGTAGGACCAGAGGGAGCAACGGTCTGCATTGGTATGAAGTCTCCTTGATGAACGTCCGAGCTCTGAGGCTGCATACTTCTCAAGAATCCTTGATCCTGAAGGACGTTGGATCCTTGAAGTTGAGATGATCCTTGAACCTGAAAGGATCCTGGGACCAGAGAGGATCCTGGGACCAGAGAGGATCCTGGGACCAGAGAGGATCCTGGGACCAGAGAGGATCCTGGGACCAGAGAGGATCTTGGGACCAGAGAGGATCCTGGAACAAGGGAGGATCCTCGGACCGGGAAGGATCCTCGCACCTGGGAGGATCCTTGGACCTGGGAGGATCCTTGGACCTGAGAGGATCCTTGGACCTGAGAGGATCCTTGGACCTGGGAGGATCCTTGGACTGCGTGCATTCCCATATGTCCTCCTGACGTGAAGTATCCCTGATGCTGAGAAGAGGATCCTAATGGTTCAGAAGAGGATCCTTGAGGCTGGAAGTGAGAGCCAAATGTCTGACTCATAGTTGCTGTTCCATAACGCCTTCCTGGTAATTCACCCAAGTATTGCACGTCCGGAACTGCTAAGTGTTGGGAAGTTATGACTGGAGTGTCGAAGTTCAGCGACCTTGGCATCAGAGGGGAGTGATCCTCCACTGATTTCTTCTGTTTCTTGATCTCATCGATCTCCCAAAGGATCCTTTCGTTGGTTTTGTCCTGCTCTTGTGCATGATTCCTCATCTGCAAAATCAGAGTGTAAAGATCATTAGTAGTAGGATTAGTTGAAACAGAAGAAGTTGGTGGTTTTTGGAAAACGGGGGTTGGTTTCTTCGTAGCATTCTCAGCATTCTTCTGGGATCCAGAAGGTGGTGGAGGCAAAGGAGGAACGCCTTATGAAGAACTGAATGAGGACATCAAACTTGAAGTATTCTTCGCTGAGGAAGCCATCTGCTTGGTTGTAACGAACCGAAATGACCACGAAAACGCGAATCTTTTTAGGAATGAAGCACCAATTGCCCCACGGTGGGCGCTGTTTGGGTCAAAAAATATGTTGAGGATATTGCAACCAAACTCTTTGTTACGGGGTATGATGCTAATAATGTATATCAATAACGAGGATCACTTCAATGTAAATTGCAGAAATGACACAAGGATTTATACGGGGAAAAAGCCCTTGATCAAGAGTTGATCTCCGGCACAAAAAACCCCGGGTGATGGAAACTACCGATCACCAAGCTCAAATAAATGAATAAATGTTTACAACTTCGGATAGTAACGAGCTAGGTACAAGGATCACTATCGTGAAATGTGTAAAAGTGAGTAAAAATGAGTGAGTGTTTGTTGAGAGCTTCAAGTGTGCGAGTATATGAGTGTGTGTAGCTGAAAATGGCTAAGTTTTTTCTACCAGCTCGTTACCCCTTTTTAAAATAGAAGTTAACTACGCTAACTAACTTTCCGACTTTCGTGCCAAGCTCCCACGTTCTCCACAATGTCCATTTCTGGTCAATCATGTGCGAAATACTCGTGGAATATTCCTTGTTACCGTTGCCAAGACCAAGTCACGTTTATTACTCCTGCGAAGTAATACAAAAATCAAGTAAACAATCGTCAGTATGAGGATCCTTAAAGTGATCCATGATCCTGATCCTGAAGCTCTTCTGAGGATCACCACCTGTCACAGAAGTAAGGATCATTAATTAGGATAACGAGTAAGGATCATTAATTGTTAGAAAATCCTCCCCTAACAATTGCCCCCAAAATATAAGGAGTAATTTGTAAAATAAGTGAGTTATATTTTCTTTGATCTTATCCGCAACTAACTAACGGATATATAGCCGTTGATATCGAACTAGCCGTTGCAACCATGACGTCACAGAAGTGACAACCTGCACGATCATGATTATAAATAGGAGATAGAGATAGGATCAAATGCATTTAAATCCGAAAGAAACTCCCTTTATATTCTCAGTCGAAGATCAATCAGGTATCTCTTTCTTTCTCCCTCTCTTA
This sequence comes from Helianthus tuberosus, assembly GCA_030545235.1. Lineage (NCBI taxonomy): Eukaryota > Viridiplantae > Streptophyta > Magnoliopsida > Asterales > Asteraceae > Helianthus > Helianthus tuberosus. The sequence goes on from JARYGA010056639.1 coordinate 5,815,434, forward strand.
CTCTGTTTTTCTTTCTTTACCACCATCGCTTTGAGAATGATGCTCCGAAGTTCACCGGGCAAGGATCACAAGAAGGATAGCCCTTTGAAGAGTCTAAAGATCATCAAAGACTCGGCGAATGAGAGGTGTTGCTTTAACGACGCACAAATAGATAAAATCCGTCACTGTTTTCCGGCGAATGCCTTTTTCAAACCCTTCGATCCCACCATCCTGAGCGACTATGTTTCAGAAACATGGGTTGCCTTTCCAGTTACTCCATTTGCCATAGGATACACCTATCCTTTCCCAGAATTTACACAATCCTTCTTCTCGCTTACCGGCATCTCTTAAATCCAAGCCATGCCGATGATTTGGAGGGTTTTGTATACCCTGGAGAGAATCATCGAGCAGGAGGGCATTGATTTAGGCATGTCAGAACTGACACAACTGTATGATCTTACCACCTTCGGATCCCATCGTTATTTGTTCAAACGAAAGCCCGGCGGAGAACACCCTCTTCTTAAAGTTACCAAGAATGACACAAATTGGAAACGTCGCTTCTTCTTTATCAGGAGGGATACCCTTCCAAACGGAGAGCATTTACCAAGAACATGGTCCACCCATGGTAGGCCGGAGGATCCTGAGAAGGATCACCAGGTAGTCTTGTTTTTGTATGAGGATTACTGACCCCCTTTTTGTCTTGTGTTATGCAGCTATTTCTGTCTCACACATCATCACATCACCTGAAACCAAGGATAGGCTTGCTGCCTTTTGGAAGCTTGATCCTGAAACAAGGACATTCAAGGTAGAGACCCAAGATTCACAAGAAGTATCCTCAGGTTCCATTACCATGTCAAGTAAGTATCATATCTTTTACATAGTTTGAATATTAAAATAAATAAGTAAATTGAAATAGCATAAGGATGCTTATCTTGCTACGAATGTGTAGGTGCCGGAAAATCTGCCAAGCCTGTATCCCAGTTCAATGCGGCTGACCTTGATGTCGTACGATCCAGGAAGAAGAGATCCACCACCAGTCCTAGCATCTCCATTCCAAAGGCACCCGCTAAAGGAAAGGGTGTCAAGAAGAGGAAAACTTCTAATGCTGAGGATCTTCAGGGCCTACCACTGATCCGCCACCAGTTCATCGAATACTTCAACGATGTAAGGATCACCAACTATGCCTAGGTATCCTACTCGTATAAGGATCACCTGATCTTGAACTGCTTTATCCTTTTCTTTGCAGAAATTTGCTGAGATTGAGGATTACGTGGGGAATGTTGAGGAGCAGGACAAGAAGATTGCTGACCTCCAACAGGTTGCCGTTCTCAAGGACCTTGCACTTGCTGATCTTCGGAAGGAACTCCAAGATGAGAAGACTAAGACAGCTAAACTTCTGATCAACCTTGACTATGAAAAGCATGACCTCATAGAAGGTGCAAAGGTCTCTGCTGCCATCACAATGTATCAGACAAAACTGAAGATGGCCCAGGAAGCTCAAGATCCTAGTTTTGACAAAAGCAGCTGGGATGTTGAGGGCTGGAAGGCAAGGTTGGCTGATCTTGAGGATGATGAGGAGGAGGCTACTGAGGTCTTGGCGATTGAGGCAAGTGGCAGTGGAAAGGATCTGATGAAGGATACCACAGCTGGAGGGGAAGAGGATGCAGCGAAGGCATAGGCTGCATGGATGGGCGATGAAGGACATTTCTAGACGTAGCCGGAGCCCATTTTTTAAGTTTGATAGTAACTTTTTGTGGTTGTGATGTTGAACAATTTAATGGTTTGTACTTTGAACAATAGGTTTTAGGATTAAGGATCATGTATGATCCTTTGGACAATAGGCAGGATTGCAATTGGTGGAGGGATCCTCTGTTTGGGGGATGAAGCCATTGTGATCCTGCCGCCTTTATATTCCTGCACTACTTTTGAACTTATTATCATGGACACCCTTTACCTACCCCAGCGGACGGGCCACGTTTTGCTGGTAGATGCTCGGGTAGGTAATTTTGACAACCTTTTAAGGGTTAGTCTTTTGTTAATAAATAAAATCTTAACTTTTGTCGCTTATCTTGTGTTGTTATCCTTGTTAATATCTTACTTTCCAATTGTTGTAATGTTGATTCTGCTTATACTTATCAAGCCTTAAAAGAAAAAATATTCAAAAAGTTTAGGATATGATCAAGGATCACATATCCCATAACCGATAAGTTCTAAAAAGTGACATAGTTTAAGAATCACAAGTTCAGTTGTCAAGTATAAGGGTTATTCAAATAAATAATGAATAAAATTAAAAATAATTAAGGATCATACCTGAGGGTCCAAGTTAGGATTCTAACCATAACAAGGATAACTATAAGATAAGCCTTAGAATAAAGTAAGGATCAAGGATCCCTATTTGCCTATCTTCAAGAACCTGAAATAGAGCATAACTTGGGACTAAGCCAACATAAGAAAAGAGTTAGCAACTGGGGACAAGCCCAAGGATAACTGGGGACAAGCCCAAGGATAACTGGGGACAAGCCCAAGGATCATATGTAAACTGGAGTATGGCCCTAACTGGCGACTATCCAAACTTAGTGACATGAGAATGCCAAAACCTTAGCTAACGTGAAAACGTTAGAAACCTTAGGAACGGATGTATGGTACGTCTACCATTATACGTAGGATCCTAAGCATAGCCAGTACAATGGAATTATCAGCCCCTAAAACGAGTACTGGTCCCACTGCCTTGAACTATACCAGGATCATCGTGCGCTACAGGCGGAACTGGGGTCAAGCCCAAATAACTGGGGTTAAACCCAAGGAACGGATTGCTTCAGTGGATAACCATGTTATGCTAAGGATACCTGAACTTTCAAAACTTAAACTCACGTGAGAGATGGATAAAGGATACATGATCCTTATCCTTATATGAGAAAATAAAGAAATGAAATGGTTCAAGTTTAGGATATTACCTAAGTAAGGATCACCAATACATTGAGGATCCTTTAAGGATATTCCTATCGTGAGGATCATCTGTGCCATGAGGATCCTACTCACATGAAATATTTCTTCAAGTGGACAGCATTCCAAGCTCTTGGTAGCAAATCACCTTCCATGGTTAGCAATCTATATGCCCCCTTTCCTGCTTCAGCTTCAATCAAATAAGGGCCTTCCCATTTTGGAGCCAACTTTCCATCAGCAGGATTGGTGGTATTCTGAAATGCTTTCCTTAATACCATATCTCCAACTTGAAACCTCCTGATCCTGACATTTTTGTTGTAAGCACCAGCCATTCTTTGCTGATAACTGGCCATCCTTATCCTGGCCATATCCCTGATTTCTTCAATAGTATCCAGGTCTTGAGCCAAGATCTCATCATTCTCCTCAGGATCACGGGTACTTGTTCTTGCAGTTGGAACCACCATTTCTGTTGGGATCACTGATTCTGCCCCAAATACCAAAGAGAATGGCGTTTGACCAGTAGCATTCTTAGGGGTTGTCCTATCAGCCCAAAGCACATAGGGTAGTTCTTCTGCCCATTTCCCTTTCTTGGATCCAAGCTTCTTCTTCAAATTGTTGATGATGATCTTATTGGATGATTCTGCCTGACCATTAGCTTGTGGGTGGACCGGTGTTGATGTTATCATCTTAATCCCCCAGCTGTCACAAAAGTTAGTGGTTCTGCCCCCAATAAATTGGGAACCATTATCACATATAATCTCAGAAGGAATTCCAAATCTAGTTATAATATTTCTTTTAATAAAGGATATAACTTCCTTTTCTCTGACTTGGGCAAAAGCTTCAGCCTCTATCCATTTGGAGAAGTAATCCGTCATAGCAAGCATAAATACTTTTCCACCAGGTGCCTTAGGGAGCTTACCAACTATATCCATACCCCATCTCATAAATGGCCAAGAGGAGGATATAGGATGCAATAACTCAGCTGGTTGATGAAGGATATTGCTGTGCCTCTGACAAGGATCACATCTCTTAGCATACTCCACAGCATCTCTCTTCATGGTTGTCCAGTAGTATCCTGTCCTCAGGATCCTTGAGAATAATGCCCTGCCCCCAGTGTGGTTTCCACAATCTCCTTCATGGAAGTCTTTTAAAACCTCTTGGATTTCAGGATCCTCAATGCATCTCAAGTATGGTCCTGCAAGAGATCGTCTATACAACATGTTATTTAAAATTGTGAATTAAGATACCTTAGATTTGAAAGCCCTAGGGTTTTCTCCTGTAGGAATCTCTCCGTGTTGTAAGTATCTCATAATTGGTGAGATCCATGATCCTGATCCTGAATGGGATTGAGTATCCTCACAAGGGATAATTGCAGAATCATTTCCTATCTCCATAGCCTCGTGATCCTCGATAGCCGGGGTCAGGATATGGATAATAGGGATCTTGATATCCTCCGGGATCTTCAAGGATGATCCTAAGTTAGCCAATGCATCAGCCTCTGTATTTTCTTCCCTTGGTACCTGTGTCAAACTAAAGGAAACAAAAGAGAGTGCCAAACTTTTGACTATCTCTAAATATTTGGTTAGCTTTTCACCTTTAACAACATAGGATCCATTAAAGTGGTTTGTAATTAACAATGAATCTACATGTACCTCAAGATACTTGATCCCCATATGTCTTGCAATTTGCAAACCAGCAATTAAGGCTTCATATTCAGCCTCATTGTTAGTGGTTTGGAACTCACAAGCTATAGAGTGGGGTATTATGTCCCCCTGTGGCGATTTTAGTAGTATTCCAAGCCCTGTGCCTTTGACATTCGAGGATCCATCAGTATAGAGTATCCAAGGATCCTTGGTCTCCTCTAGCTGCTGGACTTCTAACTCAGCTTCTTCTTGTAAATCACTACTGAAATCAGCCACAAAGTCAGCTAATGCTTGGGATTTGATGGCTGTCCTAGGCTCATATCTTATATCATATGCACTTAGCTTCACTGCCCACTTAGCCATCCTTCCTGACATCTCTGGTTTCCTGAGGACATTCTTAATTGGAAAATTAGTTTTAACAATGATAACATGAGTTTCAAAATAATGTCTTAACTTAGTAGATGCCATAATTAATGCAAGAATAAGTTTTTCAAGGTGTGAATACCTGGATTCGGTATCAAGTAAACTTTTACTTACATAATAGACAGGATGTTGTGTACCTTCATGATCCTTAACAAGGACCGCACTTACTACTTTTGAGGATACTGCAAGATACAAGGATAACACATCGCCTTTTTCTGGTTTCATCAAAGCCAGGGCTGAGGATAGGTAATCTTTGAGGGCTCTTAAAGCATTTTCATGCTTCTCAGTCCATTCAAATTTCTTGTTCTTCCTTAGGATATCATAGAACTCTTTGCACTTTTCTGAGGATTTGGATATAAATCTGTTCAAAGCTGCTATCCTGCCTGTTAGCCTTTGAACATCCTTAGCATTGGTCGGAGATTTGATGTTCACTATTGCTTTGATTTGTTCCGGGCTAGCTTCAATGCCTCTTTTCGTCACCATATATCCTAAGAATTTACCTGCTTTAACACCAAAGTGACAGTTTGAAGGATTAAGTTTCATGTTGTATTTATCAAGGATATTGAATGCTTCTTCCAAGTCTCTTAGGTGATCCTCAGCTTTTAAGGATTTTACCACCATATCATCTATGTAAACCTCCATAGTTTGTCCAATCTGATCCTTGAACATCATATTCACCAGCCTTTGATATGTTGCACCTGCATTTCTTAATCCGAACGGAATAGCAATATAGCAGTATATACCAGTTGGAGTCATGAAGGTTGTATCCTCTTGGTCGGATGGTTCCATTTGGATTTGTTGAAATCCAGATGAAGCATCCATAAAAGTTAACAGTTCATGACCCGCAGTTGCATCCACCATGGAGTCAATGTGGGGTAAAGGGAAAGGATCCTTGGGACATGCCTTATTTAAATCGGTAAAATCGACACATACCCTCCACTTTCTGTTTTTCTTTTGAACAACAACCACATTGGCCAACCATCTTGGGTACTTGACCTCCCTAATCATACCTGCCCGAAGCAATTTCTCTACCTCTTCCTGGATAATGGCGTTCCTTTCCGGTGCAAACTTTCTTCTCCTTTGATGGATTGGTTTGAAGGATCTGTCAATCCCGAGTTTGTGAGTGATTACATCTTTGGATATACCAGTCATGTCTTCATGTTTCCATGCAAAGGTAGTCTTTCTCCTTTTGAGGAAGGATACGAGGTCTTCTTTCATTTCGCCAAGGATCCCTGATCCGATATAGATTTTGGATTCAGGATCATCAGGATCCATGAGGATTTCTATCACATCCTGCTCTCTTGCCTCCAAGACATCCCTTGGAGGATACCTTGATTGCTATTGTTCCCTTGACTTTGAGGCTGGTTTCATCGATGAAGTGTAGCAATTCTTAGCTTCCTGCTGATCACTATCAATCTTCACTATTCCCCAAGGACTAGGGAGCTTCACACATTGATGGTAAGTGGATGGGACTGCTTTCATATCATGTATCCAAGGCCTGCCAAGGATGACATTACAACAAGATAAACAGTCAATAACACAAAAAATTTTATAAGAGTGTAGGCCTTCGATATATATAGGGAGTTTAATGTCCCCCAGAGTATTCTTAGTTTCGCCACTAAATCCCACGAGCACGGAGGATCTTGGTATGATATCTGATTCAGGAATACCCATTTTCTTTAGAACATCAAGCTGGATAATGTTCACTGAACTTCCTCCGTCAATAAGGATTCTGCGGACAAAATGGTTAGAAATAAAAAGAGTAATAACCAAACCGTCGTGATGAGGATCCTGGATGTCAACACGATCATCCTCATCAAAGGTTATGATTTTTCCTTCGGAGACACTTGATGTTCGAACTGGTCTTTCTCCATTATCCATTTTAGTTTCCTTTGCATGCCTTTTAGCCGCTGAGAAGGATGTGCCGCAAATGTCTGACCCTCCGGAAATAAAGTTTATCACTTGTGCATCTGCTGGAGGGGCTGGAGCCTTCTCAGGGATCCTTTCAGGATCCTGAGTTCTTGACTTTTTCCTTCCCAACAATTCTTTTAGATGCCCCTTGCTCAACAAGTATCCAATTTCCTTTCTTAGTGCAATGCATTCTTCTGTCAGATGCCCAAAATCTTCATGGTATGCACACCACTTTGATTTATCCTTAGTTGCAGCTGGCCTATCATTTTTTCTCGGCCATCTAGCTTTATCACCTAGGTTCTGCATAGCAAGGATTAGTTCATTGTTATCAACACAAAAACAATATTCAGAAATTGGAGGATAATCTTCATCATCCTCTTCTTGATCAACAGAATGCACGTTCTGGTTATCAGTTATGTTGTAGGATCTGAACTTGTTGTTCCTGAATGAGGATCCTTGCTTATCCTGCTTTGAGGATCCTGCTAACCTCTCCTGGATCCTCTTGTCGTCCTCTAGCCGAATGAACCTAAGTGCTCATGTTCTTACCTCATCTAAGTTCCTGCATGGTGTCATAACAAGATCATCATAGAACGACGAATCCCTAAGTAATCCCATTTTAAAGGCCTCAACAGCCGTGGCTATATCTAAGTTGGGAATGTCTAAGGATTCTTTACTGAATTTGGTAATGTAATCCCTTAATGATTCATTATGACCCTGGGTTATCCTATATAGATCACTAGTTAATCGTTCGAATTTTCTACTACAAGAAAACTGATTATTAAACAAGTTAACTAGGTTAGCAAATGAGGTAATAGAATAGGGAGGAAGACTTAGCAGCCATTTGAGAGCTGATCCAGTGAGAGTGGATCCGAATCCCTTGCACAGGCATGCTTCCTTTAACCTTTCTGGAATTGGATTGATTTCCATCCTCTCCCTGTATTGTGCTATGTGTTCTTCAGGATCCGTTGAACCATCATACAACTTCATTGTTGGCACATGGAACCTCTTGGGTATCTCAGCATCACAGATTGGTGGTGCAAAGCGAGATATCTTGTGGCTCCCATCTGCAATCTCTGGGATAGGTTTGACTACTCCTGGAACACTTGATATCATATCCTTTAACTTTTGCAATTCTCTGGCCATGGCATGATTGATACCTGGATCCTGCATAAGACCATGGTTAGTAGTATAAGAATTATTAAAAGTGTTACCTCCCATTGGATTCAGATTAGGAAGATTGGATGTTAATCCATATTGTTGAGACTCTGGAATGATCGAGGGACCAGTAGAAGCATTGGTCTGCATTGGAATAAAATCTCCCTGATGGACATCTGAACTTCCTGTTTGCAAACTCCTCAAGGATCCTGGCATCTGGAAGGATCCCTGAAACTGGGACGCTCCTGGAACGAAGGAGGATCCTTGGACCTGGGATGATCCTGGAACGAAGGAGGATCCTTGAACCTGGGATGATCCTGGAACGAAGGAGGATCCTTGAACCTGGGATGATCCTGGAACGAAGGAGGATCCTTGAACCTGGGATGATCCTGGAACGAAGGAGGATCCTTGAACCTGGGATGATCCTGGAACAAAGGAGGATCCTTGAATCTGCTGCACTCCCGAATATCCTCCTGAATTCGTGAGGGATCCCATATGCTGAGAATAGGATCCCGCTGGCTGGAAATATGAACCTGCTGCCTGGGTCATTGTTGTTGTTCCGTAGTGCACTCCTTTTGGTCCACCCACATATTGAACGCCTGGTACCACTGATGGCTGAGAAGTAATCACCGGAGTATCAAAATTCAAGGATTTCGGCACCAATGGGGAATGATCCTCTGCCGTTGTCTTTTGTTTCTTGAGATCTCCGATTTCTTTGAGAATCCTCTCATTGGTCTTATCCTGTTTCCGTATCTGATCCTTCATCTGCAAAATCAAAGTAAACATGTCACTAGTAGTAGGAGTGTAAGAAGCAGAAGAAGTTGGAGGTTTTGAGAAAATGGGAGTTGGTTTCTTCGCAGCATTCTCAGCATTTTTCTGGGATCCAGAAGGTGGTGGAGGCAAAGGGGGAACGCCTTGAGAAGAAGTGAATGAGGGCATCAAATTTGAAGCATTCTTCGCTGAGGAAGCCATTTGCTCGGTCGTAGTGAACTGAAACAAGCACAGAAATGCGAAATTTTCTAAGAACGAAGCACCAATTGCCCCACGGTGGGCGCCAAACTGTTTGGGTCAAAAAATATGTTGAGGATATTGCAACCAAACTCTTTGTTACGGGGTATGATGCTAATAATGTATATCAATAACGAGGATCACTTCAATGTAAATTGCAGAAATGACACAAGGATTTATACGGGGAAAAAGCCCTTGATCAAGAGTTGATCTCCGGCACAAAAAACCCCGGGTGATGGAAACTACCGATCACCAAGCTCAAATAAATGAATAAATGTTTACAACTTCGGATAGTAACGAGCTAGGTACAAGGATCACTATCGTGAAATGTGTAAAAGTGAGTAAAAATGAGTGAGTGTTTGTTGAGAGCTTCAAGTGTGCGAGTATATGAGTGTGTGTAGCTGAAAATGGCTAAGTTTTTTCTACCAGCTCGTTACCCCTTTTTAAAATAGAAGTTAACTACGCTAACTAACTTTCCGACTTTCGTGCCAAGCTCCCACGTTCTCCACAACGTCCATTTCTGGTCAATCATGTGCGAAATACTCGTGGAATATTCCTTGTTACCGTTGCCAAGACCAAGTCACGTTTATTACTCCTGCGAAGTAATACAAAAATCAAGTAAACAATCGTCAGTATGAGGATCCTTAAAGTGATCCATGATCCTGATCCTGAAGCTCTTCTGAGGATCACCACCTGTCACAGAAGTAAGGATCATTAATTAGGATAACGAATAAGGATCACTAATTGTTAGAAAATCCTCCCCTAACAGGCGCCAAACTGTTTTGGTCAAAAATCAAGCAGTGACAATGCAACCAAACTTTCTGTTGTGAGGTATGATGCTTGAATTGATAAACAACAATAAGGATCACTATGAAATGTATTGAACAAGTGACACAAAGATTTATACGAGGAAAAAGCCCTTGATCAATGAATGATCTCTGGCATAAAAAACCTCGGGTGATGGAAACTACCGATCACCAACTCAAATTAAGCAAGAAATCTATTACAACTTCGGATGATAGCGAGCTAAGTACAAGGATCACTATAGTGTATTGTGTAAAATAGTGTGTAATCGCCAAGTGAGTTAACGAGAGCTGGTGAGAGCAGTTGTACGAGTGTGTGTGTAGCCAAAAATAGCCAAGTGTTTTCTAATTAGCTCGCTACCCCTTTAAAAATGGAAAATATCTACTCTAACTAACATTCCGCAAATGGTGCAAGTCTTCCATGACTCCATAACGTCCACTTCTGACCAAGCACGTGCGGAATAAACATAGAATGTGCTCCAGGAATATTGCCAAGACCAAGTCCACATTGATACTCCTGCAAAACAATTTCGAATTCAAAGTAGACAACCGTTAGTACAAGGATCCTTATGATGATCCATGATCCTGATCCTGCAACATTCTAAGGATCACTACTTCAGACAGAATTGAGGATCACTAAACCCAACAGTAAATGAGGATCACTGATCATTTAGAAATCCACCCCTAACACTTCTAGGTCTACTTCATTTTGAATATCACTACTGATATCAGCCACAAAGTCAGCTAAAGCCTGAGACTTTATGGCATTTCTAGGTTCATATACTAGATCAAAAGCAATTAATTTTACCGACCATTTAGCCATCCTACCAGACATCTCGGGTTTCCTAAGCACGTTCTTAATAGGATAGTTGGTTTTAACATGAATCCTATGTGTTTCAAAATAATGTCTAAGTTTTGTTGACGCCATAACTAGGGCTAAAATTAGTTTTTCTAAGTGGGAATACCTAGTTTCAGCATCTAATAAACTTTTACTGACATAATAGACAGGATACTGCTGACCTTCATGATCTTTTACGAGGACGGCACTTACCGCATTCCCTGACACAGCAAGTGTTAGGGGAGGATTTCTCAATGACCTGTGATCCTCAATTACTGTTGGGTTTGGTGATCCTCACTTCTGTTTGAGTTAGTGATCCTCAGAAGTGTTTCACGATCAGGATCATGGATCATCTTAAGGATCCTTATACTAACGATTGTCTACTTTGAATATGGTATTGTTTTGCAGGAGTACGAGCTTGGACTTGGTCTTGGCGATATTCCTGGAGCATATTCCATGACTTATTCCGCACGTGCTTACCTGAAGTGGACGTTATGGAGTTCGTGGGGGACTTGCATGATTTGCGGAATGTTTGTTAGCTTAGATATTTTTCCATTTTTAAACGGGGGTAGCGAGCTATATAGAAACACTTAGCTATTTTTGGCTAACACACACACTCTTACAACTGCTCTCACCAGCTCTCGTTAATTCACTTGACGATTACACATCTTTTTTACACAATACACTATAGTGATCCTTGTACTTAGCTCGCTATCATCCGAAGTTGTAATACATTTCTTGTTTAATTTGAGTTGGTGATCAGTAGTTTCCATCACCCGAGGTTTTTTATGCTGGAGATCATTCATTGATCAAGGGCTTTTTCCTCGTATAAATCTTTGTGTCACTTGTTCATTTCATTTCTGAGTGATCCTTATTGTTGTTCATCAATTCAAGCATCATACCTCACAACAGAAAGTTTGGTTGCATTATCATTGCTTGATTTTTGACCAAAACAGTTTGGCGCCCACCGTGGGGCAATTGGTGCTTCATTCCTAAGAAAATTCATATTTTTGTGGTCATTTCGGTTCGTTACAACCAGGCAGATGGCTTCCTCAACGAAGAACACTTCAAGCTTAATGCCGTCATTCAGTTCTTCACAAGGCGTTCCTCCTTTGCCTCCACCACCTTCTGGATCCCAGAAGAATGCTGAGAATGCTGCGAAGAAACAAACTCCCATTTTCCAAAAACCATCAACTTCTTCTGTTTCAACTAATCCTACTACTAATGATCTTTATGCTCTGATTTTGCAGATGAGGAATCACGCACAAGAGCAGGACAAAACCAACGAAAGGATCCTCCGGGAGATCGCTGAGATCAAGAAACAGAAGAAATCAGTGGAGGATCACTCTCCTCTGATGCCAAGGTCACTGAACTTCGACACTCCAGTCATAACTTCCCAGTACTCAACAGCTCCGGATGTGCAATACTTGGGTGAATTACCAGGAAGATGTTATGGAACAACAACAATGAATTAGGCATTTGGCTCTCACTACCAGCCTCAGGGATCCTATTTTCATCCATCGGGATCCTCTATTCAGCATCAAGGATCCTTCAGCTCAGGAGGATATTTGGGAATGCATGCAGTTCAAGGATCCTCCCAGGTCCAAGGATCCTCCCAGGTCCAAGGATTCTCCATTGTTCCAGGATCCTTTCAGATTCAAGGATCCTCTCAGCCTCAAGGATCCAACGTCTTTCAGGATCAAGGATTCTTGAGAAGTATGCAGCCCAGAGCTCAGATGTTCATCAGGGAGACTTCATACCAATGCAAACCATTGCTTCATCTGGTCCTTCGATCATACCAGAATCCCGCCAATATGGATACACATCTGGAATTCCAAACATGAATCCCGTGGGAGGTAACACTTTCAATAATTCATATAACACTAACCATGGCTTAATGCAGGATACTGGTATCAATCAGGCTATGGCCAGGGAGTTACAGAAGCTCAAGGATATGATATCCAGTGTTCCAGGAGTGGTTAAACCCATTCCTGAGATTGCAGATGGTAGCCATAGGATATCTCGTTTTGCACCACCCTTATGTGATGCTAAGATACCCAAAAGATTCCAGATACCATCCATGAAACTATATGATGGTTCAACGGATCCAGAGGAGCATGTAGCTCAATACAGGGAGAGGATGGAGATCAATCCAATTCCTGAAAGGTTAAAAGAAGCATGTCTATGCAAGGGATTTAGATCCACACTCACAGGGTCTGCTCTTAAATGGCTGCTATGTCTTCCCCCTTACTCTATTACTTCATTTGCTAATCTAGTTAATTTGTTTAATAGTCAATTTTCTTGTAGTAGGAAATTTGAATGATTAACTAGTGATTTATATAGGGTAACTCAAGGTCAAAATGAATCACTTAGAGATTATATCACTAAGTTTAGTAAAGAATCCTTAGATATCCCTAACTTGGATATTGCTACGGCTGTAGAAGCCTTTAAAATGGGATTGCTTAGGGATTCATTGTTCTATGATGATCTTGTTATGACCCCTTGCAGGAATCTTGATGAAGTAAGAACCAGGGCCCTTAGGTTCATCCGCCTAGAGGATGACAAAAGGATCCAGGATAGATTGACAGGATCCTCAAAACAGGAGAAGCAAGGATCCTACTTCAGGAACAACAAATCAAAGTCTTACAATAGATCTGATAACCAAAACGTGCATGCAGTGGAACAAGAAGAGGATGATGAGGATTATCCTCCTATTTCTGAATACTGTTTTTCTGTTGATAACAATGAACTAATCCTTGCAATGCAGAATCTAGGTGAGAAAGCTAGGTGGCCAAGGAAGAGTGATAAGCCAGCTGCTACAAAGGATAAGTCCAAGTGGTGTGCATATCATGAGGATTTTGGGCATCTCACTGAAGAGTGCATTGCACTGAGAAAGGAAATTGGTTACTTGTTGAGCAAGGGGCATTTGAATGAGCTTTTGGGACGAAAGAAATCAAGGATCCAGGATCCTGAAAGGATCCAGGATCCTGAAAGGATCCCGGAAAGGGCTCCTGCTCCTCCAGCAGATGCACAAGTCATAAACTTCATATCCGGTGGATCGGACATTTGTGGTACCTCCTTTTCAGCAGCAAAAAGACATGCTAAGGAAACCAAGATGGATGATCGTGTTGACGTCCAGGATCCTCATCATGATGGTCTTGTAATTACATTATTTATTTCTAACCACTTTGTTCGCAGGATCCTTATAGATGGAGGAAGCTCTGTGAACATCATTCAGCTTGATGTCCTCAAAAAGATGAATATCCCAGAGTCTGATATTATCCCAAGATCCTCAGTACTTGTGGGATTCAGTGGAGAAACTAAGAATACATTGGGGGACATCAAACTCCCAATCTATATTGAAGGATTGCATTCTTATCAAAAAAATTGTGTTATAGATTGCTTATCATGTTGCAATGTTATCCTTGGCAGGCCATGGATACATGATATGAAGGCAGTTCCATCCACCTATCATCAATGTGTAAAGCTTCCAAGTCCTTGGGGAGTGGTGAAAATTGAGAGTGATCAACAAGAAGCTAAGAATTGCTATACCTCATCAATGAAGCCAGCCTCAAGACCAAGGGAGTAATAGCAATTAAAGTATCCTTCAAGAGATGTCTTGGAGGCAAGAGAACAGGATTTGACAGAAATCCTCATAGATCCTGAGGATCCTGAATCCAAGATCTTCATAGGATCAGGGATCCTTAGCGACATCGAACAGGAGCTAGTATCCTTCCTTAAGAGGAGGAAATCCACCTTTTCCTGGAAACATGAGGACATGACAGGTATATCTAAGGATATAATTACTCATAAACTTGGCATTGACAGGTCATTCAAGCCTATACATCAAAAGAGGAGGAAGTTTGCACCTGAAAGGAATGCTATTATCCAGGAAAAGGTAGATAAGCTACTTCGAGCAGGTATGATAAGAGAGGTTAAGTATCCAAGATGGTTAGCCAATGTGGTTGTTGTTCAAAAGAAAAATGGAAAGTGGAGGGTATGTGTCGATTTTACTGATTTAAACAAGGCATGTCCCAAGGATCCTTTCCCATTACCCCACATTGACTCCATGGTGGATGCTACCGCGGGTCATGAGTTGTTGACTTTTATGGATGCTTCATCTGGATTTCAACAAATTCAGATGGAACCATCTGATCAAGAGGATACAGCCTTTATAACCCCAACTGGTATATACTGTTATATTGTTATGCCGTTTGGATTAAGGAATGCAGGTGCTACTTATCAAAGGCTAGTCAATATGATGTTCAAAGAACAAATTGGACACACTATGGAAGTCTATATAGATGACATGGTGGTTAAGTCCAAGAAAGCTGAGGATCACCTTAAAGACTTGGAGGAAGCATTCAATATCCTTGATAAATTTAATATGAAACTAAATCCTTCCAAGTGTCATTTTGGTGTTAAGGCAGGTAAATTCTTAGGCTATATGGTGACAAAGAGGGGCATTGAAGCAAGTCCAGAGCAAATTAAGGCTATTGTGAATATCAAATCTCCTGCCAATGCTAAGGATGTGCAAAGATTGACGGGCAGGATCACAGCCTTGAACAGATTCATATCCAAATCCTCAGAAAAGTGTAAGGAATTCTACGACATCCTGAGGAAGAACAAGAAATTTGAATGGACTGAGAAGCATGAACGTGCCCTCAAAGCTCTTAAGGATTACCTATCCTCAGCCCCAGCCTTGATGAAACCAGAAAAAGGGGATGTATTATCCTTGTACCTAGCAGTATCCTCAAAAGCAGTAAGTGCGGTCCTTGTTAAGGATCACCAAGGTACACAACATCATGTCTATTATGTAAGTAAGAGTTTACTTGATGCTGAATCCAGGTATTCGCACTTAGAAAAACTTATCCTTGCATTAATTATGGCGTCTACTAAATTAAGACATTATTTTGAGACTCATGCCATTATTGTTATGACTAATTTTCCAATTAAGAATGTTCTCAGGAAACCTGAAATGTCAGGAAGGATGGCTAAGTGGGCAGTGAAGCTAAGTGCATATGATATAAGATATGAACCAAGGACTGCCATCAAATCCCAAGCCTTAGCTGACTTTGTGGCAGATTTTAGTAGTGATTTGCAAAAGGAGGCTGAGTTAGAAGTCCAACAGCTTGGAGAAACCAAGGATCCTTGGGTATTATTCACTGATGGAGCCTCCAATGTCAAAGGAACAGGGCTTGGAATACTACTAAAATCGCCACAGGGGGACATAATACCCCACTCCATAGCTTGTGAATTTCAAACTACCAACAATGAGGCTGAGTATGAAGCCTTGATAGCTGGTTTGCAAATTGCTAAGCATATGAGGATCTGGTATCTTGAGGTACATGTAGATTCATTATTAATCACTAATCACTTTAATGGATCCTATGCTGTTAAAGGCGAAAAGCTAATCAAATATTTGGAGATAGTCAAAGAATTGGCACTCTCTTTTGTATCCTTTAGTTTGACACAGGTACCAAGGGAAGAGAATGCAGAAGCTGATGCATTAGCCAATCTAGGATCATCTTTGAAGATCCCTGAGGATATCAAGATCCCTATTATCTATATCCTGACCCCTGCTATCGAGGATCATGTAGCTATGGAGATAGGAGAAGATTCTGCAATCATCCCTAGTGGTGATACTCAACCTCATTCAGGATCATGGATCCTCCCAATCATGAGATATATACAACATGGAGAGATTCCTACAGGAGAAAACCCAAGGGCTTTCAAAATTAAGGTATCTCAATTTACAATATTAAATAATATGTTGTATAAACGATCTCTTGCAGGACCATATCTAAGATGCATTGAGGATCCTGAAATCCAAGAAGTCCTAAAGGATTTCCATGAAGGAGATTGTGCAAACCACACTGGGGGCAGGGCATTATTCTCAAGGATCCTGAGGACAGGATACTATTGGCCCACTATAAAGAAGGATGCTGTGGAGTATGCCAAGAAGTGTGATCCTTGTCAGAGGCATAGTAATATCCTTCACCAACCAGCAGAACTCTTGCATCCTATATCCTCTTCCTGGCCATTCATGAGATGGGGAGATGGGGAATGGATATAGTTGGAAAGCTTCCTAAGGCACCTGGTGGAAAAGTGTTCATGCTTGCTATGACTGATTATTTCTCTAAGTGGATAGAGGCTGAAGCCTTTGCTCAAGTCAGAGAAAAGGAAGTTATATCCTTTATTAAAAGAAACATTATTACTAGATTTGGTATCCCTTCTGAGATTATTTGTGATAATAGATCCCAATTTATTGGGAATAGAACCACTAACTTTTGTGACAGCTGGGGGATTAAGATGATAACATCAACACCAGTCCACCCACAAGCTAATGGTCAGGCAGAATCATACAACAAGATCATCATCAAGAATTTGAAGAAGAAACTTGGATCCAAGAAAGGAAAATGGGTAGAAGAACTACCTTATGTGCTTTGGGCTGATAGGACAACTCCCAAGAATGCTACAGGCCAAACTCCATTTTCTTTGGTATTTGGGGCAGAATAAGTGATCCCTACAGAGATGGTGGTTCCAACTGCAAGAACAAGCATTCGTGATCCTGAAGAGAACGCTGAAAACTTGGTTCAAGACTTGGATACTATAGAAGAAATCATGGATTTGGCAAGGATAAGGATAGCTAGTTATCAACAAAGGATGGCTGGAGCCTACAACAAAAATGTCAGGATTAGGAAATTCCAAGTTGGTGATATGGTATTAAGGAAAGCATTTCAGAATACCACCAATCCTGCTGATGGAAAGTTGGCACCAAAATGGGAAGGCCCCTATTTGATTGAAGCTGAAGCAGGAAAGGGGGCATATCGATTGCTAACAATGGAAGGTGATTTGCTACCAAGAGCTTGGAATGCTGTCCATTTGAAGAAATATTTTATGTGACAAGGATCCATGATCCTCACCCCGACAAGTATCCTTGAAGGATCCTTACAGAGTAGATGATCCTCATCTTGGTAACATTCTAATCTCAAACTATTTCATTCTTTTATTCTCTTATATAAGGATAAGGATCTTGCATCCTTTATCCTCCTTTCACTTGATTCTGAGTTTTGAAGGTTCAGGTATCCTTAACTGAGGATTGAGTATCCACAGAAGTATCCAGTCATTTGGGCTTGACCCCAGTCATTTGGGCTTGACCCCAGTTATTTGGGCTTGACCCCAGTCATTTGGGCCTGTCCCCAGTTTGGGCCTGTCCCCAGTTTTGCCAGTAGCGCACGATGATCCTGGTATAGTTCATGGCAATGGGACCAGTACTCGCTTTAGGGGCTGACAATTTCATTGTACTGGCTATATTCAGGATCCTACGTATAATGGTAGACGTACCATACATCCGTTCCTAAGGTTTCTAACGTTTTCACGTTAGCTAAGGTTTTGGCATTTTCATGTCACTAAGTTTGGATAGTCGCCAGTAAGGGCCATACTCCAGTTTACATACGATCCTTTGGGCTTGTCCCCAGTTATCCTTTGGGCTTGTCTCCAGTTATCCTTTGGGCTTGTCCCTAGTATATTGGGCTTGTCCCAGAATTGTTGGGCTTGTCCCCAGTTGCTAACTTTTATCTTATATTGGCTTAGTCCCAAGTTGTATCCTATTTCAAGTTTTTGAAGCTAAACGACCAAGGATCCTTGATCCTTACCTTCTGCTAAGGTTTGTCTTTTGGGTTATCCTGATTATAAGTGTTAAAGGATAGGATCCTAACTTGGATTCTCAGGTATGATCCTTAACTATTTTGATTTTATTCATTATTTATCTGAATAACCCTTATCCTTTGACAACTGAACTTATGATCCTTAAACTATATTACTTTTCAGAACTTATCAATTATGGGATATGTGATCCTTGATCATATCCTAAACTTTTTGGGGATATTTCTTAAACTTTTTCTTTACTTGATAAGTTTAAACAAAATGAACATCACAACAGTTGGAAAGTAAAATATTAACAAGGATATCAACACAGGATAAGCCAAAAAGTTAAAGTTATTTTATTCACAAATATTAAACCATTTAAGGTTGTCAAAATTGCCAACCCACATTTCTACCAGCAAAACGTGGCCCGTCCACATGGGTTGGCAAAGGGTGTCCATTGTTCATTGGTCTAGAAAGTGCAGGAATCAAAAGACGGCAGGATCACAATGGCTTCATCCCCCAAACAGAGGATCCCTCCACCATTTGTAATCCTACCTATTGTTCGAAGGATCCATGATCCTTAGCCCTAATTACTATTGTTTAAGTACAACCCATCATTGTTCAACAAAAAACACCATAACCAAATAACCAAACTTAAAAAAAAAATGGGCTCCGGCTACGTCTAGAAATGTCCTTCATCGCCCATTCATACAGCCTATCCCTTCGCTGCATCACCGTCTCCTCCAGCTCCTATATCCTTCACCTGATCCTTGCCACTGCCACCAGCTTCGATTGCCAGAACCTCGTCAGCCTCATCTTCATCATCCTCCAACTCAGCCAGCCTAGCCTTCCAGCCCTCCATGTCCCAGTTGCTCCTGTCAAAGGCAGGATCCTGAGCTTCTTGGGCCATCTGTAGCTTGGTCTTGTACATGGCGATGGCAGCGGAGACCTTAGCATCCTTTGTGATCTCGTGCTTCTCGTAATCAGCATTGATCTGAGTAGCAACTATCTGAGCTTTGGCATCATTGAGATCCTTTTCAAGGGAAGCAATCTTGTGATCCTTGAGCACCGCCACTTTTTGGAGGTCAGAGTATTTCTCCTCAAGTTCTTCTACATTCCCAACATAGTCCTCGATCTCAGCAAATTTCTACAAAGAAGACAATGCAAAGATTAGAGTCAAGTGATTCTCAAATGGGCAGGATAACTAAGCTAAGTCAGTGATCCTTACATCTGTGAAATACTCGAGGAACTGATGGCGGATTAGAGGCAAGCCTTGTAGGTTGTCAGCTTCAGAGGTCTTCCTCTTCGTTCCTCCTCTTCCCTTTGAAGTGGTTGCCTTGGGGATTACAACGGAGGGGCTAGTAGCAGACTTTTTCTTTGAGGATCTGACGGTGTCAAGATCAGTAACACTGAATTTGGAGGCAGATTTTGAGGATTTCCCGGCGCCTACACACCCAAAACAGATAAGTATCCTTATCCTATTTCTATTTAACTATTTATTTAAACATTTAACTATACAAAAAACAGGATACTTACTTGACATAGTGACAGAACCTGAGGATACTTCTTGAGAATCCTGGGTGTTTGTTTTGAATGATCTTGTTGCAGGATCAAGTTTTCTGAAAGCAGCAAGCCTTTCCTTGGTGGCAGGTGATGGTATAAGGTGCGAAACAGAGATAGCTGTACAACAGAAACAAAAGGGTGTTAGTGATCCTTATACAAAAACAAGGTTATCTGGTGATCCTTCTCAGGATCCTCTATCCTACCATGGGTGGTCCACTTCCTTGGCAGATCCTTTCCATCCGGGATAGAATCCCTTCTGACAAAGAAGAATCGCCGTTTCCAGTTAGTATCGTTCTTAGTGGCTTTGAAGATGGGGTGTTCTACACCGGGTTTACGCTTGAATAGATATCGGTGGGATCCAAATGTTGTGAGGTCATACATCTCTGCCAATTCCGACATTCCTAGAGCAATTCCTTCTTGCTCAATGATCCTCTCAAGGGTATATAAGACCCTCCAGATCATTGGCATAGCTTGAATGTAGGAGATGCCGGTGAGGGAGAAAAAAGACTGGGTGAATTCAGGGAAAGGATACGAGTATCCTATTGTGAAAGGAGTGACCGGGAAAGCTACCCAAGTTTCAGAAACGTAATCACTTAGAACGGTGGGATCAAATGGTTTGAAATAGGTGTTCGCCGGAAAGCAATGTCGGATTCTGTCTATTTGTGGATCAGTGAAGCAGCACCTTTCATTCGCCGAATCTTTGATGATCCCCTGGCTCTTAAGAGGACTGTCCTTCTTGTGATCCTTAGCAGGAGAGGATCTTAACATCATCTTGATTATGAAGAAGGTGAAGAAAAAGGAGCAGAAAAGAAAACGTAAAGGAAGAAGAGGAAGAGAGATACCTGCTTGATCTTCGGATATGAATTTAAAGGAAGTTTCTCTTGAATTTAAATGCGGATTGATCTCTATCCATAACTTCAATTTATAATGATGGTTTTGCAGGATAGTCACCTCAATGACGTCATGCTCGTAACGTCTAGTCCGACTACAACGGCTAGTTATCCGTTGATTCATTGCGGATAAGAACGAGAAAATATAACTCGTTATTTTACATTATTACTCCTTATATTTTGGGGTCAATTGTTAGGGGAGGATTTCTCAATGACCTGTGAACCTCAATTACTGTTGGGTTTGGTGATCCTCACTTCTGTTTGAGTTAGTGATCCTCAGAAGTGTTTCAGGATCAGGATCATGGATCATCTTAAGGATCCTTATACTAACGATTGTCTACTTTGAATATGGTATTGTTTTGCAGGAGTACGAGCTTGGACTTGGTCTTGGCGATATTCCTGGAGCATATTCCATGACTTATTCCGCACGTGCTTACCTGAAGTGGACATTATGGAGTTCGTGGGGGACTTGCATGATTTGCGGAATGTTTGTTAGCTTAGATATTTTTCCATTTTTAAACGGGGGTAGCGAGCTATATAGAAACACTTAGCTATTTTTGGCTAACACACACACTCTTACAACTGCTCTCACCAGCTCTCGTTAATTCACTTGGCGATTACACATCTTTTTTACACAATACACTATAGTGATCCTTGTACTTAGCTCGCTATCATCCGAAGTTGTAATACATTTCTTGTTTAATTTGAGTTGGTGATCGGTAGTTTCCATCACCCGAGGTTTTTTATGCCGGAGATCATTCATTGATCAAGGGCTTTTTCCTCGTATAAATCTTTGTGTCACTTGTTCATTTCATTTCTGAGTGATCCTTATTGTTGTTCATCAATTCAAGCATCATACCTCACAACAGAAAGTTTGGTTGCATTATCATTGCTTGATTTTTTACCAAAACAGCAAGGTATAGGGATAGTGGTTCGCCATCTTCAGGTTTCATTAACAGAGGTGCGGTTGAAAGATACTGTTTCAAATCCTGCAAGGCTGTTTCATGCTTTGCTCCCCATTCAAACTTCTTATTCTTCTTCAGGATATCATAAAACTCCTTGCACTTTTCCGAGGATCTTGAAATAAATCTGTTCAATGCTGCCACTCGCCCTGTTAACCGTTGAACATCCTTCATATTTGAAGGTGATTTGATATCCAAAATAGCTTTAATCTGCTCCGGGCTTGCTTTTATCCCTCTTTTAGTGACCATATATCCTAGGAACTTTCCTACCCCCACTCCGAAATGGCACTTAGCAGGATTTAGCTTCATGTTATACTGATCCAGGATATCAAATGCACCCTTGATATCCTGGAGGTGATCCTCAGCTTTTTTAGATTTTACTACCATGTCGTCGATGTATACCTCCATAGTGTCCCCCAGCTTGTCTTTGAACATCATGTTCACCAATCTTTGATACGTTGCACCTGCATTTTTCAAACCAAAGGGCATAGCAGTGTAGCAATAAATACATGTTGGTGTCATGAAGGCAGTATCCTCTTGATCAGAAGGTTCCATTTGGATCTGTTGGAATCCTGAAGATGCATCCATGAAGGTCAACATCTCATGGCCGGCAGTAGCGTCCACCATTGAGTCAATATGAGGAAGAGGAAATGGGTCTTTGGGACAAGCTTTGTTTAAGTCTGTGTAATCTACACAAACTCTCCATTTCCCATTTTTCTTTTGCACCACAACTACATTCGCAAGCCATTTAGGAAACTTCACTTCTCTAATCATCTTGCTCCTTAGTAGTCTTTCAACTTTGGATGATCACATTTCGCTCCGGAGCAAATTTCCTTCTCTTTTGTTGGACAGGCTTGAATGACCTGTCAATAGCGAGCTTATGTGTTATAATATCCTTGGAAATACCTGTCATATCCTCGTGTTTCCATACGAATGTTGACATCCTGCATTTCAAAAAATTAGTCAATTGATCTTCAATATCCTGAGGGATATTGGTTCCCACGAGCACCGAGATATCCAGATTATTCTGATCCAGGATTACTTTCTTTACATCCTGTTCTGAAGCCTCCATGATATCCTGGCCTCGAATCTTTAATCGCTATGCTGCACTTGGCTTTGTTGAGGATTTCATCAAAGAAGAATAGCACTCCTTTGCTTCCTGTTGATCACTTTCCACCTTGACAACTCCCCAAGGAGTAGGGATCTTGATGCATTGATGGTATGTTGACGGAACGGCTTTCATATCATGGATCCAAGGCCTACCTAGTATAATATTATAGCAGGATAAAGAGTCCATGACACAAAAGCGCTGCTTTGAGTTGACCCCTTGAATATACACAGGCAACTTTATCTCCCCTATGGTATTCCTAGCTTCTCCACTGAAACCAACGAGCACAGTGAACTTCGAAGTAATGTCCATCGGAGATACATTCATCCTCTTCAATGTTTCCAGCTGAATTATGTTGACAGAGCTGCCATTATCCACTAATATCCTGCGTACAAAATGGTTAGCAACATATAACGTTATCACTAAGGCATCATGATGGGGATCTTGGACAGTATCCCTGTCATCATTATCGAACGTGATGACTTTGTCAGTTGTGAGGGTTGACATCCTTGTCGGCTTATCTCCCCTTTCTGCTTTAGCTTCCTTCGCGTGCCTTTTTGCCGCAGAATATGATGTGCCGCATATGTCGGATCCTCCTGAAATAAAGTTAATTATTTTTGCATCTGCAGGAGGTGACGCTGCCCGTTCAGGATCCTTCTCGGGATCCTGACCTTTATTCTTCTTTCTTCCCAAGAGGTCCTTCAGATATCCCTTACTCAAGAGATAACTTATTTCCTTTCTCAAAGCGATACAATCTTCAGTAACATGCCCAAAATCCTCATGGAAGGCACACCACTTGGACTTGTCCTTCCAATCAGCCTTTTGTTGATTCTTCCGGGGCCACCTTGCTTTGTCTCCTAAACCCTGCATAGCATACATCAGTTCAGGTATGTTAGAAAAACAATATTCAGACAACTCAGGATACTCCTCAGGATCCTCGTCTTCAACAGCATTCACTTTTTTGCCATCGTTTCTGCCATACGGTTTAGAACGGTATGGTTTATACGAGGATTCTGATTTCCTATTGGTTGAATCATAAGTTGTGGACGAATTCATCCTTTCTTGAATCTTTCTATCATCCTCCAGACGAATGTATCTCAAGGCCCTGTTACGAGCTTCGTCCAGATTCCTGCATGGATTCATTACAAGATCTTGGTAAAATTGAGAATATTTCTGCAATCCCATCTTGAACGCTTGCACGGCCGTTGCAACATCAAGATGTGGGATATCCAAGGATTCCCAACTAAACTTGTTCACATAATCCCACAAGGATTCCTGAGGCCCTTGAGTTATCCTGTAAAGGTCACTGGTTAATTTCCAAAACTCCGACTGCAAGAAAATTGACTGTTAAATAAATTAACTAAATGAGCAAAAGAAGTAATCGAGTGAGGAGGAACGTTTAACAGCCATTTCAAGGCCGATCCTGTTAAGGTGGAACCAAAACCCTTGCATAGGCATGCTTCCTTGAGCTCTGGAGGGATAGGGTTAATCTTCATTCTTTCCCTATGCTGGGCAATATGCTCCTCAGGATCCGTAGTCCCGTCATAGAGCTTCATTTTGGGGGTTTGAAATCTTTTTGGAATTTCAGCATCACAAATAGGATATGCGAACCGGGATATCATGTGGCTATCCTGGGATACTTCAGGAATTGGCTGAACTACCCCAGGTACACTGGATATCATGTCCTTCAGTTTTTGAAGCTCCCTGGAAAATGTTGACGTCATACCTACATCCTGCAAAGATCCAACACCATTAGTAGCAAGAGTATTATTATTATTAGATACATTACTAACTTGGGGGTTCTGGCCATATCCTGAAGCATATCCTGAGCTCCTTACAGTTGATACTCTTACTGAAGAAGGTATCTCAGGAGTATGATTCTAGGAACGGGTAGGAACAACATTCCCCCGGTTATCCTCAGTATAGACTGCAGAACTGAAGTTCAAAGCCCTAGGTTGCAAGGGAGTGACAGTATCTTCGGCAGGCCGACTCGGGCCAGACTTCAAGAGTTGTATCTCTCTCATCAGCATCTGGTTGGTCTCCTGCTGCTGCCTCATCTGTTCCTGCACACTTCCAAACAAATTTAAAATCTCTTTGTTAGAAGCTAAAACAGGACTGGATCCCTGGACATTGCGAGCAGGGATAATATCCCGAGCCACATGATTTTCGGTTTCTTGCGAAGAGGCTTGCATTCTCGGAGGAGGTGGTGGAAGCACCGGACCAATTGTTGCAGAGGTTGTAGCAGACACGGTGGAAGAGCTCATGTTTGATCTTGAGGCCATTGAAAATAGTGTGGCAAAAAGTTTTGAGAATAGAAAACCAAGTAACGATTTTACAAAAGCTTTTAGTAGAAATAGCACCACTTGCCCCACGGTGGGCGCCAAATTGTTTTGGTCAAAAATTACCGAAGCAATTAAGTGATCAAATTAGTTAAGTGAGGTAGTGTGCTAGAAAATGTGTAGAAGATATGCTAATTAAGTTATTTGCAAAAACCAGTTTCAGGATACGGCTCAGGATATAGAGTTGTATCTGTGATCAAACAATGAGCAAAAATGTAAAGGGGTGACACGAGATGTACGAGGAAAGCCCTTGATCAATCTAGATCGCCGGCATAAAACCTCGGGAGCTGACAATCGCAGCTGCCTTGTTCTTCTATTGCTTCAAATATCAGGATACAGTGCAGGATATGATGCGGATCAATTAGGTGTTACAATATAATTTGAGTACAAGTGTTGGTGTGTAGTGATTGCTAGTAATTAGAGAGTAAAGTGTGCGAATGAAGTGAGTGCCTTAACTTGATCCGATCGTACTATTTATAGCTAACCGAAAACAACTAACTTTCCTAATAAACCGAGATGCCCCGAATATTCCCAAGTAATCGTTGTAGTCCTGGTCTTTCGGGATCAACGTCTCTATTCCAACTGATTTGCCAGAGTCTTGGGGGGAAAAGTCTTCTTGAACGTTGGAGACTTGTAACTCTTAATCTGCACGTGATCAATTCAGTTAATACCAGGATATCAAACCAGGATGTTACCAATATCCTGATCCGGTATCCTGATCACAATCAAAAGCAGAATATTAGTCAGGATATATACTCGGAAAATGACCCATAACAACAGCATACCAGTTTCAATGATTTAGGGTTTTGTAATAGAGACATGCAGGACGTAATCATTTTTGTATACCTGTGATATATAACATTTAATATTAACTGTTAGTATTAATACACAATGTGTTAAAATGTAATCTTATGTCATGAGAATATTATTCCTAATTCATAATGTGCAATAGATCTCTTCTGTATACCGTTCCAATATATCAGTAAATATATATATATATATATATATATTCGTAAAATATCTCTTTTCGCGTAATCGTACATGGGTTAGGTTATTTTGGAGCAACTTATATCTTATTGACTTATAAAATTTAATAAGTTGTCTTTATAATGTTTAGGTTAGCTTATTTAAGTTATTTTTGTGTGTTGAGAAGTTGTTGTTGATAAGTTAGTATTTGTAACTCCTCACTTATGACTTATATAAGTTAATAAGTACTTTTTGAGAAAGAACCCCAAAAATAAAAAAAAATTATAACAGAATCATATGTTTTCATCCGTGTGTGTTTGTGATTCCTTTTTAAAAATGACTTATTAACTTAGATAAGTGACAAGTGAGAAGTTAGAAATTCTGAATTCTCAAAAATGGCTTGTCAACACACAAAACCCTTTAAAATAAGCTAACCCAAACACTCAAAAAACAACTTATTAACTTTTATAAGTCAATAAGTCATAAGTTGCTCCAAAATAAGCTAACCCAAACACCCCCTATTGTTTGATTGCAACTTTTTCATATATTATTATCATTATACTGTAAACATTAGTTCGACAGTGTCCATAACGTGCAATACATAAGATATATATCAACTATACATAACATATGAGAGGTTGAAGATGATTGAAACCTTAAATCAGATTTGAGGTCTACAAACAAGTTATTCGCCGGAGTAACCATCATATGTCACTGATTAAGTATCTAACAGAGATTTAGAAAACTAATAGAACTTAAACCGTTAAGATTTACAATCGGAAGTTACCTTTTTGTCGATCAAATCTTCGGCGGCGATGATCTTCAAGGAGATATGAAACGCCGGTGATGATGAAGTTGTTTTGATTGTGATAGATATGATGTTGATTGCGTATCTTTTTATTATCTTTTATATTTTATTGTTTGTTTAGTTAAATAAAGAAATACTTGAATATTAGTGGTATGGATAGTGTTAATATTATCCATGGTATTGCAACTGATTCTATATATTGTGTTATTGCGTCTGCTTATTGTGTTTTGCAACTAGGTGGGTTTTCTATACATTATGTTATGTGTTCTTGTCATTGTGTTTAGTTTGTATCCAATGGATATTAATTTTATTAAATTAAATATAAAGAAAGATTAAAGAGTGAAATATGTATAAAATATTATACGCTACAATTAACACTTCCTAAGATTTCGACGACTCTCGCCTTCTTCCACGCGATTTCATTTTTTCTTTTGTTTTGTAGATCGGCTAGGATGTCCCAGATTTTCTGATCCTGTTTCAACAGTTGTGTGATAAACTCTTCTGCGTTGTTCTTGAAATCTGATGGGGGAGAGTGGAGGACGTCATCAAGCTATCCGATGCTGCTCCATAGTTCGGTTATTTCAAATCAAAGTATCAACACTAGTTAGAGTCGTTTTATTTACGACTCGGTAGAGCTCGGACACGTAGTTTAGCTACGTTTAATTAGAAACTTATAATTATTCCTTAATTAGGAATGCTTTAGTTGCACGCTAGCGAGTTCACATTGTTGGAATGACATCACGGAATCACACTTTAGCTAGCTTTGCACAAGGACATCAAGGTGAGTTCATAACCCCACCTTTTTACGGTTTTACATTTTGATAAATGTTTTCGGGTGGAAAGACATGCACGTTTTGCAAAAGCATACAAGGCTTTTGACGAACTTACATTACACATTTCTAAATCATGCTTCTAAACAAGTTTTGACTAATACAAATGGTTTGTGAATTACGACAAGCACAAATGGTTTACAAATGACTTATGTTTTATACCGGTTTTTCAAACAAGCGTATTTTTCAAAATATGCATACACACGAATTCTATGCCCTGTGAGTTCATGTCCCCTTTTCGTCTTAAATACTTTTCAAGCTTTACAACTATCGGGAAAAATACCTGTAAAATAGTATGATAAGTCAAGGAATGAAACACCTTAGATCATGTGAGAAATTAGGGCCATAACTAAAGCTCCATTAATCCAAGTTTGGACCAAGGAACAAAAGGGTTAGATCTAATGGGTTTTGGCGAGCCCCACTCATGGCCATTCGTTTGCTTAGGAGTGCTTTTGTTGCCCTACGACATGGTGTCGATACAATTAAAATCTTCTAGGGTTTGGATTGCTTCCTATTTCGTCACACATATTAATGTCCTCGCGAAACATTAATGATCAACGATTTCATTGACGCTTTTCATACTACATCATTACATACAGATACATTGTATACAACTCACATTTTATGGATACATTTTATACAACTCACATTTTACAGATACATTCTACATGATACATACAAACATTCATAGTACTCAGTTACAGATACGTTTTACAAGTTACATACCATGTTTTCCTACAAAGTTTCTATATAACTTGACAAGAAAATGATTTTAAATTCGTTTTCTCAATATTATTTCACAAACCGGTTATTCAAAAGATTTATTTCAAATCTTTTACAAACAAACTATGAACTCGCTCAACTTTATGTTGACTTTTTCGCATGTTTCTTTCTCAGGTTGCATTTCTAAGAAAAGGCACGGTTGGAATAGGAGAACCATGAAGAGTCGAGTACTTAGTGGGCGTTCAATTTCTAGAAAGTCTTTATTTATTTGCTTCCGCTGTGCAATGAAGATACCAGTCCAGTCACGCCAGCTCTGATAATTTCGGGGTGTGACATACTAGCCCATGTCAAAGGGTTTGGTTTGACGGATAACTGAAAAAACTCAACCAAATAGCCACCAATAACAAAACCAAATGGTTTTAAAATCTCATTAACCATAACTTTGGTTTCGGTGGCGGTGGAGATTCAAAACGCAACAAACAAGATAACGTTGTGTTTCCCGCCGCATCGCACGGGCACCCCACCAGTTACATAGTAAACGAAAATATGATAATCGACACAAAATATAATAAATCAACTAAACTGCAAATTGCATAAAATATATATTACATATTAAATGAAACTATAATAATCATCTAACACAAAATATAATACTGCAAATTACATCATGGCCGATTAATCACACACACACAAACTAAATACTAATACTGAAGAAACACTAGATAAATGGTCGGAACCGAAATATCTAGGGGGTTTGAATCCGCATAAAAGGGTTAGCTCTCTCTCGGTTGATTCAGTTGCAGCTGATCTTCTTCTCCGGTGATTCTGCAAAAAAGAGAACCGTTAGCCTCGCCAAGGGGAGAAGAGGGTTCTCTCCTTGACCCGACTCCGGTGTGAGAATAAGTATTGGTAATGGAGAAGAGAAAGTATTTGAGAAGTGGGTGTAATCTGTCTTCATACCTGAACAGTTCTCGTATTTATAACCGGGAGTTTGGGAGGGAAAACTTGTTATTGAAAAGATGACGGAAGATGCTAACGCCGTAGCGGTTATATTTTCTTCCGTTAAGTTCTTTGATCCAACGTCAAGTTGTCTCGATCCGATGTGAATGCACACGGATCGTGGTTTGATCTATGGCTAGGGAGTTGCCACGTGGAAAGTGATTAAGTGAAGATTATTCTTCAATTGCATGCCTTCGTTGTGATTTCAGGGATGCCTGTGGTAATGACACGTGTCCAGACGGTTATAACCGTCTGGGTGGTGCACGATCATATTCTTTCTAGAAGATTACTGCTGTAATCTAGTGTGGCACCTTACTGTGTGGAGGCCACTGAATAAATCCTAAGTCTAAATTATCCAAGTCTGGATATTTAGGCGGAGGTATTGAACAAAGGATTTTAATCCTTTGTTAATGGGAGAAGGCGCAAGGATTTATGTTTTTCTTTGGGCGCGCGACTATAGATTGCTGATTACTTTCTTCCTTTTGTAAGACCAATGCGCGGCCGCGCAAGGTAAAAGGGTTGAAAGGCCAGTTTGTGGTATGGTCTTAAATACTTTTTATGAGGTTTTTGGGATCTTACCCCTTCAAGTCCCCCCAGTCTAGTGTTGTACTTATGCAAATAAGTGGAGCACTGGACTTATGAGAGGGAAATGTTTTTGGGCGCGTAAAAATAAGAAATCTTCTATGAGAAGATTGAATTTATCTGAGTAGGAATATTTTGTGAGAAGTTCGAATGTTGCTAAAAAAAGCTTTTAAGGGGAAATTGTACTTACGTATTGACGTGTGATGACGTCATCTGTCAGAAATAATGTGTATTTTTTCTTCTCTCTTGGGATTTGTAGTGGCGCTTTGTCAGGCTTTATTAATGAGGATATGACTCTTGTTCCAGTAGCGCCGCCTGGATGTGATGTCTTTCTGACAGTTAATCATAACGATCCAGTTTCCCTTTCTCCAAGGTGTTATCCCCTTTATATATTTGTAGGATGTGTATTCTATCCTCTTATTTTGAAAATTATGGAGATAAAGGGTTTATACCGTACCCGTCGTCTTCACGATATCTTGAATTTTTACGATGCCGCCGAGAGCTTGATGTTGCTTGCTAACTTTCCGTCACCGCCTCTTACCGGAACTGAAGAGGTGACGTCTGCTGTTGGGCCTGTTGATGTCGATCTTCGTTTATCGGAGGCTAATAAGGAGACCGTTGTGCTGTCGGTTGAGGCTTTAATGGCTCGTTTCCCAACTCTCCGTCCGAGTAAGTGTGAGTTGGTGTATTATCGTCGTCGGAAGAAACCTCCGGTGAATATAGGTGTTGATGATGAGCTTGCTGTTGATTAAGTTTGGGAGTATCCCTTCTTTTGATGTTTTGTGTCGGTCTGTTTTTCACAACCCCCTTTTTTTTTTTGAAGATCACTGATGTGATTGTTGTATGTATTTTTAGCTTTTGGTACTAAAAATTTCCAAAGATCATTGTCATGATTTTTGTTAAGAAGTGTTTTATGTTGCACTGGGTAATGTATATTTTGATGCACTTTCGTGCTTGTAAAGTGTTGTACATTTTTTCATGTTTGGACTACAATATGTTGCATGTGCTTTAATTGTTTTGATCAGGTAGAGCGAATTTAGAGATGGTATTGTGCTCATGTGTGAACGTTTGTCAGAATCTGCGCTTTTGTTGCGTTTTTTTCTCAGACTGTTCATGAGTTGTACAATATTTGCCATTCCGTTTTCGCGTAAACCAAAAGAATTTCATGCAATTTGTAACAAACAGTAACAAGTATAGAAATAGCGTTTGTATTGATAGCGCGTGAGGCTTGTAATACAAGTGTAAATAGGAAATACATTGCTTGTGAATGATTTGACCTACATGTAACACCTGCGCAGCTGTTGCGCATTCCAGGTGCGTGGAACTAGAGTTCCGTCGATTCTTTTTAGGGTATATGCCCCTTGCCTAGGACCTCGTTAATGACGTATGGTCCTTCCCATCTTGGCGCTAATTTGCCCGGCTTTTCAGCGTTTGAAGCTTCATTGTCGCGCAAGACGAAATCACCGGGGACAAAGGTGCAAACGCGGACGCGCGCATTGTAATATTTTTCGAGCTTAGACTTGTACCTTGCTTCTGTTATGGCGGCGTTCTCGCGCCTCTCTTCCAGAAGATCCAAATCTATTCTTCGCTCTTGTTCATTGTTCTGTTTTTCCATGGCTATCGTGCGCGGAGATGGTAAACCGATCTCAGCTGGAATGACGGCCTCAGACCCATAGACTAGACTGAACGGAGTTTCGCCAGTGCTAGTCTTTGGCATTGTTCGATGCGCCCAGAGGATGCTGGGAAGTTCGTCAACCCATCCTCTGCGTGCTGTCCCGAGTCGCGCTTTTATGCCGTCAACGATTTGTTTGTTTACGCTTTCTACCTGACCGTTCGCTTGAGGATGCGCGACGGAGGCAAAGTTGTGCTCGATCTTCATTTCTTTGAACCATTTTTGAAGATCTTCTGCGGCGAAGTTTGTACCATTGTCGGAAATAATGCGCAATGGTAATCCAAATCTGCAAATGATATGTTCCCATATAAATTTGCGGATTACCGTTGCTGTTGTTGAGGCCAAAGCTTTAGCTTCCACCCATTTTGTGAAGTAATCCACCGCAACGATGATGAATTTCACTGCACCTGGCGCGTCAGGAAATGGGCCGACAAGATCGATGCCCCACTGTTGGAATGGCCAGGCGGAAGTAACGGGAATTAGCGGATTTTTGGGTCGGAGTGTCTTTGGTGCGTGGCGTTGGCATGCCGCGCATCTTCTCAACTGCATCCATGTGCATTCCTGGCCAGTAGTATCCGGCGTTCATTATCTTTTCCACGACCATGCGCGGTCCCGCGTGTATCCCGCATAATCCCTCGTGGATCTCTCTGACTAGGTATTGAGCGTCTGTTTTATCAACACAGCGTAGTAATGGGCCCATGAATGATTTTCGGTAAAGGACGCCATCCGCCATTTCGTAATTTATCGCTTTGTGTTGTATCTTTCGAGCTTCTGCCTTTCCTTCCGGAAGTTTTCCGTGTTGAAGGTACAAGATAATTGGAGACATCCAGGATGGATCTCCCATTTCAATGACGTTTACTTGCTTGAGATGAATGGAAGGGTTGGATAATACCTCTATGCGCACTTCCTTTGCCAAATGCTTGAAGCTGGTAGCGGCTAATTTGCTAAGTGCGTCTGCATGCTTGTTCTCGCTTCTGTTTATGTGGTTAACTTTGAATGTTTGGAATTGGTGGATCAGCATCCGTGCTTGTTCAAGGTATAATGCCATAGCTTCTCCTCTCGCGTCGTAGTGACCGTTGACTTGCTCGGCCACCAGCTTTGAATCGACGTTAGCTTCAAGGTTTCTTGCCCCCATTTTTAGTGCTAAGCGGAGGCCTGCCAAAAATGCTTCATATTCTGCTTCATTGTTGGTACTTTGGAAATCTAAGCGTATGGCATATGTAAGTTCGTGATCATCTGGACTGACCAATCGGAGGCCTGCTCCTGCTCCATCATCATTGGAAGCACCATCTGTGTGTAAGGTCCAGACTCTGTCGTCGAAAACAGGTGTTGGGTTCTGGATTGCCTCACATTCTTGTATTTTATCGATGGGAACTTCAGTGGCAAAGTCTGCTAGAACTTGCCCTTTGATTGCTGGTCTTGGTTTGTAAAAAATGTTGTATCCTCCCAGCTCAATGGCCCATTTGGCCAATCTTCCCGCTACGTCGGGTTTGGATAATATTTGGCCTAAATGATAATTGGTGAGAACTGTGATGACGTGGCCCGAAAAATATCTGCGCAGACGTCGTGATGCGTGTACTAGTGCGAGGACTAGTTTTTCTATCATCGAATAGCGAGTTTCTGGGCCTGTGAGCATTTTGCTTATATAGTAGATTGGAGTCTGAATGTTCTCGCGCTCTACCATCAATACAGCACCAACCGCCACTTCCGCAGCAGATAGATATAAAACCAGTGGTTCTTTTTCTTTTGGTGCGGTCAGCGTTGGTAGCTGGATTAAACATTCTTTCATTTGTTTGAACGCTGCTTCTGCTTCAGATGTCCATTGAAAGGCAGTTTTCTTTGCACAGTTTCGCAGCGTGCTAATGAATGGATAAGACTTTGCTGCGTGATTAGCCAAGAATCTGTTCAAGGCTGCTAATCGCCCGGCGAGCCTTTGCATTTCTTTAACTGTTGCAGGTGATGGCATTAGCTGGATGGCCTGCACCTTTTCTGGATTAACCTTGAAGCCGTCTCTTGTAACTATGAAACCCAAAAATTTTCCTTCTTCCATGCCGAAGGAGCATTTTGTCGGATTAAGTTTTAAGTTCACGCTGCGTAAGGAGTCGAACATGCGCTGGATATTGTTGAGCATTGTCTCTTCTTCATGGCTCATGATGACAAGGTCATCCATGTATACTTCGAGAGTCTTGCCAATATCCCCGCTGAAGACTGTGTCCATTAAGCGTTGATAAGTTGCGCCTGCGTTGGGCAAACCAAACGGCATTTTGGTGTAGCAGTAGATGCCTTTATCTGTGCGGAACGCGGTTTTGTCTTCGTCTTCTTCTTTCATCTGGACCTGGTGATAACCCTTATAACAGTCGAGAAAGCATTTCCATCTGAATGATGCTAGAGAGTCGACTTTTTTGTCTATCTCTGGAAGCGCGTAGCAATCTTTGGGGCATGCTTTGTTCAGGTCCTTAAAGTCGACGCACATTCTCCATCCGCCGCTATGTTTTTGTACCATCACTGGGTTGGCAACCCATGTATGGTATTTCACTTCGCGCAAGATCCCCGCATTGAGTAGCTCTGTCACTTGCTCGTCCATTGCTTTTGCTTTTTCTTCACTGAAGTTGCGCCTCCCCTGAGCAACAGGTTCTACTGATGGTTTGATGTTTAGACAATGCTGCGCGATGTCGCGTGGGACTCCAGTCATGTCTGCTGGGCACCAAGCAAATATATCTTTGTTGTTAGACAACAATTCTTTCAGTTGTATTCGTGTTGCCGGTGAAATGGCATGTCCTAGCAGAATAGTCTGCTCTGGGTATTCGTTGTTCAGGACCCATTTCTCTGGTTCGTTTGGTGCCGAAGGTTTGACTACCTTTGTTGGTGGCTCGTCGTCCACGTACATGACTTCTTTACTTGAGTACAGAATTGCAACTCCGGTTTCCGTTGGAAATCCGCATGCAGCATGTGGAATAGAAGTGATCATGCTAAATTCTCTCTGTGACCTTCTTCCGAGTAGGATATCATGGCGTGAGATTGCTGGCATAACCATGAAATTGACTGTGACTGTTCGTGAATGCTCGCCGTCTGACAGTGTTACCGGGAAAGCTATTTGCCCTAACGGGAATACAGCTTCATTGCAGAATCCGGTGAGGGGAAAATCAACCGGTTCTAGACGTGCTTTATCCTCTGGGTCGAGTTGTTTAAAACACTGCTCGTATATGATATCCATCGAGCTTCCTGGATCTATGAACATATAATCCGTTCGGTAATGACCGAAAATACCAGTAATAATCACTGGTCGTTCTTCCTGAGGGCCCCCAGGAACAACAGGAAATACGACTTGCTATTCTCTCCAATGTTGATCATAATTTCGTTTATTTGGTCTTCGTGACGGACCTCCTTGAACCATGTGTATTTGTTTCTGATAACTGCTACATCTGGATTGGCTGGATTGGGTGTCCCCCCAACGTGGTGTTGGTGGGTCCAATACTGTGGTGTTGATTTCTTTTCCAGATCTGATGTTTGGGAGATCAGATCTGGCGATTTGAATAACGATTGTGTCTAAAGCAGCTTGGCATCCGTTAAACCAATGCTCTGGAGATTCTTCTATTTGTAAATTGTTTCCGACGTTTGGTCGAGGACCAGGTTGCCGGTGAGATGACGAATTTTCTGCCATGTGCAAAAACAGAAAATGAAATGAACTGAATCGAAACGAGGTAGAAACTAGAAAACCTGAGAAAACGGTGGGCGCCAATGAAGAAACACTAGATAAATGGTCGGAACCGAAATATCTAGGGGTTTGAATCCGCATAAAAGGGTTAGCTCTCTCTCAGTTGATTCAGTTGCAGCTGATCTTCTTCTCCGGTGATTCTGCAAAAAAAGCACCGTTAGCCTCGCCAAGGGGAGAAGAGGGTTCTCTTCTTGACCCGACTCCGGTGTGAGAATAAGTATTGGTAATGGAGAAGAGAAAGTATTTGAGAAGTGGGTGTAATCTGTCTTCATACCTGAACAGTTCTCGTATTTATAACCGGGAGTTTGGGAGGGAAAATCTGTTATTGAAAAGATGACGGAAGATGCTAACGCCGTAGCGGTTATATTTTCTTCCGTTAAGTTCTTTGATTCAACGTCAAGTTGTCTCGATCCGATGTGAATGCACACGGATCGTGGTTTGATCTATGGCTAGGGAGTTGCCACGTGGAAAGTGATTAAGTGAAGATTATTCTTCAATTGCATGCCTTCGTTGTGATTTCAGAGATGCGTGTGGTAATGACACGTGTCCAGACGGTTATAACCGTCTGGGTGGTGCACGATCATATTCTTTCTAGAAGATTACTGCTGTAATCTAGTGTGGCACCTTACTGTGTGGAGGCCACTGAATAAATCCTAAGTCTAAATTATCCAAGTCTGGATATTTAGGCGGAGGTATTGAACAAAGGATTTTAATCCTTTGTTAATGGGAGAAGGCGCAAGGATTTATGTTTTCCTTTGGGCGCGCGACTATAGATTGCTGATTACTTTCTTCCTTTTGTAAGACCAATGCGCGGCCGCGCAAGGTAAAAGGGTTGAAAGGCCAGTTTGTGGTATGGTCTTAAATACTTTTTATGAGGTTTTTGGGACCTTACCCCTTCAAATACTTATCGGCCTACTTCGTGCTCCAAGGGCAGGTACTATGCGAGCCACCATCTCAAAAGCTGCACTTATGAAGAGTGTTCCTTTGCATTGGAGCGCCCACTTCCGACGCTCATCGTGCCATTTGTACTTAGCGGTGAGTACCATCCACACTCTCTCTGTTTTATCCCTCAACCGGTTCTGAAGCACGAGAGCATGTGCCTCAGTAAGGTTGGTTGTCTGGGGCTCAAAAACGAGTTTCATCTCGTTTCGAACCCCGGAGACGTTGTAGGGGGAGGTGGCAAATGCAGACACCCGGTTCCCATCAATGTCGCGCACGGTGAGGTTGAAACTCACCGTGTCCGGAACAGGATGAATTAAACCAGTTTTTGTTAAAACAGCCAAATAGTACATCGTGGCTGCTAAAGTTGCTGTGGAGTTGTCGTCGATGGTAAGGTTCACCACTGGATTCTTCACGCCGACTTTCTCCGCCATCACTTCACCCATGTTGATGACGGCATGGGCGCCTAACACGTACACCACAAACACAAGGATGGGTACCATTACCCAGAGGAATGATCTCGGAACCGGAACCACAGCTGTAGAACCGGGCTGGGCTCGAGGAACTGATGTTGCGGGTTGAGGCTATGGTGGTCGAGAAGAAGAACGGGGCTGAAGTTCAATGGACATTTTTTTTCCGGCATCGGCGCAGAGATTTTATGTGAGAGAGAAGATCACATAAAATCTTCTCTCTCACATAAAATCTCTACGCCGATGCCGGAAAAAAAATGTCAATTGAACTTCAGCCCCGTTCTTCTTCTCGACCACCACAGCCTCAACCCGCAACATCAGTTCCTCGAGCCCAGTCCGGTTCTACTGTCGCGGTTCCGGTTCCGAGATCATTCCTCTGGGTAATTGTACCCATCCTTGTGTTTGTGGTGTACGTGTTAGGCACCCGTGCCGTTATCAACATGGGTGAAGTGATGGCGGAGAAAGTCGGCGTGAAGAATCTAGTGGTGAACCTTACCATCGACGACAACTCCACAACAACTTTAGCAGCCACAATGTATTATTCGGTTGTTTTAACAAAAACTGGTTTAATTCATCCGGTTCCGGACACGGTGAGTTTCAACCTCACCGTGCGCGACATTGATGGGAACCGGGTGTCTGCATTTGCCACCGCCCCCTACAACGTCTCCGGGGTTCGAAACGAGATGAAACTCGTTTTTAAACCCCAGACAACCAACCTTACTGAGGCACAGGCTCTCGTGCTTCAGAAACGGTAGAGGGATAAAACAGAGAGAGTGTGGATGGTACTCACCGCTAAGTACAAATGGCACGATGAGCGTCGGAAGAGGGCGCTCCAATGCAAAGGAACGCTCTTCATAAGTGCAGCTTTTGAGATAGTGGCTCGCATAGTACCTGCCCTTGGAGCACGAAGTAGGCCGATAAGTATTAGTATTTAGTTTGTGTGTGTGTGATTAATCGGCCATGATGTAATTTGCAGTATTATATTTTGTGTTAGATGATTATTATAGTTTCATTTACTATGTAATATATATTTTATGCAATTTGCAGTTTAGTTGATTTATTATATTTTGTGTCGATTATCATATTTTCGTTTACTATGTAACTGGTGGGGTGCCCGTGCGATGCGGCGGGAAACACAACGTTATCTTGTTTGTTGCGTTTTGAATCTCCACCGCCACCGAAACCAAAGTTATGGTTAATGGGATTTTAAAACCATTTGGTTTCGTTATTAGTGGCTATTTGGTTGAGTTTTTTCAGTTATCCGTCAAACCAAACCCTTTGGCATGGGCTAGTATGTCACACCCCGAAATTATCAGAGCTGGCGTGACTGGAAAGCGTCAATGTATCTGTATGTAATGATGTAGTATGTAAAGCGTCAATGAAATCGTTGATCATTAATGTTTCGCGAGTACATTAATATGTGTGACGAAATAGGAAGCAATCCAAACCCTAGACGATTTTAATTGTATCGACACCATGTCGTAGGGCAACAAAAGCACTCCTAAGCAAACGAATGGCCATGAGTAGGGCTCGCCAAAACCCATTAGATCTAACCCTTTTGTTCCTTGGTCCAAACTTGGATTAATGGAGCTTTAGTTATGGCCCTAATTTCTCACATGATCTAAGGTGTTTCATTCCTTGACTTATCATACTATTGTACAGGTATTTTCCCCGATAGTTGTAAAGCTTGAAAAGTATTTAAGACGAAAAGGGGACATGAACTCACAGGGCATAGAATTCGTGTGTATGCATATTTCAAAAAATACGCTTGTTTGAAAAACCGGTATAAAACATAAGTCATTTGTAAACCATTTGTGCTTGTCGTAATTCACAAACCATTTGTATTAGTCAACTTGTTTAGAAACATGATTTAGAAATGTGTAATGTAAGTTCGTCAAAAGCCTTGTATGCTTTTGCAAAACGTGCATGTCTTTCCACCCGAAAACATTTATCAAAATGTAAAACCGTAAAAAGCTGGGGTTATGAACTCACCTTGATGTCCTTGTGCAAAGCTAGCTAAAGTGTGATTCCGTGATGTCATTCCAACAATGTGAACTCGCTAGCGTGCAACTAAAGCATTCCTAATTAAGGAATAATTATAAGTTTCTAATTAAACGTAGCTAAACTACGTGTCCGAGCTTTACCGAGTCGTAAATAAAACGACTCTAACTAGTGTTGATACTTTGATTTGAAATAACCGAACTATGGTTATTTGATCCCATTGATAATCGGGATGAAATTAATTCTCGAAAACAACTTAGTTTTCGAGTGTTTTAGAAAATATATACATTTATGTATATATATATAGGGTGGAGATACAATAGGAAGTTAATTTGGCTAGGAAGGCTAAGAAGTGATCTTGACCATCCATTAAGTTAATCAAGGGCTAAGATTAAATCAGGGAAATTGAAAGTAAGAAAAGAGGCGCGTGACTTTTTTCAGGGGCATTCTAGTCAACTAAGCCAATAGTTTCTCTCTCCTCCAATTCCCCCCATTTTTTAAACGTTAATAACTCTTTCATACGACATTATTTTTTTATAAAAATTGCACCAAAAAAACGAGCGTTTTTTTATCTTTAAAACGAGTATACTATTGCTATATTTTGAAAAAAAAAATTTAAACTCAGTTGCGTAAAACGCAATAGAAAAACCCCCAGTATTGTAAAACGCAATGAAAAAAAAAACCTTAAAAATGACATTTTTCTAAAACGCAATGCACCAAAAACACAAAGAAATGACTTATTTGTAAAACGCAATGGCCAGAAAACACAAAGAAATGTTTTATTTCTAAAACGCAATAGCCTAAAAACTCAAAAGAAAATGTACTTTATAAAACGCAATAGACTAAAAACCCATAAAATGTGTTTTACCTAAAACGCAATGCACCAAAAACACATAAAAATGTGTTTTACCTAAAACGCAATGCACAAAAAACACAAAGAAATGTCTTATTTGTAAAACGCAATGGCCAGAAAACACTTAAAAAATACTCATTCTAAAACGCAATGGACTGAAAACACCTAAAAATATGTTCTACCTAAAACGCAATGACTAAAAACACTTCAAAAATGTGTTTTACCTAAAACGCAATAACTAAAAACACTTAAAAATGTGTTTTTTCTAAAACGCCATAGCTAGAAAATACATAAAACTCTCTTATTTCTAAAACGCAATGGACACATAAAACTGTCTGAGGTCAGCTCAACCCCAGCCAGGGGCTCTGCCCCTTGGACCCCGCCAGGGGCTGCCGCCCCCGGACCCCCGCCAAGATCGTAAAACGCAATGACTAAATCAAAAACCCAGTTCGTAAAAATGAAATTAAAGAATTTGTTACCTGGATCGAAGTGATTTCTTCAACAATTGACGAATTTTGAATGATTGAAACACTTATCAGCTCTCGAATCGAACGAATCGAGTAATTATCTTCAAAATCACCGGAAAAAACGAGATTTTGTATGAATTTAAACTGGGTTTTCTTCAAAAAAAGCTGAAGAACACGTTGATCGGGTGTTTGAATCATTGATTGGTGATGAAAATCGCACTATAATGTAGTGATTATTGAGATAGAAAGTGAAGAAATGGTTGAAGATGGTGGGTTTTGAAAATGGTGGGTTTTGAAGTTACTGGGTTTTGAAAATGAAGAAGAAAGAGTTGGATTGACTAAAATACCCTTTTTCTTTATTTTAATTGTTGCCACATGTCATCCCCTTATTGCTTCCTATCCTTCCTAGCAAAATTAATCTTCCTATTTGATCTTTTCCCTATATATATATATATATATATATATATATATATATATATATATAAATGGGTGTGTGTATACGAAGTCGTGTTAGTCATCGCGGTTGTAAGGCGTAGATGAAATGGTACGTATTCGAAATGTCGTATGTGATGCGGTGATATACCGTTGTTAAAATCTTACATTTGAAATGGTAAGTATTCATTTAGAAGTTTTGAAATAAATATAAATTATTATATTTATTTTATAAAAGTATACGAATCAACGACATTTGAAAAAAAATAGAGTTTGCGAATTATCATCGTCCGACATTTTATTTGTTTGTAAAAACATTCGGAAATATCGATGTTCGAATTAAACATAAATAATTATGTTTATTTTACTTAAGTATCGGAAACATCGATGTTTCAAATAACTATAAGCGTTATATTTATTTTAAAGAAGTATCGGTTTCGTAATCTTGTAACGTCATCAAAATAAATATACATATAGCTATATACAATCCTCGGATTCTCCTTAGCCGTCGTTATTTAAATATAACACGTATCGTGTATCGGGTTTTTAACGAAAATCGGACAGAGTTTCCTCTGTTTTTGGAATAACGTGACAATCAAAGTGTCGATATTTTTTTTTTCAAAATTCAATCAATTTTCAACAACAAAACACTATATATATTTTTTTCGCCAATTGTATCAAAAGTGAACTAATATGTAATCGTTTTGGGTCGAGCTCGGTCGCGTATAACTATAAATCTAACGAATCTATATATAAAGTTTAACGCGTCGTTAAAACTATACCGGGTCCTGAGTTGACCGCGTTTGACCCGACAGTTGACTGTCGTTGACTGAGGTTTGACCGGTTGCCGTGTTGACCCGAAAACCCGAACCGAAATCAGTTGACCGATTCGAACCAAGCTTGAACCATAACCTAACCGAGTTGAACCGTAATCAAATCGGGGCTGACTTGTTGACCCGAGTTGACTCGGGTGTTGACCGAGTCGACCGGGTTGACTCGGCTGACCCGTTTGACTGAGTTGACTCGAACCGAACCAAAACTGAGCACAAATTCTGAGCCGACACTCCACCGTGCCTGAGTCGACAACAAAACCACCACCCGAACAAGAACATCATCATCAACTGCAGCCTTCAACCAGCATAATACTGATATCAAACATCAGAAAAGATGAAAGAAACGAGGGAAACAGTGAGACGTTTTACCAGTGAAACAACTCAAACCGCTGCTCACCACTCCGTCCGCCTCCACCGCCGCCGCCGTGAGCGGTGGCGCTGCTTCACCATCTCCGATCCTTCTCTCTCTCTCCTACTCGAACTGTTTAGCCCGCCGCCGAGAACTCATTGTTCTCTCTCTCTCTCCGCGTTCAGCCATCGTATGCCACCACCAAAGGGTGGTGGCTGGTTGATTATCAACGATTAACAGGACGGGGGGCTGTGTTGTCGGCCGATCATCCAAACAAGGGGGTGAGGGTGAGATCGAGAGGTGTGAGTATGTTTGGAAGGGTCTGCAGCCGAAGGAAATGAGAGGGGGATGGAGCAGGGGGTCTGATAACTTTGTGGGTGTGTAAGATGATGTTTCATCTTGAAGTTATGTGAACTTAGTTGGTGTGTGTGTGATTAATCGGCCATGATGTAATTTGCAGTATTATATTTTGTGTTAGATGATTATTATAGTTTCATTTACTATGTAATATATATTTTATGCAATTTGCAGTTTAGTTGATTTATTATATTTTGTGTCGATTATCATATTTTCGTTTACTATGTAGCTGGTGGGGTGCCCGTGCGATGCGGCGGGAAACACAACGTTATCTTGTTTGTTGCGTTTTGAATCTCCACCGAAACCAAAGTTATGGTTAATGGGATTTTAAAACCATTTGGTTTCGTTATTGGTGGCTATTTGGTTGAGTTTTTTCAGTTATCCGTCAAACCAAACCCTTTGGCATGGGCTAGTATGGTGTGCCTGACTCTATAGGACTCGAACTCAAGCTAAGAGCTTTTTTGTTGGTTATTAGAGCTTTTTTGTTGGTTATTTGGTTGAGAAATTTTTAAAATGACCTGAGTCATGGGTGCCTTATCCTTCGTCGGATTTAATTAACCTTTGTTATTGGTGGCAATTTGGTTTGGTTTGTTAAAATCTTTAGGATTTAATTATACATCGTTAGCCCAGGCGTTTCGGCGGGTCTTACTTAGACTCTTTTGAAGAGTATAATCTAACCTAGCTGCCTTAAATAGCAGGAAACCCTTGTGATGCGGCGACGACGGCAATTTACAATACGGTATTCAGTTTTGTTAGTTTATCAATCCTCTGGTGATATATTGTATAGTAGATTTGTTAGTCTTATTGTTCGTTAATATTTTACAAAAGTTTATTATGTTGTTTTTTTATTTCTTAAATTTTTGGAGTTAGTAGGATTAGTGTGGATAGGAAGAAGATCTTTAAAGTATGAATGAAAAGATTAAAGATTTTGGTGGAAACTAATCTGGATATAGTCATTTATTAAAATATAACACATTAACAACTAAAATACATGTAGTAATGTAGACATTATATTTGACAAATATATTAATTGAAATTCCAAGGAGACCGTATGAAGATTCAATTATTTGGTGAAGAGATTGAGGTTTATGTTTTTATGTCAAACTTTATTACTTTTGAAAATTTCCATGTATATTATAAAGAAATGCTTGATACCCATCAACGTTAGGAGTGCCAACCATTAACATTTAGCTGTTAATCTAGAATAAACCTTGTATAGAATGAACATGAATTTTTCAAGTTATGAAATAAAAAGAGTAATATGAGTCGTTAGACCATTGTTTATGGCATGGCAAGATGAACGATTTTTTGCATGATAAACTTAGTAAAGTGTACAAACACACGAAAGGCCTCTGCCAAGCAATGTTGTATGTTAAGAGAGATGATGAACAAATGAATTTATGAGACATTAAGTTTACATGTTTTGAAATATTAGACGATTAAAAACGAACAAACGAAGACATAGATATACTATATAAAAGGAACTATGTTATAAATTGTCACTACAACTCTAGCATTTCCACGAAGTCTTTCTTTGCTATCGGATGTAAATCGACATATGTTTTCGTTATGAATGTTTGACCATAATTTGAACTGATGCCCATTGGTCAACCAAAACAACATTTGTTGTTAAGCAGAGACAGATTTTCTTTATTCTTTAGGCTGCAGAAACACCCACTAATTTGAA
The DNA here is from genome assembly GCA_030545235.1 of Helianthus tuberosus. NCBI lineage: Eukaryota > Viridiplantae > Streptophyta > Magnoliopsida > Asterales > Asteraceae > Helianthus > Helianthus tuberosus. Next base: position 5,859,332 of record JARYGA010056639.1, read on the forward strand.
TGAATATCCATGTACAGACAATGTTTTCTACATGTGCCAATTCTAATAATCAATTTCACAGCCTAAACAAATGCCCATAGCAACTTGTTCAAAGTACTAAAGTCAAAAAGTTGAAGCACTAATACTTGACCATGATCAATTTTATATGAATGGGCTTCTTTTTTTCAGTTGCAGCTCTCAGCTATACTTCATTCAACAAATCATTTGTACCATCAATTTCACCAACTAAACTACTAATAGTGAATCCATAACATCCCTTAATTTCACCAACTGTTTTTAGCAGCTGTGTATTTGGTTTTTAGAAGCGGTTATAGAACGCTTCAAAAAATAGCGCCTCAAAAAATAGTGTTGTTTTTGAAGCGTTTAGAAAAGCGCTGCTAGTAAACTAACCCAACAGAAATAGATAACATCTTAAGTAGCGGTTTTGAAATAATATAATAAATAGTATTAATAGTTTTAGGGGCAGTTCCTAAATGTTTTCGAAAAGATAAATATGAAACGTTTTAATGATTTCCAGCTAAAAAACAATTTTGCTAAAACCTACAATTAATACATCACAATCCAGTATCTGCAACTCAATACACCAATCCAATATTTTTATTCAATAGGGAGTAGCACAAATACAAATTTTAATATATCACCAAAATTTTATAAATTCAACGACATTAACATGTACAAGATTTAGGTCCAACTTCAAATACAGATATAGAAAGAATCGGCATTATGATCACGAGTAAGTCGTCGATATTTGTGTAGCAACTCTCGTTTGTCGCCAAATCTACCAAAGAAATAAATAGAAAAAACAAGTCAACATAACCATGGGGAAAATTCCGAAGGAATTCGATAAGTTGCAACAAAGGACTCAAGATCCTCCTTTGTAAGGATGGAATGGATTACCGACCGTCCTGTTCGGCTCATTGTTGAAGAAATCAGAGAATAAACAGGGGTAATGTTGGGGAAGAAAGAAGTGGAAGTTATGGCAAAAATGAAGAGTTGCCCAGGGTTTTAATGAACTTCCAGACTAGGGCGGTAACCGTCTAATCACCAATTTAAAAATTGAACTGTGATTAAGGGCACGTGTGTTGTAACAAATATCCCCAACCGTTGAATCTAAATGCTTTATCGATTCAAGGAAACTGTCGGAATTTACCATCATTAAAGGGCCCCACCGCCACAGTCTCAGAGATGCTGCTACAGTTCTGGAGCCTCTTTACTTCAGCCCAGGCTCACATGACTCGAGCCTCGTGACCTAGGGCTAGAGATGACTTGACGACGAGGCCCACTCATTGCTCAGTGATCTCGTCTTGGGCTCCCATTTTATTCGGGCTTGCTTACAGGCCCATATCCGGCTTTGTCTCTTAACAAAGACTATGGAACATGGAGGGAAAATGAGATGTGATATGAGATATCATTAATTGCCTAAGAGGCAAAAGAGGTTTATCGCCGGAAACAGTACCAAGGGGCAACTGGCCTCAGTAATGGCTGGGAGATCGGACCGTTGGGACCCAGACACGTGTCTGAGTCTCCCAAAGAATAGAAGAAACCGTTAGATGGGTCTGATAGTACTTTTCAAGGGAGATAAGTTGGTTCCTTTATATAAGGAAGGTGAAGAACACTGCAAAGGGTATGCATTCAGTACTCCTCATTTAATACTCACAGCTCATTTACTCCGAACATTCCTTTGGATCACATTTAAGGCATGTTGCCTAGAATTCACACCATTGAGGATATTCTGGCGACTACACACTCTTCGGAATAAGCTCCTCATTCTCCGGCAAGGTTACTTATTCTGACGCCGGAGCTTGGTCACGGATTCCCCCTCCGGGGTCCTCCGTGGCGAGGCTAACGGTGTTCTTTTTGGTAGGAAAACGACGTCGGACCTTTACAACGTTGACGAGCTTCGTTAACTCTCCACCGGGATTCAAGGACTCGACACCTTTTGTAGTGCTTTGTTTTATCACTCAAAGTTATAGAATAAAGTTAATTAAATAGTCAAAAAAAAAATATCAGATAGCATAGATTAATGAGTATTTGAAAAGAATTTGATGAATTTAATTGTGTTCATCTTGTATTTGAAAAATGGCAGCTTCAACTTGTATTTTGGATAGTTTATATCTTTTACAAATTTACTCTTTTTTCTAGATACCATGGTAAATTTAACCCTTCCTTCACATGGCTTAGACAAACTTATCTTTCATTTGTCAATTTTACAATTTTCATGTTTATATCCATCTCCACTAGGCAATAATGCCTATACACCAATTCAGGAGTAAATTCAATAAATTTGAAAAAAAACCCTTGTAAGAATCGAACGAGCACTTAATGGTCTCTAAGCTTTATCTCACCCTCAAGATACCACTAGGCTATAATGCCATGGGCATTAAAACCTACATCTAATCACTAAGCTCTTAATCTGAACTTGTTTTTCTTGTATATTATCGGAATTGAAAGCCCAAACATCCTGTTATTGTTTAAACATTTGAAACAACCATGACTATATAATCTGGCCTGAGCACCCCTACTCTAGACATCACTAGATTCAAATTTTAAGGCTGGCAAATCGTGTCTTAACAGGTTTAACAGGTTTCTGACGGCGCGCAAAACATAAGTTTCAAAAATGATTACGACTCGTTTAACTACTTTCTACCTCATGTTAATAAAACAGTTTTATGTACAAAGATGAATAAATGATAGATCCTAACATTGTAATTTTAATTATTTTAAAAATTAAAAAAGTCAAAGTGTGTATTTTTCAGTCAAACAGGTCTAATCGTGTCTTAACAGGTACCCAATTGCCAGCCCTTAATTTGCCAAGGGTAAGTCTATATTTATCATTGTTCTATTTAAACATATAATCCCTTTTTGGTTATTAATTCATAAAATAATAAACACTCAGATCTATCAATTTCTTCAAAATCATGTTCCTTAAAACTTCTAGTTGGTTGGTCCAACGGGTTCTAGGGGATTGTGGCTAATTAAAAATGGAACAGTATCATATAGAAATAGAGAATGTTGCCAGAGTGTTATGGTGAAATATTTTTGTACACAATTAAGGCAGGTTTCTAACTACATATTTTATTGTTGAAGTTTTATTAGCTTGCAGTTATAAATGACCTCTTATGATTGTGTTAAATAAAATATCAACATTAATATCATGATATTTTTGCTGGTATTAGTTTGTTCAAATTTGTCTATTTTAATTTCTTTAGCTGGGGCAACAAGAGGGTCATTGTCCTTTTCTTCATTTACAACCGTGGTACAACATTGCGCGTGGTTTTGTACCGAAGACAGTCATAACAGATCGCTACTAATCATACGAATGATGAATCTCTTTCGGTACCAAAAACAGCAAATCCATTTCTGTCCATCTCATGGTTGTGAATCAACTGTAACTAGGCACATGCTTTTGTTCCATATCTGCCTCACATTGAAGGCCTTCAATATGCATATATATAGAACCCATCATCCCCTATGAAACATAACACAACAAAACATACAACAATCAGTTTTCTTAGAACTTGAACCAATCCACTCTACTTGTCTCTCCTCTGAAAAAAAAAAATACGACGATGTTCGACAACAAGAACTTAATCAAGATTGCAAGAAAGTCTCAAGAAATGGCAACTGTTTGGCGAAAAAGTATTGCAGCAACGAAAGCTGAAAAAGGGCATTTTGTTGTGTATACACTTGATGGGCAACGTTTTGTTTTCCCATTAACACACCTGAAGTCTTACATATTTAGAGAGCTTTTAACAATGTCCGAAGAAGAGTTTGGACTACCAAGCAGTGGACCAATTACATTCCCATGTGATGCATCATTCATGAACGATGCCGCTAACTTAATCAATCAACGTGCTGCACTAACGAAGGAGAGAGCTTTGCTGCAGTCTTTGATTACTAAAAGTTGTGATCCATCTTTTTATCGTTCTCAAGAAAGAACAACCTACGCTTGTTAAAGTTAACTAGAAGTTATGCATTATGAAACCCCCTTATTACGTTTTGATTATAGAGATACAACAACAGATGTTAATAATTGTGACAGTGTACAGTTCATTTTAATAAAATACATTTGGATCTCATGTCCAATTTCTTTTAATGTGATCCCCCCCCCCCCCCCCCCCCCCCCCCTCTGGTTGGTCTGGCTTTTTTTTCTTATAGTGACGAGACCTACATAAGGGAATATTGCAGACACCGGCCCATTGCGGGTGGATGAACCTACGGCAGCTGCTCACCTGCATGTGTGGGAATCAATAAAAAAACTGTAGCCACAAAGGGGTCTGGTTTGTATTATCCATTGTGTCCAAACCAGATCCATGAACCCGTAGAGCGGTTTTAGTTACTTGTAGTACGCCCGTGTATATGTGAAGTTATAAAACCTAACATATTTTGCACATTCCAAATTCTATCCTTTTAACTATTTGTTTAGAGTATTGGTTGGTTTGATAGTGGTTTTAGACAACTTGTTTATATTTTTGTTAAGGATGTTATGAAAGTTCGGTATTCTGTAGAATAGCATTATGTTTAAAACCAAGCGGGTTAACCGCACATGTGGGTACCCCCTGAGATGGGTATGGGTAGTAATTCCTTAGGCGGATACTGTCAAATTATCTCACAAGTTAAACGCGCACTGGGCTTAATTTGTAGGCATTTTATACTTGAATTTGATTATGGTATATGGATTAACAAATCGCATCACATCTTGGGAAGTGAAGATTTGGGTTTGAGGCCATAGGTCTCAAGTTAGAATATGATACCAACCGGGTTTTAGTGAGTAGGTTATCGGGTGGCGGGTTTTCTCCAAAACTGGAGATTGTGGGCTTAGGTTAATTACCCAATGCTGTCTGCGGTCGTGGACGCATGGGGTCGCCCTTTGCCATTGGGTTACCCAGGGTAGGCGTGTTTTTATTTTGTTGGCCGCTCAAAAAAAAAAATGAATTAAAAAAAACAAATAATCTTGCAGCAGATGGACTTGATTTAAAACTTTTGGATAAACTGATAAGACTTGGAAATTTATAGTTGAATGGGCCAACAACAGATAGATTGTAAAACACATTATATCAGCAAATATATACATCTCATGCCAAACGGTTTACATACATACATACACACACATATATAGAGGCGGTTATTGTACAAAATGTCTTAACATACGAAGCGTACGAGATTCAGTATAAACATGCGAAATTTGGTTTATAACATGCGATTTTAGTATTTTTTTTAACATCATGCGAATTTTGTTTTCTTATATAACATGCAAAAATTGTATTTTTATAAGCATGCGATTTTCACTTTTTTTTTAACATGCGATCTTCTGTTCTTTTACAACATGCGACTTTTTGTTATAACGTGCGAATTTGACATTACGTTCGCTCGTACGTTAAGGCAAAATGTACGATACACTTTCACTATATATATAACTTCAACCAGCACATCTAAACATCACACCTATACATGACACCGGTTTTAGAATAACTATTCCTAACTATCATAACAATTCGGTGATTATACACTCCAAAGATAAACTTATATTGTTACGCACATACGTTAAGTATAGATTAATTGTTCAATTCATTAACATGGATAGTTGTGAACAGACCCCCACAAACATTCATGGACATACTTAATATTTTTTAGAAATTTGTACTACAATCTTTGGGTGATACAAACACGTAAAAGCCATTTCATCAGGTAAAAAGTTACAATTAATTAACTTATACCCATTGAACAAAATATCTTGCATTATATTATGAGATTAGCTTATGATATTTTGGCTGATATTTTAGTTCAAATTCATTCAATGTTTAATTAGTTGTGGGCCTTGTGGCGTTGATCAAGAGGGTCCAATCCAATGTCCTTTTCTTCATTTATAATCCTTGTACACGACGTTGCATTTTAACGACACTCATACCCGATTATTGTTCCTAATCGCACAAATCTCTTTTGGTGCTAAAAATGAAAAGCTATTAAGTCCATATCATGATTGTGAATCAACAATCCAATAACCACATGCTTTGCTCCATATCTCCCTCACATGCATGGCCTTTTGTGTGCATATATACAGAAAGCATCATCTCCTATCAAGCATAACACAACACAGTTTTCTTTGATCCAATCCAATCTACTTATCTCTCCCCTCTTAACAAAGAGAAATACAGGATGTTCAGCACCAAGAATATAATCAAGATTTCAAGAAAGTCTCAAGAAATGGCAACTAATTTAACAACAAAAGTTGAGAAAGGCCATTTTGTTGTGTATACACTTGATGGGCAACGCTTTGTTTTTCCTTTGAAACACCTCAAGAGTTACATCTTTAGAGAGCTTTTAAGCATCTCAGAAGAAGAGTTCGGACTACCAAGCAATGGACCAATCACATTCCCCTATGATGCATCATTCATGAAGGATGCTGCAAACCTAATTTATGAACGTGCTTCACTAGCCAAGGAGAGAGCTTTGCTGCAGTCTTTGGTTATCAAAACTTGACATCCTTTCATCAAAACCCGTCTTGTGCATTTTGTCATTAAGTAGTCTCTTGCTCTATTCATTTTTAGACTCTTTTATATTTTGAAAATACAACTAGAGATGTTAAAAATAAAAAATGGCCCTAAGTGGTTGATCAGCATTATTAGCAGCAGATTGACAGACCCTTCAGGTTTCTCTATGTAGTATCACCCAGGATCGTTTACATATTCATATTATAATAGGATTGGGCAAAAGAACCTGCACATACGAGATGAAATTATAACATGCGTAATTAGTTTTATAACATGCGTGATTAGATTTTTACCCCATGAGTGATTTCTGATTTTGTAAATGCGTCATTATGGTTTTCAACATGCGTGATGTATGGTTTTTCAACATACGTGATTAGGGTTTTTAGTTTTATAATGTGCGTAATTTTCATTTCATACGCATCGAAAGTTAAGGAATATTCTACGTTAACTTGCCTCTCTCTCTCTCTCTATATATATATAGGGTGAGGTTCATGCGAGAACCACCTTTATTGCGAGAACCGCGAGAACCAATGTGAACGGATGGCAATTTTATAAATAATAAAAAAAAATTATAAAATCGCGCTCACGGACGTCAGCGTTTAATTCAAATATGATCTATAGTACACTTTCAAGTCCAACAACTATCACAACCAACACAACTCTCCCAATTCGCCGATACTCGATACTCAATCCCTCATACTCACTGACGCTCCCAATTCCAGAAGTTTATCAGCAATTTCGCCATACGATCGTCGTCTCCAATCAATCTCCGTCCGCACATTAATCGCCGGCTGGAAATTAGGGCAAAAAACGGCCATACCGAATCGATTTAGGGCAAATACCGAATCGATTTAGGGCAAATACCGAATCGATTTAGGGCAAAAAACGGTCATACTCGACATATTCGGGGAGGACGAGGTTTATATATTACGAAGAGCATACGTCGTTGCATTGATTACGAATTTGAAAGTTCATACAGCCGATGTAAGTTCATACAAAGTTCTTTGTGCTTGTTCATGTATGTGCTTGTTCATGTAGATTACAGCCGATTATGTGCTTGTTCTTATAGATTACAACCGATGTAGGTCACGATTATGTGCTTGTTCATATAGATTACAACCGATGTAGGTCACGATTATGTGTTTGTGATTGATTTGGAATGCACATGTGCATACGGTTATGTGTTTATGTTTGTTTTGTAATGCACATGTGCATATTTATATTACATCCGCTCTTTACTGTCTGTATGCACATGTGCATATTTATATTACATCCGCTATTTACTGTATGTATGCACATGTGCATAGTTATAATAACATCCGCTCTTTACTGTCTGTATGCACATGTGCATATTTATATTACATCCGCTATTTACTGTATGTATGCACATGTGCATAGTTATAATACATCCGCTATTTACTGTCTGTCCGAGATACATAGTTATATTACATCCTATATTACATCCGCTCTTTATTGTCTGTATGCACATGTGCATAGTTATATTACATCCGATATTTAATGTATTGTATGCACATGTGCATAGTTATATTACATCCGATATTTAATGTCTGTCCGAGTCTGTATGCACATGTGCATAGTTATATTACATCCGATATTTACTGTCTGTCCGAGGTAATGGCTAATAGTTATAGTTGCACAGTTATAGTTATTCGCGTGTGTTAATATACATTCTCATTGTATGCAGTAAAATGGAAAAAAAAACCAAAGAAAGTTACGTTTATCCTGCAGCCGAGAGATGAAGGGTCGAAAAGAATGCCAGATGCGACAGAAGATGAGCATGCGGTTGTTAAGCAAAAAGGTTAGAAAGTGTTGATAACTTACTGTTAATATTATTATTGTTAATGACGCAATATGCATTTATGCACATGTGCATTAACAGTTTTTTTTTCCAAATGTTATAACTCGCGCAAACGCATTAATTTTTTGAATTCAGGTATTTTAAAGGGGGAAAAGAACACACAAAAGGAAAAAAAGCATAAAGAAACGAAATGATGCAACTAAATGTGTTGATGTAAAAAGGACTAGCAAACGGAAACACGAAGAAACAACCGAAGGTTTGGATGTAACATGTAAGACAAAGAACAAAAGGATTGTAAGATTGCGAAGACAAGTGAAAGACACCAAAGTTGATAACAGTGATAATGATGGTACGTGTTATTGAAAATAATTAATAAAAATTTGAAATGCACATGTACATTATATAACATGTGCATGTTATTATGTTGATAAACAGGTTCATATGAAGAAGTTGTGTCACCGAAAGTTAAGAAGACGGTGAGTAAAAAGGTTAGGAGGGTATATAATTGGCAATCGATACGAACACGGATATCTCCACATCAACTTTTGGTGGGGTTAAACACATTCTCTAAACAACAGTTGGTAGCAATAAAAAATATGGGGTTTGGAAGTATTATGAAGCTTAAAACTGACAGCTTGCCAGCGAAGATGTCACATTTTGTGGTAGACAATTTTAGCGGGAAAGATATGGCAATCAAGTTGACTGTTGGAAACATTGAAATTAACGAAACTGTTATTAGCGAGTTGTTGGGATTGAGAAACAGCGGGGCTGTTATAGAGTATAAAAAGAAGGAGAAAAAGAAGGATAAAGAGAATGAAGAGCAGAAAGAACAGAAGGATGAACAAAAGGGGAAAAATAATGATAAAAACAGTGGGTCTGATATAGAATCTGATGTGAAAGAAGACGAAGACGAAGAAGAAGAAGAAGAAGAAGAAGATGAGGAAGTTGGGATATTGGCTGAGTGGAAGAGTTTATACAAAGGGCGTACAATAACACCAAGTAGAATTGTCGATAGATTAAGAGATAACCCAACGGAGGATGGCATAATGTTTAAATATGATTTTTTGACATTGTTCATGAATACAATGGTGGAAATAAACAAAGATGGTAGATGCAAAACTGATTTTCTGGAATGCTTAGGCGAAGATGTGGCGGTTGAAGATGTGAACTGGTGCAAATATATTTGTGATAGCATGAAGATGAGCAAAGATGGATGGCAACGGGATAGCACGTCAAAATATTTTAATGGGGCTCTTACAATATTGGTGGTAAGTTAAGTGTTATGTTTGAAATAAGATATATAATTAATTTGTATTTTTTTGTATAAATTATTTTGTTTTTAGTTTGTATATATATATATGTAGTTTTCACATATGGTAATAATGCACATGTGCAGATGTTATATGTGGATAGAACATTGTGTGGGGACATCAATACAGTCCGAACATCGAGTCCATTATCATTCTGGACTAAAGAAATGTTGAGCAGAAGGAAGACATGGGAAATAAAGAATGGCGGTTTTGGAAAAGGGGCGTTACGTGAAGGATATGTCGACACTCAAGTTGACGTGGGGCATGAAACGAAAGAGGATAGAATGAAGAAAGTGGAGCAAATGGTAGATAAGAATGAAGGCGAAAAGAAAAATGTGACGTTTGAGGTACGTATAATGTTTTAACGTGATTCATTTATTTATTTATTTATTTATTTTGTTTTTTGTTTTTTGTTTTTTTTTTTATGAAATTAGAACCGTGATACAGCTTTCGTTGATTATATTGTTTAAAATAATAAATTGTATTTTGTAGATTGTATGTGGCTAACATAGATATGTGTTAGGTTAATAGACATGTGGTGGGGTTAGTGGTATTTATTTATTTATTTATTTATTTTATGAAATTAGAACTGTGATACAGCTTTCGTTGATTATATTGTTTAAAATAATAACTTGTATTTTGTAGATTGTATGTGGTTGACATAGATATGTGTTAGGTTAATAGACATGTGGTGGGGTTAGTGGTTAGGATACGATGAATATGATACATATAACTCATGCACATGTGCATAATGTTAGGATGATATGAACATATAACTCATGCACATGTGCATAACCGTGTTTTATAATGTGATAAATCTGCTGAATATGCATAATGTTGGGTTGATAGTACTAACTTTGTTTTATTGATGTGTTATTAATTAGGAGCATGTTCGTATGGTTGAAAGTTTAATGGCTGAGACATTAAGCAAAAAAGAGTTGTTAAATAAAGAGTTGGATGATATTTGCTACAAATATCCAAAGAATGAGAAGGTTGAAGAGTTAGTGAGGGAGTATGATAGAACGTTTAGAGGTGAAAACAAAATGTCGGTTTTGCTAAGCACAAAGGAGATGGTTGACAGCAAAGGAAACAAAGTGATGGAGCGTGAAAAAGACAAAAAGGTTAATGTTAAAATCAAAGGTGGAATGAAGGTGTTTACAAGGTCAAGAAAAAGAAGTTTAAAAGATGAAGGTGGCGTGTTGGACGGTGTATAAAAAAATGACGAATGTGGTGCAACGAAGGTGGATGGAGTGACACAAAACGATGGGGATATAAAGTTAGACAAAGTTGTCGGTGAGACTATCAAGTGGGCTGAAACGGAAAAGAGTGTTATGAAGAGGCAAACACGTAGGAGGAAAGAAGTAGATAACACCGTACCGAGTTTTGAGTTGTTGTCACAAAGCTCGCAAAGCTCACAAAGTTCACCAGAAGCAGACATTGGAACAAAAGTGCATGTGAGTGTTAAAGATACAAAGGTAAACGTACATGTGAGTGGTAAGGATACAAATGTGGTTGACATGAATGAGCCATTAAATGATGATGAAAAAACGTTATGGCAATATTTGCTGACAACAATCGACAACAAACGAAGGTATGGATGTGTATTATAATGTTATGTTATTATTTGTTGTGACATAATAATTTAGAATTTCAATATGATGTACAAATTAATATTGTAGTGCGGAGAGCAAAAAATGTAATGTGGACGATAAAGAAATAGATGTTGAAAAGGAGAAGAAAGAGATCAGCATGACATTCAAGTAAGATTAAATATGCATTAATTTTTATTTAAAAATATGCTACATATTGTAGTATAGGAAGCAAGTTGTTTAGTAATGACATAAACTTTTGACATATAAAGCATTTAATCGATAAATTCAGAATAATTAGGTGGGTTGCTTATATTGTTCGTATGTTATAAGGTTATGGTTGGTTGCGATTGATTAGGTTAGCGGCTGTTGTGATTTGAAGGGTAGTTAAAAATATAGTGTAGGTATATGGGCTGATGAATGTTGGCATAAAAATATGGTGTATAGTATATGTAATGTATTTTATGCACATGTGCATACAGAACATAACTGATTGTGATTTGGAGGGTAGTTAAAAATGTAGTGTAGGTATATGGGCTGATGAATTTTGGCATAAAAATATGGTGTATATTGGCATAAAAAATATGGTGTATAGTATATGTAATGTAATCTATGCACATGTGCATACGGAACATAACTGATGTAATTTATTGTGACGATTACAGCTCAACTATTTTTGAAACATCACATGGAATGACAACACGCGCATTTTTGATAAATACATTGGAGGTTGGGCAATGGATCTCACAAAACGTGATAGATTGTTGGGCGGCTATTTTGAATTACGAAGAGAAAAAAAACAAAACATCAGGGAAAAGGAGATTATGGTGTTATACGACAACTATCGTAAGTGTGTTATAATTCATGTTTAACAATCATATTTAGGATATTTATACTTGTGTGTGACATGTATTTATGTAATGTGCAGCCGGACTATGTGTTGAAAACGAAACAGACGGAACAACAGACGTTTAAAATATTAAATTCACACTTGAAGGAGGTTGTTGAGTGTAACAATAAAATGTTGGAGTTAAAGGAATTTAACATCATAATAATACCAATGATAGAAAGAAAGCATTTCTATATAATATGCTTTGATTTAGAGAACGCAAAGGTCGAAGTAATTGATAATATGGTGAGTAGCCGCGGGTTTTATAGACTGTCAGCAGGAAGAAGTTTTAAAGAAAATGGAACGCCATCTAAAGTGGTAAGTATAGATTTTTTATATTAAATGTTATATTTGAAAATAATGATATATGAATATGACATGTAGTAACACTAACTATTATTATTTTTTTGTAGAAAAATTACATTGTTGGCTATTTGAAGAATGTTAAACATCCAAGCGCGGCACGCATGGCAGCCGCACCGTTGACGAAGAAAAAACTGGAATGGGCGACGAGCGATAATTTCAACGATTGTGGTGTGTTTTCTATGAGGCACATGGAGATGTATAAAGGGAGTGATGTCGAGTTTGAATGCGGTTTTAGTACGCAAAAAAATATTCAAGACATGCAATTGCAAAATATGAGGATGAAGATAGCAACAAAACTGTTAATATCAGAGGCGAACGTGTACAAGGCAACGGTTATGTACCTCGCAAGAAAAGCAACACAAAATTTGGAAGATGAAAGAATGCGGAAGTTGTTGGAAAAAGAGGGAGAAAAACAAGAAAAAATCTGGAACACTCTTAGCAAATGGAAGAATGGGGATAAAGTTTGAGGGTAGTAGTTCATGACACGTAGGTAGTATTTCTAGTTAATTAGTGATATTTGAACATTAAACTGGTATGTTTGGATTGTTTTATTTGGTAAGACATGTTAGATGGTTGTGTTAGGAAGGTAACAAGTTGGTACAGTTATGATGAATGTTACATTTTTGGTTAGTTGTGGTTGGAACTAGATAATCATGTTACTAATATTTTTGTTGGTTGATATATTGAGAAGTTGGAATTTTAGCAAATTGGTAATGTGTATTGTAGAAATTGTTATGTTGGATAGGTGATATGGTGATAAATGTTTGGATTTATAGTTCATATAGTTTGTTGTTTATGCACAGGTGAACTAATATGGTGAATTATCATGGTTACAGTAACAAGTTAGTGTTGTTGTGGATGCACGTGAATTTAATATGGTTAAATGACCATATGCACATGTGCATAAAGTGATAGAAATGCACGTTATTAGTTACAAAATTTCCATGTTTGTTAAAGTATGGTATGTTACGTTGATTAATAAGTTAAATGATTCGTATGCACATGTACATACAGTGTTATTAATTATAAATGTATATGTTTGTTAAAATATGGAATGTTACGTTGATTAGTAAGTTAAATGACCCGTATGCACATGTGCATACAGTATGTGCATGAAGTGATAAAACACACAGTTGATTAGTAAATTAAATGACTCGTATGCACACGTGCATACAGTATGTGTATGAAGTGATAAAACACACAGATTAAATGTTAGGTTTGTATAATTTATTACAATTGTGTATATTTAACAAAATTGTTTTAACTTCATATTAGTAAAATGCATAATGTTAAACAGGTGGTTTAAAAAGGGTATATACAACTTGTAAATACATATGCACATGTGCATATGACAAGTCAAGCATCAATATCAACACTGTAAGTTAAATGGTTACTAAAAAAAAAAACATTAGTATTCATAAATAGACAAGTTCATAATTAGATAAGTTCGGTAGTCATAAGTTGTAATACATAATAAATCAATCAAGAATCACGAGCTATCTTGGATGGTTTGCGACGTCTGGTTGAACGCCTAAGGCTTTGATCAGGATCAAAAGACTGTTCAGGTTCACGCCTAACATTTGTTCGCTCAGGTACGGGAGGTTTTTGTATGGAGGCAGGGTATTCAGATGCATCGTAATCAGAAGAATTATACTCATCGATTTCATCATTGGTATCATCATCGGTGTCATCGAGATCAACATCAGTATCATCAGAATCGGAATCAGACGGGTCGGGTAGTCCAGCGGCTATAGCAGCAGCACGTTTATCTGCTCGTGCAGCAAGTTTGGCAGCTTTGATTTTTTCACAATTGCGAGAATCATGGTCAAATACATACTTGTTGCATTTGTTGCATAAGCGGGCGGCTTTTTGTCGTTTACCGGCTTTCTTTCGTTTATCTTTAATGTTTTGACCACCGGGGCCGATCCGTTGTTTTTTGGTCCCACAACCTTTGTTTCTAATACCTTGCGGAGGATGGACACTTCTGCTTAGATTTGAAGGTATGTTTAAGATGTCACTGATGTTTGCAGTTTTTTGAACGGAACGAGGCTGAGGCTCACACGGAAACGATTCGAATACGCGGTTTCTGATGTGTTTGATCTCAGAAGATAAGGAACGTAGTTGTTCAGGATTACGTCTCAGTCGGTTTGTGCATTGACTGACTAAATCCATTATTTCATTGTGGATGATAGCAAACTCGCTGTTGTTGTATATGTTAGATATGCTATGAACAGCTGACGGAAGCGCATCTCTTTTCCAACGTGCAGTGATGTAATGGGACGGTATCCGTTCAATTTCGTTGTAACGGAATATACAAAATATATGTCGGCATAGATATCCAACACGAGTGAATCCAAGACATGTACAACTTGCTTTTTGTGCAGGTACATTGAGCGACACCTGCACATGTGCATAACATATATTATAAATAAAATGAATACATGAAAGGTAAATTGAACAAGTGAATAAGTTAATAAAATAAATACACTGTTTGATATATGAACAAGTGAATAGCATAACACAAATTTTGATACATGCACATGTGCATAACAAAAAAAAAATTAATCAAACAGAAGGTTATAATAGGTATACACATAAGACAAAATTGTGATACATGTGCATAACAAAAAATTAATCAAACAGAAGGTTAAAATAAATATATACAGAAGACAAAATTGTGATATATGCACATGTGCATAACAAAAATTAATCAAACTTGTGATACATGCACATGTGCATAACAAAAAAATTAATCAGACAGACAGTATACATAACATGACAAAATTTGATACATGCACATGTGCATATTGAACATGTGTATATTGAACATTAAAACATATTGGATAGTAAGGACATACCTCGAATTCATTTACATAAGACATGTTTGATTTGCAGTGACGAACAGTGTAATTTTTTATGTCAGTCGTTCCGGGACGTTCAATTGGCATGCAATGGAACATGCCCATGTATATTTCTTTTCGAACTTCAAGAAACATGGACCACGTGTATGTTTGAGACGCATGTGCCTCTATGCGAAGACTGGTAGATAAACGAGGGGTCGACATATCGCTTTTAAACTCGAGATCTCGTTGTGTATGCCGTTGAGCATCAATACTGGTTTCAAAACACATTAAAAATTGAACTAATGTGTTAGTTTCTGACGAGTTGACTTTAAAACGCGCGTTTGAGCTCTCGCATCTGGACGTAGTCTTCATCAAACAACACATGGGTATCTCTCTAAAATAACACGGGACCCATTCATGACGTATATGTTAGGACCGGTTTGACTCCGAACGATTGCGAACCGACTCGTGCGACGTGCGGAATCCGTGCACGAGCAAGACCGAAACACACGAACAGTAAATCTAACTGTGATTCGATATAAGATCTGATAACGTACAATCACGTGAATCACCTTTTGCCTATCTCTCTAGACTTTCTCTCTCTAGTTTCTCTCTCTAGAACTAGAGCTATTCAAGTCTACAAATGAGCAAAAGTTCCTAACATAAGGCATAAGCCTCCTATTTATAGCCCTTGGAATTAATGAGACTTCTCATTAATTACCAAAGTGCCACCTTGCTATTTGACTAGATATTACATCATAAAGCACTAAACTTTAACAGTTTCTGCTACGACTTGAGATGACGGAGGCGATAGACATAAATGCACTAACAGACTCCCCCTTGGATATTGCCGCAGTCAATCTCAAACATTTAGTCAAACTCGTAGCGTCTTTTCTTTCTTTCTCTCTCTCTGAGTCTTCTTGAAGCTTTAACACGTTTTCAGCAACTTAGACTCCCTCTTGCTTGAACAGAATCCCGGTGGATCTGTTTTCAGCTTCAGCTCCCCCTTTCGGTAAACTCTTTTCTTCATCAGGCTCCCCCTTTCGTCAAGCTTCCGTGCTTTTGGGATCGACACCTGGCTTTTCAGTTACAAGCTCTTCCGGGAAAGAATCCTGGCTCCTATGCACGCTTCCCCTTGCGTTGAGCTCGTCTTCAGACTCCCCCTTAGACTCGGCTATCGGGATCGTAGTCTGGAATCTGCAACACTCATACGTTTATAAGTAAAACGTTTTTAGATTTCCAGGTATCGTAACCTGGCTCTCTCAACATATGCTAAAATATTTTACAATGAAAGCATTTTCGGTTGTCCAGGTATCGTAACCTGGCTCTATTAAACTTTCTAAATCAAGATCCTGGGACTAAGATATAATAATATGAATATATCCAGGATTACTTGAATCTCTCCCTCTATCAACAATCTTTAAAGATTTGGCAGTTTCAACGAATCGGATCGGAAACTAGCTCTTTTACAGATTTTAACAGTATAAGCATCCAAATCCCTCACAGTTAATCATCCAAGTCCAACTTAATGACCTTGGAGATATCACAAACTGTTTTTGATTTTTGATTTTAAAATCTTCAAGTTTCAAATTAATGAACTTGTTTTATTTTTCAGAAACACAATCAGCATACTTAGATTTTGAAACTCAGCACTCAGACATCGGTTGTCGAAAATAAAGCAGAATCAAAAATCTTTTTGTATTTTTCTGAAAATATAAAGCAGTAAAGAAATATGTACAAACATATTTACAGACAATATTTTTGTTTGAGTATGCGTCAGAGGATCATATCAGTTTTTGACAAGTCACAAGTACCGTTGAGCTTAATAACACTTTAAGAATTAAACAATTCACTTAGATTGTCGATATACTGATCCACTTAAATTTTTATACAACGTTCAACTGATTCAGGATACGAATTAGGTGAATTAAGAACTTAAACTCATTCATGTGTCCCACTTCTTGAATATACTCCCGTATCCAGAATCCCAATAATCAATCTTACAGGTGAGTATACTACAATGATATCTGTACATAAATTAGGTATGCGAGGGCCGAGGGATCTCAGGTCGATACTTCCGTATACGCAGAGAGATATCAGCTTCGACTTTTCGGAATGTCCCTTTTAGAGGATCTTTTAGCTACAACAGCAGCGACTATCAATTTTATTGTTTCATCGGCATGCTGAGGGTTTATGCTATGTTTCAAGCATTTACAGAAAGTATTATCCAAGGACTAGGTCAGAACTACCGTTCAGCAGAAGTCCCGGAATAATACCCCAGACATCATTGAGTATAAAAACCTAGTATATCAGATTATGAGACCTTTCAAACGAGATTTCAGGGGTTACCTATATATCCAAGTAGTGTTCCCCACGAAATAAGCAAGTTTGAATTTATGTTTATATCCCGAAAAAGTTTACTAAATGTATAAAAACCTACCGACACATCCACGGTGAGATCGTTTAACACATTTAAACTTTCCATTTCTTTAGCGTACTGTAACTGTCTACTGATGTACTATCATTTCCTCTTTTTACACAAAAACTCAATTTTGAATTTTATCATGTTTTTTACTTTTTCAAATTTTCTAATGTTTTTGGATTTTCTGACAATATTACTCCCCCTAAAATGCAAAATCATTTAAAGAAAATTTGACAACCAACACTGATAGCTTTGTCTCGCCTTCCATTTTCTGCTTCTCATGCACTGATTTGCAGAAAAATATAACGTACCCCCATGATTTACAACCCATTGATTTTTACAGTTTGAAAACCGTTTTTCAATCTGATGAAAGTAATCATGTTTGTTCAGCCGTGAGGGTTTCGGCGTATTCAATCAGAACTCCCCCTTACAACAAACTATTTTCCCATAATGATTTCAAAACACTTAAGTTTGTTTTAATCAGAATGGTTTTTCCGGAAAAATTAGTTTGTTTACCCATCACTTGTAGGTTCGGGGTTATCTCATCACCTTGTTCTCTTTTAACCATTTTGAAAATTTAACATTATTAGGTCAAACACAATTATCACTTGTAGAAAATCAAGTACAACTTAATGTCCTTGATTAACCACTTGTAAGATGAAATATCACAGTTACCATCCTGTGAATTTCTCAAGAATGATGCCGATACCTGCTTCACACTTACCAACCTGGAAGCTCCGGCAAGTCAGGAATTCAACCAACAGATTTTGACACCCAAGCCTGACCAGCCTTAGGCGCATTTTGAGCTTTTCTCTTTTCTTCATAAAACTCTTTCACTCCTTTTTCCTTTCCATCAGCCATCTTACTAAAAATATGTTTAACATTGCTATTAAACATTTTTCCAGTATCAACACCTTTTGATTTCAAGTTTGCGGCTCGTAATGGTGGAAAGTTCTCATCATTCATTAACAGAACTGTCTCTTCCTTTTTTACCTCAACTTGTGGCTCCTCTGATTTTGTGGAATCAGATTCATTGCCCGATCTTGGCTTGTCTGACTTGGATGAGCCAGATTCATCGCCAATGACTTTCTTCTTTTTCTTGTTTGTCCTCAGATTTGCATCTGAAGAATTCGATTTGCTTGGCTTTACAGTCGAGTGAATCGATTCATCAGAACTTTTATTCGAACCAACCGGTGAACCCGAAGACAAAATCTTCTCCAAGTATTCTCTCGCCTTCTTCCTCTTTTTCCTCAGTCTGTCTCTCTGCCCCTGTGAAAGTTTCACTTTCTGTTCTAGAACCTTCTGTTCTTTGGGCTTGACAGTGACTGGTTTCTTTACCGTTCTCTGAGATTCAACCCTCGATCTTCCCACCGATCTCCTTGGGCAATCTCTTGCAATATGTCCTCTGATTTGACAATTATAGCATCTTCTTGTCTCATAACTCCAATTCTGGCAGTTAACAGCAATGTGTCCTTTCACACCACAGGTGTAGCACACTCTGTTATCGTACCATCCACTTCTTTCAGTCCAAACCTTTAGATCATAACATTGTTTGGCTTGGTGATAATCATTTCTCCTCTTCAATGCTGGATTTGTCTTTTGAGCACTGTGGTCAAACCTGCACCACTTATTACCAACATTTTGTGAGTTTTCATTTACAAATTTTTGTGAATTTTTATAATGATTGGATGACTGAACTGATGAGCTTTTATTTTCATTTTTAGAATTTTTCAAAATTTTATCTTTTTGTTTCTGTTCTACACTCTTCTTAACAGGTTTTTGCTTAGAACATTCACCTGTTTCAGTAGATTGCAAAACAGTATTTTTAAATTTTTCTTGTAAATCTAAAAATATTTTTCTTTTCTTTTCTTTTTCATCATCAGCTTTGTCATCACAATCTTCAATTTTGACTTTGTCAAAATTTGTGACATTGTCACTTATTGGAACTGAATTGATCGGTTTTGGACAAACATATGATGCAGAAGTCACAAAACTTTTCAATTTATTCTCTAAATCAGCAATTTTCTTTCTATTACATTCGGCTTCTTTTTCAAGTCGAATGATTTTCTCAAGATGAGAATTTATTGAACATTGTTTTTCAAGATTATTTTTAAAAATAACAGATTTTTCATCTTCTAAAATCTTTATTTGACTTTTGAAATCATTTTCTAATTTTTTAAAATTTTTGTTTTCTGATGACAAACTCTCAACATTCTTCAAAAGTTTGTCATTTTCAGATCTCAGTTTTTCACAGTTCAAGCGCAACTCCAGAATCTGTTCATCGTCAGCTTTCTTCCCATCTTTCAAAGCTTTGTTTTCCAATGTCAAATTCTCCGCATCACTCAAGAATTTGGCATTGTCTGCTCCAAGTTTATCACATTTTGAGCATTTTTCATTCATCTCATCAGCTTCTTTCTTTGTTTCCATCCTGAATGTTCCTGCACAAAAAATTTTAACAAAATTAAGAGGGTTTGCATATTCATCAATAAAACAACCTCTCTTAATATCATATTTCATGACATTTTTTGCAGCAAGACATACAGAAAATCTTTTTCTCATTTCAATGATCACATCCAAATTTATCTTTTCTAAGTCCCTTTTCATTTCATTCATCAACTCTACTTTTCTTGTTTCTTTATCAAACTCATGTGATCTAAGTTTATTGATGAATTCTCTATAATGAAGCTTTGAGAAACTAGCATCCCTTTTTAGTTCACTTAAAAATTCATCCCATTCTAAAGGTAATGCATCAGCAAATTTTGAAATTTTTTCAGCATTTGAAACCCTTATCTCATATCTATCTAACTTATCAATCAACTCATCAAACCGTCTGTCCAGTTGTTCCAAAGATTCATTTTTCATGCACAAGAAATTTTCGAATCTTTTAATCCAAACATCCTTCTTATTCTTCTTATCAATCCAAGATCCAGAAATCCAAACGTTTAAATTTGTAAGATTTTCGTTTTCCTGTTCATCAAACGGTTTATCCATCTTGAATCACCTGAATATAAACAAACAAGATTAGTTCTTGATTGTACAAATATTCGAACGAATGAGTCGACACAAGTCAATTGTTTTAAATGAAATTTCGTGACACAGATTGCCGATCGAGCGGATTGCTGTCCGTGCGGGTGGGACAGTATCCGGATGAAGATCCGTTCGGATAGGAATCCGGGAGATGTTGTACGCACGGGTGATGATACGTACGGGTGGGAATCCGGGAGACTAATGTGATCCGTACGGGTGAAAATGATCCGTGCGTATGAAGTTGACTTCTTTGTACTAGACGACAAAACTACTTGACCGTTCTTCTGTTCAACAATTTAAACATCACATGTGACAAACACTTATCGTGACAAACAATGACCAGATCACGTGACTATTAAATCATATGCAAACAACAGCTTTATCACGTGACTTTCTGATGTAGTTTATGATGACAACAAACAATAGCAATCACATGCACTTTGTCATCTTCTCTAAACGGTGCTGACAAACCGAATATGAATCTCGTGACAACTGGATTTCAATTAAAGCTTGTCGACAAGATCACGTGATATGATTAGCAACGCTTGATGACACCTGTACCTAGTCACATGCTCACCGAATATGATCACAAACAAACCTGAAATATGTTGACTAAAATGACAGAACACGGATTACTGTGATGCGGATTGTTATCCGTGCGTACGGGTTGTCCGTGCGTACGGGTTATCCGTGCGTACGACAAGTCAACAAGTCAACACGTATTGCTATCCGCGCGGGTGGGTGATACGCACGGATAGGTCAACTAAGGTCAACACGGATATGTTATCCGTGCGGGTGACAAAAGTTATACGTGCGGATGACGATTGGTCAATAAAGTCAACTGTTTAAATGAAGTTAGTAGCTGACGTGATCACAAGAACAATCCACGTGCAAAACTGAAATTTCACATGCTCACCGCTTGAATTAATCTTGGATACACGTGACTTACTGTTGCACCTTATTAATGATAGTCAAACAATGGTCAACCCGGATGACACGTATAGCTTTGAAATGTTGTACGCACGGGTGGGCTATCCGTGCGTATGACTTACCCGCACGTATAGGTCATGCGTGCGTATGAACATCAAGAACAACAGCAACAGTTTCAACTTTTTCGAACCACAAAAATCTAATTTTCTCACAAAATACTTTGAATCAAGTTCTGAAATTTTAAAGGCTATTAGATCAACTGATATTGCATATTATATCCAAAAATCATTAATTTTGAACCGTTAAAACTCGATTAATTTGGTGATTTTTAGACGAAAACGTGAAAGAGATGAAGAATGAAGAACTAGAACGAATCTGATGCAAATTGAGATCTGAAACTGATGAAATCCTCTGCGAAATCGTGTGAATGATCTGAGCAATCGTTAACCTGCTCTGATACCACTTGTTAGGACCGGTTTGACTCCGAACGATTGCGAACCGACTCGTGCGACGTGCGGAATCCGTGCACGAGCAAGACCGAAACACACGAACAGTAAATCTAACTGTGATTCGATATAAGATCTGATAACGTACAATCACGTGAATCACCTTTTGCCTATCTCTCTAGACTTTCTCTCTCTAGTTTCTCTCTCTAGAACTAGAGCTCTTCAAGTCTACAAATGAGCAAAAGTTCCTAACATAAGGCATAAGCCTCCTATTTATAGCCCTTGGAATTAATGAGACTTCTCATTAATTACCAAAGTGCCACCTTGCTATTTGACTAGATATTACATCATAAAGCACTAAACTTTAACAGTTTCTGCTACGACTTGAGATGACGGAGGCGATAGACATAAATGCACTAACAGTATAGCAAACATCTCACAAAGCCACGGATGATTGTCTAGGTGATATTCATCCATTAACAAATGCCATCTTTCTTCAAATGTTTGTGGTGTTATGAATAAATTCCACACCAGCTTATGTATTGACGAACGAAGAGTGGTATTATCAAGGATATCATTTGAAATCTACAAATTAAAAAACGTGGATAATAAAAAGGAGTTATTTAATCATAATATATGATGTAATTGGAACCGTGTTAATATTAAAAATAGAGTGTTTACCTTGGATGGAAGTTTTCTCATTATGTGCCACATGCACAAACGATGGATAGAGTTTGTGAAAACGGTTGACACAGCTTGTTTCATTGATGCGTCTTGGTCAGTGAGAACAAAGATTGGTTGTTTCTTATGTGCAGCCAGAAAGGTATTTAGTAACCATGTATACGACTCTATAGTCTCGTCGTATAACATGCCAGCGCCAAAGATAACACATTTTTTATGGTGATCAACTCCGGTGAATGGCACAAAAATCATCTTGTATCTGTAAATAAAACATATGATATTAAAAAAATATTAATAATTCCACATGGTGAAAAAAGTACAGTATCTTGCTTGTTGGTGTCATATGTAGCGTCGAATGCACACACATCACCAAAAGCCTCGTAATTTCGCAAAGATACGAAATCAGCCCAAAAGAAAGATCGCAACTCATTGTCAACTATGACACAATCAAAATAGAAATCATTAAGATTGGTAACTCGAGATCTCATGGTATGTAAGAGGATGTCTGCATCGCGTTCACCGATGAATGCACGTATGTCTCTAGAGCAATTTTTGAAATCTACTGTTGTGCCACGAACATTTTGAGGCCCGCCTTTAAGTGATGCTTGAATGTTATGTGCAACAGTTTGGCCGATTTTGTTAAGACTAGCTTTGTGGATGAATTGTTGCTCCTCAAATCCAAGTTTCCTGCTTTGTTTTAACATGTTGGCGTGATCGCTACCAATCATGCAATGGTTGTGCGCGTCGATGAAATCATATATTTTATATTGTTCGGTAACACGATCAAAACTCACTTTGATACGCGCACGACATCCGGAAACTGTGAATCGGCTTCGTCTGTGTTGTTTCTTGGATTTATCATATATGGTTGGAGCATTTTTTGATGGAGCATTGGGGTCAGATTCTGTGACCCGTGGTTGTCCTTCTCTTGAACATAATATATACCTATGAGTGGAGATTTTCATATTAGGATTGTCATGATACTTTTTGTTCTTCGATGTACCGATACGAGTAGAAAACCCGGATTGTGTAGCATACGTATTGTACATCATGACAACATCTTCCCAATGCGTAAATGTACTATTTACCACAGGAAGGTATCTAACATCAACTTGGGGTATCCAATATGGGGTGCCATTAGGTGTAGCATGTATGGCAGCCGTAATCGTTCCTGTAAGAGATAATTAATAAGTTAAATGATAGTGATAAATAATTAATAAATTAAAAAAAAAACTTGTCAACATGATATAGGGACGAATAGTATAATTGTAATTAATATGCACATGTGCATTGGCAGTTAATGTATGAGAAAGTTATTTTGTTTTTTTCAATCATAATGTATACATGCATAAATTTGCATTGTAACATAATTTGAGATGCATTGTAACCTAATTTGATATGATGCATAATTTGTAATATGAGGCTCTTAACACAATGCACGCGTGCATATCATAATGTACAACATAAATAAATTATAAACATGCAGTTAACAAAATGCACATGTGCATATAACAATGAGTAATCATAATGTACAACATAAAACAGTTGTGAACATGATATAAAGGAGTATATAATTGAATAAGTCATGTTTTACATAAAATGGACACAAAATACCTTTTGTTTCAAACCGAATGAATTGTAAGTGTTGATGTTCTGTGCTTGTAGGTGCTGTACCAGTAGATGTTGTGTTACCAGTAGATGTGGTGTCAACTGATAACGATTGATCAGGTAAATTAGCAGTCTCAGAACCTACATTGCCGGATGTAAACATTGAATCAAGTGTTTGTATTTTAAACCCATGAAGGGTGTGTCGAGATGCAGCTGGTTTTGCAACTGTTGTGAATACAGATGCAACTGGTTTTGTAACTGTTGTAAATACAGGATTGCAACTTTCATTTGGATTAACATCAGGTAAGGTATTGACATCAACATCAACATCAATATCAGACGGACCCACAGCACAAATAGGATTTACATTGATATCAGATGGGCCACAAAAACCAGCATCGTGATGTGGATGATATGAAGAAGATGTTGTATGATGATCGTCAGATGCCGCAGGTTCAACTCCAACACGAGACGAGTCAGACGAAGCCATGAGTGTCCGAAATCAGTATACCAACGACGAAATAAGTATCAAAATTGAACCCCCCCCCCAACCGAAAAATGTGAATGTACACGCCGCCGGGAACCTGCAGAAGTCCGTCGCCGTTGTAGACCGCGTAGTCGATTAAGCAAAATCACCAACGAAACCCTAGTTTGAAAAATACAACAGAGAAGATATACCTTATGTTTGAAAAAAAGACGGCAATGAACAAGAGGATAAGAGCACGCCGCCGTGAAACTGTATAACCAGTCGCCGCCGTTGATTGAGTCGCCGATTGAGCAGAATCTCCAACGAAACCCTAGGTTGAAACAGCGAATGTCTGAAGAAAAGAAGACGACGGCGAACAAAAGAATGGAGCGCGTGTTTTTTTTTATAAAATATCATTAATTACAATTTTGTCATGTGTTCACATTGGTTCTCGCGGTTCTCGCAATAAGAGATGGTTCCTAACGGATCTTTATCCTATATATATATATATATATATATAGGGTGGGGTTAGTCAAGACCGGCTCAACGCTTTGAGAGGCCTAAAGCAAACTCTAAATGCGGGGCTCTTTCCGGTTTTCAACTGATATTTTTTGTTGCTATAAATTAAATATATGGGGCATTCTTACATATCAGAGTGATGTTTTATAAAAAGAAACTAAATTATGATGTTAGTAGGCATATATGCTACTGAAAAATAAAAAAAGTTAGTAAATAAAAGCTAATTTAACCGGTTCTAGAAATAGAAAATTAGCTTACAATGCAAACATATAAATAAAAATAGAGGCACATATGAAAAGAGAAAACAAAAGAAAATAAGAGCAAGAATATGAAGCTGAAATGTCAAAAATAAAAAAAATCATTTAACTTCATGAGTAACCTCCTGTGCCCATTCATTCTCTTAACTATGTAAACCAATAACAAAAAAAGTCATATATAATTTTTATCCAATCTGGGGGCCTTTGAAGAGTGGTGGCCTAAAGCAAATGCTTTAGTTAGTTTACCCACCAGCCGGCTCTGGGGTTAGTGTAAAAAGGGGTGGTTTGTGAGAAGTGTAAGAAGTGTTTCAAGCCCTTAGATCGTGTAGTTAATGGTTGAGATAAAAAAAAGAGCATAAATGTAAATCATCTTTTATTTTTTTGACTAATTTGGCTAGATTAGGGTAATAGTGTTTTTTTTATATTGTATTGTTTAAATAAAGAAACTGACATCAACTTCAATGCAAATGCAAGTTTTACCCATTTTTTAAACGTCAATAACTTTTTATACGTAACTTTTTTTTTTTAAAAATTACACCATAATAACAAGTTTTTTTTATCTTTAATATAAGTAACATATTGCAACATTTGTATAGAGAAAAAAAATTACATATAGCATGATATGAAGCCTACTGGAATGCAGGTTTAAAACACCATACGAAGAACATCTACTAGAATGCAGGTGTAATACACCATGAATGCAGGTGTAAAAGCAAGTATAAAACACCATACAGAGAACATACGAAAAAACAACTACTGGAATGCAGGTGTGAAACACAATACGAAGAACACCTACTAGAATGCAAGTGTAAAACACCATGAATGCGGGTTTAAAACACCATAAAAAAGAAGATCTACTAGAATTGCAAGTGTAAAACACCACACATAATGTGCAATGTAATCATTCCAGATCTTAAAAACACACCATGACTATATTACGATTCAAGTCGTGGTGTCGTTAAAATCTGAATGGTGTTTTATACTTTCAAAATAATCACTATGATTGTATTGGATTCAAACTGTGGTGTTTTTTGGGAATTCGTATGGTGTTTTATACCTACGAATTAACAAAAATGTTGATACGAATTTTATGGATTAAACAATACTTGATACAAGATTTCGAATAATAGAAAGATATAGAATATATATGGTTTCCTAAAATTCAAAACGGTTATGGAAAAATTTTGTTAATTAAAATGATTATTGTTGAAATTACTTTGTTAACCTTAATCTCTAATTTTAACTAAAGACACTTGTCCTTACCATATTACTTCTTATACTTCTCTCACACCTGCCACTTTCTCACACACTTCAACATGCGTGATGTATGGTTTTTCAACATACGTGATTACGGTTTTGAGTTTTATAATATGCGTAATTTTCATCTCGTACGCATCGTAAGTTACGGAATATTCTAAGTTAACTGGCCTATATATATATATATATATATATATATATGGTTAGGGTAAAATGAAAACTCATACGAGTTGCGTGAACTTAGAGAACTCTGTTTTTTACAAAAGGTATTTTCAAAAAAAATTTACCAAAAATCCTAAAAAAAAACAACTTTTTCAAAAAAAAAACACCTACTTTTTTTTATTTACAACAGCCGTATCATCAGCTTTTTACAACAGCTGTAAAGGGCCGAAAACATCACTAAAAATTTACGAACGTCTTTCTAACATTTTAATCTAGGGGTGTGAAAAGACGGGGGCAAAACTCGCACAGAAAGCTCGAGTTCTCTAAGTTCTCACAACTCGTAAGAGTGTGTGTGTGTATAGATATAAACTCATACGAGTTTTGTGAACTTAGAAAACTTGGCCTTACCAAAGGTTTTTCAAAAAAAAATTTTTTACCAAAAATCCTAATAAAATCAACTTATTATAAAAAGAAAACTAGCTTTTTTATTTACAACAGCCATAAAAAAAACTAATGTCATGTTAATGTTACCAGCTTTTTACAGAAGCTGTAAGGGACCGAAAACACCACTTAAGAAATTTACTACCGTCTTTGTAACATTT
Source organism: Helianthus tuberosus (assembly GCA_030545235.1). NCBI lineage: Eukaryota > Viridiplantae > Streptophyta > Magnoliopsida > Asterales > Asteraceae > Helianthus > Helianthus tuberosus. The sequence continues at coordinate 5,887,016 of JARYGA010056639.1, forward strand.
TAATCTAGGGGTGTGAAAAAAACGAGGGCAAAACTCGCACAGTAAGGCCGAGTATCTAAATTCTAATAACTCGTAAGAGTTTTCCATTGATTCTCATCCTCTCTCTCTCTCTCTCTCTCTATATATATATATATATATATATATATACTACTTTAATAAGCATATAGGAAGGGCAACAATGGTCATTTGCCATTGTACAATCATTTTAAGCACAGAATACAACCTTTAAAGCATAAAGGTGTTGAAAAATCCTTCAACACACGCGGAGCAGCTCATATAAACTAACCGGATCTCTTTGACCCGTTTTACTCAAATGAATCCAATATATATTGTCTTTCACTAAATCTAAACCCTAAATTCATTTGATTCACATCCGCCCCCATCCTTCCTCTCTCTCTCTCTCTCTCACCAGACGCGGTGTCTGCATGCGACGGATTTCACCGGCGATTTCACCATCCTTCTTCTCAGGTACCATCTTTTTAACGTTATCGGCATTTTTTGTGAAATTTTAGGGTTTGACTTAGATCTGTGAAATTTTAGGGTTTCTTTCTCCGGCGATTCCGACATCAGATCTACTGGGTTCAACTTCTTTTAGGGTTTCTTTCTCCGGTGGAAAAAAGATCCAGGTACTTTTTTTTGGCCAAATGTTTTCTTGGATCTATCGTACCACCGTCGACTTAGAGGTTGTTTTGTTTGTTCTGTTATAGATGAAGATGGAGCGGTGGAGATACCGTCGACTTAGATCTACCTTACCACCGTCGAGCCAGGTAATTTTTTCTGCTGAAATTTTTCTCAGATCTACCGTCATTTTTTGAGGATTTTTGATGAATATTGACAGATCTGAGGTTACACAACTTGCAGATCTGAGTTCTTAGAGGAATATTGACAGCCCGGATCTGGTATGTTTGTAGCTGATTATGTTTGTTACAGATCTGGTATGTTTGTAGCTGATTTACATGCTTATGTTACTGATTATGTTTGTTACAGATCTGGTATGTTTGTAGCTGATTATGTTTGTTATAGATCTAATGTTACTGATTAAATATGTGTACTTGTTGTGCCCGGATCTGGTATGTTTGTAGCTGATTATGTTTGTTACAGATCTGGTATGTTTGTAGCTGATTTACATGCTTATGTTTGTAGCTGATTATATTTGTTACAAATCTGGTATGTTTGTTGCTGATTATGTTTGTTATAGATCTAATGTTACTGATTAAATATGTGTACTTTTTGTGCCCGGATCTGGTATGTTTGTAGCCGATTATGTTTGTTACAGATCTGGTATGTTTGTAGCTGATTTACATGCTTATGTTACTTATTATGTTTGTTACAGATCTGGTATGTTTGTAGCTGATTATGTTTGTTATAGATCTAATGTTACTGATTAAATATGTGTACTTTTTGTAACATTTTATGATATGGGTCTCGCAGTATGTGGTGTATTTTGGAAGGGCAAGAATGGTCATTTGCCATTGTACAACCATTTGAAGCCCATTGTACAAGCATTTAAGCATGAATGTGTTGAAACTTTCTTCAACACGCGGAGCAGCTCATGGATCCTAACCGGATCTCTTTGACCCGTTTTACTCAAATGGATCCAATATAAACTTTCTTTCACTCAATCTAAACCCTAAATTCATTAGCTGAGCTGAAAGTTTTGAGGCTATGATGTTGAGGCTATGATGCATAAGCTGAGCCTGTGAGGTTATGATGCATAATATGTCTGAACTGAAAGTGTTGAGGCTATGATGCATAAGCTAAGCCTGTGAGGTTACATATGTGTTTCTTGTGCTTAAAACACTTGTACATCATGCTTTAAAGGTTGTTTAAGTTTAGTGGCAAATTACTCTTGTACATCATGCTTTAAAGCGAGGTTACATAACACAATAGACTGTGATGATGATTGTATTTTGAGGGTACATAGAAGATCCGAGTAGCATCTTGGCGGGGCAATATCAAGATTGCATAGTTCTCAACCTGCAACCGTGTGTTTGCAGCCATGGCTTACCCGGTTTGTAGCTGTGTTCATCTCTCAATTATATGCCTGAGTCTTCCAGATGTTTTGATAAGCAAATGAGCAGGTGGTGTATCGAAATCAATCTTCCCCTTAGGCGATTGAACCCGCCGCAAGTCGATAAAATGAAATGGCAAACCATAAAATCGATTGTATAGTACACCGTGTTTTTCTTTTTAATCCTGAAGCTTTGCAGATTGTACATTATGCTTTAGAAGGTTGTAAATGTTGAAATAGCTGTGAAGCATAAGCTGAGCTTCAAACGCTATGATGGTTGCATGAGCATCAATTGTGATGTTCATTTGAAGGGTACTTACATATCCCTGACTTGATGATAGTCATTAGACTGTGATGATTGTTGTATTTTGAGGGTACATAGAAGATCCGAGTAGCATCTTGGCGGGGCAATATCCAGGTTGCATAGTTCTCACTCTGCAAGTGTGTGTTGCAGCCATGGCTTTACCCGGGTTTCTTGTTTTAATCTCTTTGGCCAATTTTGAAGGCTTTTGAAAAGATCCAACGAAAGGTGACAATTGACGGCTATGATAAACACTTTAACTTTAATATGTGCAACGTGTCCCCAATTTGGTTGATTCCTTCTGCAGTGTGAAGTGAGGTATTGTTTTCCCTCTTTATGGTTGTTCAATCCCAAATTTCAAGAAACCCTGGTTGACAACCTTCTGTGGTAAAAAAGGATTCGGTTTGGCAGGAATTTTCTTTTTGGGACTTTCAGGCCAAGAAGAATCTGCAGCTGATGAGACTGAGATATTGTTTTGCTGAAAAAGCACGTGAGTTAAGCTGCCCTTCTAATTTCTTATTTGATATTACAACTTATGATTATGGAGTAGTTAAAGATCTGATTTATTAAACCGAAATGTTGTGCTGCTAATATTTTGTTATACAGTTGTGGACCAGCTCAATGTGAAAGCATAAAAGAGATGCTGGAGTACTTTAGAAGTCAAGTTGGGTCTAAGGCTTGGAAGAAGGTAGGAATTGTGGCTTTCGCTACGATATGGAGACTTTGGACGAGTAGAAACGAGAAAGAATTTAATGGCAACAACATTCCAATCGCTAAAGTGTACCAGTTTTGTTTTAATAATCATTATGTATGATTTCAGAAGCTTTAACCATGTTGATATGTGTATTTCAATTTGTTGTATTTATGAACACAAATTATATTAAGAAAAAAAGAAAGTTATTTTTGTATTGTGTAATCATCATCTTCTTAGAGTTTTGGCGTGGTTTGATTTCATTCTTTGATGCGTAATGGAAAGAATCTTACTTTCACTTATACTTGTAGCATTCATACACGAAAACTGACCCGACCTGAGACCAACCCAAAATTCATACAAAGTGGTTTAGTCTCAGGTTCATTGTGTAGCTTTTGAAAGACTTATGCAACTGGTTATTCAGTGTTTGTATACGAAAGCCAATTGTTTGTGTTGTGTTTTCCGTTGCATCGCGAAATTGGTTTTGGTTATGGCTCAAAACTGAACCGTCCCGTACATTGGCTGCATAATCTTATATTCTTTTGACTACATGAATATATTTTTTTCATGGGTTACATTTTATTTTTCATGGGTTACATTTTAATTTTGTTACTGCCCTGTTTGAATCTAAATACCATGTTGATGTGTGCAAAATGCAACATATAAATTTCATCAATTGTGGCATAAAACTAACCCTTTTTTAGTACTAATGTTGGAAAAAGTGTGCTTTTGTCTTCCTTTTGTATTTTCAGGATTAAATGAGCTCAAATTAACAAAAGAAGCAAAAAGACATCAAAATCTAACATAAATACAAGAAGAGGAACAAGACGTGACATGCCCAACCCCACGACAGCATCTTCCCAAGCAAAACAAGACAACAGAAGACTGAACACGCCCCGTGCTCAGCCAGCACGGGGGCGTGCCCAAGTGTCAGCATAAAAGACAAAGTGGTAGAAGCTTCTATTGCCCACCACGGGGCCGTGCTCAGCGGACACGGGGCCGTGGTCAACTATAAGATTCGCACAATCTAGGCAAATCTTCATAGTACAAAGATTCTTCTGCACACGGGGTCGTGCTCAGCGAACACGGGGGCGTGGTCAACTAATAAGACAAAGCTGCATTAAATGAAGAAAGAGAAGGATGTGGACACGGGGCCGTGCCCACTGGATACGGGGCCGTGCCCGAGCTTCTGTTCAGCCTATAAATAGGAGTGCTTGGCTCAAGCTCAAACCATCCCTTGGCACACCACCTCTCTCACACTTCACCCACCACCATCATAACACCATCATCCACCACCATCATCCATTGTCCATCATAGAGTGTGTGAGTCGTCTCGGGATCCAAGATTGATCGTAAGAGTTCTTGACAATCAAGGCCATGTTTGCCTAAGTCTCTTACATCACTTGGTGAAGACAAAGTGTCTAGTGTAATACTTTTTATTTTTAATCTTTTCGCACTTTTTACTTGGTTTTGTGTTAATGACTTTAATAACTAGTTTCTTATGTTGAAGGTGATCTTTCCTTATCGTTTGTCCGTGGTGTCTTGACATTATTTTACTGTCTATATAAAATAAAAGATTTTCACTATTCATATCTCCACGGTCTATATGGAGGTATGTTGGCTACCTGGTCGGGGGTTAAGGGAACGGTTTGGTAAAGGTCTTGCCATTGTTCAGCGTTTAGAGGTCCTGCAATGGACCTGGATCAAATTTAGTAGGACCTCCTTCAATACTTAACGGTATTGGATGGCGGGGGTCCAAACTCTTTAACCCCTTCATAAGTTAACTACTATTAATACTATAACCCGGCTATTTAGGACTGTATCCCTGCTGACTCGGACTACTTAGTCGAGGGTAACGTCACCTGCAAAAGAGGGGCCTACCATAATTTGCATTAATAACTTAATTAATTATCTTTCAATAATCCACCATTTTAGGATTGTATCCTTGCTGACTCAAACTACTGGGGTGAGGGTAACGTCACCTTCAAAAGAGGGGCCTACTACAATAACTAAGATAATCTCTTAAAAAGTGCAAAAGTGCGGAAATAATCAAAGGTTACACTAGATACGAGTCGGAACCAAGTGATTCATCTTGTCTATCTGTTTTTTTTTTATTTTCAGCATTTTTAGTTAGTTTTTATTTTTCTTACCTTAAAACATTTTTCTAAACTTTTTGATTTGATTAGACGTTGAGGATAAACCGGTACTAAAAGCTCTTGTGTCCTTGGACGACCTCGGTATCTTACCAACACTATACTACGCTCACGATGGGTGCACTTGCCCATATGAGTGTCTAGTGTTAGTGAATATCGTGTTTTATAAATTTAAAACTTGACTAAAAAGTGTTAAAGGGGCTTAAAATATACACCTAATATATATAACACTTGACACCCATCAAGTTTTTGGCGCCGCTGCCGGGGACACAAGGATTTTAAGAAAGTTAGGAATCAACGGCCTAATCTTTTTTCTTATTTTTCATTTTTTTAGGATTTTTTTTTAATTTTTCAGCTTCTGCAGAACTCAGCACGGGCCGTGTCCGCTGAACACGCCCCGTGCCCAATCTTTGGAACTGGCAATCCTGTTTTAAGTCAGACAGTAGCTGAACACGGGGCCGTGCCCTCTCAACACGCCCCCGTGCCCAAGTTTCAGTTACTGAAAACAGAACCGTAAGATCCCGACGGTTGGTAATTTCTGACACAAACATGAGTGATACTGATACTTTTTACTTTCGGCACTCTTATGGTACAATGTGGTGTCAATTATGTGGTGGTAACCATAAGGAGTTAGAATGTTATTTTCTAAATTATAAACCCCACTATATAGACCCATCATTTCCTAGTATCCTTAAGAGGGGTGAAAGTAAAAATAATCCTTATCTCTCCCTCGAATGCTCCCAACCAGATTTTCTAGGAGAAATGCTTCTCGATGAATTATTTCAACTAGAAGATCTAATTATTGATTGGTTAAAAGAACTTAGGAAAGATTTCAATAATCTTTTCCAAGACGATAACCAAGAAGAAGGGTTGGAAACGCATTCAAACAACTTCGTTGTTTCCGACGATACTTCTAACTCTAGCGAGGACTTGAGCGATAGTCGTCCCTATGTCGATTGTGCCGTGAAGGACTCCCCATCAACTTCGTTTGATGCATACATAGACTGGAGCGATTCGACATACACCTTCTTTAACGAGAGCCCGGAAAAGGGTTGGACTTGTCCACCACCTACATACAACCTAGGAATCACCCTCACCGACAACCTCTTGCGTTCTCGTCTTACTCTAGAACAATTAAGGTATCTTAGGCACTTTGGGGTTGTTCCATCCAGTAAGGAACCACCCGATCCGGAAAAGTTCCTTGAAAATAGACACACTTCATAAAACAGCCTTCCGACACGGGGCCGTGCCCAGGTCAACACGCCCCCGTGTCCACCCAAAGATTCCCTTCTGATTTTGTCAGAATGCGGACAAAAATGTGTCAGGAATCCATCTGCACACGGGGCCGTGTCCAGCCGACACGGGGCCGTGCGCAACGTACTGTCGTTTTCTATAAATGCAGCCAAGAATCCTGCACATTTGAACCACTCCAGGGACAGAGATTTGGAGAATATTCTCACATACCATCCTAGGTATTTTCTAAAAGAAGTTTCTCAACTATCTTCTTCTCCTTTCCTCTTTTATCCACTTTCATCTTCTTCAATTTTTCTCATACTTCCATTAAAGCTTGAACATCCCATGATTTCAAGCCTTATTGAGATGTTTGTTAGATTTTTGCTCATGGAATCTTGTTAAAAATAAGTTCTATAACAATGTTTCAAGTTGTTTATGTTCAAAAATGCTTTAAAAATCATGAAAACAATTTGAAACCCCAAGATTCCTAGTTCCTAAATCTTACAGATATCTGAACACGGGGCCGTGTTCGCTGAACACGGGGCCGTGTTCGCTGAACACGGGGCCGTGTCCGAAGTACTGTTCCTTAAAATTGAGCTCTTTTCGGTATGTTTTCTCAGAATGGCAAGCAGAACAAGCGGAAACTCTTCATCGCATTCCAGAAACAACCGGCAAGGGAGAAGACCATCAACGGTTGAAGATTCTCTTGTAAACTATGTTTACACCTTAAGAGAAGCCCTTGATGAAGTGACAAGTGTGGAAGAGGCATTGGTTGACCGTATTAATCATTTGACGGTGGGACTCGAAGGTTGTCTCCGGGAAGTCAACCTTTTGCACCAAAGGTTGAACTTTCTCGCCTCTCCTCCTTTGGTGTCAATTATCACCCCAAAGGGCATGGAATGTGGTTCCGGAAGTCATCATTCCAGCTGAATGGTACGCCTTGCATCCGGAGCCCCCTCGAGACATACTACAAGGGGTTCCGATTGGTGTTTCTCCTCCTCCACAAGATATTAAGGAACATGAAGCCACATCCCTTCTCCCAAGGGAAATAGAAGAATGGCTCTAGCAACATCTAGGGGACATCGTTCGGCTTGGAGTTCTACAAGGCTTTTAGACCGGGAATCTATTTCCGGAATTTTGATTCTTATTGTAGAAGTAGAACTCCTTTGGAAGATTTTACGGATCACTTGACCTATCTAATATTAGGACTTTTAACTTTTATTTTATGCTTTATTTTTAGGACTATTATGTAATTCTCTCTATGACTAATGAATGATGGGGTTTTAGTTAAATTGGTGTTTGGGTGGTGTTGAAATGAATAAAACACACTTGAGATGGCAAAGGATACAAGGGAAACTTGAACCAGCACCCCATGCAGGAAAACAGGATCGTCTGACAAAATTCTTCGTTTACAGTAGGTTCGGCACGGGCCGTGTCCACCCAACACGGCCCCGTGCTGCACAGTCTGCAGAAAAAGACCCAGTTCAGGTAACTGGACACGGGCCGTGTTCAGCCAACACGCCCCCGTGTCCAGGCTTCTGTTTCTCTTGATTTAATTTTGTTACTGGCACTTGAACACGGGGCCGTGTTCAGCGCCCAGAACACAAAATTTTTGCTTTTTCACACCTTTTACACGTTCAATCAACCTAAAAACTTATTTTTGGGACACATTGAGGACAATGTGTAATTTAAGTGTGGGGGGGATGCTAAAACCTTGAATCTTGCAAGTCCTAAATACAAGCATTACACAAAACTCTATTGGAACCGCTAATCACCCCAAATTTTTTTCCAAAAAAAATTTTCATTTTTTTTTACTTGTCTAGGTTTAACTCGTGAATTTCAAGTTCTAAAAATGTTATATTTTTACGAATTTACAACCAATAGCGTCGTGATAAAAAGAACCAACATAAGAAAATTATGAAAAGGCATGGCAAACTTAATTAAAATTTGATTATATATACTTGATCACATAAAAACCCATTCCCACAAAAGTGAGTTTTGAGCCTTTATCGAGCATACAATTACATATCATTAAACTAAATGCTCATTTTTCGTTTCTTGTGTGAATAGCCGCTTGGTTCTTACGACTCTAGAACTTGCCATGACAATAGATTCCCAGTCCTTACCAACTTAAACCCGAGTAAGTAAATGATAGAGGCATTAGGACTAACTTTTTCTTTTCTACACCATTATTTTTTTTTACCACCTACCCAAAATCCCCCTAGTTAGCCCCTTTGAGCCTAAACCTTTTCATTTCATAACCCAAACCAAATACCTTTTTACCCACCAAAACTTTTTTCATTTTTAACCCTTTGTTTTAGTAACAAGTTCGGTTTTTCATATGACTTTTCAAAAAAAAAATGTGTGTTGATGATGAAGCAAAAGAAAATAAACAAACAAGTTCATCAAAAATAACTTTGTTTGAATAAAAGCTTCATCAAAATAAAAGTTACAAAAATAAAAAGTCTTACGAAAACCGACGCTTGTTACGCTTTTCGCCCTTTTTCTACTAACCACTAACCACCAACCCAACCACCTACCTAAGCCTAACCCTTCACCCACAAAGTCCTCTTGATATTTACAAAGGTATATAAGTTAAAAAGGAGGAGGATTGATTGCTTGGCAAGCCTATGGTAGGAATAAGTTCCATGCCGCTCTCGAGTGATCCACAAAAATACATCTTCGGCCGAGTGTTGAGTGATCCCCGTGAGGTATGTGAGCTTGTATATAAATAGAATTTTAAAGAGGCATGTTATGCCCTAATAAGTAATTTATCTTATAAAAAGTTTTAAATAAATCATGACGAATAGGATTGTAAATAAATAAAAATAAAACTAAATAAAGAATCTTGGAAATCCCGACACTCTATGACAAACCCAAAAACCTTCTTCTCTACCCATTCCATTTGGGTGTGTAATAGCCACATATTAAAGAGTTTTGCTTGAGGACAAGCAAAGATTCAAGTGTGGGGGTATTTGATGTGTGCAAAATGCAACATATAAATTTCATCAATTGTGGCATAAAACTAACCCTTTTTTAGTACTAATGTTGGAAAAAGTGTGCTTTTGTCTTCCTTTTGTATTTTCAGGATTAAATGAGCTCAAATTAACAAAAGAAGCAAAAAGACATCAAAATCTAACATAAATACAAGAAAAGGAACAAGACGTGACATGCCCGACCCCACGACAGCATCTTCCCAAGCAAAACAAGACAACAGAAGACTGAACACGCCCCGTGCTCAGCCAGCACGGGGGCGTGCCCAAGTGTCAGCAGAAAAGACAAAGTGGTAGAAGCTTCTATTGCCCACCACGGGGCCGTGCTCAGCGGACACGGGGCCGTGGTCAACTATAAGATTCGCACAATCTAGGCAAATCTTCATAGTACAAAGATTCTTCTGCACACGGGGCCGTGCTCAGCGAACACGGGGGCGTGGTCAACTAATAAGACAAAGCTGCATTAAATGAAGAAAGAGAAGGATGTGGACACGGGGCCGTGCCCACTGGATACGGGGCCGTGCCCGAGCTTCTGTTCAGCCTATAAATAGGAGTGCTTGGCTCAAGCTCAAACCATCCCTTGGCACACCACCTCTCTCACACTTCACCCACCACCCACCACCATCATAACATCATCATCCACCACCATCATCCATTGTCCATCATAGAGTGTGTGAGTCGTCTCGGGATCCAAGATTGATCGTAAGAGTTCTTGACAATCAAGGCCATGTTTGCCTAAGTCTCTTACATCACTTGGTGAAGACAAAGTGTCTAGTGTAATACTTTTTATTTTTAATCTTTTCGCACTTTTTACTTGGTTTTGTATTAATGACTTTAATAACTAGTTTCTTATGTTGAAGGTGATCTTTCCTTATCGTTTGTCCGTGGTGTCTTGACATTATTTTACTGTCTATATAAAATAAAAGATTTTCACCATTCATATCTCCACGGTCTATATGGAGGTATGTTGGCTACCTGGTCGGGGGTTAAGGGAACGGTTTAGTAAAGGTCTTGCCATTGTTCAGCGTTTAGAGGTCCTGCAATGGACCTGGATCAAATTTAGTAGGACCTCCTTCAATACTTAACGGTATTGGATGGCGGGGGTCCAAACTCTTTGACCCCCTCATAAGTTAACTACTATTAATACTATAACCCGGCTATTTAGGACTGTATCCCTGCCGACTCAGACTACTTAGTCGAGGGTAACGTCACCTCCAAAAGAGGGGCCTACCATAATTTGCATTAATAACTTAATTAATTATCTTTCAATAATCCACCCTTTTAGGATTGTATCCTTGCTGACTCAAACTACTGGGGTGAGGGTAACGTCACCTTCAAAAGAGGGGCCTACTACAATAACTAAGATAATCTCTTAAAAAGTGCAAAAGTGCGGAAATAATCAAAGGTTACACTAGATACGAGTCGGAACCAAGTGATTCATCTTGTCTATCTGTTTTTTTTTATTTTTATTTTCAGCATTTTTAGTTAGTTTTTATTTTTCTTAGCTTAAAACATTTTTCTAAACTTTTTGATTTGATTAGACGTTGAGGATAAACCGGTACTAAAAGCTCTTGTGTCATTGGACGACCTCGGTATCTTACCAACACTATACTATGCTCACGATGGGTGCACTTGCCCATATGAGTGTCTAGTGTTAGTGAATATCGTGTTTTATAAATTTAAAACTTGACTAAAAAGTGTTAAAGGGGCTTAAAATATACACCTAATATATATAACACTTGACACCCATCACATGTATTATTTGAAAAAAATGTCTTTAATACCAGAATTGCCTGTTTGATTTGTTAACCCGTCCTATTCATTTCCACCTTTGATTTATATTTTAACTTTCAGGCTGTAATGAAGGTTCTACCAGAACTAAACGGAAAACTGACAGGTGTCACCTTTAGACAAAACGTATATTAAATGTAAACTTTTAATACATACAATACAGAGACAAAACGTCATACCAACTTCGTAGACTTGACAGAACTTACAGACTCGATAACAAAAGACCGTAACATACAATACAGAGACAAGCAATTGTGGATCTTTACTGACGGGTGCACTTCAGAATGTAGCAGATATGAATGAATATAACCCCAGTGGTAGATATGTAATTAGCGAGCTCTGGAATTTCAAGGAAAATCGAAGAGCTACACTGGGGTTATATTCATTCATATCAATCACTTCCTTATGTGCACCGCACCATCTTCTAGGAGGTTGTCAAGTGTTCTCGCCTTCGTAGTTGGTGTTTTGCGTATCTTTACATCCGCAGCCATTCTGTATAATATTTTCACAAAAAAACATCACAAACAAACCTGAACAAAGCAAAACAAATCAACCCTCTGTTTTTTCAAAGCAAAACAAACATGAAGAACCCTCTGTTTTTTCATAAGCAAAACAAACATGAAGTACCCAAAATACCCAAATAACTGATTATCATCGAATCAAACACATTCAAATGACCAATAAACACACTCTGTTTTTTCAAAGCAAAACAAACATGAAGAACCCCCTGTTTTTTCACAAGCAAAACAAACATGAAGAACCCAAAATACCCAAATAACTGATTATCATCGAATCAAAACATTCAAATACCAATAAACACATTCTGTTTTTTCAAAGCAAAACAAACATGAAGAACCCTCTGTTTTTTCACAAGCAAAACAAACATGAAGAACCCAAAATACCCAAATAACTGATTATCGTCGAATCAAACCAAAAATCAAAATGAGGAACACATTCAAATCATCGAATCAAACGAAAAATACCCAAATAACACATTCAAATCATCGAATCAAACCAAAAATCAATATGAGGAACACATCAATCCGAAACTGATCCGATCAGTTCTTTTTAAACAGTTCTCAAACAACCAACCAAAACGATTCGAAATTTACCAAAAATCAAATTTCACATTTCAAGTATCAATATTGATGTGTTCAAATAACTACACACTTGTTTCTTCGCATTTGATTCAGAAATTAAAACAAACAAGTATAATAGTTTCAATAAACAACCTACATATGTACTCTAATCAGCCAAATGATCACATGAGATCTGAAACTATAGAATCAAACAAAACCAAACCTCTGTTTTGAAGATGAACCTGATGAAGATGATGAAGATGAAGATGATCTGTTCTATGAAGATGAAGATGATCTGTTCGATGTCGATGAAGATGATGATGATTATAATCAGCGGTGTTGGGTGTTGGGAGTTGGGAGATGATGTTGAGAAGTGTGATGAAATTGTGATCATATCTGCTATAGTGTAGATATTAAGGGTTTAGGTTAAGGGTATAAAGGACTTTTCATAATTGCAGAGACTATTTGTGTAATTAACTTTAATATTTATAAATAATTATTATTTCAACCAATTTGGCATGTCTTGATAATTAAAATAACCAACCATAAAAGTAACAAACCAACAACTAACTAAACTAATGAAAACTCAAGGTTGGTAACATAACCCAGGTTGGTAGTCGATCCAAGACCACTCCACGAAATTAGATATAGCTATTTTTTATGTTTTTAGGTAAAAATGTAAAGCTACAAAACCTGGATTGTTTCTTATAAACATTAAAAAATATACAAAATACCACGTCAACGATGAATAAAGACCAGAGCAATATGAATTATGATACACCACACCTATACCATGAATAATACAACATAAGTACTATACAATATATCACGAAATGATTGATAAACTAACAAAAAACGAGAATCACATTGTAAACTGCCGTTGCATCACGAATTTGGTTTTGGTTATGGCTCAAAACTGAACCTCCCCGTACATAGCCCTAAACTCACCAACCTAAGTGATATGTTTCCCGCCGTATCGCGCGGGTAAACGACTAGTATATATATATATGGGAAGGTTGGAAGGTTTAAATGAGAATGTGACAACCCGAGTTTCCAAGGTTTCTACTTGACTTAGTACTTGTTCACTAGATGTCGTTTCTATATGCATGATGTGCCTTATAAGTGTGTTTTATATAATGTTGTGCAATATAAGCAGGCATGGTTATATTAATGTGTTGTATTATATTTGTGTTGGGGAATATTAAAACAAGCAAGGAACCCACGAAATCACCCCCTAGCCAAAAACACTTCCTGATGAAAACACTAGAGTGATTTCGTCCACTAATGATCAATGAAAACAACAAATGGGCCTTAGGCCCAGTAGCGATTTATTATCTATTTTTTTTCCTTCAAACTTTTACGAGAAGCTTTATTCGGCAAACCCTAGACCCCCCTTTACACTCGACGGCAACTATCTGTCCTTTTGGAGTTCTTGTTTGTTCCATCCTACATACGGTTAGTATTTGGATATTGATTGAGCGATTTACACGTTTTTGTTCTTGACTCTGTTATACTTGATTTTTGGTTATGTGACTGTATGCGAAGCATGAAATCGATCTAGGGTTCTAGGATTGATGATATGAATGTGATCAGGATTCGAAAACAGATTAACTTGCTTATAGTGTTGATTATGTGATAAGTTATGTTTAATGGTTGAACTGGATGATGATTCTGTTAGATGACACATAGATGATGATTCGGATTGTTTGATGTTTGATGAATGAATAAATTATTAGATGAATGCATCACAAGAAATAAAGTTGTCAAACCACTTCATAAATCGGTCCAATGGTAACCTCAAAACATTAACAGTGGTCGGCCATTTATTTATTTTTGGTTGGTTTGATAAGAACAATGATGCTCTGAATATTTCTTTAATAATGGTGGCTGTGATTTCATGATGTAATGATTTCATTCGGTGTAGGTGACTATGATTAATAGGGGTTGAATGTTAGTAGATCATAGATGAATAACAATGATTATAAATTGCTGGTGGTCCTTATCTATTAACTTTTATATTTGTGGGGTATTGTCCATATATGATATCAAATGAGTATTGTATATAATTGGACAGATTGAAAACAATTATTATTTCATTAATTAGCATGTGATCTACTGACAATTGAACTAGCATGTGAATATGTAATGTAGCATGACTTTTCTTGTTGATGATTGTCATAATCAATGATGGTTCTCTGTTATATTACTAGAGAATATGGTTATAATTGTGTGTGTGTGCATGGTTCTAGAGTAGTTCAATGTTTTGGCCCAATCACTTTATCACTGATTCAGAAGTTGTCCGCCCATGTGCATGAAGTGAGTATAAGATAAGGTTATTCAGTATTCATTTACTCTTGTCGGCCATTGTTGATTGTTTTAGATGATGATCTACTGATTTAATTGTGAAGTTGGTCTCGCAATGCTTGATAGTTATAAGTTATTATATCGATGATTTGATTAGTGATTTCGTTGAGTTCTTGTACAGTGAACTTTGTTAAGTTAAGGATGTTAACTCTGATAGTGAATAACCTTGTTAACTTGTTATAATTCAGTAAACATGTTAACTCTGTTAGACATGTAACATTGTTAGTGTGTGAATCATTGTTAAGTGTGTTAACTTGGTGAAGTATGTTAACTGCCTGTTAATCCTGTCAAGCATGAATTGTACGGTTTTGACTAACTGCATATATGAAATGTGATAACTGCTTAAACACACACTTCGTGACCTAAATGACATATGAACTTGAACTGATTATATATATACGTGCGTACTTTAGGACGTGATTGATTTACTGTGAGCACATACTTAGCATACCGAGCAAACCAAGGTGAGTTCACACTCTTACCAAGGCATGGGATTCCCGGGGTTGGGAATGGGATTGAATGATTTCATGTACTTACTTCGCTACTAGAAATACGCACCACTGTCCTCGGGTTGGGAAGGACACCTATAGATACAGCTAGACTAGTAATACATGGGAAGCCCCCACTACTCTTCGCACACATGCCTGGAATGGCCGCGATACAAATACTAATCTTCGCAAACATACCTGGGTTGGCCGCGATACAAATACTAATCTTCGCAAACATGCCTGGGTTGGCCGCGATACAATTACTAAACTTCGCAAACATGCCTGGAGGGCCGCGATACAAATATAACTAGTCTAGAAAACATGGGAAACCCCCACTAAACTTCGCAAACATGCCTAGAGGGCCGCGATACCATTACATACGATACATGATTACTAAACGAGCTTACGATTTACGATACGAACACTATAACTGAATAACCAACTGTGAACTCGCTCAACTAGTTGTTGACTCTCTGTTACATGCCTTGCAGGACCATAGGTACTCTTGGAGCTTGCACGGGAGGCGCAGTCGTTGTGGAACATGGATCGAGGAATGCTGCGTTAAAACATTTAAACATTCAAACTTATTACTTGCATTGGGTTTACAATTATGCTTCCGCTAGACACTTGATATGTTTTGTTTGAACACCTTTCATATCGTTTGGTTTAAATTACATTCATTACTTATTATGTTTGATATGATTGGTGGCTTGATCCTGGTCAGTCACGCCTCCAAGCGGTGGTACTCCGCATGTGGATTTTGGGGGTGTGACAGAGAACACTAAATATTGTGAGAACCGTGAGAACGAATGACAAAACCGCAAGAACTTGTTCAAAAATAATTCAAAAATTTTTTTTTTACACTTTTTTATTATTATTCGAGAACAATGTTAGAAATTTCATTTACACGTTTAAATTTACGTAAATTCATATATAAAGAAAATTTACACATGTGTAAGTTTGCCATTTACACATGTGTAGAAGAAGAATCAAAGGTTTAGAAAGTGAAATCAATGTAAAATCTTCAAAATAGGTCAAAAGCAAGATTTTCGAGCAAAATTTTCAATCTTCAAGTGCACTACTGTAATGCCTTGCTTTTCGCCGCTTGCTGTTTTTAGAAGGTCTATCTTGTAATTCTATTTTTTTTGGAAGTTTTGTTCCACTTGTATTCGTACTTCATTTCACATCATTGTAAACTCGAAACTTCGATCATAATAAACTTATTATTTATGAGAATTATACATTACTTATTCATATTTACTTAGTCATTGAAATTCATATTCATGTTTGATACTTGTTCGTTATTCGTAGAAACACGATGCATATTGCACAAGCAACTATCATAAACACGATACGTTTGTTCAACCACCTCATCCAAAATTTACAACACATCACCTATGATTGGTATACCCGATTTATACTTAAACCATGTTATGCATACTTGTTACTACTTAATCACATGCTTCCTTCTTTTCTTACAAAAAAAAAAACATGTTTATTTTTACATATGAAACTTTAGGTTATACCTTGAAACATCACGTAACATTTGAACTAGATTAGTATACAATAAAATGTTTTCTACACAATTAACCTTGTCAATATATATATATATATATATATATATATATATATATATATATATATAGGGGAATGCTAAAATGAGAACCACCTCGAGTTGTAAGAACCGTAAGAACTACACCGTAGGGGGCGCGGTGGACCAAATTTTTTTTTCATAAGCGTAGATGGATGTATAAAAACAACAATTGTAAAAAAAAATTCAAAAAAAAAATGTCGTGTGTGTAGTTTTGAGTGCCACAAGTTTGTGTTTACGGGACCCGTAAATCTAGCCGGAAAATTTACGGGTCCCGTAAACACAAACTTGTGTTGCTCAAAACTACACACACGACATTTTTTTTTTGAATTTTTTTTTTTTACAAATGTTGTTTTTATACATGCATCTACGTTTATGAAAAAAATTTTGGTCCACCTCGCCCCGGATCAAAAAGTTCTCGCGGTTCTTACAACTCGAGGTGGTTCTCATTTTAGCGGATACTTATATATATATAAACAGCTCCCCACTTGCGACCGCAAGTTGGTGGCTAAATTGTTTGTTTTAAATAAGTCATCACTAGCCTAATAAATTAAAATCAGCATTCTTTACATAAAAATATTTGCTATGCACCTAACTTAATGTTCAAAAAAAAAAAAAAGATAATATTAAGGCTGTATTTAGCCATACGTTCACAAGCCTTCATGGCTGTTTTATGTTGTTCTTTTTTTATGGATTAACCTTTCACTCATTGTTTTAATGGATTAAATTGATTAAATGCTCTAACCTAATATAATAAATATCATATCTACCTAACTTAACACAACAAAAGAGAAAATAAATAATGAAACAAGGCTGTCAAGAGCCCTGTCCGGCCGCAAGTGTGGTTGTTTTGTTAATTTTTTTACCTCCAACTAATTACCATTAATTACAATCAACTTAACCCTAATCCTTTTTCCTATAAATACAACTTAATCTCAGCCTCCCTACCACTTTTGAAACACTAAAACACTCTCAAAACTCTCTCAAACTCAGCTGAATTCAGGAGCAAAGTCAGATTGACTACAACTCACAAAAGTGAGCATATCTCACTCATTTCTCAACCTTTTCACTTGATTTTTTCCCACTTGCTTGAAACAACCTTAGGAACATTTCCACAGGTTTTAATAGAAAACCAAGCTCTGGAATGTCACCAAAAAGGCTCCAAAGTAGACTATTACTTTCTGTTTTCACTTAAACTTTGTTAATCTTAGTTAAACTTGAGTTTATCTCATCTCAAACCTATGTCCTAATGCTCATAATCAATTGAATAGTTAGTTGGGCTTAAAAACAAGGCTGAGACAAGTTAAATCAGAGGTTAAAACCTTATAAACATTTTGTTTTAGTTAGGGTTTTACCCACAAGTAGTGTTCAATCTTGAAGCTTGATGAATGTGTGATAGTTGGACTAGCTTGGGCTGTTCTTCAAAGAAATCCACTCACTACTTGATGTTTTTCCATAGATTAGTTGTTATTATTTTATTATTACTTGTAAGTCCATGACCCTCCTTGTTGTTTATAACAAGTGTAGTGGTGGACAATATAGGTACCTAAATGGAAGATTTGTTCTTCCTACCTCATGTATGAATTATATGACACAAACATGTGCCTAAATGGAGACTTTAATCTCCTACCTCATGCTTGGCCTATAGGACTTTGTAATCTTTATATTATCTATGTATTCCATATATATATCTAAGCAACTAAACTTAATGATAACTTAGTAGTTACTTGTCAAGAATATTTTACATCATCTATAACCATGCACTTGTTACGACTCTAATGGACCTTTGAATCCATGAAATCATACAAACTCTTTTGAGTTTCAAATAGTGTCAAGAACAAGTGTTATGTGTACAAGATGATTATTTTCACTTATGTTATTTTCCATACCACTACTAGAAAAGTGGTCATTTTGCTACGGAAATTTTCTACGCAAAAAAATGCGTCACAAATTCTGACACATTTACTACGCATTTCCTACGGAAAAAAAAACCTTGATTTTTTTTGGCCAATTTGCGAGACAATAGTGACAAAAATACTAATTCTAAGTATTGTGTAGTAAATGCGTAGCAACTTGCTACGCATTTATGACGGATTAATTATATTTGTATTTGAATTATATTTAAACGTTTAGTTATTATTATTACTAGGAGGGTACCCGCGCGATGCGGCGGGTGCGACACTTTTGATTGCGGCACTCGTTTCTGGTAGTTTCTTATTCGTATAATATTTATGATAACATTATTGTGGTGGATATAGGTCATTAGTGTTACACATATGTAAAGTTTTGTTTTTTTTACAAAAAGTAATAATCAAAATACAAAAAATAAATTTTTTTCTTATAAAAATTAATAATCAAAAGACAAAAAAATAAAAGATAAATTGTTATAATTGTAAAGTATGTTTATTTTATTGGTTAAATTATAAAGTATAATTTTATTCTTTAAAGTTCATAACTTTTTTTTTAAATATCCACATAGTACTCATCCAATAAAATTTAAGTTTAAAATTTTCGTTTTTATAAAAATAAAAAATAGTATTTGGCTCGTAAGTACGTTTTAGAGTTTTAACATAAATTGTTAAATTTCATTTTTTTACAGATATAAAAATTTATATTTTTATAAATTTCAAGAACCGTTTTTAAAAAAAATTGGATGTTAAGAGTTTATGTCTTTATTAACTTTATATCAAACTAAGTTCAGATTTTTAGTTCCTAACTAATCTTATCTATATGAGTCTACTTTTAACTATAATCCTTAAAAATATGCAACACAATCTACTATGTATCTAGTCAAGTTGATAAATAATTCTTTTGAAACTGACTAATATTATCTATAACAATATAGTTGAACTTATAATTCCTAAAAATTTGCAACACAATTTAGTATTTATCTAGTAAAAATTGTAAATTTCTGCATTATTTTATTTATATTACTTGTTACAAAAAATGTTTATAAAAGAATTATTTTTTTATAAAAACAAAATGTTTTGTTTATAAATAAAGTAAAAAAATGTTTTACACATGTAAAGTTTCATTTTTTCTTAAAAAAAGATGATAATCAAATGACAAAAAATAAAAGATAAGTTGTTATAATTATAAAGTAAGTTTATTTTGTTGGTTAAATAATAAAGTTTATAATTTTATTATTTAAAGTTCATAACTTTTTTTATATATCCACATGGTGACAAATGGGTTGTTTAAATTGGTATGTTCATCATGCAACTAAATCTGAAAAATCAAATAAGTTAACATTCACATAAAAGAAAACAATTATTTACTACTGCGATATAACAAAACTGACCTTAGAATTTTGAATCTCGCATGCTTGATTTTTCGCAACAATTGAATTCAGAACTGGATCTATTTTTTAACTTTATTTAGCAATAGATATAGGGGTATCCTACTATATATTTATAGTAGTCACTATAGAAGTGCATTAGAGTTTAATTTTAGATTTGACACCCCTATATTTAGAAAGTTTGTTGTAGTTAGTTTTAAGTTTTTATAAGATATATCTAAGTACATATATTAGGCAGTTTTAATAAAATAAAATGTGACACATAATATCTTCATTTTATGTTACGGTACTTTTTTTTTGTTTGCATAGATGGATCCCATCTTTGTAGATTAGGCGCATTAGATCACAAGTATTAATTACTTGTACATTAAAGCATTATCGACTTGTACCTTTTAATCCGTGTGTCGATATTGAACAAGACAACTACCGAAACGTTGACAAAAATGTGTAGGTCGTCATGCTATCTTTGGATTTTTTTTAAACAGTATAGTTTATAAGATATGTCAAGAATACGTAAAAAAAATTATAAGTTTGTTGTGGATGGGTGAATTGTAACTAATTATCTATAATTTTGTTAAAACCTTAGGGATTTAAGTGTAATAAGTTTAGGGGCTAAAAAATCAATAGTGTTTAAAAGACTAAACTATCTTCATTTTAGGGGTCTTTCTATAAATAAAGTGGGGGAAAAGTTCTTATTTTTTGGGTATCTTAAAATACCCATCCCTCATGCATTATAATATAGTATAGATTAACTATGGTGTAGGAAATGCGTAGCAACTTGCTACGCATTTATGACAGATGAATTATATTTGTATTTGAATTATATTTAAACGTTTAATTATTATTATTATTATTATTATTATTATTAACTATTGTGTAGGAAATGCGTAGCAACTTGCTACGGATTTATGACGAATGAATTATATTTGTATTTGAATTATATTTAGACGTTTTATTATTATTATTATTATTATTATTATTATTATTATTAACTATTGTGTAGGAAATGCGTAGCAACTTGCTACGCATTTATGACGGATGAATTATATTTGTATTTGAATTATATTTAAACGTTTAATTATTATTATTATTATTATTATTATTATTATTATTATTATTATTATTAATTATTGCGTCAGAAATGCGTAGCAACTTGCTACACATTTACAACAAACATGTAATATTATATTTGAATTATATTTAAAAGCTTAACTATAATATTCTTAATTATTGCGTATGAAATGCTAGTTTCGCGAATTTTATACGAATATTTTACACGTATTAAAAGCTTAACTATAATATTCTTAATTATTGCGTATGAAATATTCTTAATTATTGGGTATTAAAAGCTTAACTATAATATTCTTAATTATTTGATAAATACGGATTTTATATGAATATTTTACACGTATAAATTTAGTTTCACGAATTTATCGTGCTTCCGTTCGCCACAAAGCGCAAACGTGAATTTATCCATGTCAAATCGAAATAATTTATTTGTATTAATAAAAGAGCATTTATTAATCGAACAACCTTGTGAAAAAGCAATCCGATTAAAATGAACACTATAACCCAATCTGGAAACAAACAAAGATAGAACAGTGTCGATCGCCGATTGCGTTCGCGAACACCAAACGAACAACCAACCTAGAATGAACAACCCTGTGAGGACGCAATCTGATTGAAACGAACACCAAAACTCGATTTGGAATCGAACCAAGAGAGAATCTCAGATCGACACAAAAGAGTCCTAGTCGCGTGTTTGGTATCTTAAACCTGGTTACGCACATGACGTTTATATATATGTAATTTTAAATTGGGGTTGGGTAAATATGTAATTAAAAAGCTTAGTACGGGGAAATATGCAATTATTCATTTAATTAAACCAACCATATCTTACGTGTTTTAATACTAAAATTATATATTACGATGTTCCAACGATTTCTGGTGTGAAAAACGGGTTCGTAGGCACTGACGGACCCCTTAAAACTTGGGTATCGGGCTTGTTAGCCTTGGGCTCAAGCCCATGAGGGAAACCTGAGTATAATAACTAGAACCGGAGTATAAATAACTATCACAAACCCTAATCTTCATTTAACCTCAGCCGCTCCCAAGTTTCCCTCCCATCTTCCCAATATCTCTGCTTCTCGACTTCAAACCAGCAACCACAGAGAACTCTCTCTCTCCTTCTCGACTTCAAACCAGCAACCACAGAACTCTCTATCTCCTTCTCGACTTCAAACCAACAACCACATAGAGGAGCCGGCAAGCCGGCGGCGGCCGGAGCTTATCCGGTCGACGTGTTCTATGACAACCCCCACATCTTGCAGATTTAAGAGAGAGAAAGAGAGAATCGAGGGAAGAAGAGAGAACATCGAAGAGAAAGAGACCGTACTTCACTCCACCAATTCTAGGGTTTCTCAACGGTAATTTTCCAACTTTCAATTTATTGCAATTACATTCATTAGAATCGGATAAATTATTACTCTTTCAATTCTTTTATCAAAATTGCTTGTGAACTTATAGTTTTCAAGATTTTAGGGTTCGTTAGTTTTTGATCGATTAAAGCCTGATGTGTTGAAAACCCATACCAATTGTGTGATTTGAGATCCATTTGGTTATAAATTTTACAGCTTTGTTGATAAATTCACTGTGAATTTAGGGTTTCGAATATGAGGAATATATTCTTTAAATATTTAATTGATTACTGTCAGATTCGTTTTCTGATCATTGCTTGATAATATGCTAGTTGTTTAAAACTTAACTTATAAGAGTGTTATTGTTTCTGGCACAGAAAGAACTGAAGTTAATACTTTTATCGGATTTTAAGAGTGTTAATATGCGAGCCACCATCTCGAAAGCTGCACTTATGAAGAGCGTTACTTTGCACTTTGCTTTGGAGCGCCCACTTCCGACGCTCATCGTGCCATTTGTACTTAGCGGTGAGTACCATCCACACTCTCTCTGTTTTATCCCTCAACCGTTTCTGAAGCACGAGAGCCTGTGCCTCAGTAAGGTTGGTTGTCTGGGGCTTAAAAACGAGTTTCATCTCGTTTCGAACCCCGGAGACGTTGTAGGGGGCGGTGGCAAATGCAGACACCCGGTTCCCATCAATGTCGCGCACGGTGAGGTTGAAACTCACCGTGTCCGGAACCGGATGAATTAAACCAGTTTTTGTTAAAACAGCCGAATAGTACATTGTGGCTGCTAAAGTTGCTGTGGAGTTGTCGTCGATGGTAAGGTTCACCACTGGATTCTTCACGCCGACTTTCTCCGCCATCACTTCACCCATGTTGATGACGGCACGGGCGCCTAACACGTACACCACAAACACAAGGATGGGTACCGTACCCAGAGGAATGATCTCGGAACCGGAACCGCAGCTGTTGAACCGGGCTGGGCTCGAGGAACTGATATTGCGGGTTGAGGCTGTGGTGGTCGAGAAGAACGGGGCTGAAGTTCAATTGACATTTTTTTTCCGGCATCGGCGCAGAGATTTTATGTGAGAGAAAAAAAATGTCAATTGAACTTCAGCCCCGTTCTTCTTCTCGACCACCACAGCCTCAACCCGCAACATCAGTTCCTCGAGCCCAGCCCGGTTCTACAGCTGCGGTTCCGGTTCCGAGATCATTCCTCTGGGTAACGGTACCCATCCTTGTGTTTGTGGTGTACGTGTTAGGCGCCCGTGCCGTCATCAACAAGGGTGAAATGATGGCGGAGAAAGTCGGCGTGAAGAATCCAGTGGTGAACCTTACCATCGACGACAACTCCACAGCAACTTTAGCTGCCACAATGTACTATTCGGCTGTTTTAACAAAAACTGGTTTAATTCATCCGGTTCCGGACACGGTGAGTTTCAACCTCACCGTGCGCGACATTGATGGGAACCGGGTGTCTGCATTTGCCACCGCCCCCTACAACGTCTCCGGGGTTCGAGATGAAACTCGTTTTTGAGCCCCAGACAACCAACCTTACTGAGGCACAGGCTCTCGTGCTTCAGAGCCGGTTGAGGGATAAAACAGAGAGAGTGTGGATGGTACTCACCGCTAAGTACAAATGGCACGATGAGCGTCGGAAGTGGGTGCTCCAATGCAAAGGAACGCTCTTCATAAGTGCAGCTGATGGTAGCTCGCATAGTACCTGTCCTTGGAGCACGAAGTAGGCCGATAAGTATTTAGTTTGTGTGTGTGTGATTAATCGGCCATGATGTAATTTGCAGTATTATATTTTGTGTTAGATGATTATTATAGTTTCATTTACTATGTAATATATATTTTATGCAATTTGCAGTTTAGTTGATTTATTATATTT
This sequence comes from Helianthus tuberosus, assembly GCA_030545235.1. Lineage (NCBI taxonomy): Eukaryota > Viridiplantae > Streptophyta > Magnoliopsida > Asterales > Asteraceae > Helianthus > Helianthus tuberosus. The sequence continues at coordinate 5,911,320 of JARYGA010056639.1, forward strand.
TGTGTCGATTATCATATTTTCGTTTACTATGTAACTGGTGGGAACCACCACAAGTGGCCTAGTGGTGGAGTGACTTGGGTTCTCCAATGGAGACCCAAGTTCAATTCCCATTAGTGCCACTTTGGTGGCCACCGACACCCGCTTTAAGCCGGACCGAGGACACTCGAGGTCTCGGGTTTGAAACATGTTTCTTACCCCTCTTTGATGGCTATGGGTATTTGCCGCCAGGGATCCTTGTCGGGTGGTGAACTGGGAAGGGAGATCCCTTCCGCGGTCAGGGGTACCGTGCAACTACCCTTTTTTTTTTTTTTTTTATGTAACTGGTGGGGTGCCCGTGCGATGCGGCGGGAAACACAACGTTATCTTGTTTGTTGCGTTTTGAATCTCCACCGAAACCAAAGTTATGGTTAATGGGATTTTAAAACCATTTGGTTTCGTTATTGGTGACTATTTGGTTGAGTTTTTTCAGTTATCCGTCAAACCAAACCCTTTGGCATGTATGGTGTGCCTGACTCTATAGGACTCGAACTCAAGCTAAGAGCTTTTTTGTTGGTTATTAGAGCTTTTTTGTTGGTTATTTGGTTGAGAAATTTTTAAAATGACCTGAGTCATGGGTGCCTTATCCTTCGTCGGATTTAATTAACCTTTGTTATTGGTGGCAATTTGGTTTGGTTTGTTAAAATCTTTAGGATTTAATTATACATCGTTAGCCCAGGCGTTTCGGCGGGTCTTACTTAGACTCTTTTGAAGAGTATAATCTAACCTAGCTGCCTTAAATAGCAGGAAACCCTTGTGATGCGGCGACGACGGCAATTTACAATACGGTATTCAGTTTTGTTAGTTTATCAATCCTCTGGTGATATATTGTATAGTAGATTTGTTAGTCTTCTTGTTCGTTAATATTTTACAAAAGTTTATTATGTTCTTTTTTTATTTCTTAAATTTTTGGAGTTAGTAGGATTAGTGTGGATAGGAAGAAGATCTTTAAAGTATGAAAAGATTAAAGATTTTGGTGGAAACTAATCTGGATATAGTCATTTATTAAAATACAACACATTAACAACTAAAATACATGTAGTAATGTAGACATTATATTTGACAAATATATTAATTGAAATTCCAAGGAGACCGTATGAAGATTCAATTATTTGGTGAAGAGATTGAGGTTTATGTTTTTATGTCAAACTTTATTACTTTTGAAAATTTCCATGTATATTATAAAGAAATGCTTGATACCCATCAACGTTAGGAGTGCCAACCATTAACATTTAGCTGTTAATCTAGTATAAACCTTGTATAGAATGAACATGAATTTTTCAAGTTATGAAATAAAAAGAGTAATATGAGTCGTTAGACCATTGTTTGTGGCATGGCAAGATGAACGATTTTTTGCATGATAAACTTAGTAAAGTGTACAAACACACGAAAGGCCTCTGCCAAGCAATGTTGTATGTTAAGAGAGATGATGAACAAATGAATTTATGAGTCATTAAGTTTACCTGTTTTGAAATATTAGACGATTAAAAACGAAGACATAGATATACTATATAAAAGGAACTATGTTATAAATTGTCACTACAACTCTAGCATTTCCACGAAGTCTTTCTTTGCTATCGGATGTAAATCGACATATGTTTTCATTATGAATGTTTGACCATAATTTGAACTGATGCCCATTGGTCAACCGAAACAACATTTGTTGTTAAGCAGAGACATTTTTTCTTTATTCTTTAGGCTGCAGAAACACCCACTAATTTGAATGAATATCCATGTACAGACATTGTTTTCTACATGTGCCAATTCTAATAATCAATTTCACAGCCTAAACAAATGCCCATAGCAACTTGTTCAAAGTACTAAAGTCAAAAAGTTGAAGCACTAATACTTGACCATGATCAATTTTATATGAATGGGCTTCTTTTTTTTTTTTTTTTTTTTTTTCCGTTGTAGCTCTCAGCTATACTTCATTCAAAATATCATTTGTACCATCAATTTCACCAACTGAACTACTAATAGTGAATCCATAACATCCCTAAATTTCACCAACTGTTTTTAGCAGCTGTGTATTTGGTTTTTAGAAGCGGTTATAGAACGCTTAAAAAAATAGCGCCTCAAAAAATAGTGTTGCTTTTGAAGCGTTTAGAAAAGCGCTGCTAGTAAACTAACCCAACAGAAATAGATAACATCTTAAGTAGCGGTTTTGAAATAATATAATAAATAGTATTAATAGTTTTAGGGGCAGTTCCTAAATGTTTTCGAAAAGATAAATATGAAACGTTTTAATGATTTCCAGCTAAACAACAATTTTGCTAAAACCTACAATTAATACATCACAATCCAGTATCTGCAACTCAATACACCAATCCAATATTTTTATTCAATAGGGAGTAGCACAAATACAAATTTTAATATATCACCAAAATTTTATAAATTCAACGACATTAACATGTACAAGATTTAGGTCCAACTTCAAATACAGATATAGAAAGAAACGACATTATGATCACGAGTAAGTCGTCGATATTTGTGTACCAACTCTCGTTTGTCGCCAAATCTACCAAAGAAATAATAGAAAAAACAAGTCAACATAACCATGGGGAAAATTCCGAAGGAATTCGATAAGTTGCAACAAAGGACTCAAGATCCTCCTTTGTAAGGATGGAATGGATTAACGATCGTCCTGTTCGGCTCATTGTTGAAGAAATCAGAGAATAAACAGGGATAATGTTGGGAAAGAAAGAAGTGGAAGTTATGGCAAAAATGAAGAGTTGCCCAGGGTTTTAATGAACTTCCAGACTAGGGCGGTAACCGTCTAATCACCAATTTAAAAATTGAACTGTGATTAAGGGCACGTGTGTTGTAACAAATATCCCCAACCGTTGAATCTAAATGCTTTATCGATTCAAGGAAACCGTCAGAATTTACCATCATTAAAGGGCCCCACTGCCACAGTCTCAGAGATGCTGCTACAGTTCTGGAGCCTCTTTACTTCAGCCCAAGCTCACATGACTCGGGCCTCGTGACCTAGGGCTAGAGATGACTTGACGACGAGGCCCACTCATTGCTCAGTGATCTCGTCTTGGGCTCCCATTTTATTCGGGCTTGCTTACAGGCCCATATCCGGCTTTGTCTCTTAACAAAGACTATGGAACATGGAGGGAAAATGAGATGTGATATCTCTGAGATATCATTAATTGCCTGAGAGGCAAAAGAGGTTTATCGCCGGAAACAGTACCAAGGGGCAACTGGCCTCAGTAATGGCTGGGAGATCGGACCGTTGGGACCCAGACACGTGTCTGAGTCTCCCAAAGAATAGAAGAAACCGTTAGATGGGTCTGATAGTACTTTTCAAGGGAGATAAGTTGGTTCCTTTATATAAGGAAGGTGAAGAGCACTGCAAAGGGTATGCATTCAGTACTCCTCATTTAATACTCACAGCTCATTTACTCCGAACATTCCTTTGGATCACATTTAAGGCATGTTGCCTAGAATTCACACCATTGAGGATATTCTGGCGACTACACACTCTTCGGAATAAGCTCCTCATTCTCCGGCAAGGTTACTTATTCTGACGCCGGAGCTTGGTCACGGATTCCCCCTCCGGGGTCCTCCGTGGCGAGGCTAACGGTGTTCTTTTTGGTAGGAAAACGACGTCGGACCTTTACAACGTTGACGAGCTTCGTTAACTCTCCACCGGGATTCAAGGACTCGACACCTTTTGTAGTGCTTTGTTTTATCACTCAAAGTTATAGAATAAAGTTAATTAAATAGTCAAAAAAAAAATATCAGATAGCATAGATTAATGAGTATTTGAAAAGAATTTGATGAATTTAATTGTGTTCATCTTGTATTTGAAAAATGGCAGCTTCAACTTGTATTTTGGATAGTTTATATCTTTTACAAATTTACTCTTTTTTCTAGATACCATGGTAAATTTAACCCTTCCTTCACATGGCTTAGACAAACTTATCTTTCATTTGTCAATTTTACAATTTTCATGTTTATATCCATCTCCACTAGGCAATAATGCCTATACACCAATTCAGGAGTAAATTCAATAAATTTGAAAAAAAACCCTTGTAAGAATCGAACGAGCACTTAATGGTCTCTAAGCTTTATCTCACCCTCAAGATACCACTAGGCTATAATGCCATGGGCATTAAAACCTACATCTAATCACTAAGCTCTTAATCTGAACTTGTTTTTCTTGTATATTATCGGAATTGAAAGCCCAAACATCCTGTTATTGTTTAAACATTTGAAACAACCATGACTATATAATCTGGCCTGGGATTCTCAGCACCCCTACTCTAGACATCACTAGATTCAAATTTGCCAAGGGTAAGTCTATATTTATCATTGTTCTATTTAAACATATAATCCCTTTTTGGTTATTAATTCATAAAATAATAAACACTCAGATCTATCAATTTCTTCAAAATCATGTTCCTTAAAACTTCTAGTTGGTTGGTCCAACGGGTTCTAGGGGATTGTGGCTAATTAAAAATGGAACAGTATCATATAGAAATAGAGAATGTTGCCAGAGTGTTATGGTGAAATATTTTTGTACACAATTAAGGCAGGTTTCTAACTACATATTTTATTTTTGAAGTTTTATTAGCTTGCAGTTATAAATGACCTCTTATGACTGTTAAATAAAATATCAACATTAATATCATGATATTTTTGCTGGTATTAGTTTGTTCAAATTTGTCTATTTTAATTTCTTTAGCTGGGGCAACAAGAGGGTCATTGTCCTTTTCTTCATTTACAACCGTGGTACAACATTGCGCGTGGTTTTGTACCGAAGACAGTCATAACAGATCGCTACTAATCATACGAATGATGAATCGCTTTCGGTACCAAAAACAGCAAATCCATTTCTGTCCATCTCATGGTTGTGAATCAACTGTAACTAGGCACATGCTTTTGTTCCATATCTGCCTCACATTGAAGGCCTTCAATATGCATATATATAGAACCCATCATCCCCTATGAAACATAACACAACAAAACATACAACAATCAGTTTTCTTAGAACTTGAACCAATCCACTCTACTTGTCTCTCCTCTGAAAAAAAAATACGACGATGTTCGACAACAAGAACTTAATCAAGATTGCAAGAAAGTCTCAAGAAATGGCAACTGTTTGGCGAAAAAGTATTGCAGCAACGAAAGCTGAAAAAGGGCATTTTGTTGTGTATACACTTGATGGGCAACGTTTTGTTTTCCCATTAACACACCTGAAGTCTTACATGTTTAGAGAGCTTTTAACAATGTCCGAAGAAGAGTTTGGACTACCAAGCAGTGGACCAATTACATTCCCATGTGATGCATCATTCATGAACGATGCCGCTAACTTAATCAATCAACGTGCTGCACTAACGAAGGAGAGAGCTTTGCTGCAGTCTTTGATTACTAAAAGTTGTGATCCATCTTTTTATCGTTCTCAAGAAAGAACAACCTACGCTTGTTAAAGTTAACTAGAAGTTATGCATTATGAAACCCCCTTATTACGTTTTGATTATAGAGATACAACAACAGATGTTAATAATTGTGACAGTGTACAGTTCATTTTAATAAAATACATTTGGATCTCATGTCCAATTTCTTTTAATGTGATCCCCCCCCCCCCCCCCCCCCCCCCCTCTGGTTGGTCTGGCTTTTTTTTCTTATAGTGACGAGACCTACATAAGGGAATATTGCAGACACCGGCCCATTGCGGGTGGATGAACCTACGGCAGCTGCTCACCTGCATGTGTGGGAATCAATAAAAAAACTGTAGCCACAAAGGGGTCTTGTTTGTATTATCCATTGTGTCCAAACCAGATCCATGAACCCGTAGAGCGGTTTTAGTTACTTGTAGTACGCCCGTGTATATGTGAAGTTATAAAACCTAACATATTTTGCACATTCCAAATTCTATCCTTTTAACTATTTGTTTAGAGTATTGGTTGGTTTGATAGTGGTTTTAGACAACTTGTTTATATTTTTGTTAAGGATGTTATGAAAGTTCGGTATTCTGTAGAATAGCATTATGTTTAAAACCAAGCGGGTTAACCGCACATGTGGGTACCCCCTGAGATGGGTATGGGTAGTAATTCCTTAGGCGGATACTGTCAAATTATCTCACAAGTTAAACGCGCACTGGGCTCAATTTGTAGGCATTTTATACTTGAATTTGATTATGGTATATGGATTAACAAATCGCATCGCATCTTGGGAAGTGAAGATTTGGGTTTGAGGCCATAGGTCTCAAGTTAGAATATGATACCAACCGGGTTTTAGTGAGTAGGTTATCGGGTGGCGGGTTTTCTCCAAAACTGGAGATTGTGGGCTTGGGTTAATTACCCAATGCTGTCTGCGGTCGTGGACGCATGGGGTCGCCCTTTGCATTGGGTTACCCAGGGTAGGCGTGTTTTTATTTTGTTGGCCGCTCAAAAAATAAATAAATAAATAAATAAAAATGAATTCAAAAAAAACAAATAATCTTGCAGCAGATGGGCTTGATTTAAAACTTTTGGATAAACTGATAAGACTTGGAAATTTATAGTTGAATGGGCCAACAACAGATAGATTGTAAAACACATTATATCAGCATATATATACATCTCATGCCAAACGGTTTACATACATACATACATACACACACATATATAGAGGCGGTTATTGTACAAAATGTCTTAACATACGAAGCGTACGAGATTCAGTATCAACATGCGAAATTTGGTTTATAACATGCGATTTTAGTATTTTTTTAACATCATGCGAATTTTGTTTTCTTATATAACATGCGAAAATTGTTTTTTTATAAGCATGCAATTTTCACTTTTTTTTTAACATGCGATCTTCTGTTCTTTTACAACATGCGACTTTTTGTTATAACGTGCGAATATGACATTACGTACGCTCGTACGTTAAGGCAAAATGTACGATACACTTTCACTATATATATAACTTCAACCAGCACATCTAAACATCACACCTATACATGACACCGGTTTTAGAATAACTATTCCTAACTATCATAACAATTCGGTGATTATACACTCCAAAGATAAACTTATATTGTTACGCACATATGTTAAGTATAGATTAATTGTTCAATTCATTAACATGGATAGTTGTGAACAGACCCCCACAAACATTCATGGACATACTTAATATTTTTTAGAAATTTGTACTACAATCTTTGGGTGATACAAACACGTAGAAGCCATTTCATCAGGTAAAAAGTTACAATTAATTAACTTATACCCATTGAACAAAATATCTTGCATTATATTATGAGATTAGCTTATGATATTTTGGCTGATATTTTAGTTCAAATTCATTCAATGTTTAATTAGTTGTGGCGTTGATCAAGAGGGTCCAATCCAATGTCCTTTTCTTCATTTATAATCCTTGTACACGACGTTGCATTTTAACGACACTCATACCCGATTATTGTTCCTAATCGCACAAATCTATTTTGGTGCTAAAATTGAAAAGCTATTAAGTCCATATCATGATTGTGAATCAACAATCCAATAACCACATGCTTTGCTCCATATCTCCCTCACATGCATGGCCTTTTGTGTGCATATATACAGAAAGCATCATCTCCTATCAAGCATAACACAACACAGTTTTCTTTGATCCAATCCAATCTACTTATCTCTCCCCTCTTAACAAAGAGAAATACAGGATGTTCAGCACCAAGAATATAATCAAGATTTCAAGAAAGTCTCAAGAAATGGCAACTAATTTAACAACAAAAGTTGAGAAAGGCCATTTTGTTGTGTATACACTTGATGGGCAACGCTTTGTTTTTCCTTTGAAACACCTCAAGAGTTACATCTTTAGAGAGCTTTTAAGCATCTCAGAAGAAGAGTTCGGACTACCAAGCAATGGACCAATCACATTCCCCTGTGATGCATCATTCATGAAGGATGCTGCAAACCTAATTTATGAACGTGCTTCACTAGCCAAGGAGAGATCTTTGCTGCAGTCTTTGGTTATCAAAACTTGACATCCTTTCATCAAAACCCGTCTTGTGCATTTTGTCATTAAGTAGTCTCTTGCTCTATTCATTTTTAGACTCTTTTATATTTTGAAAATACAACTAGAGATGTTAAAAATAAAAAATGGCCCTAAGTGGTTGATCAGCATTATTAGCAGCAGATTGACAGACCCTTCAGGTTTCTCTATGTAGTATCACCCAGGATCGTTTACATATTCATATTATAATAGGATTGGGCAAAAGAACCTACACATACGAGATGAAATTATAACATGCGTAATTAGTTTTATAATATGCGTGATTATATTTTTTACCCCATGAGTGATTTCTGATTTTGTACATGCGTCATTATGGTTTTCAACATGCGTGATGTATGGTTTTTCAACATACGTGATTAGGGTTTTTAGTTTTATAATGTGCGTAATTTTCATCATACGCATCGAAAGTTAAGGAATATTCTACGTTAACTTGCCTCTCTCTCTCTCTATATATATATATATATATATATATATATATATATAGGGAGAAGATCATGCGAGAACCACCTCTTATTGCGAGAACCGCGAGAACCAATGTGAACACAACCAAAAATGCCTAAAAATAGCTAAAAATCACACAAATTTTTTTTTTAAAATATTTTTTATATAAAAAATCGCTACTTTTCGAAGCAAAAAAAAATTAAAAAATTTTTTAATTTTTTTTTTTGCCACTAAAAGTAGCGATTTGAGCATAAAAAATATTAAAAAAAAAAATTTTTAGATTTTTTTTAGGTTTTTTTGGGGGGTTTAGTTTTTAGCATTTTAGCTTTGGGGGGGGGGGGGGGGGGTGGGGGTTAAGTTTTTTTAGGTTTTTTTTGGGGTTTTAGTTTTTAGCATTTAGCTTGGGGTGGGGGGGGGGGGGGGGTTAGGTTTTTTTTGGGGGGTGGGGGTTAGGTTTTTTTTAGCTATTTTAGGTTGTGTTCACATTGGTTCTCGCAATAAGGGTGGTTCTCGCATGATCTCCTCCCTATATATATATATAGGGTAGGGTTCCAGCGTGAACAACCTCCCAAGAGTGAACTGCGTGAACATATCTGGACCCTTGATTTCATTTTTAGTTGTTAAGGGTATGATTGTAATTGTATAAAAAATTAGATTTAAATCATTATTTAAATATTGAATTAAGTTACTTCTTTCCTTTTTTAAATTCATTATCCACATAATGTGTTATTTCAATTTTAATTTTTATTTCAAATTTCATCACCCGAATTCAAATTTTGATTTTTAAGATCCACGTAACCTTCATATTCAACGATATACACATGTGTACTTGGATATAAATAGAACAGTACACCCGTGTACTCAGCATCGTACATATGTGTAATTAGCTACATAATACGTACATAGAAACAATACCTGTAAAACTATTTTATATTTAACAAATTACAAGTTCAATAATGTTTTCCAAACCAAATAAAAAAACATATAATTACAAGTTCCAGTTTCCCGAATTCAAATTTTGATTTTTAAGATCCACGTAACCTTCATATTCAACGATATACACATGTGTACTTGGATATAAATAGAACAGTACACCCGTGTACTCAGCATCGTACATATGTGTAATTAGCTACATAATACGTACATAGAAACAATACCTGTAAAACTATTTTATATTTAACAAATTACAAGTTCAATAATGTTTTCCAAACCAAATAAAAAAACATATAATTACAAGTTCCAGTTTTGTAAAAACAATAAACCAAACATAATCGAAAAAACAAAAAACATAATCTTTTACAACTACTCGCCACGTTGTATGCTGAATCATCCTTATCGACCTCATACGTGAATCATCCTTATCGACCTTCCATCTCCACTTTTCTCGTTAACGACATCTCCTATAATATCACAAAAAAAACTCAGCAACTAATACTTTGCATAATTCACAAGTGTACATCAACAACTTTACACATTCAATACACAAAAATTATGAGATATCACAAAAACAGACGCCATACACATGTGTACATTGGGTTATAATTAGAGCAAAATCAGAATACACATGTGTACATCGCATTAAAAACAAAGCAAAATTAGAATACACATATGTATATCGCGTTAAAAAAATAGCAAAATCAAAGAATAGAACAAAAAAAAAATAGCACCTACTTTTGGATCCTAGGTTTAGTTGCAAACAAACAGCTAGCATATGTAAATGCATCAAAGACCCAAAAATTATCACACCACATCATCTATAAGCAGTTTATACAAGTATGTTCTCGACCACTCTCAACCAAGCAAATGGTAACAAATATACATCCAAATTAATGAATACCAATATTCAAACGAAATCTGTTACTGACCAGAAACTATGAACCAAAAAGATGTGCACTGCCACGACTTCTTTTCCGAATCCGAGAACCGAAACGAATCAACACAGAACTCGAACCCACTCAAACTTTGCTGCTGAATCTTCATCTTCACAGCTTCATCATCATCGGAGGAGGAAGAGACGCCGCTACCGCCGCCGCTGTGTACTGTCGCTGATCGCCTGCACCTCGCCGTCGTCATCATCATCACCAGAAGATGATGACTGGAGTTGTTCGACCGTCGTGCCTCTTTCTGCTTCACTTTCTCTCCAGCTTCTCTGCCTACCGATATCGTGCGCCGCCACCCTAGGGAGGTGCCCGGTCGTTCCTGTGATGGCTGAGGAGATGCGATTGGGTGTGTGTATGTGGGTAGGAGTTGTGGCTTACCGGTGAAAACGAGCGTCCGGAAGGGCTCGGCGAATATGATGATTTTCTCAGATCTTCAGATCTGGTTGATGGAGGTGAGAGAGAAAGTTTGATGATAAAGAAAGATTGAATAGGAGAGAGAACGAGATTTATGGAATTAGTTTAAAATGGAAATTACACATATACCCTTATTGATTTAATTAAATAGTAACAATTAATCAAATAATTACCATCATGCCATTGACTTAAAATCTCAAGATCATAAAAATCAAGGGCCCAGATCAGTTCACGCAGTTCACGCTGGAGAAAATGTTCACGTTTGAACCTAATCCTATATATATATATATATATATATATATATATATAGGGAGCCGCTAAAATGAGAACCGCCCCCAGTTGTAAGAACCATAAGAACCAGTCTCCACCAATCAGATCTTGCCAACAATAAGGGTATATTGGTCATTTCCTTTAAATGTCTAATCTCTCCTCTCTCTCCTCTTTTAATGTTGCAGACTTTCTTCTCTCATCTCTCATCTCTCCTCTCTCTCCCTTTTAAAGTTGCAGACTTTCTTCTCTCATCTCTCATTAGTCTTCATCTTCAAACTCTCCCACCACATCATCCTGCTCCGATCTCAACCCACCACCACATCGCAACCACCGTCCTCCGATCTCTGTCTCTCTGCTTGTATGAGGTCTCGATGACACTACAATGCCACCGCCGCCTGCGGTGGTCTCATCTCCGTCTGTCAATGTTGCAGCCGCCAAACACCGCCGCTGAGACACCGTGCCGCCGTCATCTGAGAGATTAATGGCGATGATGATGTGGAAACCCACACGTGAGCCTTGTTCTTCATCTGAGAGATTAATGGCGATGATGTCGGTGGTGCCGGCATTGTTGGTGGTGCGACGTCGGTGGTGCCGGTGTTTGAGTGGTGGCTAGAGGTGGTGCCGGTGATTGAGTGATGGCTATCGGTGGTTGATTTGTTGGTTTAAACGAGTTCAGGTTTGTTTTTCGGTTGTTGATTGTTGGTTTGATCTGTTGGTTCATGTTTGTTTTCGACTGTTGATTTGTGTGTTGATTTGTTGGTTTAATCTGTTGATTTGTATGTTTTCAGATGTTAACTGGGATTTGAATCTTTTTAACAGGTTTTACCATCTTGGTCAGGTCTTATAATGACACACAGGCTAGGTTTTACCTTTAAGACTCTTTTAATATTTAACGCAGAACAATCCTAAATTGGAATGTTAACAAGGATCTGAATCTAATTATGGAACTACCATCTTGGCCCGGTCTTAAAATGACACGTGGCTAGGTCTTGTCCTTTTCAGATTTTGCCATTTTATTATAATGGTAGATCTTAAAAAGGAATGTTATAATGTTATTTTTCATTTATTTCATATTTCATATTTCATATCTAGGATGAAAATTCAGTCATTCCACTATAAAATAAAAATTTCAGGTTTGCCCTAAAAGGGACTTTGAAAGAAATAATGTTGTCCTCGAAGGGACTGAAACATAAATATGTCCTTAGAAGGACTATTAAGGAAACGATCTTCCGCAAAAAGGAGTTTCTTCTTCATTTTTATTTCTGAATGCTTTCTCCTTGGTTGCACGTTTCACCTTGGCCACGGTACGAAGCTCAGCATTTCAAGGCTCCGGATGTGGAGAATTCCTATTACAGCTTCTTCGCTTGGCGACGTATCCAATAAAAATTTGGAAGTAAAATTTCCAGATAAGGATTGAGATTATTCCTATGTTAAGTCTAGACTCAGAAGGTCAAGGAATGTGCTAATGTGTCATTGAGATTAAACACAAGAAGCTAGTGTTTAATTCACTCAATGTTGGCTCTGATACCAACCTGTCACACCCCGATATTTCCACGTTTCACCGGTGGGCCCGGTGGGGAGTATCGTGACGTGGTTGGCAACATAATAGTCAAACAACACAATATTTAAATGCACAGCGGGAGCAAATGAAAGATAAAATATATTACAATCCGATTCAAAGTAATATCAAATATTACAACGGAACGTAAGATGGATCCACAGGCGGATCTTTAACAGAAAGATAATATCGTTCAACAGACTTTAACATCTAAAGCTTGCGAGACTTGATTATTGATGCCTGGAGTAGCCAGCCTATTACGTATAGTACCTGCATTTAGCCTTTTTGGAAAATACGTCAGTTTACACTGGTAAATACAATTAACTGACTCATTTTGAAAATGGTTTAAGAAAATTAATTTGGATGCACGTGGCACAAAAATATCTTTTATAATTTGATTAAAATGCACAGAGGCAAAATTAATCTTTTATAATTTGATTAAAATGCACAGAGGCAAAATTAATCTTTTATACTTGGGATAATCATTTAAATATATAATCTTGTGAACGAATTACATGTTCCTTATGCGTTCAGTAGCCCGGAGCATGCTGGGTTAAAGATCAATAGACACACCACATCAACTATTTATGCACTGACGAGTGTACGCCTACCCTCCGCGCTTAGGTCGTGGCCATTTCGTAAAATGATGCCAAGGATATCCGGGACATGGTCATTAACCCCCCAAAGGCTTTAAGTAAACAAAACAGTTTAAACGGGCCGATTAAATTATTCAATTAACCACCAAACGATGGAAGATTTAATGCCCGACCAAACGGTATTTTATATACCGTAACCCAAGCCCGTATAGGGAAAATAAGTTAAAAGTATTTACCTGAGCTAAATATAAATTCAATCCCAGCCGTATATCAATTCAGCAAGTACAGATAGCTTTTACTGGGCTCCTAATCTGGAACGAAGGTTTTTAATAACCTATTAGAATCCTAATGGGTCTTATGTTAAGCTTAAGCTTAGACCGGTTAGATTCAAAGATACGGTTCGTACGCACGATTAAGCGAAGACCGGAATAGAATGTGATTTAGACCTGACAAGTTTGAAGTCTTGTTTAATATGGGTATTTCATACACATTCTGGATTTTGAGATAAAACCGATAAGGTTTGACCCGCTTCGGCTAATTTATGTAAACTAGTTACATAAACCGAACCAATCGCGTAATAAGAGTAACAGGTATCCGTAAGAGCCATATACAGGTTTCCTAAGTTAATAAGCTTCAAATATGTTGTGACATCAGTAAGATGTCTTTTATTATGCCCGAAATGAACTTAAACACAAACTATGCCCCGTAGGGGTAGTTTGGTCATTTAAAAGGTTATAAAAGAGTTTAAGTATTAACCTGAGTTACAGGTCTGATACAATCAGCAAAAATACTCAATTTACTAAGTTATAATAGTAGGGTAAAGTATATATGTGAATTTTATCAATTATAACCAATTTATGCACCGTATGGGCATTTTGGTAATTTCACATAAGCCGAAAAGCTCAAAACTGAAGTCTGAGTTAAACAACTTTTGCTTACTGTTAAAATATTATAATTTACCTCAAATATCAGTAGGTATCACCCTTTGTATGTTTAAAGTAGTTCTAGTACATACTAGGCGTTAAAAACGCTTAATTAGGCGATTAGAAGCCGTTTCCGGGTTCTATGCATAAAGCTGATATTTTTATTATTCCAGAAGGCTTAAAATAATTTATTTATCATTTATAATCAGTAGCAAAAGGTTTGGAGTCATTTAGATGTGTAAAACTCATTTTATAGCCCGTAAGGGCAAAACCGACAATTACCGGATTAAGCCTACGACTATAAGTTATGCTCAGCCTAAAATTAATTAAAAATCTTCAAAAATCCAAAATAATATATTACATCAGTGGGTAATAAGTTTGATACTAAAAAGTAGGTTTAAATAGGCTATATGCTAATTATGTCGTTTAATCGCTAAAAGACTTTATAATTACGCTAATGAGCATAACTCTCAATCTATACCTCAAACTGATGTAAATTTTTTTGTGCAAGTTTATATATCAGTAACTAAGGTTTCTACTCTTTTACATTTTCAAAAATCACGTTTTAAGGTGAAAAGGGCATAATGGTCAACATATGAGCAATTAACGGAATCATGCATATTAATTGGATAACTAATGATCCATGTTGTATAATCACAGAGGGTTATACTAGCATGTAACCTGGTCCAAATAAAGCTCTAAGGCATTTCTAAAACATACCAAAACGGGTCAGAACTGAAGTCAAAGCAAAAGTCAAAGCTTTGCGACTTTCGGTTCCGAACCGGGTCTAAACATAAAATTGTCAGGTTGAACATGTTTAGACATGTTCTTACACTAATTACCAAGTTATATCAATGATCAAACATGTTTAGTGATTAATCGTTAAGTCAACCGCTAATTACGACGGTTTGACTTTTAAGCTAAAACTAAGCAAAAACTTAACTAAAAGAGGTTAAGCAAACTTACCAAGGTCCTATGCACGATTAGTGATCACTTGAGAGAAGTCTTGAGCTCCAGAAATGATCAGGAATGCAAGAGAAGGTGTGAAGAACTTGTTGCAACTTAGTGGCTTTATATAGTGATCAAGAACCCACTAGATTGTTGACATGCAGGTCTACAACTGACCACAATTCATCCACAAGTGTCCCTAAGTGTCTAGGGTTGTTTAGGGGTCGTCCAATATGAGGAAACTCGTTTAAAGATCAATTCCATGCGCATAACAGCAAACAGCCCCGTTTTCAGTTACTGGGCAACCCTTGCGCACCGTAAGGGTTGTGCTTGCGGTGCGCAAGCCTTCTGCTAAAGCCAAAAAAATCTTGATCTTTCATGCATTCGAAGGAGCAACCAGGTATTTCGAATTTGGGACATTATTTTACAGTAAGGGGCCTCTAAAATGTGCCTTTAACAGTGATATACCCTACCACTTTGAAGTGTTTGCTTGGATTCTTTTAAAAAGTGCCATAAACGGAAGTTTACCGTAGAAATTCCATAGGATCCTATCTTGCACTTTTGAATTCAATTACTGCCATCAATTTGCTGGATTGAAGGAATATTAGATGTTCATAATATATATAATTGGGTCTTGGGATTTATAAATGAGGTCGTTCAGAGGTGAAAATTAACATGACGACACTTTTAAATCCTGCCAAACATCTTTATTAAATCCGGGTTTATAACGCTTTTTGTCTTACATGACACGTGTCGTTATTCTAATGAACGCGAATTTTCGAGGTGTTACACGATGGCGGAAACATCGGGATGAGACGAAGTGCGTAGATTGCTCGAGACTTCATAACACTATTTGTGTCAAGTATTTAATGTTTACATTTTACATGGTTTGATCTAGAATATAACAAATTTAAAATAAATAATGCACAATAAGTATTCAAATATTTATATTTCATTTCATTAATAATGAATTATTACAAGTATTGGAACCAGAATACAATAGGACTGAAAGTAAATTACAATACAACGAGCAATAAAGTTTAAATGCGTTTCTAGGCAATCCTACTGAATTCATCTGTCACAATCCTGCAACATGTATTAAAAGCATGGATCAGTACAAAAACACTGGCGATCATACAAGTTTGCATAAAAGTATAAGTACAAATGTTTGTTTCAATCTAACATGGCGACTTGTATTCACGTCCTAACTAGCATACATAGACAATCTAAACATAACGAATATCATGAATACACAAATTTAAAACTGACATGCATAAACAATCTAAACACGAAGAATAGCATGGAAAAACAAGTTGAAGCTATCATGTATAAACATCCTAAGTATAACGAATAACGTGTTTGTTGGAATGCATAGTTGCGTAGGTTTGAGTGTGCAAGTGGATTTGTTAATTAATACATGTTACGCCCAAAAAGTGCATAAAGCGTAAAAAGGGTTCGAGTATGCTCACCTTGGTTGAGTGTGCACGAGTAAGGATTGGAGAAATCCAAGAGAGCGAACGAACGGTTTATCCTAGATGTTAAAATGTCACGTATCGATCTAGTTAATATTTATGTTAGATATAAAATTCCTTAATATTTATGATTTACAAATTAATCATTCGTATATTATGTTTTATCATTAATAAAATTTATTGATATTAAAGAATCATAATTGATAATTCCTTTCTGCTATTAATTTAGGGTTTTGTTACAAAGGAAACAAATCAAAATAAAAACCGTTTATTATTATTGGATTTATGGTTTTTTATTATGGATTTAGCATAAACTCACAATTAAAGTAAAAGTGTCATTAAAGAAAAAAAAAGATCTAAAAAGGATTTAACTGAAAATATCCCCAAAATATAATCAGTGACATATTAGGGGTACCAGTTTTTTCGGTTTAAAAATACTCTATGTAATACATCTAATGTAAGAATATAAAATATATATTTGAGTAAAAATACAATTAGCATATAAACTCACGTTATATAGTAAAGGGATAATTTAAATAATAATAAATTTATGATACCAAACAAAAGGTTGGATGAAAACTCTTAAAAGTCTAACTTCATCACTCCCATCTCTGTAACTCATCTTTCTCATTTATCCCGCCCTATTTACAATCAAATTTCAAATTGTTGAATTGATTTTCTCTTAAAAGAGTAAAGAGATCATTTATTTAAAAGGGATACATTTATGGTTTATTTTTTTTTAAGTTCATATTTACTAGTTAACAACTAACAGTTCAAGTGACAAACCATTTTTTTTTTATGTTGAGTCCGATTTAACATTACAGTATCTGCTATGTGAGGAGAAATAATGAAAAAAATAAATAAATAAACAAAGTTGAAGAAAGCAAGGTATACCGAAACAACAGGAACCGAGCCCGAATCTGTCCAAAACAGAACCCGAACCAAACTCATACTCAAACGCCCCTTAACAACCCAAATCACCAAAACTCGAATCTGATAATCACCCACTGTTTTTGAACAAGTCTGACCCAAACAACACCCAGGTCCCGAACTGAAACCCGAGCCGAAACCGCGCTAAACTGACTTGAACCAGAACTGACCTGAACATTATCAGCGGCAACCAACATCATCATCATCTCCATCATCGTCGGAAGGGGAACAGACACCACCGCCGTCGCCGTAACCGGAGCTAACCACTCCCGTTTCTACCACTGTCGTCGGCCGCCGCAGACGCCATCGTCCCCGCGAGCACCATCCATCAACAACGGAGCCTTGTCGGAAACACGAGCTGACCGGCAGTCGGCCGGATGCTCTGGTCGACGGTTCTTTACGAGAGAGGAGACGGTGTTTGGCTGTGTATGTGTGTTTGAGAGGGAAGGAGATGCTTCGGTTTTTATGTGGGTGTACAGTAGAATCGAGAGGGAGAGAGGATGAGGGAGTTGAAGGTCAGCTCTATTATTTGTGTGTGTATTTTCTTGTTTTGAGAAGATGAAGATGAAGATGAAGATGGGTAGTGTAGACATATGTAACGACTGCACAAAAGAAAATTAGGGTTGGCTCTATTTTTTTTTATAATTAGGTTTGATTAGTGGGCTTGAGCCCATGGCCCATAAGCCCAACCCCGTAATTTAAGTGGCCCGTAATTCCTACGAATATAAATAAAAAAATAGAATTAGAATGCGGAAATACGAGGCGTTACAGTCTCCCTTCCTTTAGGAAATTTCGTCCCGAAATTTATTCAAGAGGAAGACTTTAAGAAGGAGTGTCGTCTCGAAGTATGTCTGGGTATAACTAAGAAATAGGTTGCGATTGATCAAAGTTTGTATTTAATAGGGTATGGGAAAACACCGAATTTCTCATGGCACGTTTTCACGAAAGTTCGGTAATATGGTAGGAACACTTATATATAGGAAGTACCAGCGGCGTATCCACCATGTTTATACCATATTACGTCCGTTTCGCTAATCGATGTCATGTTACGTCCTGTGTTACGATACACAGTAGAGCCTACTATGGTTTTCATGTTTCTACCAATATAGTTGTGTATGCATCCATGATTATTGTGGTTTGTGCATGATCCGCACCGTTTGCACTGGTAGTGTACGGGTCAGGGTTTATTAACGTATTACGAGTGAGATTGATAACATATAACAATTTAAGTATGTAAGCATGATTGGTATTTAAGTATGAGAGAGGTTATAAGTATGATTAAAGTCTTTGAATAGTCCACATGAGATATTTTAGTTAACTAGATTAACGCATTACTGGCATGTGATCTCACTAGTCAAACCATCGTGTCCGCAAGTATGTATGTATGTATGAATGTATGAATGTATGAATGACTTAACATGACCGCAAGTCCATGCGGCGGGTGCTACTCCTATAGCGCTACACAAGCGCTATATATGTTAAGGTGAGGCTAGAACAAATCGAACCAACGTGTCTGCTAGTATCATCTCTATAGCACATGTCATCATTTCGTTGCTATAAAGACCGTAAAAGTTTAACTTAACGTAACCACAAATACATGTGGCGGTGCGCTACTCCTATAGTGCTTCACGAGCACTATATACGTTAAGGTGAGGCTCGAACAAATCGAACCAACGTGTCCGCTAGTATTATCTCTATAGCACATGTCATCATTTCGTTGCTATAAAGACCGTAAAAGTTTAACTTAACGTAACCACAAATACATGTGGCGGTGCGCTACTCCTATAGTGCTTCACGAGCACTATATACGTTAAGGTGTGGCTTCTTACGAAGCTAATGACCAGTTCATCACATAAAGAGTGTCCAGTAATCCCGAATCAAGTATAATGTATCAGTACGCGTGTATTAATTTATTGTGTAAACGATGATTAGGTAACAAGTATTAAATCGCATAAAATTTAAGTTAGTATAAAAGAGAGGCTTGATAAGTATTGGAGTGCTTCGGGTTTAGAAGCTTCGGCTATTCCAAAGTGAATCGCAAGTCCTTCCGAATTAGGGAGACATGCTTTGGCCTAATAGGTATAAATAATACTCTCGTCGCCAGGCGATTAACGGTATTTTACCCTTCCAGTTAGTACATGTCCCTAATTTGATCGAAAATACGAAACTTTGGCGAGATTGAAAATCGTAGAGCGGAACCAGTCACCAAGGTGTGGATATCAATCCTAGCTTGACAATTTCGTCCCCAAAACGTGGTTTGTTGAACGAAACAAGATAAAATCTCGAATCTGCAATAAGGAACCACTAGAGTATGAAATGAAAATTCCCATCAAGATGCGGATATCACTCCTGATTTGATGGTGAAATTTCGTGCAAAATAACATGTAAGGTGGACTGAAATTCGTCACCAAAGGCGAGAATCACCCCTATTCTAGCGAGTCATTTCGATTGTGGAATATGAGTATCTTCAAGTATGTATTGTGTGAAATATTTTAGAAAAGACACATTGTATATTTAGACAAAAGAAGAGGTAGAAGCAAATAGGAAGAATTACATATTAAGCAAGAATCAGGAATGGTCAAGTTTTGGTACTTAAACTATAGACTAGGTCGAACATGGCAATTCTACCTAATTCCCTATAGTTATGGCTCTGATACCAATCTGTCACACCCCAACCGATGGCGGAAACATCGGGATGAGACGAAGTGTGTAGATTGCTCGAGACTTCATAACGCTATTTGTGTCAAGTATTTAATGTTTACATTTTACATGGTTTGATCTAGAATATAACAAATTTAAAATAAATAATGCACAATAAGTATTCAAATATTTATATTTCATTTCATTAATAATGAATTATTACAAGTATTGGAACAAGAATACAACAGGACTGAAAGTAAATTACAATACAACGAGCAATAAAGTTTAAATGCGTTTCTAGGCAATCCTACTGAATTCATCTGTCACAATCCTGCAACATGTATTAAAAGCATGGATCAGTACAAAAGCACTGGCGAGCATACAAGTTTGCATAAAAGTATAAGTATAAAAGTTTGTTTCAATCTAACATGGCGACTTGTATTCACGTCCTAACTAGCATACATAGACAATCTAAACATAATGAATATCATGAATACACAAATTTAAAACTGACATGCATAAACAATCTAAACACGAAGAATAGCATGGAAAAACAAGTTGAAGCTATCATGTATAAACATCCTAAGTATAACGAATAACGTGTTTGTTGGAATGCATAGTTGTGTAGGTTTGAGTGTGCAAGTGAATTTGTTAATTAATACATGTTACGCCCAAAAAGTGCATAAAGCGTAAAAAGGGGTCGAGTATGCTCACCTTGGTTGCGTATTGGGAGACTCCTTGAAATTACGAACGAGTAAGGATTGGAGAAATCCAAGAGAGCGAACGAACGGTTTATCCTAGATGTTAAAATGTCACGTATCGATCTAGTTAATATTTATGTTAGATATAAAATTCCTTAATATTTATGATCTACAAATTAATCATTCGTATATTATATTTTATCATTAATAAAATTTATTGATATTAAAGAATCATAATTGATAATTCCTTTCTGCTATTAATTTAGGGTTTTGTTACAAAGGAAACAAATCAAAATAAAAACCGTTTATTATTATTGGATTTATGGTTTTTTATTATGGATTTAGCATAAACTCACAATTAAAGTAAAAGTGTCATTAAAGAAAAAAAAAGATCTAAAAAGGATTTAACTGAAAATATCCCCAAAATATAATCAGTGACATATTAGGGGTACCGGGTTTTTCGGTTTAAAAATACTCTATGTAATACATCTAATGTAAGAATATAAGATATATATTTGAGTAAAAATACAATTAGCATATAAACTCACGTTATATGGTAAAGGGATAATTTAAATAATAATAAATTTATAATCCCAAACAAAAGGTTGGATGAAAACTCTTAAAAGTCTAACTTCATCACTCCCATCTCTGTAACTCATCTTTCTCATTTATCCCACCCTATTTACAATCAAATTTCAAATTGATGAATTGATTTTCTCTTTAAAGAGTAAAGAGATCATTTATTTAAAAGGGATACATTTATGGTTTATTTTTTTTTAAGTTCATATTTACTAGTTAACAACTAACAGTTCAAGTGACAAACCATTTTTTTTATATGTTGAGTCCGATTTAACATTACAGTATCTGCTATGTGAGGAGAAATAATGAAAATAAATAAATAAATAAACAAAGTTGAAGAAAGCACGGTATACCGAAACAACAGGAACCGAGCCCGAATCTGTCCAAACAGAACCCGAACCAAACTCATACTCAAACGCCCCTTAAGAGCATTCTCATCCAATCCATCAAATTATACAATAATTCCACTAAAACACAACTCCTATATCAATATATTTCCACTAAAAACAAATATTTTTTCTCTCTCCTTTTCAATTAAATAATATTATCATCACATTTTTCTTTTTTTTCCTTCACTCACAACCACTTTCAATATATATTAAAAAAATTATACTGGGTGAACAGTGTCCCCCAAATATACAGACGAACAGTAACATTTTCTCTCTCCTCCACTCACAACCACTTTTTTTTACCCTTTACAATATAAAAACTCACCCTCACAAGTTTTGATGGATTTGATGAGAATGCTCTAACAGCCCAAATCACCAAAACTCGAATCTGATAATCACCCACTGTTTTTGAACAAGTCTGACCCAAACAACACCCAGGTCCCGAACTGAAACCCGAGCCGAAACCGCGCTAAACTGACTTGAACCAGATCTGACCTGAACATTATCAGCGGCAACCAACATCATCATCATCTCCATCATCGTCGGAAGGGGAACAGACACCACCGCCGTCGCCGTAACCTGAACCGGAGCTAACCACTCCCGTTTCTACCACTGTCGCCGGCCGCCGCAGACGCCATCGTCCCCGCGAGCACCATTCATCAACAACGGAGCCTTGTCGGAAACACGAGCTGACCGGCAGTCGGCCGGATGCTCTAGTCGACGGTTCTTCACGAGAGAGGAGACGGTGTTTGGCTGTGTATGTGTGTTTGAGAGGGAAGGAGATGCTTCAGTTTTTATGTGGGTGTACAGTAGAATCGAGAGGGAGAGAGGATGAGGGAGTTGAAGGTCAGCTCTATTATTTGTGTGTGTATTTTCTTGTTTTGAGAAGATGAAGATGGGTAGTGTAGACATATGTAACGGCTGCACAAAAGAAAATTTGGGTTGGCTCTATTTTTGTTTTATAATTAGGTTTGATTAGTGGGCTTGAGCCCATGGCCCACAAGCCCAACCTCGTAATTTAAGTGGCCCGTAATTCCTACGAATATAAATAAAAAATAGAATTAGAATGCGGAAATACGAGGCGTTACACGATCCCATTCTTGCGTCTGATTCAGGTCAGGATACTTGGGGTTTGGATGCCATTTAGCCTAATTATGTTGGTTACTATCCATCGCAACACCCGGTTAATTTTGAAGCCCCTCCTATTAGTGTTGGACCGCCGACTGATAGTTCTCATTCTCCTCCCATAAGTTGTGGACTGCCCGAGGGTCCAAATGCTGAACAGGAACGTAGTGAGTTTCAAAACAAGGAGGTATAACATTTAATTATACGTTTATTTGTTGTACGTTAACTATTTTAGTGTTTTTACGTTTGATGTTGTTTTTATTAAAATCTTAGATTAGGGTTGCTCAACGGGTCGTGTTCGCGGGTTGGTGGGTTCAACCCGACCTGAACCTGAAAATTTTACACAAACCCGAACCCGACCCGAACCTGAAAATCGTATCATACATAAGAACCCGAACACGACCCGAAGTTTCATGGGTTGACCCGAACACGACCCATTAAACCCGAATTTTTTTTTATTTTTTTCTGAAATTAATATATTAAAGTTAAAATTTACTTAAAAAACACAAATATATATATAATAATATCATATTTAAGTTATAAAATCTATGTTAATTTCTCTTTTTAACTTATAATCATGGCATAAAAACACGCACCCCATTTAATTTATATATATTGTAAAAAAATATAATATAGTATAAACGTGTAACGGGTCAACCCGCCATCCCGACCATGTTGACCCGAACCCGACCCGTTAACCCAAACGGGTTCGCAGGTTCAACCTGAAACTGACCCGAACCCGTTTATACTAAAACTAAACCGATGGGTTAATCATTTTAGTTAATCATTAATTGACACATATAAGTGTTTTCGTTAGAAATTCGCTAGCATGGATGAATTGGTAGAGTGGTGTAGAGACGTCGGAAGCGTAAATGGCTACGCCCTCGTCACCAAACGCACCATCTACGATAAACCCCATAGCGGTCAGCCGGTAAAAATTTGGCTTACGTGTGATTGTGCCGGCAAGTACAAATCAACAGCCACAGTCAGACACAGCGGGACTAGGAAAACCGGTTGCAAGTTCCAACTGGTCGGGACATACAGAAAGAGGTTAGGTTACTGGGATCTAAGGGTTGAGGAAGCTAAACATAACCACGAACCATTTCTGTATCCAGAGGGTCATCCGTCCCTAATGAGGCTACCTCCATCGGAAGAGAGGACGGTGGAGCAAATGACGCATCAGAAGATAAAACCACGAGACATTCTTGCTGCCATTAAAGAACAGAACCCCCATAATGTCTCAACAAGAAACACCATATACAACGCTCGAGCCAAATTGGGTCGAATGGAACATGTCGGCGAGACTCCAATGCAGATACTTTTCGACCGGTTGGAGAAGGTTGGGTTTGTTTTTTTACCATAGAACTTCTCAAAACGGCGAACGGGTCGAGGATGTTTTCTTCATCCACCCGGAGTCGAACATGTTGTGGCGCACCTTCCCGCATGTGTTGCTTATAGACTCCACCTACAAGACGAATCAGTACAAAATGCCGCTAGTCCAGATTATCGGTGTTACATCCACGTTGATGTCGTTTTGCATTGCTCATGCGTTCGTAAGCAACGAGAAATAGGAAAACTTCACATGGGTTCTACAGAGGTTGAAACACTAATTAGACAGTGTTATGGAACCCCGTGTAATAGTAACGGATAGAGATCGCGCCCTAATGAACGCATGTGCAACCGTGTTTCCCAGGGCTAGACATTCATTGTGTAGGTGGCACATACAGCAAAACATCTTCAAACATTGCAGGCAAAGCTTTAAAACAGAGGATAAATGGGACAGGTTTCTTTATAAGTGGGGCGAGCTAATTAACTCAACGGCCGATCTTGACTACAACTACTGGTACGAGCGAATACGATCAAAGTTGCCACGCAAAAAAACCGACGGTAAGTTTTATGTAATTTTTGTTTAATAATCGTATTTATTTGACTTGTCTTAACTGCACCTGACTTTGATTACAGAGATTATGAACTATTTGGATTCAATCTGGTTACAACCATATAGAGACCGGTTTGTTTCGTTCTGGAGCGACCAACATCTGAACTTCGGTCAACGTACAACGAACAGGGCAAAGGGACAACATGCCCTTTTGAAGCAGTACCTAGGCGAATCTAATTACACCCTGGAGAAAGTGGTACCACTTATCGATAAGCTCATAAGAAACCAGGTGACAGAAATCAAAGGCAGCATTGAAACAAGCAGGAACCGAACATTGGGTCATCATAACAAACCAATATTTAATCTCCTACTAAAGAAGGTTTCACATGCCTGCCTAGAGTTGATATCAGACGAAGTAAATGAAATAGAAAAATTAAAGTTATATAACGGTACATGCGCGTGCCGTTTGTATACAAGCTGCGGGTTGCCGTGCGCGTGTCGGTTGGAACCGTATACAACGAATGGTAATACATTATTCGACCAACCACATTTTATAATCATAGCATTTCATCACACAAAATCTTATTGATGTTTTATGTTGTTTGTTGATATGTTTCTTAGGTCAAATGATCCCGTTGGAGTTGATAGGCCCTTTTTGGAGAAAGTTAAATTTGGACTCCATAGTGGAACCGAGCGAGGTGGACTCTTTCAACTTAGACGGCGAACTTGCGCTTCTCAAACAACATTTAAGTGCTCAGCCGAGAGAACTCAAGAAAAACCTGATTCAAAAGATGAAGGAGTTGGTACAACTCAATAAGATGAAGCTCAAACAACCAGTTGTGCAAAAAAACACACGGGGTCGTCCAACTTTAAAAGCTCAGCAACAAAGGAAGGATGATTCGTTTACGGAGCCTTTAAGACACAGCTTTTTTACAATGCAGGACCAGTATAGTGATTCACCCGATGGGTTTGGCACACAAGAGTCAAAGATCGAACCTACCAGGCACAGCTCGTTTATCGAGTCACAAAGTGATTGTGCTGAAACACTTATGTTCTTCGGCGAGATTGCGAAAGGCGCTAAGAATTCGAAAACGAAAAAGAAGGTCGCAAAATCAAAGGAAGAGCAACCAGACTTACCTTTGCTGCCTGTCGGACAAGTTAATATGTTCATGCACTTCAAAAAGTTCATTCCACCTTGCTTCTATCCACACCTCAGTCACATACAAAATGTGCAGGGTGATGGTAATTGTGGGTTTCGATCTATAGCGATCGGCTTATCGCTTAAAGAGTCGCAGTGGCCGTTCATACGGGAGCAGCTTCATGATGAGTGCAACCGGTTCCATGAATTATGGAAAAGATAAATGGACCTCAGTATCAACAAGTTCTGGAGTCATTAGTTTGGTCCAACCGTATAGACGGAGCACCTGAACATATGTGGCTACAAATGCCATTCACGGGGCTTCTGATAGCAAACCGGTGGAATGTCATTTGTCTCTTATTAAGTGACCTTGGTTGTGCTTCATTTTTTCCCATGTTCAGAACAGCCGAAGAAAGTATTCCGCATCGAACAGTCGCGCTTGTACATGTACACTAGAACCATTTTATTCACGTCAGATTAGAAGGGGAATATCCAATGCCAACCCCATCAGGATACTGGCGACAACCGACACGGAATACGCCAACATAAAGTTGGTATCACTATTACAAGGAACGTATTGACCAATATAATACGATCGTTGATGAATACAGGACCAGAGATTACGTGGATTTAGGTGCCCTATGAATATAAAATGTTATATGCATGTTTTGACATTTTGTAATGATCAACATACACGTTATATAAATGTTTTGGCAACTTGTTGAAATTGAACTTGAAAAAACGTTTAAACGAATCAATTTGCATGTTTTGACAATTTGTAATGATAAACATACACGTTATATAAATGTTTTCGCAACTTGTTGAAATTGAACTTGAAAAAACGTTTAAGCGAATCAATGTTAACGCATACCGACCGTATCTTCGTCAGTTCCGCATATAGTAATTGAAAAATACTGAATTGTATACGGGCCGTTTAAAAGTATACGCCTCGTATACCCTGATCGTATATTAAGTATACGACTGAATTAAAAAAAATTAAATTACTGTATACGGGTCGTGTACTTTTATACGGCTCGTATACAAAGGAAAAAAGATCGTATAAGTTTTATACGACCTCATTTCCACCATACGGCCTCAACATTCCACCAAAAATTCTCTCGATTTTCTCTCGGATCGTTCTTGGATAGCGTTCTTAGGCGTTTTTGGCGTTTTCTTCTCGTTCTTCCTATACGGTACTTTTTCGTATAGTAAACTTTCAAATTCCGTAACATATTAGATTATGGTCTCGTATAGTAAAGCATAGATAGGCGTAACGATTACGATTGTATAATTCAATTTGAAAAAAAAATTGAAACAGAAAATTGTAACTGATTATTCAAGTGTATACGGTCGTATACAATTTATACGATCGTATACGCTTGAATATTCTAAGGTTATACGATCGTATACACTATATACGATCGTATACACTTGAATATTCAAAGGTTATACGATTGTATACATTATATACGCTCGTATAATGTTTGAATATTCAAACTGTATACGATCGTATATTATATATACGGTCGTATACTAGTTGAATATTCAAACATTATACGAGCCTATATGATATGTACAATACGTTCGTATACAAGAACAGTATTCGTATAATACGTTAACGATAATCGTATAGTGATTGCTAAGTTGTAATTGTTATTTTTACAGACGATATGGCTGAGTCATCAGAAGCTGGTGCGGCCCGTAGAGGTCGAGGTCAGGGTCTGGGTCGGGGCCGTGGACGTGGACGCGGACGGGGACGTGGACAGGAGGAGGAGATTATGCCAGATTATACTGAGACGGGGCGGTTTATTAGCGATATCCCCCGAGGTACGGCTGCCTATAGGGTTTTGGGCAAATTACGAGAGATGGTGCTGGATGCGCCTCGAACCATAGATATTCAGTTTTTGACCGATATTGGAGCGATCGGTCGGGTCCGGGAGCTCATGCCAGCTAACTCCCTGTGGGACCGCTTATTTGATGTCGCCGCAGAGGGGCCCACATGGAGATTACTTTAGAGTTTTTATCTACTTTTTCATTTACGGACACCCGGGGTGGGGGTTTTCAGCATTTTTTGACGACACACGCCGTAGCTTTTACTATTTGCGGCAAGCCTCAGAGCATGACACTTCCTCAGTTCGCCATTGCCTTGGGTCTGTACTCACCGGAGTACTCAAGGTCCCGTGCATTTTTTGATGCGCCAGTCAACACGTCCACTGACGTGTTGTGGCCGTATTGGAGCACTATTGGGTTCGGGGAGTTCTCGAAACCGAGACAACGATCCCCGAAGGCACGGGCGACTGATCTTTACGACCCGTTACACCGATACCTACATCGGTGTATCGCCGTGACGATCGCCGGTCGTCATGATAGCAGGGAATGGGTCACCCAAAGTGACCTATTCTTCTTGCACGACTTACTTACCGGCGGGAGGGCCAACTTGGCGTACAAGTTGGCCGCATATCTCGCTGAGTACGCTTTTAAGCGTACCTCTTCCCACATCAGCTGTGGGGCCTTCGTCACCCGTGTGGCGAAGGGTTTCTTTCGCCTCTTGTCCCCGCAGGTGGCAAGTGATATGACCCTGACACTCCAGCTTGACAGGGTTGGGAAGGACACAGCCCTATCGATGGGTTTGGCTCGCGAGGTCGAGGGAGGGCAGCTGGTTTGGGCTTATGGTGTGGGTGAGGGACCCCGTGGAGAGGGAGGTGATAGGGAGGGAGACGAGGGAGAGGGAGGTGAGGGCGAGGGCGAGGGAGAGGGAGGCGACGGAGAGGGAAGCGGGGTAGGTGAGGGGGTCGCTCATACTGTCGATCGATCACAGGTAGTTGCGGAGGATTTACGGGGTGATCGCCCGTACGTTTGACGCAGCGTGAGACAGCGTGTGATGCCTCCACCGGGGGTGGAGGAGAGACTCGTTCAGGTCGAGTCGGATGTAGCTGCAGTCAGAGGGGATTTAGCTGCAGTCAGAGGGGATTTAGCTGCAGTGAGAGAGGATGTACAGTGGATGCTCGAGGCGATTGTGGCTATGCATTCTGGCGCGCCCCTACCTCCACGAGCTGGCGCTGCACCACCACCACCACCGCCGTAGCTGCTTATTGTATTTTTTTTTGTTATTTTACGTTTGAAACTTTGTAAAAGTTTATCTTTTTTTTTTTTGCTTTAGATGTAAAACATTATAAATATTAATCTTATGTTTAGATGTTAAGTTGTTTGTTTAATAATTGTTGTCGTAGTTTATCATAATCATATCACATATTTATCGTTTTACATAGTGGAAACTTACTAAACATTATAAATACGTTTAACTACAAACTCGTAACATAATCCAACATATACAATACTATTTTAAAATTTACAAAACTTATTAAACGGTTTCCCGATTGCAACAAAAAATTAACTTTTCTATAAATACATATTTATCGTTTTACAAAGTGGAAACTTATTAAAAATAGTAAATACGTTTAACTACAAACTCGTAACATAATCCGATATATACAACACTATTTTAAAATTTACAAAACTTATTAAACGGTTTCCCGATTGCATAAAAAATTAACTTTTCCATACATATTTATCATTTTACAAAGAGGAAACTTATTAAACATAATAAATACGTTTAACTACAAACTCGTAACATAATCCGATATATACAACACTATTTTAAAATTTACAAAACTTATTAAACGGTTTCTCGATTGCAACAAAAAAGTTAACTTTTCTATACATATTTATCGTTTTACAAAGAGGAAACTTATTAAACATAATAAATACGTTTAACTACAAACTCGTAACATAATCCGATATATACAACACTATTTTAAATTACAAAATTTATTAAACGGTTTCCTGATTGCAACAAAAAAGTTAACTTTTCTATACGGGCTATACGGGCCGTATAACATTAAACGGTCCGTATACAGTTTTCAAAACTAATAACCCTTGGCAAACCTTCGAAACAAAATTATGCAAATATGTATATGGCCAGTATATAACTATACGTCCCGTATACATATAAAAACAAAAAAAACATTCCACCGCATTAAATTCTGTGCATAAATATTCTATACGACCCGTATCAGTTTATACGGCCCGTATAGATATAGGGATGTGAAAATAAGATTATAGGGGTGTGGAAATAGAACAACCCAAAGAAAATATAAACAGCTCCCCACTTGCGACCGCAAGTTGGTGGCAAAATTGTTTGTTTTAAATAAGTCATCACTAGCCTAATAAATTAAATCAGCATTCTTTATATAAAATATTTGCTATGCACCTAACTTAATGTTCAAAACAAAAAAAAAAAAAAAAAAACAAAAAAAAAAGATAATATTGAGGCTGTATTTAGCCATACGTTCACAAGCCTTCATGGCTGTTTTATGTTGTTCTTTTTTTATGGATTAACCTTTCACTCATTGTTTTAAAGGATTAAATTGATTAAATACTCTAACCTAATATAATAAATATCATATTTACCTAACTTAACACAACAAAAGAGAAAATAAATAATGAAACAAGGCTGTCAAGAGCCTTGTCCGGCCGCAAGTGTGGTTGTTTTGTTGTTTTGTTAATTTTTTTTACCTCCAACTAATTACCATTAATTACAATCAACTTAACCCTAATCCTTTTCCCTACAAATACAACTTAATCTCAGCCTCCCTACCACTTTTGAAACACTAAAACACTCTCAAAACTCTCTCAAACTCAGCTGAATTCAGGAGCAAAGTCAGATTCACTACAACTCACAAAAGTGAGCATATCTCACTCATTTCTCAACCTTTTCACTTGATTCTTTTTCCCACTTGCTTGAAACAACCTTATGAACATTTCCACAGGTTTTCAATGGAAAACCAAGCTCTGGAATGTCACCAAAAAGGCTCTAAAGTAGACTATTAGTTTCTGTTTTCACTTAAACTTTGCTAATCTTAGTTAAACTTGAGTTTATCTCATCTCAAACCTATGTCCTAATGCTCATAATCAATTAAATGGTTAGTTGGGCTTAAAAACAAGGCTGAGACAAGTTAAATCAGAGGTTAAAACCTCATAAACATTCTGTTTTAGTTAGAGTTTTACCCACAAGTAGTGTTCAAGCTTGATGAATGTGTGATAGTTTGTAACAACCCTCGGTAAAACCAATATCCTCGTAAATATTTTCGACACTCCAGTATATTATAAAATGTCCCAATATGTCTTTTATTACACCCCGTATGTGAAAAACGAGCCCAAATTATGTTATAGTTATAAAATAAATTAAAAACATGAAATGTTTAGTTGAGGCGGGCTGCGTAGACCCACCCCAACATCTCACGTGGGCCGTATCAGGGTCTAAACCTGATATCGCTGAATCCTTTAGTCAAGGCGGGCCGCGTAAGCTTAAGCTTACACTTACGCGGGCCGCTAGAGATCATGAAACGCGGAGACATCCGGTGCTGACACGTGTCGACATCGTGACGAGTCTAGTAGCTGACCCAGCTAAGCTATAGTTTGACCATATGTTGACGCGGGCCGCGTAAGGCTTAGCCTTACCTTACGCGGGCCGCCTGAGAGTCAATATCAGCAACTATATAAAGGAGGCCTCGGGTTTCAATTTCCGTCGCTCATTCTCAATTCTCAAATCACAATTTCTGTAGTAGTGTTATAATACGCGGGTATTATACCCCTAATTAGCGAGGTTCTGCTTCGTTGTAAGTATTATAACCCCAGTTTCGTAATAGTTACGCTGCCCGATTGATTTAGGGTTCCGTAACAACTGTCGTGGTTCTGCCCGACGTAGTTGTTGGAATGCCGTTGATGTGTGTAAAATGCAACATATAAATTACATCAAATAAGGCATAAAACTAACCCTTTTTTAGTACTAATGTTGGAAAAAGTGTGTTTTTGTCTTCCTTTTGAATTTACAGGGTCAAATGAGCTTAAACGAACAAAAGGAACAAAAATACAGCCAAAACCAACATAAATACAAAGAAAAGGAAGAAACGTGGCATGCCCGACCCCTCGACAACAACTCCCAAAGCAAAAACAAGAAGAAAGCTGAGCATGGGGCTGTGCCCAGCTGAGCATGGGGCTGTGCCCAGCCCGACACGGGGCGTGCCCAGCTCAGCACGGGGCCGTGTCCAGAATGGTCAGCCCTGGCACAAAAGACAAACCTATAGAAGCTTCTATTGCCCACCACGGGGCCGTGTCCAGTGAACACGGGGGCGTGGCGAAAGTACAGCAGGCGCATTAATTGTAATTGCGAATTACAATTAATGAAGAGAGAGAATGTCAGACAAGCACGGGGGCGTGCCCAGCGGACACGGGGGCGTGTGGAGCTAATAAAGACAAACTGTATTAATGAAGAAAGAGAAAAGGGTGGACACGGGGCCGTGTCCAGGCTTCTGTACAGGCTATAAATAGGAGTGCTTGGTTCAAGCTCAAACCATCCCTTGGCACACCACCTCTCTCACACTTCATCCACCACCCACCACCATCACAACACCATCATCCACCACCATCATCCATTGTCCATCGTAGAGTGTGTGAGTCGTCTCGGGATCCAAGATTGATCGTAAGAGTTCTTGACAATCAAGGCCATGTTTGCCTAAGTCTCTTACATCACTTGGTGAAGACAAAGTGTCTAGTATAATACTTTTTATTTCTAATCTTTTGCACTTTTTATTTGGTTTTGTATTAATGACTTTAATAACTAGTTACTTATGTTGAAGGTGATCTTTCCTTATCGTTTGTCCGTGATGTCTTGGCATTATTTTACTGTCTATATAAAATAAAGGATTTTCACCATTCATATCTCCACGGTCTATATGGAGGTATGTTGGCTACCTGGTCGGGGGTTAAGGGAACGGTTTGGTAAAGGTCTTGCCATTGTTCAGCGTTTAGAGGTCCTGCAATGGACCTGGGTCAAATTTAGTAGGACCTCCTTCAATACTTCACGGTATTGGATGGCGGGGGTCCAAACTATTTGATCCCCTCATAAGTTAACTACTATTAATACTATAACCCGGCTATTTAGGACTGTATCCCTGCTGACTCAGACTACTTAGCCGAGGGTAACGTCACCGCCAAAAGCGGGGCCTACCACAATACTGCATTAATAACTTAATTCATTATCTTCCAATAATCCACCCTTTTAGGATTGTATCCTTGCTGACTCAAACTACTGGGGTGAGGGTAACGTCACCTTCAAAAGAGGGGCCTACTACAATAACTAAGATAATCTCTTAATTATGTGCAAAAGTGCGGAAATAATCAAAGGTTATACTAGATACGAGTCGGAACCAAGTGATTCATCTTGTCTATCTGTTTTTATTTTATTTTTATTTTCAGCATTTTAGTTAGTTTTTATCTTTTCTTAGTTTAAAACATTTTTCTAAACTTTTATTTTGATTAGACGTTGAGGATAAACCGGTACTAAAAGCTCTTGTGTCCTTGGACGACCTCGGTATCTTACCAACGCTATACTACACTCAACGATGGGTGCACTTGCCCATATGTGTGTTTAGTGTTAGTGAAATATCGTGTTTTATAAATTTAAAACTTGGCTAAAATAAGTGTTAAAAAGGGCTTAAAATATACACCTAATATATACGACACTTCGCACGCATCACCGTCTCGGGGAGAGTATTATTAATATTTTCAAAGGGTTATGATACTAACCAATGTACATTTGTATAAATTATAGATTATACACAGGAAACCCTTACGAAAAGCCTAAGACAGCAATGTGAGTTTATCCTCTTTTTGTTAATCTTTTTGTAATGTTTTACAAAACCTTAAATGTTTTACAATGCGATTAAGCGGTGATTGAGTCTTTGTAGTTCTTCAATTACTGCCGGTATTATGGGGTTTTGTATACAAAATTTATTACTTGCGAGTAGTAAGTCGGAATGACAGTACGTTACCATTGGATGACGAGTAGCCAATGTGTAATATGACCCACAAGTCAAGGATTGACAGTACTGAATGAGTAATTGTGTAGAAATAAACAATGTGATAGCTCTCAATACTGTGTTAATTGACAAAATGTTTCTTGATTAAACTGGGATTCACTCACCAGTATTTTCCGCTGACAAAATATTTTAAAACATGTTTCAGGTAACACAATGTGAAAGCCAACTGGGATAAAGCCAGCTCGAGAGCACTGACGGCTTGGAAAATAAGTGGCTATAAAAGTGACCTAATAAACGATGTTTTAAAATTCAATAAAATAGGGTTTGTCCCTATAAATGTGTTGTAACAAGAAACTTGGGTTTTACCCATGTGATAAATAATATTAAATATGGTGGTTTTACTCTGATAAACATTTCCTAACTACGGTCCTGATGTAAATTCTGCTGCGAGATTTAAAACAACTGATACCACCCAAACTCTGTGATCGCGTCCGCCCGTTCCCGGGGATCAGGGATCGGGGGTTGTGACAGAAGGTGGTATCAGAGCCTAGCCACTGGTCTGAGCCAAAGAAGTGTTCTGCTGACACTTAAAATTTTAAATTTTGTGTTAGGAAATAATTACGGAAATACGTGCATAATTGTATTTATTTGTTATGTGTTATTTGACTATTTGTTAGTTTTCAGTATGAGTGATCAAGAACCATCAGATATGAATCGTCAGTTATCTGATTCACCTAGGAGTGAAGGTACATCTTCACAGCCTGCCCTTTCTGGGTATACTGCTGATCAGGAAGATGGGATATTTGCCTTTAGAGCTAAGTCGGAGGAACCATTTCCTACTAAGAAACGAGGATGGTTCAGTAAAGAAGCTTTTGCTCGTAGGAAGAGAATGCGAAAATTGCAACAGCAAAGGGCTTTAGCAGCTATTAAGCGAGAGATAGATACCCATACGCAAGATATGCTTAATAGAAGCCTAGCTAATTTCCATATCCTAGCTACAACTGCTGCTGACCCAAGTCTGGAACAACTAGTAGCCCCACAACCACAAAACCCAGAACAACCCATGGAAATAGAAAACTCGGAAAATCAGGTGGAGATGCATGACTTTAACCCAGAAGAAATCCCTAGGGTACCTGTGCCAAATCCCCTAGACCCAAATTACGACCCCTGGTGGGACGCCAATAGGTACTTTGTGCAACGTTACCCTATCCAGGAATATCCATCCATACAAAACATAGAAGCTTATCCAGGTATGGACCCTTTAGATCCCTATTACCAAGATGAATATATTAGGGAAATTTTGGAGGATCCTTACCAATTTCAGGAACTGTCACCCCCATATCAGGAACCCACACCCCAGATTTCAAACCCAGTCCGAGAACCTGCACCCCCAATGAGTGCAGAAAACGTCCAAGAACTTAGGACTTTTGGGGAGGAAATTTTAGAGAACAGGGAGCGAATGCGCCAGGTGGGAGAGCGTCTCGTATGGAAATACGATGAGCGCAATATGGATTTTTGGATAAATCCATATCCA
This sequence comes from Helianthus tuberosus, assembly GCA_030545235.1. Taxonomy (NCBI): domain Eukaryota; kingdom Viridiplantae; phylum Streptophyta; class Magnoliopsida; order Asterales; family Asteraceae; genus Helianthus; species Helianthus tuberosus. Next base: position 5,946,657 of record JARYGA010056639.1, read on the forward strand.
TGAATGTGAGAATGGAGGAAATAGTAATAGTAATAATAAAAAAAAATGTGTGTACGGATGCATAATACTATTAGTGTGATTCTATTTTTGTTGGTATTGTAATTTTATTTCAGTACTAGTTTGTAATAGAAGCATAATAGTATATGAAAAAAGTAAGTAGCAATGATCTACGTTTTTGGCTAGATTGAGTGTCATGTGAGTAATTATATTACCTATTATTTGTGATATTAATATGGGGTAAATGTTTAAAATTCAGATGGCCGACGAAGGAAATCAAGGAAATCTGAATAACGATAACCAGAGTAACATTAACGTGGTTAATGATAATCCGAGTATCAATAACAATGGAAATCAAATGGATAATAGTGCTATCCAACATATAGTAGCACAGGGAATTATAGATGCAATGCCATTTATTCTTCAAACTGTTAAGGATGCTGATAATAAAAGTAAGCATAGCAGTAAGCGACCAAGCGAACCTGAAAACAACGTGAACAATGGACCTGTACTTCAAATGCCTATTCCCAAAAGAAGAAGAACCATGCCTTATGGTTGTTCTTATAAAGAATTCTGGTCTTGTAAACCAATGGAATTCTCGGGCAATGAAGGGGCCATTGCAACCTTACGCTGGATAGAAAAGACTGAGGCAGTCTTAAGGATAAGTAAGTGTGCTGAAGAAGATAAGATATTGTTTGCTTCTAATATGTTTAAGAATGCAGCACTAGAATGGTGGAACACTATCCTTCAGACAAGAGGAAGTGATCAAACCTATAATATGGAATGGGAAGAGTTTAAGAATAAGGTAGAAAGGAAATTCTGCCCACCCAATGAGAAGGAACAAATAGCAAACAAATTCTTAAACCTTAGGATGACTGGTGTGGATAGTAAGGGATACACTAAAATATTCTTTGAATATGCTAGAATAGTGCCAACTCTTGCTTCACCAGAACCAGTGTTAATCTCTCGTTATATCTGGGGATTAATTGGAGAGATTAGACATGTAGTCAAGGCAGCTAGACCTCAAACCATAGAAGAAGCTGTAGAACTAGCCAATACCTTGACTGATGAGTTAATTCGTACCCGAGAAGAGGATCAGAGGAGAAACCTAACTCAGAAATTGACTCAAGAATTTCATTCTGGAAATTCTAACCGTGGGAGAAATATAGGTTCTACCTCTGCACCCTACTGTAGGTATTGCAAAAGATAGCATTCAGGAAGATGCTCCATCTACTGTAACTTTTGCAAAATGTCGGGACACAAGGAAGAAAACTGCAGGAAGAAAGCTAACAACAGGGTATGTTACAATTGCGGAGAACAAGGTCACATCAAGCTGAATTGACCAAAATTAGCTCCAGCTCCAGATAACAAGAATACTAAAAATGCTAGAGTATTTGTTCTGACTGCAGAAGAAGCCAAGATGATTCCAGATGTCATAACTGGTACGTTTTTAGTTAATGATTTTTTTGCTAAAGTATTATTTGACTCTGGTGCAAACCAAAGTTTTATTAATACATCGTTTTGCAAATTTCTAAATCAATCATTAACTAAACTACCACAAGAATGTTTAGTAGAGACAGCTAATGGAGAAACCGTTAGGATTTCTGAAATCTTGCAGGGAGCAAGCATAGAGATTGTAAATCAGAAATTTATAGCAAATCTATATTCCATGAATCTGGTAGGATTTGATGTTGTTTTAGGAATGGATTGGTTAATAGCCAATAAAGCCAATATTTTATGTGATCAAAAGTTAATTCAAGTAAATTCACCAAACGGTAAAAAGATCACAATTAAAGGAAATAAACCTTTTAGGTCTACTAAATTCATTTATGTGATGAAAACTGCAAGTTGTATGAGAAAAGGTTCTATAGTGTATTTGATTTCTATAATCACTAACACTAAAGGAAAGGATTTAAAAGATATTCCAGTAGTATCTCAGTTTTCAGATGTATTTCCAGAAAAATTGCCAGGGCAACCTCCGGATAGAGAAGTTGAATTCAGAATTCATTTAATACCAGGAACAGCACTGATTGCCAAAGCACCATATCGGTTGGCACCTGCAGAAATGCAAGAATTGAAGAAACAATTAGATGAATTATTAGAGAAAGGATTCATACAATCAAGTTCGTCGCCGTGGGGAGCACCGATATTATTTGTTAAGAAGAAGGACGGATCAATGCGTATGTGCATTGACTACCGTGAATTAAACAAAGGCACGATTAAGAATCGGTATCCATTACCGAGAATCGATGATCTGTTTGATCAACTGCAAGGAGCCCGATTTTTCTCTAAAATCGATTTATGGTCAGGATATCATCAATTAAAGGTACAGGAAGAGGACATTCCTAAGACCGCATTCAGAACGAGGTATGGCCATTATGAATTTACTGTCATGCCATTTGGTTTAACCAATGCCCCAGCTGCATTTATGGACATGATGAACCGAATATGTAAACCATATTTGGATAAATTCATAATTGTATTTATAGATGATATTCTAATTTACTCTAAGAGTAAAGAGGATCATGCAAGACATTTGCACGCACTTTTAAGTTTATTAAGAAAGGAAAAGCTTTATGCTAAATTTTCAAAGCGCGAATTTTGGTTAAAACAAGTACAATTCCTTGGACACTTAGTCAATCATGAAGGAATTCATGTAGATCCAACAAAGATCGAGGCAATTACTAAATGGAAAACCCCTGAATCACCAACCGAGGTTAGAAGTTTCTTAGGATTAGCCGGTTATTACAGAAGATTTATTAAAGATTTTTCTAGAATAGCCATTCCCTTAACTAAGTTAACTTGTAAATCTGTTAAGTTTGAATGGGGATTAAAACAAGAAGAAGCATTTAGAATCCTTAAGCAAAGATTAACCCATACACCTATACTAGCATTACCAGAAGGAACTGAAGACTTCATAGTCTATTGTGATGCTTCTAAGTTAGGTTATGGATGTGTGTTGATGCAACGCCAAAAGGTTATAGCTTACGCATCTAGACAACTTAAGAATCTTGAAGAAAATTATTCAACCCATGATTTAGAATTAGGAGCTATAATTTTTGCTCTTAAGATTTGGAGACATTACCTTTATGGTAGTAAGTTTACCATATTTACTGATCACAAAAGTTTAAGGTATGTTTTTGAGCAGAAAGAGTTGAATATGAGACAAAGACGTTGGATGGAATTTCTTAGTGATTATGATTGTGATATCCAGTATCATAAAGGAAAAGCAAATATAGTGGCAGATGCTTTAAGCCGAAAGTATCATGAAAAGCCAACAAGGGTACGTTCTCTTAAATTAAATCTACAAGTAGATTTAAATGATCAGATAAGAGAAGCACAAGAATCAGTAATCAAGGAAGATACTGAAAAACTAAAAGGTATGCTAAAAGAATTAAAACAAGGAACAGATGGAATTTGGAGATTCCATGAAAAAAGAATGTGGATACCTAAATTAGGAAATCTACGTCATCGTATACTAGAAGAAGCCCATAAGTCTAAGTATACAATGCATCCAGGAAGTGATAAAATGTACCAGGATTTAAGGAAAAATTTCTGGTGGATAGGAATGAAAAAGGACATAGCAGTTTATGTTTCCAAATGTTTAACTTGTTCACAACTTAAAGCTAAACACCAGAAACCCTCAGGTTTGTTACAGCAATTAGAAATGCCAGTTTGGAAATGGGAATTGATAACAATGGATTTTGTTACTAAATTACCCAAAACAAGAAAAGGAAATGATACAATCTGGGTGATTGTAGATAGACTAACTAAGTCAGCTCATTTTCTACCAATGAAGGAAACAATTAGTATGGAACAATTATCTAAATTGTATGTAAATGAAATTGTTTCTTTACATGGTATTCCTTTATCAATTGTTTCTGATAGGGATAGCCGCTTTACATCTCATTTTTGGTCAAGTTTCCAAAAGGCAATGGGAACCAAGTTAAAGCTAAGTACAGCTTATCATCCACAAACAGATGGACAAAGTGAGAGGACAATTAAGACAATGGAAGATATGCTTAGAGCTTGTGTAATTGACTTTGGAGGTAATCGGGACGATCACTTACCTTTAATAGAATTTTCTTATAATAATAGTTATCACACAAGTATCAATGTTGCACCATTCGAAGCACTTTATGGACGAAAGTGCCGAACCCCAGTCTGTTGGGCAGAAAGTGGGGAAAAGCAACTATCTGGACCTGAGATTGTACAAGAAACAACCGGCAAGATCATTCAAGTCAAGGAACGACTGAAAGCAGCACGTGATCGACAAAAGAGTTATGCTGATAACCGATGTAAACCCTTGGAATTTCAAGTAGGGGATAAAGTATTATTGAAAGTCTCTCCTTGGAAAGGAGTGGTAAGATTCATCAAACGGGGAAAGCTAAGTCCCAGGTATGTTGGACCTTTTAAGATTATTAGAAGAATAGGGCCAGTAGCCTATCAGCTACAACTGCCAGAGGAAATGGCAGGAATACATGATGTGTTTCATGTATCAAACCTCAAAAAGTGTTTAGCTGATGAATCACTGATAGTACCTCTTAAGGATATAGAGGTAAACGAACAACTCAAGTTTGTAGAAAGACCTCTACAAATTGAAGACATGAAAGTCAAGAATCTCAAACATAAGAGACTAGTTTTGGTCAAAGTGAAGTGGGACTCCAAAAGAGGACCTGAGTACACATGGGAACTCGAGTCAGAAATGAAAAAGAAATACCCACATTTGTTTCAGTAGATCTCGAGGACGAGCTCTAAAACAAGGTGGGGAGAATGTAACAACCCTCGGTAAAACCAATATCCTCGTAAATATTTTTGACACTCCAGTATATTATAAAATGTCCCAATATGTCTTTTATTACACCCCGTATGTGAAAACCGAGCCCAAATTATGTTATAGTTATAAAATAAATTAAAAACATGAAATGTTTAGTTGAGGCGGGCCGCGTAGACCCACCCCAACATCTCACGCGGGCCGTATCAAGGTCTAAACCTGATATCGTTGAATCCTTTAGTCAAGGCGGGCCGCGTAAGCTTAAGCTTACACTTACGCGGGCCGCTAGAGATCATGAAACGCGGAGACATCCGGTGCTGACACGTGTCGACATCGTGGCGAGTCTAGTAGCTGACCCAGCTAAGCTATAGTTTGACCATATGTTGACGTGGGCCGCGTAAGGCTTAGCCTTACCTTACGCGGGCCGCCTGAGAGTCAATATCAGCAACTATATAAAGGAGGCCTCGGGTTTCAATTTCCGTCGCTCATTCTCAATTCTCAAATCACAATTTCTGTAGTAGTGTTATAATACAGGGGTATTATACCCCTAATTAGCGAGGTTCTGCTTCGTTGTAAGTATTATAACCCCAGTTTCGTAATAGTTACGCTGCCCGATTGATTTAGGGTTCCGTAACAACTGTCGTGGTTCTGCCCGACGTAGTTGTTGGAATGCCGTCTCGGGGAGAGTATTATTAATATTTTCAAAGGGTTATGATACTAACCAATGTACATTTGTATAAATTATAGATTATACCCAGGAAACCCTTACGAAAAGCCTAAGACAGCAATGTGAGTTTATCCTCTTTTTGTTAATCTTTTTGTAATGTTTTACAAAACCTTAAATGTTTTACAATGCGATTAAGCGATGATTGAGTCTTTATAGTTCTTCAATTACTGCCGGTATTATGGGGTTTTGTATACAAAATTTATTACTTGCGAGTAGTAAGTCGGAATGACAGTACGTTACCATTGGACGACGAGTAGCCAATGTGTAATATGACCCACAAGTCAAGGATTGACAGTACTGAATGAGTAATTGTGTAGAAATAAACAATGTGATAGCTCTCAATACTGTGTTAATTGACAAAATGTTTCTTGATTAAACTGGGATTCACTCACCGGTATTTTCCGCTGACAAAATATTTTAAAACATGTTTCAGGTAACACAATGTGAAAGCCAACTGGGATAAAGCCAGCTCGAGAGCACTGACGGCTTGGAAAATAAGTGGCTATAAAAGTTACCTAATAAACGATGTTTTAAAATTCAATAAAATAGGGTTTGTCCCTATAAATGTGTTGTAACAAGAAACTTGGGTTTTACCCATGTGATAAATAATATTAAATATGGTGGTTTTACTCTGATAAACATTTCCTAACTACAGTCCTGATGTAAATTCCGCTGCGAGATTTAAAACAACTGATACCACCCAAACTCTGTGATCGCGTCCGCCCGTTCCCGGGGATCAGGGATCAGGGGTTGTGACATAGTTGGACTAGCTTGGGCTATCCTTCAAAGAAATCCACTCACTACTTGATGTTTTTCCATAGATTAGTTGTTATTATTTTATTATTACTTGTAAGTTCATGACCCTCCTTGTTGTTTATAACAAGTGTAGTGGTGAACAATAGAGGTACCTAAATGGAAGCTTTGTTCTTCCTACCTCATGTATGAATTATATGACACAAACAGGTGCCTAAATGGAGACTTTAATCTCCTACCTCATGCTTGACCTATAGGACTTTGTAATCTTTATATTATCTATGTATTCCATATATATATCTAAGCAACTAAACTTGATGATAACTTAGTAGTTACTTGTCAAGAATATGTTACATCATCTATAACCATGCACTTGTTATGACTCTAATGGACCTTTGAATCCATGAAATCATACAAACTCTTTTGAGTTTCAAATAGTGTCAAGAACAAGTGTTATGTGTACAAGACAATTATTTTCACTTATGTTATTTTCCATACATTTTAGACTCCGAATCTATAATCTTCCGTTATTCCCCAAACTCACACACCTATGTTCCTTTGTGTAGAAGGACAAGGTGCTCCAAACTAAAAGCTAACACTCGCGGGATATCAAGTAGGAAAGCTTGCAAAACCGTGAGTATACTCGATCCCGTTTTTCTTTTTATCACTTTTGGGTGCAACATGTATGATTAGAAAATTACACTTCACATGAAACTATTTTAAACTCTATCCATGGTTAACATGAAACTATATAATGCTTGTTTAGACTTGTATGCCAATGTAAACTATTTGTGTCGATTATCTGCTTCATTAACTTTGCTAGCCTACCTTAACAATTATAGCGCTATAGAATTAACGCACCGCCCATGAAACTTGGGGTATTGTTAAGTTAAACATGTTAACCTCTCGGTATTCAATTTGGGATAGGCTATTTTAACGCATTGGAATCTTAGGTTTGAACATATAGTACACCATTTCGGCATGCTTGTAAAACTTGCAAATTATGATTCATGTTTGGATATGAGCACTTAAATTATTTTATGCTATATTATGCTATGTAACAAAACTTGAATACTGGCCTTTGCTTTTGCATTGAACTCTATTTTAATACATGTTGCAGGTTGAATGATGAGACGATGTTACAAGATGAAACAAGATTTAGGTGGACTTAGATACACACCTAGATTAATTTATCTATTTTGATGATTATGTTTGTTTTGAGACAGTGTTATTTCTTGTATTTGAATCTTATATGGCAATCTAGTTTTGAAATGAAATTTGAATTAAATTATTATTGTCACATAGTGTTATGAAGTCTCTTGCAATCTCGTTTTCTTCTCATCGTGATTTTTCCGCCATCGGTTGGGGTGTGACAGATTGGTATCAGAGCCATAACTATAGGGAATTAGGAAAAAGTATGAATGCTTTGCCCTAGTCTATAGTTTTAGGAACTTTGACTCTAACTTGTTGTTTAACATTTCATGCATTCTACCTTACATGCTTCCTAGCAATTCCTTTTATTTGTTAAATTTACATGCCTTTCCCAAGGCTAAGATGAATACACTTTTAAATATTTGAAGACTCTCATAACATAAACGAGACGACTTTACCAAAATAGGAGTGAAACCCACAATTTGGTAAACGATTCTCATTCTACCTTAAACTATTTTTGCACGAAATTACACCATTAAACTAGGATTGAAATCCACAACTTAATGGTAATTTCCATTTCAAACTCTAGTGGACCCTCGTAAAAGTGTCAAAATTATATTTTGACCCGATGAGTATCAACCACATTTAGGGTACGAAATCATCAAGTTAGGGGTGAAACCCGCATCTTGTCGATTAAGTCCCGCTCCTCAATTTTCAATCTCGCCAAAGTCCCGATTGTTTCAATCGATTAGAGACGTGTAGTAACTGGAAGGGTAAGATACCGTTAATCGCTTCTCGACGAGAATATCTTACCTATAGGCCAAAGCACGTTTTCTCTAATTCGAAAGGACTTTCGATCCACTTTGGAATAGTCGATGTTTCTCTACCCGAAACAATCCAATGTTTTATGAGCCTCTCTTTTATGTTATCTCAATTTATATGTGATTTTATACTTAAAACTTCGTTCATTTCAAAACCGTTACACAATTTCGCACGTTTATCGCAATAAAAAACAATAATAATCTCTCGCGAACAAACTAAATTTACGATGCTTTCATTATTCATGATTATGCTATGTGAAAGTCATGTGATGCTATGTGGAAACCATGATTATGCTATGTGATACAATTTGAACATTTATGCTATGAGAAACAATTTAGACACTTTTATGCTATGTGACACTTTATGCTATGTGATTCATTTCACGAAAATGATTTTTTCTTAAACAAACATTATGATCAAGTCTCACCTATTCATTCCTTTTGAATCTCTAGATGTCTTCACCAACCTCTGGATCCTCCAAGAAAGCCAAGCAGTCTAAATCAGGCTCAAAGAAGAACTATAACAACTCTGACTCCATCTCCAAACAAGAGTTAGTGGGTCTAATCGCCGAACAAATGGTCGACCAAATGGCCAGAGTCATTCCCGATATCGTGAGTAAGATTCAACCCTCCATCGAGCAGGGTTCTGTCGAATCCAAGGTCGAGAAATCTAAAGCACCATTCCTCTTCAAGCAATTTATGGCTTGTAAACCCCTGGAATTCTCAGGAAAGGATGGTGCCATCGCATTGCTCACTTGGTTTGATGCCATGGAAATCGTGTTCCGTCAGAGTGGTTGTCCTGACGATTTACGCACCCAAAACGCTACTGGGGTGTTTCGCTCGCGGGCCCTGGAGTGGTGGACCTCTGAGCGAGGCATAAGAGGAGAAGATGCTCCCACGCTTTACCATGGGCTAAGCTAAAGAAGATCATGAGGGAAGAATTCTGCCCTCTGCATGAGCTCAGGAAGTTGGAACATGAGTTTTGGTTCCTGAAACAAGTCGGCGATGATAACGATGGCTTAACCACCCGTTTCAAGAAACTTAGCATTCTCAGTCTTAGCCTGGTCGAAACGCCTGAAAAGAAAATCAACAAGTACATCCACTGCTGCCCTGACTCCTTCATGAACCTTATGGAAGCTGCTCTTCCAGCAACCATAAAGGATACCTATTGTTTGGTTGCTCGCCTTAACAGCAACATCGTCTTTCGTAGGAACTCTGAAAAGGATTCCTTGAAGAACGTACACCAAGCCACTGTTGAATCCTCCTCATCAGCCAAAAAGAACCAGAACAAGAAGCGGAAGGCTTCTAGTCAGAATAATGCGGTGGTTACTCCGTCAAACCCTCAAGCCTTACAATCTAACCCTGCTACGCCTACAAATGAACGAAAGTCATACACTAGGATTCATCCCAACTGTACTACTTGCAATTTTCACCACCCTACCAATGTCAATTGTCGCCATTGTACCCATTGCAATCGTTTCGGCCATAACACCGCCTATTGTAAGAATAACCCCACACCACAAGCCCAGCAAGCTCAACAAGTTCAAGCCGCTCAACAAAACGCCAAACCAGCACGAGCCTGCTACAAATGTGGTGACACAACTCACCTTCGCCCTCAGTGTCCTCAACTTAACCAGGAACAACAACAACCACCTCGAGGATGAGCTTTCAACCTAAATGCAAATCAGGCGCGCAATGACAATGACGTCATTAATGGTATGTTTCTTGTTAACCATCTTTATGCTTCGATACTATTTGATACTGGTGCGGACAAAAGCTTTGTGTCCTTAGAATTTGAATCTTTGTTAAGTTGTACACACTCTAAGCTACCTAAGTCGTTTTCTGTCGAAGTTGCCAATGGCAAGTCTATCCTCGTTGATTCCGTTCTTCTTGATTATCGTCTTACTCTTAATGAGCACGTTTTCACCATCGATCTTATACCCATGCAATTGGGTAGTTTCAACGTCATCATAGGCATGGATTGGCTTCGAAAGAACCATGCTGAAATCGATTGCCACGAGAAATACGTTCGTTTACCCCTTCTATCTAGTGATGTTTTACATGTTTATGGAGACCGAACTTCGCAAGGACTGAAGTTGATGTCCTGCACACAAGCGAACAAATATTTACGCAAACAGTACTTTGCCTTTTAGCCCACGTTGTGGAAGAAAAAGGCAAGGGAAATAGCGTAAATGATGTTCCAGTGGTGCGAGACTTCCCTGACGTCTTTCCTGAAGATTTGCCTGGTCCTCCTCCACCTCGATCTGTTGACTTTCGTATTAACCACATACCCAGATCGACTCCTGTTGCAAAGGCACCTTATCGTCTTGCACCTTCCGAGATGCAAGAGTTATCTACGCAACTTCAAGAACTTCTCGATAAGGGCTTCATTCGTCCAAGTACATCACCTTGGGGTGCTCCTGTACTCTTCGTCAAAAAGAAGGATGGCTCATTCCACATGTGCATCGACTATCATGAGCTTAACAAACTCACCATCAAGAATCGTTACCCTCTTCCGCGCATCGATGATCTCTTTGACCAACTCCAAGGTGCTACTTGTTTCTCCAAGATCGACCTTTGATCTGGTTATCACCAACTTCGTGTTCTCGAAGAGGACATTCCCAAAACCGCTTTTCGCACTCGCTATGGACACTACGAGTTTGTGGTTATGCCTTTTGGTTTGACCAACGCACCCGCTGTATTCATGGATCTCATGAATCATGTTGTAAACCTTAATTGGATCATTTCGTTATCGTCTTCATTGATGATATCCCCATTTATTCTAAATCTCAAGCCGATCACGAACGTCATCTACGTCTTATACTCAAGCTTTTACATGTCGAACGTCTATACGCGAAGTTTTCCAAATGCGAGTTCTGGATCAAAGAAGTCCAATTCCTTGGGCATGTTGTTAGTGAAAAGGGAATCCATGTGGATCCTTCCAAAATCGAAGCTGTGAAGAATTGGACTACACCTAAAACTCCTTCTGAAATCCGTTCTTTCTTAGGATTGGCAGGTTGTTACCGCTGATTCATCTCGAACTTTTCAAAGATCACCGTTCCTCTCACTTCGTTGACTCAAAAAGAGAAACCGTTTGGTTGGGGTCCTGAGCAAGAGGAATCTTTTCAAACTCTTAAGAATCTGCTTTGTAACGCTCCTATACTTGCTCTTCCTGATGGAAATGATGATTTCATGGTGTATTGCGATACCTCGAATCGTGGTCTTGGTTGTGTTCTTATGTAACGAGACAAAGTCATCGCTTACGCTTCTCGTCAACTCAAAATACATGAGAAAAGCTATACTACCCACGACCTCGAGCTTGATGCAGTTTTTTTGCGTTAAAGATTTGGCGACACTACCTATATGGTACTAAGTGTGTGGTTTTCACTGACCATAAGAGCCAACAACACATCTTTAACCAAAAAGAGCTTAATATGCGTCAGCGACGTTGGGTGGAATTGCTCAACGACTACAATTGTGAGATTCGTTACCATCCTGGTAAACCGAATGTCGTGGCCGATGCACTTAGTCGTAAGTCTCATGTTAGTTGTATTCGTTGTTTTCATGTTTCTAGCGATCTTCACACTTGCATTCGTGAAGCTCAATACTAGTCCACCAACGAAGGAACCTTATTTGTATAAATACATGGTGCTACTGAAGATCAACTTGTGACCAAATCTGATGGACTTCAATACCGTCACGATCGCATTTGGGTGCCAGATCGCGACAATCTGCGTGAACTTATCAAGAACGAGGCACACAAATCCAATTACTCGATTCATCCTGGTGCTGATAAGATGTACCATGACCTTCATGCATCCTATTGGTGGCCAGGTATGAAGAGAGACATCGCCACGTATGTTTCTAAGTGCCTCACCTGTTCGAAAGTCAAAGCTGAGCATCAAGGACCTTCTGGTCTACTTGAACAGCCTGAAATACCCTTTTGGAAATGGGATAGCATCGCTATGGACTTCATAACCAAACTTCCTCGTACACCTTCTGGTCTTGATAACATTTGGGTGATTATCGATCGCTTGACCAAAACCGCTCATTTCCTTCATATTCGTGAAGATTTCAAGGTTGAACGACTTGCTCGACTTTACACTGATGAAATCATATGCAGTCATGGTATTCCTCTCGACATCATTTCTGATCGTGATGGTCGTTTCACTTCGCGTCTTTGGTAAACTTTTCAGTCCACTATGGGTTCTCATTTGAATCTTAGTACAGCCTTTCATCCTCAAATAGATGGACAGACTGAACGTACTATCCAAACCCTAGAGGATATGCTCTGTTCTTGTGTCATCGACTTTGGTGGTAGTTGGGATGCGCACTTACCCTTGATCGAATTCTCGTACAATAATAGCTACCACACCAGTATTCAAATGGCTCCTTTCAAGGCATTGTATGGTCGCAAATGCCGATCTCAGCTGGCATGAGATTGGTGACAAACAATTTACTGGTCCTGAGATCATACAAGAAACAACGGATAAGATCCTTCAAATCCGTGACAACCTACTCAAGGCTCGAAGTTGACAAAAGAGCAATGCTGACAAGAGACGCATGCCATTGGATTTAACGTTGGTGATTATGTACTCCTCAAAATATCTCCTTGGAAAGGAGTAGTTCGTTTTGGTAAAAAGGGAAAACTTGCCCCTCGCTATGTTGGTCCTTTCAAGATACTCGAAAGGATTGGCAAGGTGGCTTATCGACTCGAATTACCTCAAGAACTCAACAACGTTCATCCAACGTTTCATGTCTCGAATCTAAAGAAATGTCTCGCTGAAGAAGGACTTCAAGTTCCACTCGAAGATTTTCAAATCAACGAAACTCTACACTTCGTGGAGAAACCTATCGAGATCATGGACTGAGGAGTCAAGCAATTGAGGTGCAGTCGAATTCCTATTGTCAAGATTCGATGGGAAGGAAAACGTGGCGCTGAGTTTACTTGGGAACTCGAAAGTATATGAAGGCTAAGTATCCGCATCTGTTCGTTGCATCTTCCTAAATTTCGTGACGAAATTTCCTAAAGGAGCGGAGACTGTAATGCCTCGCTTTTCGCCGCTTGCTATTTTTAGAAGGTCTATCTTGTAATTCTATTTTTTTGGGAAGTTTTGTTCCTCTTGTATTCGGACTTCATTTCACATGATTGTAAACTCGAGACTTCGATCATAATAAAACTAATTATTTATGAGAATTATACATTACCTATTCATGTTTACATAGTCGTTGAAATTCATATTCATGTTTGATACTTGTTCGTTATTCCAAGAAACACGATGCATATTGCACAAGCAACTATCATAAACACGATACGTTTGTTCAACCACCTCATCCAAAATTTACAACACATTACCTATGATTGGTATACCCGATTTATACTTAAACCATGTTATACATATTTGTTACTTGACGTGTGCGTATATATACATAATATTGCAATGAAATTACACACGATTTGGTTTTAAATTTATAAAAGTGATTATTACTTTAACATCAAAACACACACGAAAGAGGCAAGTGTACCCCATCATATATGTAGTAAAGTATCGGTAAGAACCAAGTATCGATCCAAGGAAATGGGCGGAGGAATAATACTAGACCTTTGTCACTAAATTACCGGTAAAAACATAAGTTGTTTGATTTTAATTAAACTAAAGTAAGCATAAACAAATACACATAAAAACATAGTAGATAATAGATAAATAGCCTTGCTTAATACACAACCAAAGCATGTCAACTAAGTCAGTTTTGGCACTAGAAGCATTCGATCAATTCTCCAATTTCAAGACAATTAGTATCCCTTTCGGGAATCCTAACATGACAATCATTCGGAAAGTTAAAACAATAAACACACTTTAACCACCTAAAATTGTTCTTTAACGTGCAATTGATAAATGTCTATGAAAATCTCTTAAAAATAAGTTAGTCATCCGTTAGGAGTTTTCTAACCGCACTTAATCAAGGAAAGCGACACCGATAAACACAATGCAACCACCGAGACAAGCATAAACTAGATTAAATCACAACCGAGTTCATTTTACAAATCTTGCACAAAAATTCACCACGATAGCAATTTTGTCCTAAACTACTAACTAAGTTAACAAATCATGGCAAGAATTCATAACGACACCATTTAACCCGTTTAGGTCCTTACGTGATGGCAAGCTTTCTTGATTAACAATAATTACATTTTATTAAATCACTAACCATTTCTAGTATCATGATGCACACAGTTAAACCAAGCTAAACTAGTTAACCAAGTTCAAAGTTTACTAATACAAGATTAATTAAGCTTCATTTTTCAACTATCTTAACTAACCAAATACCAATCATCCAACACAATTACTTATAATCAAGAAATCAATATCAATAACAAGGTTGCAAACTAATCATCAAAGATTAACATAGAAAATACTTCAAAATGTCATTACAAACAAAGATTAACATACTAATGGCTATAATCAAGCAAGGGATTGTTGTGTTTTTGCCCAAAGGCTACAATAATACATAAACATTAATCTAAATGCTTGAAAGATTAACAAAATCATGGAAAGATTAGAAAACCAAACCATAAACAAGCATAAGATTAAGAATCTGGAAGATAACGAAGCTAATCGGCACAATGTGGCTTGAATCCGGGTGAAAGCAGAAGCCTCCGGAGCCTGAAAATCGCCTGAATTGCTTCCAAAATGTCCAGAGTTACGAGCAGAATGTTTCTGCAGGTTTTTTATATTTTTTCGATGTCGCACGGTCGTGCGTCCTGTTGCACGACCATTCACTTTAAGCAATTATTGTAGGTATGGTGCACCATACTACATGACGTCACAGATCTTGACTGGTCTTCGGTCTCGCACGACCGTTCTTCAAATGGCACGGTCGTTCGTCACCGGGATCTTGTTGCACGGACTGATGCACTGGTCGTTCATCACCGGGGTTTAGCTGAATCATCGGATCCGCACAGGGTGCAAGATATGGAACGCCCGTGCATCACCAGGATGGCCTTGAATGCCTCGCACGCTGAGTCGCACTGGTCGTTCATTTTCGGGCTGATTTTCATTTGTCGGAGATGCACGGTCGTGCATTAGGTCGCACGACCGTTCAACATGCCCAGGTCAGTTTTCTTAACAGAATGTTCTCAGCTTCGTCGTTTTGTCCGGAAAGTCCTCGTTTTCGCTATCATCTTGTCTGGTATGCTGTTTTAGGCCTGTAATCAAAAGTGTAGATGATTAAGCATCCGAATGATGGTTTTACGGCCGAAAACGCATAAAATAGGGGTAAAACGGGGACTAAAATATGTGTAAATTAACGAATATCAAATCTCCCCACACTTGAACCTTGCTTGTCCTCAAGCAAGCTAAACTAAAATGCAATAAAAGATAGAAACAAACAAGAACGAAAATTTACACACTATTTTATTTGAAAACAACTATAAATGGTTAGCCGGTTTTTCGAAAGACAACATCAAAAGACTCAAACCCAACAAGCATATGCAAATATATAGCGACAACCAAAAAGCCGTGACTTCACATTTAATTGACTCAACATGTTATTCTTCACACAACTCACAATGTTCACACACACTCGGTTTTATTTATGAAACATACATAAAATGTGTACGTGCAAACACTCAATGCCTCGTCAATGAAATGTGTAATATCATAAGCTTGTCATAAGATCTTGTCTCCACCAACTAACATGCGAAAAAGTGTAAATCAAGAGGTCTTTATGGGTTGTAACGTTAGGCTTGGGCGAAGGGTATGGAAATGGATATTTAAAGTGGCGAAAATGGTTAAAACTCGGTAGTAGCGTTTAACTAGCAACAAACAATACAACTATACAAACAAATGCCTTAAAAAGGCGACTATCGCGTAATCGAGCTCATCAACGAAATTGTAACATTTAAGCATTCAAAATTGCTCGATTTTTGTCAACTTCACCCTATTTTAGGGTGTTTTATTTTCTGTTTTTTTTTTCAAACTAATTATACAATAAACTAAAACAAACGCTAGTTAAACGATTATTTTGACCGAGTTTCAACACAAAAGGGTTTAAAACATAAAAGGCTAAATTTGGCTAAGTGGGCGATAATGTGGGTAAACAAAGGTAAACGGGAAGGTTCGACATGGTTAATCCTAAAGGGTAATATAAGGTTTACGGGAAGCACAACACAAAGAACAAGGTTTACAACAAAGGGGTAATCTAAGTGCCTCTATCACTTCTACACAAATCCGCAAGTTCATGGTCTTAACAAGCATACTAGTGACAAGTTCTAAATTACACATAACATCCGGCTCACTCCTATATCCGAAATGAACAAATATATAACAATATCAAGGCTCCAATATGCTCATGTAACGGAAGGAATGGGTAAAAGTGTGAAAACTATCATGCAAGTCTTTCTTTGTTTGTCACGCTTTCCGGTTTCCTTTTTCAAAAATTTTTTGCTTGTCGAGTTTTTATCAAGTCCGAAACTTTCTAAAACACAACCAACCGGTTTATTTACTAAAATATATACAAAATACAGGTATTTTTGAATGATTTTTCTGATTTTTTTTTTTTTTACAAATAGAGGACAAACAAAGTTAACAAAGTTAACCCCCTCCCCACACTTGAATTTCGCATTGTCCCCAATGCAAAACTCGAAATATAGAGAAGGATAATAGTACTCCCCTCAAGATGATGTTGATGCAACGAGACTTCCGAAGCTGTATCTGTCACGTGCTCCGGTCCAAGATCCGATAGCCAAAACCTGCAAGTATGTCACATGTACACCAAAACAGAACAGAAACAGAAAAAAAAAACACAAATAAACCATAATATACATAAATATAAGACTAGAATCCAAACAAATACAAGACATAAAGTAAATTGTCTGAAAATAAAATACAATCCGAGGGTGTTTGAAATACTACCCAAAATGAACACCCTAAATATAAAGTACTGAAATAAAAACAACCATCAACTGTCAACACCACTGCCTCCTACTCGTCATCACCATCATCGTCTCTAGTGAAGGACGGGCCCGCATCTCCATGACCAAGCGGGTTCCACGGTGGGAACTGTGGGGGATGCTGAAAGTAGTCGGGATATGCATGATGCATCTCCCCGAATAGATATGAAAATCCCGCACTCACCCCCTGGTATAAACTATCCTGGTTCTGCCTAAGCTGATCCTGAGTGGCCCTGAGCTGATCCTGACTAGCCCGGATCTGGTCCTGACTAGTCCTAATCTGGTCGATATAAGTACCATGCTGCTCCTGCGTCACTCGCATCTGTTGGAACTGCTGGTAGAACTCTGGCCAGTCCTGATGCTGGTGGTAATCATGGTGTTGCGGCGAATGTGGCGGTGTCGATGGATGTGGTACGTGCTGCTCATCATGCTGCTCCCCCATTTCTTCATCCTCATTTTCCTCCTCAACTGGCGGCAATGGGTCCCAGACCTCATTGTTTAGCCCCCTCAATCTATCCCCGTGAGGCAACTCAGCAATCACTCCCATCGCCTTTAGTGACCTATTGTCAACATAAACACCCTCGGTTATCAGAGTGAGACCCTGAAGTACCTCGTCAGTCATCAAATTCAGATTATAAGCAATTTCGGTCACGTACTGACCGCCGTGGATTTGACTGTTGGGCTTCCGCCCCGAGCACTTCACGAAGTATTCAGGAAAGGGTGGTCCATCTGTATGAGGAATATTGTTAGAAAGATGAGAACAGGAAAATTTTTAATCAAAAACAGCCGAGCAGCCAATTATGAAGATTCTGTGAATCTGATCTGGGCCTGTGGCACGGGCGTGCGACGAGACACACGATCGTGCGTCGCCGATAACGAGTACCAGTAGCCCAAAGATATCAGAACTGCACGGCGTGCGACCAACGGCACCACCGTGCAACACCGAGCAAACAACAGATCATCATGAATATCCGGAAGTGCACGACCGTTCCATCCAAGGAACGTCCGTGTGACACCTGTTCTGCAGATTTCAAACCCCTGAACTATGAGTAGCCTGATTTTCTCAAAATCAGCACGTTTTTTGTACAAACTGGGGTCAGAAACTCAACCGGATGTTCACGATACGAATGGTTCTAGCAAGGGTTAGGGTTTCGTTTATATTTATAATGAGAACCCTAAAAAGCCTTGAAGAAACGGATGAATCTACCCTAGAAAGCAAAGAAACAGATAATCTTCATGAAGGAACGTACCGTGCGAAGAAGGGTGTGAAATCGTGCGAAAAACCGTGCGATTTGAAGTGATATCGCTCTGGAACGGCCGCAGATGCTTAGGGTTCGCGAATGAAGGGAAAAGAAGCAGATGGGGGTTTTTATATTGTGCAAAAGACCAAACTGCCCCTGCCTCTCGCACGGTCGTGCGACACCTACATTTTTCAAACCCTGCACACTGTTCTCGGTGATGCACTGGGGGTGCGACTCACCGTGCCGGCCTGCTCGGAAACGCACGGACGTGCGACTCGTGGAATGACCGTGCAACAGCTGCAGATCAGAATTTTCTGCAGAAACTGTTTCCAGCAACTGTTTTGGCCGTTTTTCGCCATTTTTTCAACACGCCAACTGTTTTAACAATATTGCAGCATAGAACCTTCGCTCGGCACATATGAAAATTATACAATCTAACGGAAACTACCTAACATACCTAAATTACGCTAAAACTACCAAAACACCTAAAAAGACGATACTACCCCTAAAGCGCAAAATACGCTCTTGCTACATTTTTTATCCGCGAGTCAGTAGCGTAGACTCTCTCCTCCCCACACTTATGATGTGTGCGGGGTTTGGAGTTCAATTACCTCCACCGCGGGGCAACGTACAACTTCAACCGGTGACCATTTACCTTGAATGTAGCGCCATCCGCGTTCTCTACTGCAATAGTACCATACGAAAATGCCTCCCTAACTGTGTATGGTCCTGTCCAGCGTGAATGAAGCTTCCCTGGAAATAAGCGCAGCCGTGAATTGTAAAGAAGAACAAGATCACCCGCTTGGAATTCTTTATCATCCTTCAAGCATTTGTCGTGAAATTTCTTCGTGCGCTCTTTGTAGTGGACGGAGCTCTCGTAAGCCTGTTGTCGCAGCTCCTCTAATTCATGGATCTGGAGAAACCGGGCTTCACCTCCGGTTTTCAAATCCAGATTCGCTGTTTTCAAAGCCCACATAGCTTTGTGCTCCAGTTCCACCGGTAAATGGCATGCCTTTCCATATACCAACCTAAAGGGAGTGGTCCCAATAGGGGTCTTATAAGCTGTACGGAATGCCCATAATGCCTCGTCAAGCTTGTCCGACCAATCCTTGCAGTTTGCACCAACAGACCGCTCAAGGATGCGCTTTAGCCCTCGATTAGTAACTTCCACCTGTCCGCTTGTCTGCGGATGATAAGGCGTGGATAAACGGTGATGCACACCGTAACGGGACAAAGCCTTTTCAAGCTGTGTATTACAGAAATGAGTCCCTCTGTCACTAATAAGCGCTTTCGGAGCGCCAAATCGGGCGAACAAACTTTTCAAAAATCTCACGACCACCCTGGCGTCATTTGTGGGTAAGGCTTGTGCCTCCGCCCACTTTGATACATAGTCAACTGCGACCAGGATGTACTTGTTACCTGTGAGGGGGGAAACGCTCCCATGAAGTCTATCCCCCAAATGTCAAAGACTTCACAAACTTGTATCCAGTTCTGGGGCATTTCGTCACGTGCCGATATATTCGTCGCCCTCTGACAAGCATCGCACGCTTTTACCCAACTCTGCGCGTCACGAAAAATAGTCGGCCAATAAAACCCACCCGGAATCCAACACCTTCTTGGCGGTGCAATTGGCTCCATGGTGGCCTCCGGTAGGTCCCTCGTGACAATGACGCAGAATATCGGTTGCCTCTTTCCCTAATACACATCTTCTGATCACCTGATCAGCACCCACCTTGAATAAGAAAGGGTCGTCCCATATGTAGTGCTTGAGATCCGAAAAAAATTTCCTCTTTTGCTGGTGAGTCAACCCTTTAATCAGAATCCCGCAAGCAAGATAGTTCGCAAAGTCGGCGAACCAAGGCGACTCATCGCATATCTCAACACCCATCAAAGACTCGTGTGGGAAATTGTCATTGATTGAATCCCAACGCGAGTCCTCGATGTCTCCATGCTCTAACCGAGATAGATGGTCAGCCGCTACATTTAACGCACCCTTTTTATCTTGGATTTCTATATCAAACTCTTGCAGCAACAGGATCCATCTGATTAGACGCGGTTTAGCGTCCTGTTTGCTGAAAAGATATCTGATGGCTGCGTGATCAGTATATACAACGGTTTTCGAAAGCACCAAATACGATCTAAATTTGTCAAATGCGAAAACAACTGCCAAGAGCTCTTTTTCAGTCGTGGTGTAGTGCTCCTGAGCGTCGTGAAGAGTCTTACTCGCATAATAGATCGGGTGAAAGTGCTTTTCCTTTTTCTGTCCTAAAACGGCCCCTATAGCGTAATCACTCGCGTCGCACATAATTTCAAACGGCAAACTCCAGTCCGGTGCAACTAAAATAGGGGCCTCAATCAACTTTTGCTTGAGAAGGTCAAAAACCCTCAAGCAATCATCTCCAAAGATAAACGGAGCGTCTTTCTCCAACAAACGGGTCATGGGCCTGGCGATTTTTGAGAAATCCTTGATGAATCGCCTATAGAACCCCGCATGACCAAGAAAGCTCCGTATCGCTCTCACAGAGGTGGGAGGCGGAAGTCGTGAAATAACGTCAACTTTAGCTGGATCGACCTCCATACCAGCCCAAGAAATCTTATGTCCCAGAACTATGCCCTCTTTCCCATGAAGTGGCACTTTTCCCAGTTCAGGACCAGATTCGTCTCCTCGCACCTCTTCAACATCTTTCTCAAATTTTCCAAACAATGATCGAAGGAATCCCCAAATACTGAAAAGTCATCCATGAAAACCTCCATGGAATCCTCGATCATATCATGGAAAATTGCAACCATGCATCTCTGGAAGGTCGCTGGTGCATTACACAACCCAAAAGGCATCCGCCTGTAGGCGAACGTGCCGAAGGGGCAGGTAAAAGTAGTCTTCTCCTGATCCTCAGGAGCAATAGGAATCTGAAAGTACCCAGAGAACCCGTCCAGGAAACAGTAATACAACTTCCTCGACAGACGTTCCAACATCTGATCGATGAATGGAAGCGGGAAGTGATCCTTACGAGTAGCATCGTTGAGTTTGCGGTAGTCAATGAAAACTCGCCACCCAGTGACTGTACGGGTAGGAATTAGCTCATTCCTATCATTTGAGACTACAGTCATACCACCTTTCTTGGGTACAACCTGCACTGGACTAACCCATACAGAATCGGATATAGGATAAATCATCCCGGCACCCAACAACTTAATCACCTTCTTTTTCACCACGTCCTGCATATTTGGATTTAAACGCCTTTGATGCTGTGCACACGGTTTGTACTCGTCTTCCATCAGAATCTTGTGAGTACAAAAAGAAGGATTGATGCCTTTGATATCCATGATTTTCCATGCAATGGCTCTCTTATGAAGTCTTAGAACCTCAAGAAGCTGAGTCTTCTCAACCTTTTCCAACGATGCCGAAATTATGACCGGTAAGCGACGCTCCTCGTCAAGAAATGCATACTCGAGATGTGGCGGGAGTTCTTTCAACTCCAAAGACGGCGGATCTTCAACCGACGGTTTTGCTTTCTCTTCTTCTACATGGACAATTTCAAGAAATCTCTCCAGACTCTGGGAACCATCGTCACCAATCTGATAGACTGGCTGCTCGAAATCGTGGCCCTCCTGCGTAATGCCAATCAGGTCCCCACACGACAGACGTGTGTCCGAATCAATCTCGTCAACAGTACCTTGAAAATGAGAGCACACACATGCATCGACAATGTCGACATAGTAAAGCTTCTCATCGTGACTTTGCGGATGCTGCATCGATCTTTTGATATCAAATGTCACGTGCTCGTCATTCACTCGGAGTGTGATTTGGCCAGCTGCCACATCAACAATCGTCCTCGCAGTATTGAGGAACGGGCGTCCAAGTATCAAAGGTACTCTTGAATCTTCGTCCATGTCAAGAATGACAAAATCCATGGGGAAAACAAATTTATCGATTTTTACAAGTATGTTTTCCACAAATCCACGCGGATACTTAATTGAATGGTCTGCCAACCGAATGCTCATCCTAGTAGGTGACGGCTCACCCAGATCCAGTTTAGTAAAAACCTTATATGGCATAAGGTTGATACTCGCTCCCAAGTCAGCCAATGCATGGCTAACAGACATGTTTCCAATCAAACATGGGAGCGTAAAACTACCCGGATCTCCCATTTTCATGGGCAGACGGTTTTGTAGAACGGCAGAACAAGTTTCATTCATCACCACACATGAAATATCCTCGAGCTTCTGTTTATTCGAGAGGATATCCATAAGGAATTTCGCATACTTTGGCATCTGGGCCAAGGCTTCAACAAACGGTATATTGATGTGTAGTTGCTTAAACAACTCAAGGAACTTACCGTATTGTTCGTCATTCTTCTGCTTCTTCAGCCTGCCTGGATAAGGTACTGGAGGAGTGTAATCTTTGACCGGCTCCTGGACTTGTGCTGTACTTGCTGGGCGTAGCCTGGCTTGCACCTCGTCCGGTGTGTCAGTCGGGACCGCTTCAGTGATCGGTGATGAGTCCGATATGACGGGTCCGGTAGTTTTTCCACTCCTGGTCATGATCGCATTCACATGTGCACCCGGGTTTGGTTCTGTATTGTCCGGAAGACCACCCTGGGGTCTTTTTGACATCATCTGTGCCAGCTGACCAACCTGATTCTCGATATTCTAAATCGAGGCCTTGTGACTCCTCATTTCTCCCTCATGAGAAATAAAACGATCCTCGCTCTGTTGGTAGCATTTTTCAGCCAACTGATTCGCACTCGAGGAGCTAGTAAGAAGCTGAGCCATCATATCCTCCAGCTTGGAACTAGACTGAGGGGCCTGCTGCTGGGAACTACTCCCAATGCCCTGATTCTGATACGAATATGGACGCTGCTGGTAAGGTTGGTTGTATTGCTGGAACTTCTGACCCTGACCTTGCTGTTGCGCTGGAGCGCGCGGAGTAAATCCCAAAGGATTTTGATTGCCTGTATTCGCTCGCCACCCAAAATTTGGGTGATTTCTCCAACCGGGATTATAGGTGTTGCTGTACGGGTTGTTCTGAGGCCTAGTTTGATTACTTATAAAGTCTACCTCTTCGTGGCCCTCGTATACGACTCCCTGAAAACACGCACCAGGCTCGTGCGACACTCCACACTGGTCACATCCCGAGCCAGCCTGCGCAATCATCTGGGACCTGTCGAATGGCCGTATAGTCGTCTACAACATGAACTCCTGCGCGAGATGATGATGAAGATGTTGCCCGGCCTCTATCTCCTTCCCGACGTGAGCTGGATTTCAAAACAGCTTTCTCTATGATATCATACGCTTCAGTCGGCGTCTTAGTTCCTAGATCACCTCCTGCGTTCACGTCTAATCGCTCCTGCGTGTTGTAACAGAGCCCCTGATAAAATGTCAATACCAACTGTCTCTTGGAGAAGCCATGATGTGGAACATCTATCAACAAATCTTTATATCTCTCCCAGGCCGCATGCAACGACTCTCCCTCATCCTGGCGAAAGGAAACAATCCGGTTTCGTAGCTTGTTTGTTTTCTCAGGTGGAAAATATTTCTGCATAAACTGCTCCGCCAACTGATTCCAGGTCCTGATGGACCCGGCTGGAAGTGACATAAGCCAAGCTCTAGCTTTGTCACGCAACGAAAATGAAAACAACCTTAACCGAATGGCGTCCTCCGAAACACCTGTAATCCTAAATGTCGAACAAATAGCAAGAAAAGCAGCAATATGTCTCCCGGGATCCTCATGCTCACGTCCGTCAAACTGTACTGAATTCTGCACCATATTAATAATACTAGATCTAATTTCAAAAGTAGGTGCATCAATAGTAGGTTGAAGGATACTCGGCTCCAGGCCTGTCCTTCCGGGCTGATTTGTCTCATTCAAAGGTCGCTCGTCGTCCGCCATGGTTCTGTCTCCTGCTGCCCCTAAGCCTTCGGCTTCAACGGGTACCACCTGCTCCTGCTCACCAGCTGCGAGCAGTAGCCCAACCGCACGCCCTCTCGCACGAAGACGTCTCCTTAGATCACGCTCGGGCTCGTCTGACGGTTCAGCAACTTCTGGAGCGGGGGTCGAGAACATTAACCTGCAAACGAAAAAGTGACACAATGAATATTTTATTAATATAATAATGTTGTTTTTTTTCCAGCTGAATAGAAGCAGAATATTATTAAAAATGGGCTGAAAATTTTATAAAAATCCGAAAATGGGCCCGAAATTTTATAAAAATCAACACAATAAAAATGAATGAATCGGCTAAAGCAAAAATGAATACCCGAAGCCGAAAACTCAAAGAATAAATAAATAATAAATCCGGATTAAATAAATAAATGGAACAAAAATTTACAAGTGTACAAAATATTCACGAAAACGAATAAATCGAATTAAAAGCAAGAAATATTAACAAATAAATAAACAAATAAATAATCAAAAAAGTATACACAAATATCAACAAGTATATACACCGATAACACAATGACTCGGGTCGTTCCTAAAACTCGCCAGTTCCCCGGCAACGGCGCCAAAAACTTGACGTGTGCGTATATATACATAATATTGCAATGACATTACACACGATTTGGTTTTAAATTTATAAAAGTGATTATTACTTTAACATCAAAACACACACGAAAGAGGCAAGTGTACCCCGTCATATATGTAGTAAAGTATCGGTAAGAACCAAGTATCGATCCAAGGAAATGGGCGGAGGAATAATACTAGACCTTTGTCACTAAATTACCGGTAAAAACATAAGTTGTTTGATTTTAATTAAACTAAAGTAAGCATAAACAAATACACATAAAAACATAGTAGATAATAGATAAATAGCCTTGCTTAATACACAACCAAAGCATGTCAACTAAGTCGGTTTTGGCACTAGAAGCATTCGATCAATTCTCCAATTTCAAGACAATTAGTATCCCTTTCGGGAATCCTAACATGACAATCATTCGGAAAGTTAAAACAATAAACACACTTTAACCACCTAAAATTGTTCTTTAACGTGCAATTGATAAATGTCTATGAAAATCTCTTAAAAATAAGTTAGTCATCCGTTAGGAGTTTTCTAACCGCACTTAATCAAGGAAAGTGACACCGATAAACACAATGCAACCACCGAGACAAGCATAAACTAGATTAAATCACAACCGAGTTCATTTTACAAATCTTGCACAAAAATTCACCACAATAGCAATTTTGTCCTAAACTACTAACTAAGTTAACAAATCATGGCAAGAATTCATAACGACACCATTTAACCCGTTTAGGTCCTTACGTGACGGCAAGCTTTCTTGATTAACAATAATTACATTTTATTAAATCACTAACCATTTCTAGTATCATGATGCACACATTTAAACCAAGCTAAACTAGTTAACCAAGTTCAAAGTTTACTAATACAAGATTAATTAAGCTTCATTTTTCAACTATCTTAACTAACCAAATACCAATCATCCAACACAATTACTTATAATAAAGAAATCAATATCAATAACAAGGTTGCAAACTAATCATCAAAGATTAACATAGAAAATACTTCAAAATGTCATTACAAACAAAGATTAACATACTAATGGCTATAATCAAGCAAGGGATTGTTGTGTTTTTGCCCAAAGGCTACAATAATACATAAACATTAATCTAAATGCTTGAAAGATTAACAAAATCATGGAAAGATTAGAAAACCAAACCATAAACAAGCATAAGATTAAGAATCTGGAAGATAACGAAGCTAATCGGCACAATGTGGCTTGAATCCGGGTGAAAGCAGAAGCCTCCGGAGCCTGAAAATCGCCTGAATTGCTTCCAAAATGTCCAGAGTTACGAGCAGAATGTTTCTGCAGGTTTTTTATATTTTTTCGATGTCGCACGGTCGTGCGTCCTGTTGCACGACCGTTCACTTTAAGCAATTATTGTTGGTATGGTGCACCATACTGCATGACGTCACAGATCTTGACTGGTCTTCGGTCTCGCACGACCATTCTTCAAATGGCACGGTCGTTCGTCACCGGGATCTTGTTGCACGGACTGATGCACTGGTCGTTCATCACCGGGGTTTAGCTGAATCATCGGATCCGCACGGGGTGCAAGATATGGAACGCCCGTGCATCACCGGGATGGCCTTGAATGCCTCGCACGCTGAGTCGCACTGGTCGTTCATTGCCGGACTGATTTTCATTTGTCGGAGATGCACGGTCGTGCATTAGGTCGCACGACCGTTCAACATGCCCATGTCAGTTTTCTTAACAGAATGTTCGCAGCTTCGTCGTTTTGTCCGTAAAGTCCTCGTTTTCGCTATCATCTTGTCTGGTATGCTGTTTTAGGCCTGTAATCAAAAGTGTAGATGATTAAGCATCCGAATGACGGTTTTACGGCTGAAAACGCATAAAATAGGGGTAAAACGGGGGACTAAAATATGTGTAAATTAGCGAATATCATTACTACTTAATCACATGCTTCCTTCTTTTCTTACCTAAAAAAATACATGTTTATTTTTACATATGGAACTTTAGGTTATACCTTGAAACATCACATGACATTTGAACTAGGTTAGTATACAATCAAATGTCTTCTACACAATTAACCTTGTCAAAAAAAAATATATATATATAAACAGCTCACCACTTGCGACCGCAAGTTGGTGGCTGAATTGTTTGTTTTAAATAAGCTTCACTAGCCTAATAAATTAAAATCAGCATTCTTTACATGAAATATTTACTATGCACCAACATAATGTTCAAAACAAACAAAAAAAAACACCATAATATTGAGGTTGTATTTAGCCATACGTTCATAAGCCTTCATGGCTGTTTTATGTTGTTTTTTTTATGGATTAACCATCCACTCATTGTTTTAATGGATTAAATTGATTAAATATTCTAACGTAATATAATAAATATCATATCTACCTAACTTAACATAACAAAAGAGAAAATAAATAATGAAACAAGGCTGTCAACAGCCTTGTCCGGCCGCAAGTGGTTGTTTTGTTGTTTTGTTTATTTTTTTTACCTCCAACTAATTACCATTAATTACAACCAACTTAACTCTAATCCTTTTCCCTATAAATACAACTTAATCTCAGCCTCCCTACCACTTTTGAAACACTAAAACACTGTCAAAACTCTCTCAAACTCAGCTGAATTCAGGAGCAAAGTCAGATTCACTACAACTCACAAAAGTGAGCATATCTCACTCATTTCTCAACCCTTTCACTTGATTCTTTTTCCCACTTGCTTGGAACAACCTTAGGAACATTTTCATAGGTTTTCCATGGAAAACCAAGCTCTGGAATGTCACCAAAAAGTGTAACAACCCTCGCAAAATTTTATATTTTCTGTTCCAAAAAGGTGCACTAAGAAACCTTAATTTAGACCCCCAAGTGATACGGTGCGACCCAAAATTTGAAAAACGGACGAAACCAGCAACAGGGCCCCCTAAAACTCAAGGGGGGATCCCGTAATTGATTTTATCCGCTTAAAACGGGTTTAGGACACGTAATTTTGAATATTTGACACCTTTCCAGCCTATGTGAGACACGAGGCTACCCTAGCCTAAACGGATCATCCCCGCGACACGCGCCAGGGGAGGTGGATCCGTGCGCGACACGCGGGCGGGTAAAATTTTGGCTATAAAGCCTCTGGCTTGGGACTTGATCTGGTTGCATGTTACGACGTAAAAATTCGTAGGTTACGTTGAGCAACCGTCTGTTTCTTTCAAAAACACACTCACAGTCTCGAGTTTCTGCTACGATAACAGGGTAATAACTCGATCACTGCTACGATACAATGTCCGATAGATTAAAACTGATCCGATTGATGTTTAAGTGCTACCCACATTGGGCTATACTTTGTCATTCGTCGTGAGGGTTTCGATCTCGTGAATTATCATAAATGTTGAATTAAGTTACTAATCTAGTTTCATTTGCATTATATTCTAGGTTTACCAGCATAACCAGTAGGAAACCTGTGATCGTTTAAATCTGCAATGTGAGTCATTCTCTTTTTACCAAATTTCTTTCAAAACCCTATTTGTTTTCAAAACTATAATTACAGTGATTAAGTCTTTGTAATCTTCACTTACTGCCGGTATGTGGGGTTTGGTATACACTACTTGATAAGCTTCACCATTGGACAACGGGTTAGCCAATGTGTGATATGACCATAGTCACAGATCCGGCCGAGTGACAAATACTAATTTGGGGTAATTAGTTGATATATAAACATTGTAATCGGTCTTAATACTGTATATTATAACAATGTGTCTTTTGTACAAATGGAATGCACACGCCAGTATTTTTCGCTGATCAAATCTTTTTACAACATGTTTCAGGTGATTTACTGTGAAAAAGGAAAAGTGCCGCGTAGCACTCCAGCTTGAATGAAGTGGCTCAGTAAATAAATAAACATGTTTTCTGTAACAAGGGAAATTTCCCAGTGAAATTTCTTTCTTGTAAAATACGGGGTTTGTCCCGATGTTAATAATAAAATAATCTGGTGTTTTCCTTTTAAACGGTCCTGTTAAAAATTTCCACTGCTAATTAAATACCAATACCATGGGTTTTTGTCCCGCGGCTTCCGAACCAGGCAAAACGGGTCGGGGGCCGTGACAGAAAAGGTGGTATCAGAGCCATTGGTTTAAGCAAATTAAGTATTGAAAAATACTTAAATTTTAGTCAGGAATTTTATGCTTCTGTGAAATTTAATTGCAATAATTTTTTTTAAGTAAATTCCTTTCATTAATAATAAGTGCACTTTACATCAATATCGCAGGTAAGCGAGCAACAAGCTGCGCCGCTACCCCTTTCTGAATAGCAAACCCTAGCCTATTAAAGACAAACTCCTGCCCCCCTGTTGATGAGCAACTGTTATGGACAACCTTTTGGACCCTAGTCAACAAACGGATAGCTTCTGGAGCTAGGGAGCCAAAGGTGTCGAAGGCGAAGGGGACAAATGCATGTTGGTTATCAGCACATGCTTTAGCGTGTTTATCCACCTTTTTTGATTCTGTTTCCTTATAGCTTGTCCTGCTACAAACCCGCTTTCCCTTAAACCAGCTAAGGGGGAGACTCCTGTGAGATCCACACAAGCATGTTTCCCTCCTGCCCAGCCAAAGACGAGCAGATCCGCTGGTCTCAGTGTAGATCTCCCTTCCATGGGGTCTGTAAGGAAATTCACAGGGGCCTCCTTCTTCGCAGAAATCCCCGCTCTCCTCAAGATGTCCCCCAAAACATCTCTCACCCAGTCATGCCGATATTTGAAACCAGGGAGCTCCTTACAATGAACAGCATGCTCCCCGTATTTATCCATGCAGGCTTTACGGCAGATTGGGCAGGTTTCGTCTTCTGGATACATAAGGATCGTCAGCTGGTATTTGAGGATAGCCCTATACTCAACAGCCGACATGCATTGCCCCAGCCCCTCGATCGGGATAACAGTCAAAAAGTCTTGCGCATGGGGGCCTTTCAAGCACTCAATCACCGCCTTCTGGCGGGGAGACAGATCAAATGTTTCTCCCAGACTCTGAGCGATTTTGTCAAATAGAGCATTCGCCAAAGTTTTTTGTGGCTTTGGGGGGGGGGGGCGGTGTCCATATTAGAGAAATCGCCAATATCAAAGTCTGGAAGAGAGACACTTAAGTACTCAAGGGCCTGTTGGTAGTCTACATCAAGCTTAACAACCCCGCTGTTTCGAAGGATATGGTCTTGCAATACATACGACTGAGCTCTAGATGCCACAAAAGCATAAACTCCAACCTCCCGAGCTGAGAGGAGGCCCAAACCACCCAACCGCATCGGCAAAGATGCCAAACGCCACTGAAGGTCACCAAAGTAGGACCCCCCCGCAAACAACAATGTCTTCGATAGCCTCTCGGAGACCATCGTAAAAACAGGATACTGCATTTGCCATCAAGTGGGGTTGGCAGGTCCGCAGCCCAAATAGTAACTTAGCTACCCCCATGCAAGACCTTAAAAGAAGAAGCTCGCACTGGGGGTCCTGGAGGCAGGGCAGGAGTTTCATAAGGTCAACCGCTGCCGATGCCCGCCGCCCAGCTAATTCCCCGATAAAAGCAGAATCTCGGCTAACCGCCCCCCCCCCCAAGGAGCTTAACCCCCCTCTCAGGTCTACCTATCCCTCTCGGGAAAAGGCCGTCCTGATCCTTGAGACCGTCACACGATGGCCAGTACACTTCTGTTTTCTTAATATTGAGATGGAGCCCTAGGGATGGCCCCTCCGTGTTGATGATGTCCAAGGCTTTAGCAACTTCTATTGCATTACCTATAATCGTGCCATCATCCAAATACCAAGCATTAAAGGGGAGGTTACAGTGCTCCTGGACACGGAGAATAAGGGGGTGTAAGGCTAGGGCAAAGAGAAGGGGCCCCAATGGATCTCCCTGTTGCACTCCAGTGGTGGCCCCAATACACTCGCTGCCAACATACAACCTAGCGGGTTGGGCGTATAGGAACTTGACCCACCGATAGATAGATGGACAACGCTGGTGGACCTGTTGGAGGAACGCTGAGCGGTCAACCATGTTGAAAGCATTGGTGAAGTCTACCGTAAGCAAGGCCATGGACCCATCTTCATGAAAAGAGTTCAGGAACCTGTTCGCACTATGAAGCACCGCCTCCGCCCCATTTGGTGTACCAACCCCGAATTGAAAATCCCCCAAATACTGGGCCATGTCCTTCCCAACCTTCTTCATAGCCACCTTAGAGACCAACCTACGCCAGATGCCCCCCACGGCGATAGGCCTAATACCATTATCAGGTTTCAATAAGGGGGGGGGGGGGCTGAGGCCACAAACTCTGCCAACACCTTAGGGCAACGCCCCTCAAGCCATAGGTTGACGACTCCAGTAATAGCTGTGAGCAGACCCGAGAAACTTACCGAACCCTCACAACCAATAGTGTCCAACAAGTGTTGGGCCCGCATCCCATCTCTGCCACAAGATGTCCCTCTAGGGAAGGATTGGATACATTTAAGCTCGCAATCCTCTGCTGCAAAAATAGTGGGTTGGGCAATAGGGTTGGAAGGCAGTGATGGGGGTGGCACCACCGGATGTTTATCAATAAGGGCTTTCATGGTCGATTCTCCAAAAGGGGCAACCCCACTGGAACATAAAACTTTGACCGCCGCCGTAAAATGCCCATCCCTGACCTTCCGCAGTCATTGCTTGATATTGGGATCCTTTTTATTGTCTTCGCCCCTTCCGGAAACCCCCATAGGCACCCCAACGTCCCCCCCACTATTCAAGAGAGAAGAGACCAGATATGTGAAACCAGACCCATCTTTCCACAATGCAAGAGCCTGCAAGATGCTGCTGCACTGCAGGGATTTTCTTTTTCCTGATCTCCGCTCTTGCCTGGAAGAAGGCCTGACAACCCTCAGTGTACAACACGGAAACAAAAGCAACTGAACCCAATTTTCAACCGAGCCTGGAGACGCCACCACTTTACATAGGGCACCCGTTAAAACCTGAGCGAACGCAAGTCGACAACTGGGGGGGATGCATTTAACGGTTTGAAAACGGAGGGAAAAAACACGCTCGAGAAGGGCAACATCGGTTACCACCCCTTCCGGAGAGAGTGTAAAAGTGTCGGCTACCACTTGGCATGGCTTCCTAATCCCAACAATCAAATCGTCCACGTCCCCCGAGGTTGGAGCAAAAGACACCATCTCATCACCATGCTTGCACCCCCTACTAAGAGCATGCATAACCATGCACTCCCCACATAACCATTTGCCTCCTTCCCTTAGGACTTCCCCCACATCCAGAAAAAGGTCCAAATCCTTAGTAATAGCCTCCTTCACATGAATCTTCCTGTTTTCAGTCTTAAGGTGGGTGCTTTGCATGTGTTCAAGAAGGCGAAAAAACCCACTAGACCCCGGTTTACCATCCTTGCATTCGTGGAAATGCTTAAGGGGGCAAGCCCTTAACCCACTTTCACACGCTGACGCCAACCCAACAGTCTTGACATTTCTACCTCTACGCGCAGGGGCCATGCGCAAAGCCAAACGCAAACCAAAAAACAACACAATAAACCGCTAACTCAAGGGGAGTTAGGGGTAAAAGAGAAACAAACACAGGGAGCAAAAGAAAAGACCCTTTATAAGACGGGGGAGGGTAGCAACCCTAAGTTGCCCACCCTAAAAAACGCCCCCTGCACAAACGTGTCACCCCATAACAAAAACAAAAAGAAATAACAACTATTTATTAGTATTATCTCGGCTACCTTTTCCTTTTTTTTTAATCAAATCTTTCCTCCCCAAATCAAACCTTTTTTCCCCAAATCACCAGATCCTAACAATCTTGAACAAAAAGAATCATCCACTTTTGACCAGATGAAGATTGAAGAATTAGGGTTTTGTGAAAGTATTTTAGGTTGGTGAATCGAGATGAAAACCCAGCCAACTTGATACAAACTACCGGAATAACGACGCCGGAAAACGTGACCCACCGGCGTATTTACCAAATACGCCGGAGAACTTGAACTCGCGTGTGACTAAAAAATTTAATACATTATGAATGAACTATTGGAAGCTCTCTGAAACTTTACAATACATTCCACTGATATGGAGACTACCGGGGACCAGACCGGGTACCAGGCTGAGGCAGATGAGCCAATGACTTTCCATGCCCAGGAAAATCCCAAACCCAAAAAGGAGGAGGAGGCTTTTAGACTGTAAACGGGGGAGAAAGAAGAAACCTGCAGCTCAAAAAGTAAAGAAAACTGTTGAGCCAAAAGGAAAAGAGAAAGAAGTAGGAGAAAGTTCTGGCCAAGCCCCAACTTTACCACCCTGGGAGGAACTCGACAGGAAACTAGCAAACTGTGACCTTCTTGGACCCGCTGATGAAACCCTTATGAATTTTCCCGCTCAATCGGAACTTCCTATTAACCTGGAACCTGCCATCCCTGAACCTATTGTCAACCCACAACCTCTTCCTGGTCAAATGGAAGAATGGTGGACCAGTGACTGGCACTTCCAAAACATGATAAACAATCTGAACCCTTATTACCCACAGTTTGAACCTGCCCCCGCTACTTTTCCACCCATGAACCCAGAAAATGTTGCTAAACTACGCCGCTACGGCGAAGAATTGGTGGACGAAGGGAACCGGATCCGAGCGGTGGGAGAGAATATCACATGGAAGTATGATGAAAGGGAGTTTCACTTTTGAAGGCGGATAACAATAGAATAGGTGTTTTGTATAATAATAATATGTGGAAAAAATATATAATAGTAATAATAATAAAATAATAATAATAAAAATATATAATAATAATAATAATAATAATAATAATAATAAAATGTATAATAACATAAATAAACATCTGTAAATACAAGGCTTGTACGGATGCATAAATATATAAAATAGAAATGTCGCAATGTCGACGATTTTGGTTATATGTGCTGACTTAATGTGTGTTTGTAATATTGTGTGTATTTACTATCTATCTTTGTAATATTAATCCGTATGTTATATCTATAATTCAGATGGATAACACAGTAAACCAAGCGGCAAATGAAGTTAATCAATCGGAACCAAATAATCAAGAAAACTTTCTCAATAGAGAAGATATAGAAAATATAGTTGCTCAGGGAATAGCTAATGCTATCCTAGCAATTGTCGCCGCCGTTAAAAATCCCGTTGAATCTTCCAAAGCCGACAATAGCAAACACACCCGCGACAATAATTTCAGTTATAGCATAAATGGGGGCAATAATAATAAAATAATTCAAGCCCCATTACCTAAAAAGAGGAAAGTGGTGACGACTGGTTGCACTTATAAAGAATTCCTCGCCTGTAAGCCAACCGAATTTGCAGGCAATGAAGGAGCAACTGCTATACTTCGCTGATTAGAAAAGACGAAAGTTGTGATTAAAATAAGTAAGTGCGTGGAAGAAGACCGGGTAATTTATGCATCCCACCTTTTCAAAGAAGAAGCATTAGAATGGTCGAACACGGTGCTACAAGCCAAAGGAAGTGATGTGGCTTATGCCATGAGCTGGAAAGAATTTAAGGAACTGGTAGAAAGGAAATTTTGTCCTTCCTATGAAAAGGAACAAATGACAAACCAGTTCCTGAACCACCGGATGGTGGATGTTAATTATCGTGAGTATACTTCGAAATTCTTCGAGTATGCAAGAATAGTACCGACTCTAGCCTCGCCAGAACCTGTACTTATTTCTCGCTATATTTGGGGACTGATTAGCGAGATCCGTGACATAGTCAAGGCTGCAAGACCTAGAACTATCGACGATGCTGTCGAACTGGCCAATACCCTGACTGACGGGTTGGTTCGTACAAGAGAGGAGAATAGAAAGAAGGAATTGGCTCAGAAAATTACCCAAGGTTTCTGTTTGGGTAATAATAATAATAATTCCAAGAAAAGGGAAACTGGGCAGTCTTCCGCACCGCCATTTTGCAAAAAAAATTGTAAAAGAAAACATTTCGGAAAATGTAAAGAATTTTGTAATTTCTGCAAAATACCGGGGCACCGAGAGGAGGAATGCAGGAAGAAATCCATAGTCTGCTACAACTACGGAGAGGCAGGGCATTTTAAGCCAAATTGCCCTAAATTGGTCAAAACAACTGACAACAAAGCAAAAGCGGCCGACAGAACTAATAAGAAAAATGCAAGAGCTTTTCAGCTGACGACGCAAGAAGCGGAGCTGATACCGGACGTGATAGCTGGTACGTTTCTTGCCCATGACGTTTCTGCAATATTGTGTGTATTTACTATCTATCTTTGTAATATTAATCCGTATGTTATATCTATAATTCAGATGGATAACACAGTAAACCAAGCGGCAAATGAAGTTAATCAATCGGAACCAAATAATCAAGAAAACTTTCTCAATAGAGAAGATATAGAAAATATAGTTGCTCAGGGAATAGCTAATGCTATCCCAGCAATTGTCGCCGCCGTTAAAAATCCCGTTGAATCTTCCAAAGCAAACACACCCGCGACAATA
Source organism: Helianthus tuberosus (assembly GCA_030545235.1). Lineage (NCBI taxonomy): Eukaryota > Viridiplantae > Streptophyta > Magnoliopsida > Asterales > Asteraceae > Helianthus > Helianthus tuberosus. The sequence goes on from JARYGA010056639.1 coordinate 5,982,043, forward strand.
ATTTCAGTTATAGCATAAATGGGGGCAATAATAATAAAATAATTCAAGCCCCATTACCTAAAAAGAGGAAAGTGGTGACGACTGGTTGCACTTATAAAGAATTCCTCGCCTGTAAGCCAACCGAATTTGCAGGCAATGAAGGAGCAACTGCTATACTTCGCTGATTAGAAAAGACGAAAGTTGTGATTAAAATAAGTAAGTGCGTGGAAGAAGACCGAGTAATTTATGCATCCCACCTTTTCAAAGAAGAAGCATTAGAATGGTGGATAACGGTGCTACAAGCCAAAGGAAGTGATGTGGCTTATGCCATGAGCTGGAAAGAATTTAAGGAACTGGTAGAAAGGAAATTTTGTCCTTCCTATGAAAAGGAACAAATGACAAACCGGTTCCTGAACCACCGGATGGTGGATGTTAATTATCGTGAGTATACTTCGAAATTTTTCGAGTATGCAAGAATAGTACCGACTCTAGCCTCGCCAGAACCCGTACTTATTTCTCGCTATATTTGGGGATTGATTAGCGAGATCCGTGACATAGTCAAGGCTGCAAGACCTAGAACTATCTACGATGCTGTCGAACTGGCCAATACCCTGACTGACGGGTTGGTTCGTACAAGAGAGGAGAATAGAAAGAAGGAATTGGCTCAGAAAATTACCCAAGGTTTCTGTTTGGGTAATAATAATAATAATTCCAAGAAAAGGGAAACTGGGCAGTCTTCCGCACCGCCATTTTGCAAAAAAAATTGTAAAAGAAAACATTTCGGAAAATGTAAAGAATTTTGTAATTTCTGCAAAATACCGGGGCACCGAGAGGAGGAATGCAGGAAGAAATCCATAGTCTGCTACAACTACGGAGAGGCAGGGCATTTTAAGCCAAATTGCCCTAAATTGGTCAAAACAACTGACAACAAAGCAAAAGCGGCCGACAGAACTAATAAGAAAAATGCAAGAGCTTTTCAGCTGACGACGCAAGAAGCGGAGCTGATACCGGACGTGATAGCTGGTACGTTTCTTGCCCATGACGTTTCTGCAATATTGTGTGTATTTACTATCTATCTTTGTAATATTAATCCGTATGTTATATCTATAATTCAGATGGATAACACAGTAAACCAAGCGGCAAATGAAGTTAATCAATCGGAACCAAATAATCAAGAAAACTTTCTCAATAGAGAAGATATAGAAAATATAGTTGCTCAGGGAATAGCTAATGCTATCCCAGCAATTGTCACCGCCGTTAAAAATCCCGTTGAATCTTCCAAAGCAAACACACCCGCGACAATAATTTCAGTTATAGCATAAATGGGGGCAATAATAATAAAATAATTCAAGCCCCATTACCTAAAAACAGGAAAGTGGTGACGACTGGTTGCACTTATAAAGAATTCCTCGCCTGTAAGCCAACCGAATTTGCAGGCAATGAAGGAGCAACTGCTATACTTCGCTGATTAGAAAAGACGAAAGTTGTGATTAAAATAAGTAAGTGCGTGGAAGAAGACCGGGTAATTTATGCATCCCACCTTTTCAAAGAAGAAGCATTAGAATGGTGGAACACGGTGCTACAAGCCAAAGGAAGTGATGTGGCTTATGCCATGAGCTGGAAAGAATTTAAGGAACTGGTAGAAAGGAAATTTTGTCCTTCCTATGAAAAGGAACAAATGACAAACCGGTTCCTGAACCACCGGATGGTGGATGTTAATTATCGTGAGTATACTTCGAAATTCTTCGAGTATGCAAGAATAGTACCGACTCTAGCCTCGCCAGAACCTGTACTTATTTCTCACTATATTTGGGGACTGATTAGCGAGATCCGTGACATAGTCAAGGCTGCAAGACCTAGAACTATCGACGATGCTGTCGAACTGGCCAATACCCTGACTGACGGGTTGGTTCGTACAAGAGAAGAGAATAGAAAGAAGGAATTGGCTCAGAAAATTACCCAAGGTTTCTGTTTGGGTAATAATAATAATAATTCCAAGAAAAGGGAAACTGGGCAGTCTTCCGCACCGCCATTTTGCAAAAAAATTGTAAAAGAAAACATTTCAGAAAATGTAAAGAATTTTGTAATTTCTGCAAAATACCGGGGCACCGAGAGGAGGAATGCAGGAAGAAATCCATAGTCTGCTATAACTACGGAGAGGCAGGGCATTTTAAGCCAAATTGCCCTAAATTGGTCAAAACAACTGACAACAAAGCAAAAGCGGCCGACAGAACTAATAAGAAAAATGCAAGAGCTTTTCAGCTGACGACGCAAGAAGCGGAGCTGATACCGGACGTGATAGCTGGTACGTTTCTTGCCCATGACGTTTCTGCAAAAATATTATTTGACTCTGGTGCAAACCAAAGTTTCATAAATACTTCTTTCTGTCAAGCTCTTAAGCAACCCTTAACCAAAGTTAGTCAACTTTTTACGGTAGAAACAGCAGAAGGAAACTCTGTCAATATAAATAAGATACTTCAAGAAGGAAAGATAGAGTTATCAGGGTATACGTTTTCGGCAAATCTTCTACCTATGAATTTAGCAGGATTCGATGTCGTGTTAGGAATGGATTGGTTAGTAGCCAACCATGCTCGAATCCTATGTGATCAGAATTCCTTAGAAATTCGTGCACCAACAGGAGAAATAATTCGAATTACAGGGGATAAGCCTCGTAAACTAATGAAGTTCATTTCGGTAATGAAAGTCGCTAGTTACGAATGGAAACGAGGAATGGTGTATATGATTTCAGTAATCATTAACACTAAAAGCAAAGAACTTCGGAAAATTCCATTAGTATCATAATACCTCGATGTATTCCCGGAAGATCTACTTGGATTACCACCAGATAGGGAAGTAGAGTTTAGAATTCATCTAATACTTGGAACTGCTCCAATAGCTAAGGCACCCTATCGTTTAGCACCCACATAAATGTTCGAACTGAAAAAGCAATTAGATGAATTGTTAGGAAAAGGATTTATATAACCCAGTTCATCCCCTTGGGGAGCACCGGTGTTGTTCGTAAAGAAGAAGGATGGTTCAATGCGAATGTGTATTGATTATAGAGAATTGAATAAGGTTACCATTAAGAATCGATACCCGTTACCTAGAATTGATGATCTTTTTTATCAACTTTAGGGAGCTAGGTACTTCTCTAAGATAGATTTGCGCTCCGTATACCATCAATTAAAAGTACAGGAAGAAGACATACCTAAAACTGCTTTTAGGACTAGGTATGGTCATTACGAGTTTACAGTCATACCCTTTGGATTACCAAATCACAATTTATGGATATGATGAATAGGATATGTAAGCCGTACTTGGATAAATTCGTAATTGTCTTCATCGACGATATACTTATTTATTCCAAAAGCCAGGAAGAACATTGTGAACACTTACATGCACTTCTAACTCTATTAAGAAAAGAAAACCTTTACGCTAAATTTTCTAAGTGTGAATTTTGGTTACAAGAAGTGCAATTTTTAGGACACATGGTTAATCATGAAGGCATTCACGTAGATCCTTATAAAATAGAAGCTATCACCAGTTGGAAAGTCCCGAAGTCAGCTACAGAAGTTAGAAGTTTTCTAGGATTAGCTGGATATTATAGGCACTTCATCCGAGACTTTTCTAAGATAGTTGTTCCATTAACTAAGCTAACCTGTAAAACCGTTAAGTTTGAATGGGGACCTAAGCAGGAGGAAGCCTTTAGAATTCTAAAGCAGAAGTTAACAAATGCCCCGATTCTTGCCTTACCAGAAGGAACGGAAGATTTTGAAGTCTACTGCGATGCTTCTAAGCTAGGATTAGGATGTGTGTTAATGCAACGCAAGAAGGTGATCGCTTATGCATCAAGGCAATTGAAAAAGCATGAGGAAAATTACACGATTCATGATTTAGAATTAGGAGCGATAATTTTTGCCCTTAAGATTTGGAGACATTATCTGTATGGTAGTAAGTTTACTGTCTATACAGACCATATGAGCTTAAGATATATTTTTGGGCAAAAAGAACTAAACATGAGGCAAAGAAGATGGATGGAAATTTTAAATGATTATGACTGTGATATTCAATATCACGAAGGAAAAGCCAATGTAGTAGCCGATGCCTTAAGTCGTAAGTACCATGAGAAAAAAAGATGAGTTCGTGCTCTTAGAATAAATCTACAGTTAGATGTAATGGAACAAATGAAACGTGTTCAAGAAACAGCAATCAAGGATAATGCTGAAGGAATGAAAGGAAGGATAAAGGAATTAGAGCAAGGAACTGATGGAATTTGGAGATTCCACAAGAAAAGGATTTGGGTACCTAGACAAGGGAATCTGTGAGATATAATTTTAGAGGAAGCCCATAAATCTTGGTATACGATGCATCGTGGTAATAACAAGATGTATCAAGATTTAAGGAATAACTTTTGATGGATAGGAATGAAAAAGTACATAGCTAGATACGTTTCTAAGTGTCTAACTTGTTCACAAGTTAAGGCAGAACACCAGAAACCTTCAGGTTTACTTCAGCAACTAGAAATGCCTGTATGGAAATGAGAATTAATAACAATGGATTTTGTTACTAAATTACCCAAAACAAGGAAAGGTAACGATGTAATCTGGGTGATTGTAGATCGATTAACCAAATCAGCTCATTTCCTACCAATGAAGGAAACCTTTAGCATGGAAAGACTAGCTAAGCTATACGTAGATGAGGTAGTGTCACTACATGGAGTTCCACTCTCCATTGTATCAGATAGGGATAGTCGTTTCACTTCACATTTTTGGACAAGTTTCCAACAAGCAATGGGGGCACGATTAAATTTAAGTACAACATATCATCCCCAGACTGATGGACAAAGTGAAAGGATGATTCAAACCTTAGAAGACATGCTAAGGGCATGTGTTATAGATTTCGGTGGAAATTGGGACGGCCATTTGTGTGACAACTGTCAAAATTCCAGGTATCCGTACAACTATTAAACAATGATTAGTTCTTAATGACTGTGCTAAATTACAATTAATGATTTGAATTGTTTTCTGATTATTGCCATATACATACATGTGCATCATATATTGCAAAATGTCATATCATTATTGCATGCAAACTTTATTGATTCAAATGATGCACGAAACACAGTTAGCACAGTTATCAGACAAAATCAGGAAAAAAATGCTGAGGGAGTTCAGTACATAGACAGACATGGTATTGAGACACAGAATGAGCCAGAAACCAAGAGTTACACTAGTACAGTGTGTAGGAAAGTAAGGATCATGAAACTGCCTTCCTAGAGATAGTTTAAGTGCCGAAAAGTGCCTGAAACTCACTTTAACTGCAGAATTCTGCAAAAATCAGCAAAATTCAGCATTTAAACACTCTAATGTCATGTAGAAATATGGTTAAATGGTCCAGAATGCTTTCCTAAGTGTCGGGAATCAAAACTGTCACAAAAGGTAACATAAAGCTCACTAAACTGCATAGTTTAGCACCTTAACAAACCGATAACCAACCAAACAACCGGACACTACCCGAAATACCAAATTTTCACTAGATGCATTGTTTTAACATTGCCAAGCTAGTTATGGTCCCCGAATATCATAACACACTATATAACATCTAGTAACTAAATAACCTAACTAAACACTTGATTTTCAACTAACATAACTAACTATTAGTTACAACCTAGCCTAAGACCCCCCCCCCCCCTGGTGGACGGTCACTTGTGGCCCCCACTCTTTGATTTTATTTGAATTTTATAATTGATCTTGTCTCCACTTTATAAACATAAAAACCATTAGAAAATAAGAATTTGTGGGATATTATAAGAAACCTCAAGACCATAACCATTTCATTCTCAACACACTCCACACTTGAGCTCTCTCTTCTTCCCCCTCTCCACTTTTGGACGAACATCACCACCCACACCATCGTCATCATCTTTGAAGTTTCATCCATTCTACATATATACAAAGGTGTAAGAAGGTGTATAAGGAGGCTTGGAGCTTTTGGAAACTAAATGACCTCTCACACAAGCTTTTATCCATCTCATTTTCATCTAGTGATCATCCCTAGCCTTGAGCTAGTAGTAAGATCATTCTACACTCTATTTTACATCTTGTTTTGGTGGTTAAAGAATGATACAAGTTGTTAATCTTGAAGAACACTATGAATCTTGAACATGAAACTATAACATAAGACTAAAATCATAAGAAATCATGTTGTTTAAGTGTTGTTATGCTTGTTGATTGCTCATGTTATTGATGTAAATCATCATGTGATCTTGCTAGATAGTGATTAAAAACATAATCTAGCAAGATGAGAGGATGATTACGTTAAGATCAAAGTAATCATCCATATGTAAATCATGAACTTGAAGTATAAATTGTTTTTCTTGTAAAATGATGATCAAAGTTGATATAAAGTCTTGTAAATCTATGATTTCAAGAATGATTTTTCAAGAAATCAAGTTAAAAATACAAAGTTTACTTAAGCTTGGTTCTTAAAGAAATTAACCATATTTTAGGTGGTTAAACAAGTGTAGAAATATATATGTAACAAGAAAAACTCAAGAAGAAACATTTTTAGAAAAATGATTTACAAGTTGTGAAGATCTAAATTCTTCAAAAATGATGTTTTTAAATAAGAGTAAAATGCACGGATAGTCCCTGTGGTTTTGCAAAGTTTCAGCTATAGTCCCCAGATTTTGGAAATTACACTCATAGTCCCTGTGGTTTGACAGTTTGTTACGCTGATAGTCCCTGGAGTGGATGTGGGTTAGTTTTCTCAGTTAAGTTGGTGTGAAATGACTATAATACCCTTAATATAAAATAAAATAAACAAATCAAGTATTTAAATATATAAAACATATATGTATGTATATACACACTTACTGAAGAACAATATGTATCTCTCTTTCTACTCTCTCTCTCTCTCACTAAAAACCACCACCACCGTCACCTCCCCTGCCGCCATCACCACTCCCCACCACCGCCATCCCCTTCCACCACCACACCTCCGCCTCCTAAACCCATACCCGCACTCAATTCTCGATCCTTATCTACAAAAAAAAAATCAAACAAAACCCTAACTAGTTAAAGAGTGAAAACTAACAAACAACATCACCATTCAATCAATCCATCAGATCATTTAACAATTAACAATTAATCAGTAATCACTAATCACCTCTAACTTCATTCTCCAATCGATTAAGCTCAAGCTTCACCGGATCCGATCCATGAAGCAAGTTTATAAGATCATCAGCGTCTAAACTCGGCCTCACCGTAGCTCTCCTACGGCTAGTAGCACCGGATCCCCTACCTCCTCCACCGGAAACCGTCAACAGCGTGGTCATTCTCGCCACCTCGCCGTCGCCGGAAACCTCCTCCATCAGTCGGATCTGAAGTCAATCTCGCATGAATTAGGTGTGAATGGAAGCGGTTAGGGTTTGTGGAATGTGGAATAATATGAGTAGAGTATGAATCTAGATGCAGAAGTGATGAGAGAGAGAAAGTGAAGAGAATGAGTTGAAGTAATGGCTCCGTTTAAAACTGTATCGTCTTGATTGATGTAGTAAGATTTTTTTCAAGTGGTTTCTCTCACTATAATTGTGCGTGTGTGTTGTTGAGTTGAAAAAATGACCGTGTTTCTCTCTCTAGATTGTTATACATACATATGTTCAGTAAGTGTGTGTATATACATACATATGTTCAGTAAGTGTGTGTATATACATACATATATGTTTTATATATTTAAATACTTGATTTGTTTATATTATTTTATATTAAGGGTATTATAGTCATTTCACACCAACTTAACTGAGAAAACTAACCCACATCCACTCCAGGGACTATCAGCGTAACAAACTGTCAAACCACAGGGACTATGAGTGTAATTTCCAAAATCTGGGGACTATAGCTGAAACTTTGCAAAACCACAGGGACTATCCGTGCATTTTACTCTTTAAATAAACAACCACACTTTAAAGGGTAACTAAGCTTACTAAACACACTAGTAAGTTACTACGAATTTTTGTAAATTTTCAAGTTCATGAAGTAGTAATTTATGCTTGATTTTGGCAAATTGGTAAGTGTTAATTGGTTTATTGTTGATTGTGGTGATTTATAAAAGAAAATGATATGCTTTGAAAGCATGGAAACCTCCATTTTTAAGGGGAAACTATGGCAAAATTTTTCTAAAAATATAACACTTAGAAAAAAAATTTTAAACAAATATTTACAAGTATATTTTAAACCATGAATTTTTATATAAAGTTTGCCATAATTTTTGTTACAAAAATTATAAATATTGGAGGTTGGTTTTTGTAAATAAAAGTGACTAAATATGTATTTAGGAAAATATATATATTTAGACGTCACATGTGTGTGATTAATTGTATATTATGTGTATTAGTTATATTATTTTAGGACTTGAAATAATATAACTCACCAAAATACCAAGAAATTACAATACAAAATATTACCAAAATTCCAAGAAATAAATATATAATTTACACCTAAAATATTGGACAAATAGAACAAGGAATATAACTCACAAAAATATTCCAGAATTTTATTCATAAGTATATTTTGGTAATTAGTATTTTGGACACCAAGAGAATAAAAATATGATTTTTACAATTATTACAAAATGTATCATATTTTTTACAAGGAGAAAATATATTATTTTTGGTAAGTAAAAATATATATTTTCTTGGAATTATTAGAAGATATATTATTTTGGGAGAAAATGAATATTTTCTTGAATAGACATGAAACACATTATTTTTGGGTGAAAAATAGGTTTATATATATTTTCCAAGTTAAACTTGAAAATATATTATTTTTGAGACTTATATGAAATTTATAAATATTTTTGCCAAGGAGAAATTATAAGTAATTTTTCTATGTAATATTTCTTAAAATATATATTTTGGGAATATATATTGATGCATTTTTATTAGAAATATTATTCCGGAAAAATAAATACAAAAATTAAGTATAAGATATTTAATAAACACAATAAAATACGTATTCTCGTACGTATAATTATACACCGGAATACGCCACCGACACTTGGCAAAAATACACAAGGTTGAGAATATACATACCCCCATCCTTGGGAAGTTATATGTCACACCCCAAAAACGTCGCAACGGAATATAAAATGTAGTGGTGACGGAAGCTGGTGCCCATTTCTATCTTGATGTTTGATGCATTTAATTGTTGGACATATTAACTTAATTAAAATATAAGTTTTTAAGCACGACGTCCCATGACATGACACAACCACGACATAGTTAAATTGTCTTTGATCCTTACGGATCTTATTACATTTGTCCCAGAAAGTTTTAAAGTTAGTCCAACATATTTAAGTGACAAAACATGCATCAACAACCACAAGATATGCCATAATTCCCGAAGCCGAACTCAAGTACCTGTAGAACACGTTAAAAATCAAGTGTCAACACAAAGGAAGGTGAGTTCACATATTCACTTACAAACAATTTTATTCTTAGGAAAACTTTCTGTTTAGGTGTTTATTTGAAAACATCCATATAATTTTTGAAAGTCCGTTTTACTTCCATAATAAAATCCATGGGCCTTCCGTCGCAGTTTCAAGAACCAGACAATATTGTTACTACCCAGGTTTTGTATATTAAATTATTGCGTCAATTTTCGGACTCGTACGTTAGCTAGACGATACGAACTATATATTAACCATGTAGGGATAATCAAAGCTAGACAATAAACATAATATTAATTCGTCGTTTGACTTGACACGGGGCGACCGGTCACGACTGGGTTGTCAACCCGATAGATCTACCAACAATTCCTCGCGTACATTACTTAAATGATTAAACGACATCATGGGCGCAGGGTCCTCTTGTAGTGTAATATGATGTCTGCCTCGCGTACAATATATATATCCTACTAATATGACAATTTAATACACGATATTGTACGAATCCCCTTAAATCCCCACCGAAATGTAAGCCTATGCCGATACTTACTCTCTTGAGATCAAGCAAATTCGTCCCAACTACACAGTCGTTTTCCCCCAAACACCGTGCATAACCCCATTTCCACCCGAAACATATTTATTTTCCAAAACCATTTCATCCCGAAATATATATAATTTCCCAAAAATCCATATATTTTCAACGAAAATATATAATTTATATCAAAAGGTATGTTTTATTTCAAAAACATTATTAAACCCTTTTAGGCGTGTTCTACCCCCAAAATATATACAAAACAGTAAAAAGATGGGTTTAGTAACACTCACATTTGGGTGCGTATTTTAAATAGCGCAATCCCAGAGATTGATTTCTACACGTCCTATTATATATATATAGGAACGATTTTAAATCAGTACACATAACACAAAAATCCTAAGTTTCTCCGTTTCTTAGAATTATCACATAACTTTGAGATTTTCTCAAAAACTTATCATCTTTGATTATGTTGGCACGTATATATATATATGTATATATATATATATATATTTATGATTTTGCGACTTGAACGATTTTATTGGTGACCATTATTGTGTAAATCCGTTAACTCTCCCGTTTATACGCAATATAGCTACGGTTTGCGCGTCGTAATATATATATAAACGTTCACATAATTTAATACCGAAACATGCAAAATCTTTTTAACTTATCTATTTTGTCATTTTTAAAGCAAATATACAGAAAATATCTTATATGTATCAAATTTCATGCTCAACAAACAAGTTTCAAGTTTAATGCAATTTTTACCGTTTCTACCGCACAAAACGTATAAGCATACATGCAAAGTCTAAACTTCCAACAAAATATTAAAACTTAACATACTTTTACATTCTCATGTTTGAATCATATAACACATTTTAACACATAAGATTTACCCAAAATGTTACCCATGCTTGTGTGTACTGAAAAATGCGTATTTTAGCGATTCGGTAACGTTTTCGGGTGTCGGAAGTCACGTATGACCAACCAAATACCAAGTAAACTTAAAATTAGTTAAGATACTTATTTTTAAACTAAAAACATCAGTTTATTTACTGATCTAAATCAGTTTTATAAAAATCACTCGAAAAGCCTTTTTTTGACCGTTTTAACGCATAGTTTTGCGTTAAACGTTACTATAATCATCCCAACTTGAAACGACTTGATATTTTAACACAATACATGTTATTTACTGATTAAAATAGTGGTTATAATCAGATTAGTGCAGTTTTTGTGTAAGTCACATAAATCATGCGATTTCACGTATTTTACAACTTTTAATGCACCAAATACAACATGCAAAGAAAGCAAACATTATGACAAGGTTATAAGTCACTAAACACTTTAAAATAACTTTATTTTAGTGTTTATAATCTGCTCACAACTGATTTTTACTAAATCATACTCAAATCACCTTTTTAAGATAACATATCATCATGCATGCTCGTGTACAAGTATCTAAAGCACATATATCATATTATCATCATTTCATATGAAATTATATGCATCAAACCTGAAGTTAATTCATGCAAATCCAAGACATGTTCATCATCTAATCATCTAGACATAATTTCATACAACAATCTTTCATTAGTGAACATATGACAAAACCTACATGCATGTCATTTTAGAAAAATTAACAAAACAAGTATCCATCATAAATCAAACTCAATCTCATACATATAAACACATACACATATACGGTTATGTATACATACATATATATATCCATTTTTATTTTGCATAAAAACCCATTTCTTATTAGTTTTCAAGTTTATGAATTATCCAAGAACTTTGAGAAACTTCTATCATCATCAACATCATCAAGAGTCAAGAATATGATTTTTAAAGTAAATTTTATACCTACAAGATTTTGATGGGTTTCTTGACAAAGTGTGATGATATGGAGCTTGGTTCTTGCTTGAAACACCTCCAAATCACATTTGGATCTTCACAAGAGTTTGAAACTTGCTTGAAACACCTTAAATCTTCAAGAGATGGCTGAATTTTCAAAGATGGAAGGGATATGAGGGCTGTTTTCAGCCGTGAATATCTAGAGAGAGAGAGAGAGAGAGAGAGATGTGATATTGTTTAGGTGATGATCTTGGAAAATGCAAGATTAGGGAAGACATAAGGGAGTTTTGATGGTTCCAAGAGTTACATGCAAGCCAACAAGTGTCTAACATGTAAGAAAAGAAGAGAGAGAGGGCTGCCATCTATCACTATACACACACACTCACTCGCATATATACATATATATATGATTTGTTGGCCAAACACTGGTATTTTACTGGATACCGGGTATTTTATCTAGCGTTTTAATCCCGTTTTATTGCGTTTTAAAATATTTTTAACACTCTATAAAAATAAACTCACCAAAATATTATTGAACAATAGTTTGTTTTCCTGGACTGGCTACGTTGCCGGTATTTGGCAGTATGCGCGCTGTGCTGCGCGGTACGCGCTTAAAATCACAAAAATAGGGATTTACGCGTTTTTCTTTATCTTTATCATTCTAATGTAATAAACTCATCAAATTATTACTAAAATGATTATCAGTTGCCTTGACAGACTGTGTTGACAGTATTTTGTCGGTACACGCGCTGCATTGCGCGGTACGCGCTTAAACTCGAAAAATACAGTTTCCTAGCGTTTTAAATTATTTTCCTCACGAATATGATTAAAATTATTATTCTAATTATAACAGACTATTTTTAGGATTTTAACACTAATCGGGTGGTCACCGACGTTCGTTTCGCATTTTAACCGTTACGCGTTAAGCGTTTATCTTACTGTTGCCAACATAATTTTTACTAAGGTTTAAATTTGTCAACTAATTAAATTTCACATATAAACATCATAACCAGTCAAATACAGCCCTGTTACCTATTCACAACACGTGTTAGAATTGTACGGTACGCCCTGAAAAGCCGGGTGTCACATTATACATGTACAAATACATAAAAGTGTGAAGTTAAAATATATTATTTTAACAATTATTCCAAAAATATAATAAATTTAATTTAAGTTAAAATAATTATTATTTTAACAAATAATTATATAACTTGGAATAATATTAAAGACACAATGAAACGTAACTCAAAGACATTAATTAATACTAAGTCAAGGCACGACCCGCTCGTCTAATAGACCGTAGTACGTTTGTAGGAAGTCGTATGAACGAGTATCAGCTGTGAGTTACATCGGATTGAAGAACGCAAAATTGTGAGTTTATGTCCCCCTTTTCTTTTAACTGTTTTCAGTTTTATAACTTCGGGGGTGAAGTACATGTTACAAATTGTTTACAAACGTTTATATGTGGTATGGTTAGCTAAGGAAAGGTATTGCTTGATCATGTGAGTGGTGGGTATAACGCTTAAGACCATTAATCCTCGTAGTAGGACCGAGGGACATTAGTGATAGATCTATTTGGGTGTAGCGAGCCCCACCCATGTGGACCGGGGTTTGGCCCATGAGGTGACTATGTCTTACAGCCTGAGGCCCGGTGTAAAATCTGCTAGGTTTGAGCCTTCCTGCATCACGTCACACATATTAATGGCCTTGCAAACTATTAATCGATGTGTTTTCCTTGTTTGCTTTCATACCGGGTTTACAAAACATACATACTTACAATGATTACAAAGGTTTATTCGTCCACACTTACAAAACACATGAACTCTCTCAACTTTTGTTGATGTTTTCAAACTACGTGTATTTCAGGAAATTAATTATGGATCTGGCAGGCGTTTGGAAGTTTCAAGTGATGTTGGAAATAAAAGATGTCATCCAGTGTCTATAGGGTTTGGATGGTGTGTCTTATCCTGGATAAGATACATAATTCAAAGCCTGGTTTTTACTAATGTCTTGTGTCGAGTCCTTGTCGAACTCTAAAACAAATTGAATGGTTTGTAATTTGGATTTGAAGCCTATGTTTAGATTTTAAGACAATGTAGTTATGATGTTTTAAAACTTAATCAATGGATGAACATCTTTGTTTTATCATATAGTCGTTTGTTATGGTTGAATGCAATGATATTAAGCAAGTCACACATAATCACGCTTCCGCAAAAGTCAGGGTGTGACAATTTGCCATTAATAGAATTCTCCTACAACAACATTTATCACACAAGCATCAATGTTGCCCCATTCGAAGCACTTTATGGACGAAAATGCTGAACCCCAGTATGTTGGGCAGAAATAGGAGAAAGTCAATTATCAGGTCCCGAAATTGTACAGGAAACCATCGACAAGATAACACAAATTAAAGAAAGACTGAAAACGGCTCGAGACCGCCTGAAGAGTTATGCTGACAATCGACGTAAGCCGTTAGAATTCCAAGTTTGAGATAAGGTACTACTAAAAGTTTCTCCTTGGATATGAGTAGTCTGATTCGGTAAGAAAGGAAAACTGAGTCCAAGGTATGTAGGACCATTTACAATTATCCATCGAATAGGACCGATTGCCTATCAATTACAACTTCCAGAAGAGTTAGCCGAGATACATGATGTGTTTCATGTATCTAACCTTAAGAAGTGTTTATCTGGTGAATCACTGGTAGTACCCCATCAAGATATAGAGGTAAATAAAAAGTTAAAATTTGTTGAGAAACCTCTTCAAATAGAAGACAGAAAGGTCAAGCACCTAAAACACAAGAGACTGGTGCTGGTTAAAGTAAAATGGGATTCCAAGAGAGGACCTGAATATACGTGGGAGCTGGAATTGGAAATGAAACGAAAATATCCTTACTTGTTCCATTAAATCTCGAGGACGAGATTTTAAATAAGGTGGGGAGGATGTAACAACCCTCGCAAAATTTTCTATTTTCCGTTCCAAAAAGGTGCACTAAGAAACCCTAATTGAGACCCCCAAGTGATACGGTGCGACTCAAAATTTGAAAAACGGACGAAACCAGCAACAGGGCCCCCTAAAACTCAAGGGGGGGGGGATCCCCTAATTGATTTTGTCCGCTTAAAACGGGTTTAGGACACGTAATTTTGAACATTTGACACCTTTCCAGCCTATGTGAGACACGAGGCTACCCTAGCCTAAATGGATCATCCCCACGACACGCAGCAGGGGAGGTGGATCCGTGCGTGACACGCGGGCGGGTAAAATTTTGGCTATAAATCCTCTGGCTTGGGACTTGATCTGGTTGCATGTAACGATGTAAAAATTCGTACGTTACATTGAGCAATCGTCCGTTTCTTTCAAAAACACACTCACAGTCTTGAGTTTCTGCTACGATAAGAGGGTAATAACTCGATCACTGCTACGATACAATGTCCGATCGATTAAAACCGATCTGATGGATGTTTAAGTGTTACCCACATTGGGCTATACTTTGTCATTCGTTGTGAGGGTTTCGATCTCGTGAATTATCATAAATGTTGAATTAAGTTACTAACCTAGTTTCGTTTGCATTATATACTAGGTTTACCAGCATAACCAGTAGGCAACCTGTGACCGTTTAAATCTGCAATGTGAGTCATTCTCTTTTTACCAAATTGCTTTCAAAACCCTATTTGTTTTCAAAACTATAATTACAGTGATTAAGTCTTTGTAATCTTTAATTAATGCCGGTATGTGGGGTTTGGTATACACTACTTGATAAGCTTCACCATTGGACAACGGGTTAGCCAATGTGTGATATGACCATAGTCAAAGATCCGGTCAAGTGACAAATAACGATTTGGGGTAATTGGTTGATATATAAACATTGTAATCGCTCTTAATACTGTATATTATAACAATGTGTCCTTTGTACAAATGGAATGCACTCGCCAGTATTTTTCGCAGATCAAATCTTTTTACAACATGTTTCAGGTGACTTACTGTGAACAAGGAAAAGTGTCGCATAGCACTCCAGCTTGAATGAAGTGGCTTAGTGATGTGTGTAAAATGCAACATATAAATTACATCAAATGAGGCATAAAACTAACCCTTTTTTTAATAATAATGTTGGAAAAAGTGTGCTTTTGTCTTCCTTTTGTATTTTCAGGATTAAATTAGCATAAATGAACAAAAGAAGCAAAAATGCAGCCAAATCTAACATAAATACAAGAAAAGGGATAAACGTGGCATGCCCAACCCCTCGACAGCATCTTCCCAATCAAAAACAAGAGATCAGAAGGCTGAACACGCCCCGTGCCCAACGGACCCGGGGGCGTGCTTAGGTGTCTGCAGAAAAGACAAAGTTGTAGAAGCTTCTATTTCCCAACACGGGGGCGTGCCCAGCTCAACACAGCCGTGGTCAACGCTAAGATTCGCAGAATCCAAGCAAATCTTGATAGTACAGATACGTTTCTGCACACGGGGCCGCGCCCATCGGACACGGGGGCGTGTGGAGCTAATACAGACAAACTGCAATTAATGAAGAAAGAGAAAGTGAATGGACACGGGGCCGTGTCCGATGGACACGGGGCCATGTCTGAGCTTCTGTGCAGTCTATAAATAGGGGTGCTTTGTTCACTTCAAAGGCATCCCTTGACCAACCACCTCTCTCCCACTTCACCCACTCTCCACCACCATCACAACCCACATCCACCACCATCATCCATCTTAGAGTGTGTGTAGTAGTCTCGGGATCCAACATTGACAGTAAGAGTTCTTGACAATCAAAGGCCATGTTTGCTTAAGTCTCTTACATCACTTGGTGAAGACAAGCATTTAGTGAAATACTTTTGTTTTTTAATCTTTTCGTACTTTTTATTTGGTTTTGTATTAATGACTTTAATAACTTGTTTCTTATGTTGAAGGTGAAACTTCCTTATCATTTGTCCGTGGTGTCTTGGCGTTATTTTACTGTCTATATAAAATAAAAGATTTACACCATTCATATCTCTACGGTCTATATAGAGATATGTTGGCTACCTGGTCGGGGGTTAAGGGAATGGTTTGGTAAGGTTCTTGCCTTGTTCAGTGTATAGATCCTGCAAGGACCTGGGTCAAGCTTACTAGGACCTCCTTCAATACCCACTGGTATTGGATGGCGGGGGTGCGAGTGGCTTGATCCCCTCATATGTAAACTACTATTAATATGTTAACCCGGCTACTTGGGATTGTATCCCTGCTGACTCAAACCACTTAGCCGAGGGTAACGTCACCTTAAAAAGAGGGGCCTACCACATTACGCATTAATAACTTAATTAATTATCTTTCAATAATCCAATCCTTTAGGATTGTATCCTTGCTGACTCAAACTACTGGGTTGAGGGTAACGTCACCTTCAAAAGAGGGGCCTACTACTATAACTAAGATAATCTCTTAAAAAGTGCAAAAGTGCGGAAATCATCAAAGGTTACACTAAATGCGAGTCGGATCCAGGTGATTCATCTTGTCTATCTATTTTTATTTTATTTTTATTTTCAACATTTTTAGTTTTTATTTTTCATGTTTAAACCTTTTTTCTAAAACTTTGATTTGATTAGACGTTAAGGATAAACCGGTACTAAAAGCTCTTGTGTCCTTGGACGACCTCGGTATCTTACCAACGCTATACTACGCTCACGATGGGTGCACTTGCCCATATGTGTGTTTAGTGTTAGTAGAATATCGTGTTTTATAAATTTAAAACTTGGCTAAAGTGTTAAAAGGGGCTAAAAATATAATTAAAAATATATCGCACTATGCACGCATCAAGTTTTTGGCGCCGTTGCCGGGGACACAAGGATTTTAAGAAAGTTAGGAATCAACAGCCTAATCGTTTTTTCTTATTTTTTTGTGTTTTTTTAGGATTTTTCTTAAATTTTCAATTTTTGTAAAGCTCAGCACGGGTCGTGCCTGGTCGGACACGGGCAGTGCCCAGCATCGTTACTGGCGGTTTTTGTTTTCCGAGTTACAGAGAGTTGAACACGGGGCCATGTCGGTGCAACACGGGGCCGTGCTGAACTCTCCAGTAACAGGGATCCGAAAAACGATCACTGTAACTCCGACCATGGGCCGTGTTCATCTGAGCACAGGGCCGTGGTGAAACTTCTGACCGACACTCTTTTTGTTTTTATTACAGGGCTTGGAACCCAAGCATCGCACCGGAACTTTCTACGCAATGTATGAGCTCCAGTTCCAGTAAAGACATAAAAGAACCTCTAGACGAACCCGAACGCTTTCTAAGAAAAAGACTTAAAGCTAAAAACCAAGAGAAAGTTTCGGGGGACCCACTTCCAATGGCAGACTCAACGTACCCTCATGGATTACCTACGACCCACCGTAGGTAATCTTGGAGCCGCTATCAATGCGCCGAATGTCGATGCCAACAACTTCAAATTTCGGCCGCAGTTGATCCAAATGCTCCAAAACTCCGCAACCTTCCACAGGCTTGCGGACGAAGATCCCCATTTACATATTACCAACTTTTTGGAAATATGTGATACTTTTTAGATCAATAAAGCATTAAATGAGGCCATCCGCCTCTGAATGTTTCCATTTTCACTAAAAGACCGAGCTAAGGCTTGGCTTAACGCCCTCCCAGTTCGTTCGGTAAACACCTGGGATGAACTAGCCCAAAAGTTTTTGTATAAGTATTTCCCTCCTGCTAAAACGGCTAAATTAATTACTGAAATTAACACATACTCACAAGAGGACGGGGAATCCTTATATGAAACTTGGGAGAGGTTCAAGGAGCTACTAAGAAAGTGTCCTCATCATGGTCTTGCTGTATGGCAACAAGTATCCACTTTCTATAATGGGTTGTTGCCACACACACAAGACAAACACTTGACTCTAGCTCCGGGGGACTTCTAGGTAATCATCGCCCAAATGAAATTTACAATCAAATTGAGGAAATTGCTCAAACCAATTTTCAGTGGCACACTCCCCGGGACACAAAATCTATTGCCCCGGGTGCCCATAAGGTTGACGAAAGCACCTCTTTGCGAGCCCAAATCGAGGCCCTCTCTTCAAAAATCAAAAAGTTAGAAATGGCAAATCAGCCTCGGTTATGGCTTGTGAAGGGTGTGGAGGACCACATGAAAATTGGAGTTGTTTGAAAGAAATGGATGATCAAATGGAAATGGTAAACTACATTGATAATAGACCTAGGCCGTCAGGTCCACCAACAGGTACCGACAACCAAGGATGGCGTAATCACCCTAACCTTGGTTGGAGGGAACTCGGCAATAGTAGTAACCAACAAAGTCTAAACCAATGAACAAACTTTCAACAACCAAGAAACGAGTCACAAAATTTCTCTCAACAACAACAAGGGGGATGAGAGAGGCTTGAGGATACCGTCTCTCGCCTCATCTCCAACACCGAAAAGAAAAACTCAGATCGATTTCAACAACTGGAATCGAACTTTAGAAATCAACAAGCTAGTATTCAAAACATTGAAAAACAACTAAATCAACTAGCTCAAAATTTCTCCGAGAGGCCACAAGGGGCGTTACCCAGCAATACCGAAACCAACCCAAAGGCGCAAGTGCATCTCATCACATTGAGAAACCATACCGTAGGTCCCGAAGAAGCTCTGCTCCCTCCAACTGAAAAGAGCCCATCTAACCAAACCACAACTTCACCAACACCCCAAAAAGAGACGGCTCCTCCACCAAATCAAGAGCCTACCAAGAACCCCCCGGTACCGTATCCCGGTCGGTTACTTCGCCAAAAGACCGATGAGCAATTCACAAAATTCGTAAATCTACTAAAACAATTGCATGTTAATATTCCATTTGTCAAAGTCCTAACTCAGATGCCTAAATATTCAAAATTTATGAGGGACTTCCTCACTCACAAAAGGAAAATTGAATCATTGCAATTAATAAATTTAAGCGAAGAGTGCTCCGCCTTGCTACTCAATAAACTCCCACAAAAGAAGATCGATCCCGGAAGCTTCACCATCCCTTGTTCGATTAGGGAATCACCCATACGCAATGCACTAGCCGATCTCGGGGCTAGTATCAACCTCATGCCCACATCAATGTTTGACCGACTCAGACTAGGGAAAACAAGCCCTATAAAAATGAACATACAACTCGCCGATAGGTCCATGAAATATCCACAAGGTGTCGCCGAAAATCTATTGGTAAAAGTCGGAGACTTTGTCTTCCCGGTCGACTTTGTCATACTAGATATGGAGGAAGATACCGAAGTACCACTAATCTTAGGAAGGCTATTCCTAGCTACAGCCCACACAATGGTAGACATGAATGGTGGGACACTAACATTGAGGGTTGGGGATAAGGAAATGAAGTTTGGGGTTGGGAAGAGAGTAGAAGATGACGACCCGGTCAATTACATGAAAGTCATAGACTCAAGTTTGGATGATGCTCTCCGACGGTGCAATATGGGATGCAAAACATCCCACTTGAGTAACATATGACTGACTTTGGGTCTAGCCAAGGACCCTTATAAACGTGGCGCACCACGGAGGCATTCCGCAGAACTATCAGTAGTTTTAGTTTAGATTAACTTTTATGCTTTCTAGTTTAGGTTTAAATTTCAGGAATAAAACACACTCGGGATGGTGAAGGATACTAAGGGAAGCTTGAACCCACACCCCATGCAAAAAAATCAGAGCCACCCGACAATTTTTCTTCATTCCAGCAAGTTCAGCACATGGCCGTGCTTAGCCAACACGGCCCATGCTCAAGGGTCTGCAGAAAAACGCCCAGTTCAGGTAACTGGACATGGGGCGTGTTCGTTGAACACGCCCCCGTGCCCAGCCTTCTGTTACTTTCTGTTACTAGCAATCTGAACACGGGGCCATGCCCGGTCACTGCAGGGCCCGTGTCCAGACGCCTAGTAACATAATTTTTTGTGTTTTTACACATTTTTTTTACACATTCAATCAAACTAAAAACTTATTTTTGGGACACATTGAGGACAATGTGTAATTTAAGTGTGGGGGGGGGGGATGCTAAAACCTTGAATTTTGCAAGTCCTAATTACAAGCCTTACACAAAACTCTATTGGAACCGCTAAACACCCCAAAATTTTTTCAGAAACCTTTTCATTTTTTTACTTGTCTTGATTTAAGTTGGGAATAACATGTTCTAAAAAGGTTTTATTTTTACAAATTTACAACCGATAGCGTCGTGATAAAAAGAACCAACATAAAGAAATTTATGAAATGGCATGACAAACCTAATTAAAATTTGATTATATTTACTTGATCACATTATAAACTCATTCCTACAAAAAGTGAGTTTTGAGCCTTTATAGAGCATACAAATACATATCTTTAAATTAAATGCTCATTTTTCGTTTCTTGTGTGAATAGCCGCTTGGTTTCTTACGACTCTAGAACTTGCCATGACTATACATTCACGGTCCTTACCAACTTAAACCCAAGTAAGTAAACGATTGAGGCATTAGGACTAACCCTTTTTCTTTTCAACACCATTATTTTTCATTTTTTTTTACCACCTACCCAAAATCCCCCTAGTTAACCCCTTTGAGCCTAAACCTTTTCATTTCTAACCCTTTACCCATCAAAACCTTTTTATTTTTTGGGTAGGTGGTAAAAAAAATGAAGTCTAGCAATAAACAAACAAGTTCATCAAAAGAAACTTTGGTTGAAATGCTTCGTTTGAATAAAAACTCACAAAAATAAAAAGTTTTACGACGACCGACGCTTTTTACGCCTTTCGCCCTTTTCTACTAACCACTAACCCAAAACCACCTACCTTTAACCCAAGCCTAACCCTTCCCCAAGTCCTCCTGATATTTACAAAGGTTTATGGTTAAAAAGGAGGAGGATTGATTGCTTGGCAAGCATATGGTAGAAGTAAGTTCTATGCCGGTTTCGAGTGTTTCACAAAAATACATCTTCGGCCGAGTGTTGAGTTATCTCCCGTGAGGTATGTGAACTTGTATATAAATGGAATTTTAAAGAGGCATGTTATGCCCAAATAAGTAATTTCTCTTATGAAACGTTCTAAATAAATCATAACGAACAGGATTGTAAATAGCATAAAAATAAAGCCTAAATAAAGATCTTGGAATCCCGACACTCAAGACAAGCCCAAAAACTTCTCTTCTACCCATTCCATTTGGGTGTGTAAGCCACATTAAAAAGAGTTTTGCTTGAGGACAAGCAAAGATTCAAGTGTGGGGGTATTTGATGTGTGTAAAATGCAACATATAAATTACATCAAATGAGGCATAAAACTAACCCTTTTTTAATACTAATGTTGGAAAAAGTGTGCTTTTGTCTTCTTTTTGTATTTTCAGGATTAAATGAGCGTAAATAAACAAAAGAAGCAAAAATGCAGCCAAATCTAACATAAATACAAGAAAAGGGATAAAGGTGGCATGCCCGACCCCTCGACAGCATCTTCCCAATCAAAAACAAGAGATCAGAAGGCTGAACACGCCCCGTGCCCAACGGACCCGGGGGCGTGCTTAGGTGTCTGCAAAAAAGAAAAAGTTGTAGAAGCTTCTATTTCCCAACACGGGGACGTGCCCAGCTCAAAACGGTCGTGGTCAACACTAAGATTCGCAGAATCCAAGCAAATCTTGATAGTACAGATACGCTTCTGCACACAGGGCCGTGCCCAGCGGACACGGGGGCGTGTGGAGCTAATACAGACAAACTGCAATTAATGAAGAAAGAGAAAGTGGATGGACACGGGGCCATGTCCGATGGACACGGGGCCGTGTCCGGGCTTCTGTGCAGGCTATATATAGGGGTGCTTGATTCACTTCAAAGGCATCCCTTGACAAACCACCTCTCTCCCACTTCACCCACTCGCCACCACCATCACAACCCTCATCCACCACCATCATCCATCTTAGAGTGTGTGTAGTACTCTCAGGATCCAACATTGATAGTAAGAGTTCTTGACAATCAAAGGCCATGTTTGCCTAAGTCTCTTACATCACTTGGTGAAGACAGGCATTTAGTGTAATACTTTTGTTTTTTAATCTGTTCGCACTTTTTATTTGGTTTTCTATTAATGACTTTAATAACTAGTTTCTTATGTTGAAGGTGAAACTTCCTTATCATTTGTCCGTGGTCTCTTGGCGTTATTTTACTGTCTATATAAAATAAAAGATTTACACCATTCATATCTCTACGGTCTATATAGAGATATGTTGGCTACCTGGTCGGGGGTTAAGGGAATGGTTTGGTAAGGTTCTTGCCTTGTTCAGTGTATAGATCCTGCAAGGACCTGGGTCAAGCTTACTAGGACGTCCTTCAATACCCACTGGTATTGGATGGCGGGGGTGCGAATGGCTTGATCCCCTCATATGTAAACTACTATTAATACATTAACCCGGCTACTTGGGATTGTATCCCTGCTGACTCAATCCACTTAGCCGAGGGTAACGTCACCTTAAAAAGAGGGGCCTACCACATTACTGTTGGTGCATACATCTGTCGACTTCGTCTTATATCGAGTCTCGGGTTCGTTACACTGCTGAACAAAAGTGATGTCATCATATATGATGATGACATCATATATGTGACATCATCATATGCATCTTCACATGAAGACAAAACAAAATTCTAGATGTAACCGTTTGAAAGTCAAACTTGTAATCGTTTAAGGCATGACCGTTTGAAGAGGTGACCGTTTGAAGGGTGGCATGTCACCTTCAAACGGACAGCTCTAGCCTATATATACCCTTCAAACGGATTCATTTGTAACGTTCTAGTTTCCGACGCCGAGGTGCTGTCGAAGTGTCTCCAGATTGTAAATTGTTCAGAGATTAATATACAAGACATTTAATAGTGAATCCAAGCTAAACGAAGACCGAATCAATGAATTCCGCCTCTGATTCTGTCTGAGCACTCTTCTGATTGACTCGTTAGGTCGTTTCACGATCTTACAAGTGGTATCAGAGCTCAGGAGGAAGAGTTCTTACCGTTTAGTTCGTTTTCGCTGGAATATTCTGATTTCTACACCTTCTTTCACAAAATTGATATTTTTCACGGTTAAAATCGGCTAAAATTTTCACAATGTGTGCGTAATTGTGTTTTATCAAACCCTTGAGAATATCAGATCTAAAATCTAAGTAAAAGTGGTAAAAATGGCTTGATAACTGGTGTCCGTTTGAACGAGCCCAGTACCTGTCCGTTTGGAATTGACCTTGTCCGTTTGAAAATTGACCTGTCCGTTTGAAAAACTGACCTGTCCGTTTGAAAACTGACCTGTCCGTTTGAAAACTGACCTGTCCGTTTGAAAACTGACCTGTCCGTTTGAAAACTGACCTGTCCGTTTGAAACTGACCTGACCGTTTGAAACTAGCCATCCCGTTTGAAAACGACGACCGCTTAAATTGTTTTTCACGTGAAAAGTGTATTGATTTGGATGAAGGTTGTCAGTTGATCACGTGAGTGTTTTATTCAAGAATTGCATGTGATATTGGCTTGTCGTATTGTGTCAGATTACATGTGGTTCTAGTAAATTGTAATTGCCTTTTCATATGTTGTTGGCTAAGTGGATTGTAAGGTCCAATTGGAATTGAGTTGGGTAATAGTATTGTCTGCCACTATTAATTGAAGACCAATCAATTTTTAAAAGGAAAGATAATATTGTTGGTTCATGTGCATTTCGGTTCAAGGAATCAGATTGAAGTGCATGTGAACATTATTTGTATAAACAAAGTAATCGGCCCAAGTTTCAATATCAAACAGACGTTACGGCCCAATCACTGTTTAGTGCAGTCTACTTCATACTCGGATTTCGGAACAATTGAAAAGTGTTTTGTTTGAAAAGTGATCTAGCTTGGACTTGATATTTCATTTAACAGGATGGTCTTGATAAACGTGTTTCCGAATCACGGATATAAATTTCTTTAATATGAATAGTGAAACAATTAATAGAATAAATGTATTAAAGAAAGAGTTTGGTTCGTTTTCAGGTTGTCCAGGAGAAAGTACAAAGAGTATCATTGAGATGTATAGCCATCTTGTTCGCTCAATGTCAAAGAAGGGTATTCAGAAAAGTTCAAATGAATGGGTTGAAAGATTGGCCAATACTATACCTCAACAAGAGTGGGGTACATATCTTTTGGATTTAAAAAGAAATGGAGAATACTCTAGATTGACAATTTTTCAATTCATTAAGAAACTTGAAGAACAGATGGAGAGAAATGCTGAGAAGAAGAAAAGTCAAAATGGAAAATCAATACTAAAAAGAAGCAGGAATAAAGGTGTCCAAGTGGGAGAGGAACAGAATGAAAAGATTTTAGCTTTGAAAGATGAGAAGAAAGCTGATAAGAAACAGATTTTTGATTTGCAGGAAAATTGTGAGAGGTTGAAATCTGAAAATGACAAACTGTTAAATGATTTGAACAGTTTGACATTAGAAAACAAGATTTTGAAAGAGAAAGAAAAGGATTTTGAAAGCAAAAAGAAATCTTCAGAAGATGAAGATTTTTGGATAAAGCTGGAGAAAAAAAATCTGAAAGCAAATGAAACAAAATTTCAAGAACAGTTAAAAGTTTTGGAAAATGAAAAATCTGTTCTTGAAAACATTAAAATTGAAAACGAAAAAACAATCAAGTCTCATCTTGAACAAATATCTCAGCTTGAAAATGAAGCTGAGAATTCAAGGAACAAAATTGATGAGCTTGAAAAGAAATTGAAAGGTTTTGTGACTTTATCTGTGTTCCCCTGTCCAAAACCGATCAATTCCGTTCCAATAAGTGACTATGTCACAAACTTTGACAAAGGCAAGGTTGAAGATTGTGATGAGAAAACTGATGATGAAAATGAGGAGTTTTATTCAGCAGATGAGTCTGAGTCAGAGTCTGATGCTGAAAATGAGAAAAAGAAAATATTTTTAAAATTAAAAGAAAATTTTCAAGAAACTGTTCTGCAATCGACTGAAAAGGGTGAATGCTCTACGCAAAAAACCATTGAAGAAGAAAGTGGAACAGAAACAAAAAGTTAAAAATTCAGAAAATGGTCAAAACAAGAATAAAAGCTCATCAGTTCAATCATCCAATCATTATAAAAAATCACAAAAATCTGAAAAACAAAATTCAAAAACAGTTGGTAATGAGTGGTGCAGGTTTGACCAAAGTGCTTCAAAGCCAAATCAAGTTTTCAAGAGGAGTGATGATCACTACAAAGCCAGACAATGCTATGATTTGAATGTTTGGACTGAAAGTGGTGATTGGTACGATAACAGAGTGTGTTACACTTGTGGTGTGAGAGGACACATTGTTGTTAACTGCCAAAATCAATGGTTTGAGACGAGGAGATGCTTTGAATGCCATATCAAAGGTCACATTGCCAGAGATTGCCCAATGAGATCAAAGGGAAGATCGAGGGCTGAATCTCAGAAAATGGTAAAGAAACCAGTCAAAGCAAAGCCCAAGGAACAGAAAGTTCAAGAACCTAAAGTTCAAGAACAGATAGTTCTAAAACCGAAAGTGAAGCTTTCGCAGGGGCAAAAAGACAGACTGAGGAAGAAGAGGAAGAAGGCGAGAGAGTATCTCGAAAGGATTTTGTCCTCGGATACAACTGGTGAAACTGATAAAAGTTCTGATAAATCGTCTTGCTCGCCAAAGAATGACAAATCAAGCAAAACGCATTCATCAGATACAAATCTGAGGACGAAAGAGGGAAAGAAGAAAAAGAAAGTTATTGGCAATGAATCTGTTTCTTCGGAAACAAAGGAGCCAAGTGTTGGCGATGAATCTGACTCATCAAAGTCAGACAAGCCACGTTCAGGCGATGAATCTGGTGTGGTAAAGCCAGAAGAGTCTTTGTTGAGGTAAAAAATGAGAATTCTGGTCTAACAATGGATGATGCAAATTTTCCACCATTGTTGAACAAGAATTCAAAAGCACCCAAGGTCAGTCAGGCTTGGGTGAATCTGTTTAAATGAAAAACCTGACTTGCCGGAGCTCCCAGGTTGGTAAGCGTGGAACATGAATCGGCATCTTTCTTGAGAAATTCACATTTGTGATATTTCGATTTAAAAGTGGTAAATCAGGGACATTAAGTTATACTTGATTTTCTACAAGTGATTGAAGAAAACAAGGTGATGAATGAACCCCAAATTTGAGAAATGACTCACAAAACTAATTTTCCGGAAAAACCATTTTGATTAAAACAAACTTAAGTGGTTTGAAATTACTATGGGAAAATGTTTTGTTGTCAGGGGGAGTTCTGATTGTTTATGTCAAAAGAATGGAGAATTGAAGTGATTCTCATCATGTTGTCACATTTCTTGTACAGTTTGTGTTTCAAATTTTCCCAGAAAATCAAAATTGAGATATATTTTGATTCTAGGGGGAGTAAAAATTTTAAAAAAATTAGAAATTTTGAAAATGTCAAAAACACTGAAAAATTCAAAATGAGTTTTGTTGTAAAAAGAGGAAATGATAGTAGATCAGTTAGACTATCACAGCATGCTAAAGAAATGGAAAGTTAAAATGTGATAAACGATCTCACTAAGGATGTGACGGTAGGCTCAGCTAGACTAGTAGATTTGCGATAACGATACAAACCTAAAATGAAAAAGCCTAGTTCTAGTGGGAAACATGGTCGAAAGCATTGTACTTAGTTTTGTCCTTCTTGATTGTGTGCCTGCTCAGTAATCGCTGATTGTCGAAAGACATAAAACTGGTTAAGTTTGTGAACTTTCACAACTTTACTGAAAAGTCACTGTGATTGTGCATTTCATTTTGGAAAGATTTAAACTTGTTTTATTTCTTTATTTTGTTTAAGCATTGGACATCCTCTGCGTATACGTGAGTATCGACCTGGATGTTATTGCCTAAACGTTCTGCTTTATTTTCTTTGGTGTTTCGTTTAAGCTTTGGATCACCTCTGCGTATACGGAAGTATCGACCTGGTGGTTAAAGCCTAAACAATTTCAACTTCTTTTATTTTTCTTATTTTGTTTAAACATTGGACTTTCTCTGCGTATACGAAAGTATCGACCTGATTGTTAATGTTTAAACATTCTGCATTGTTTTCACACAAATCACAGTTGATAAAGTTTAAAGGCATTACTTGAGTCAGTGTATTGCATGATGAGGGGATATGCTGAGATCGTGGGGTCCATAAGAATTTAGTGCTATCTAAGTATACCTTAACGTATCGGTAAGCATTTCGAAAGTTTTTAGATTGAGTTTAAAAGGACAAATATATCGTCAATCTACGTGAATCGTTTAGAACTTAAAATGTTAAAGCTTAACGGTGCTAGTGATTGGTCACAAAAACTGATATGATCCTCCTACACAAACTCACAAAAATTTTGTCTGTAAATATTTCTTTACTGTATTTCATTCTATTTCAAAAAAAAAAAACCAAAAAGATTTTAGTGTGTTTTAGCATAAATTTTGAAAAATATAAAAAGATTTTCGACAACTGATGTTGAAGAGCTGTTTTTCGAAATTCCAAGTGCTGAACATGATGAACTGGTTTGGGAGTGTGTGTTTAAAAGAAGAAACTGATTTTGAGAAAAAAAAAGTTTGATTAGTTAATCAAGGTTATTAATTTGAACTTAATGTAACTATTACTAGTAAGTTTTTCTTATTGATTTAAGTAAAAAACTTATGTTTCGATGAGAAAATGTGTGCAGGAAATGAGCTAATCAGAGATAAAGCCAGGGATTGATCTCAAGGTAATAGCTAATTCCAGATGGCGATCCCATCATGATGAAAGGGGGAGTCTGACAAGGTTAGAGTCAAAGAGAAGATCCTGGTATATGCTAAGAAAGAAAAGAGACTGATAAAGACTGAAGATGCGAAGACTCGACACTTAAGACTCGTCAACATCTGAGGGGGAGTCTGTTGGTGCATACATCTGTCGACTTCGTCTTATATCGAGTCTCGGGTTCGTTGCACTGCTGAACAAGAGTGATGTCATCATATATGACGATGACATCATATATGTGACATAATCATATGCATCTTCACATGAAGACAAAACAAAATTCTAGATGTAACCGTTTGAAAGTCAAACTTGTAATCGTTTGAGGCATGACCGTTTGAAGAGGTGACCGTTTGAAGGGTGGCATGTCACCTTCAAACGGACAGCTCTAGCCTATATATACCCTTCAAACGGATTCATTTGTAACGTTCTAGTTTCCGACGCCGAGGTGCTGTCGAAGTGTCTCCAGATTGTAAATTGTTCTGAGATTAATATACAAGACATTTAATAGTGAATCCAAGCAAAACGAAGACCGAATCAATGAATTCCGCCTCTGATTCTGTCTGAGCACTCTTCTGATTGACTCGTTAGGTCGTTTCACGATCTTACAACATTACGCATTAATAACTTAATTAAGTATCTTTCAATAATCCAACCCTTTAGGATTGTATCCTTGCTGACTCAAACTACTGGGTTGAGGGTAACGTCACCTTCAAAAGAGGGGCCTACTACTATAACTAAGATAATCTCTTAAAAGGTGCGGAAATCATCAAAGGTTACACTAAAGGCGAGACAGATCCAAGTGATTCATCATGTCTATCTGTTTTTATTTTATTTTTATTTTCAACATTTTTATTTTTTATTTTTCATGTTTAAACCTTTTTCTAAAACTTTGATTTGATTAGACGTTGAGGATAAACCGGTACTAAAAGGTCTTGTGTCCTTGGACGACCTCGGTATCTTACCAACGCTATACTACGCTCATGATGGATGCACTTGCTCATATGTGTGTTTAGTGTTAGTAGAATATCGTTTTTTTATAAATTTAAAACTTAACTAAAGTGTTAAAAAGGGCTAAAAATATAATTAAAAATATATCGCACTACGCACGCATCACTTAGTAAATAAATAAACATGTTTTATGTAACCAGGGAAATTTCCCAGTGAAATTTCCTTTTGGTAAAATATGGGGTTTGTCCCGATGTTAATAATAAAATAATCCGGTGTTTTCCTTTTAAACGGTCCTGTTAATAATTTCCGCTGCCAATTAAATACCAATACCACGGGTTTTTGTCCCGAGGCTTCCGAACCAGGCAAAACGGGTTGGGGGCCGTGACAAAAAGGCTCCAAAGTGGACTGTTAGTTTCTGTTTTCACTTAAACTTTGTTAATCTTAGTTAAACTTGAGTTTATTTCATCTCAAACCTATGTCCTAATGCTCAAAATCAATTGAATGGTTAGTTGGGCTTAAAAACAAGGCTGAGACAAGTTAAATCAGAGGTGAAAACCTCATAAACATTCTGTTTTAGTTAGAGTTTTACCCACAAGTAGTGTTCAAGCTTGAAGCTTGATGAATGTGTGATAGTTGGACTAGCTTGGGCTATCCTTCATAGAAATCCAATCACTACTTGATGTTTTTCCATAGATTAGTTGTTATTATTTTATTATTACTTGTAAGTTCATGACCCTTCTTGTTGTTTATAACAACAAGTGTAGTGGTGAACAATAGAGGTACCTAAATGGAAGCTTTGTTCTTCCTACCTCATGTATGAATTATATGACACAAAGAGGTGCCTAAATGGAGACATTAATCTCCTACCTCATGCTTGACCAATAGGACTTTGTAATCTTTATATTATCTATGTATTCCATATATATATCTAATGAACTAAACTTGATGATAACTTAGTAGTTACTTGTCAAGAATATGTTACATCATCTATGACCATGCACTTGTTACGACTCTAATGGACCTTTGAATCCATGAAATCATACAAACTCTTTTGAGTTTTAGTAGTGTCAAGAACAAGTGTCGTGTGTACAAGATGATTATTTACACTTTTGTTATTTTCCATACATTTTAGACTCTGAAACTATAATCTTCCGTTATTCCCCAAACTCACACACCTATGTTCCTTTATGTAGAAGGACAAGGTGCTCCAAACTAAACAACCAACACTCGCAGGATATCAAGTAGGAAAGCTTGCAAAACCGTGAGTATACTCGATCCTGTTTTCCTTTTTATCACTTTTGGGTGCAACATGTATGATTACAAAATTACACTTCACATGAAACTATTTTAAACTCTATCCATGCTTAACATGAAACTATATGATGCTTGTTTAGACTTGTATGCTAATGTAAACTATTTGTGTCGATTATATGCTTCATTAACTTTGCTAGCATACCTTAACAATTATAGCGCTATAGGATTAACGCACCGCCCACAAAACTTGGGATATTGTTAAGTTAAACATGTTAACCTCCCGTTATTCTATTTGGGATAGGCTATTTTAACGCGTTGGAATCTTGGGTTTGAACATATAGTACACCATTTCGGCATGCTTGTAAAACGTGCAAATTATGATTCATGTTTGGATATGAGCACTTAAACTATTTTATGCTATATTATGCTATGTAACAAAACTTATATGCTCACCTTTGCTGTTGCATTGAACTCTATTTTAATACATGTTGTAGGTTGAATGATGAGATGATGTTACAAGATGAAACAAGATTTAGGTGGACTTAGATACACACCTAGATTAATTTATCTATTTTGTTGATTATGTTTGTTTTGAGACAATGCTATTTCTTGTATGACAATCTTGTATGACAATCTAGTTCTGAAATGAAATTTGAATTAAATTATTATTGTCACATAGTGTTATCAAGTCTCTTGCAATCTCGTTTTCATCTCATCCCGATGTTTCCGCCATCGGTTGGGGTGTGACAACTACGCTTAGATATCAGCTTCCTATGCTCTGATACCACTTGTAGGATCGTTCTCCATGGCTAAAAATGTCGAAAAACACAAAAAACTCAATAACCGAATATCTACCATATCAAATCACGTGCAGAATCCATGACATGATCATGTAACACACTTGTAACATAATTCAAAGTTTCATATCAATTGGACAACAAATCTTTATAGAATGATAAAATCTCCCAAAGCTCAAAATGTGAAAGTTATAGTCCATGCGTATGAGGGTATGTATTTATAGACTCCCATACGCTTATGAACCTCATGCACATGGTTGAGTGATGTTCATACTCGCGTATGTGCTCATACACACGTATGAGCATGTTAAACATTCAAAACCAAACTACAGACCCTAAACACGTTGATTTACTGTCATATACATAAATTCTAAACATAACTAAGACGTAGGCATTAGACATTATGTATCAACACTATGTTATTGCTTTCTAATTAAAGACAAGTATTTACCTTTGTATTGGATTGTAAAGACTTAAAGTTTCCGTTTCATTTGAATGAAATTCATGTTTTAAAGACTTAAAGTTTCCGTTGCGTTTGAATGAAATTTATGGTTACTCTTTGCTGATGTGTAAATTAAACAACTCAGAACCTCAGGTTTGGGCTGTTTCACATTTAGTCTTAATTAATTTAGTAAGAGGATAACATGGTTGTAATAATTTTTCCGTAACATCATATTTTTTTCATCTTGTTGTTATCAAACTCACATCTCAAAGTTTGTAATCTCATAATCTTAGCATTTTCTTTGCCACAATATGTTCTATAAAGTGTGTACTGACGTTGAGGAGGATATTCTTTCAAATATAACTTCTTCTACGACTTGGTGGTTTACGGAGAGTGTGTTGTTATCTCTCTGCTTTTGCTCTTTATTTTTTCTTGATTTGTTCTTTTCTAAATACATTCTCATCATCCAGTTCTTCAAAAGAATACTCTACGATATCCCATAGATCTTGAGATTTATAAAGTACCCTAATCGGTATACACCAATGATAATCGTTGTTATGTTAGACCCTATTTTTATTCAAAGCTTTGATACCACTTTGGGTGTAAATTCCTAAATGTTATTGATCACGGAATAACCCGTATAGTTTTCAAATAGCATTAGGATCAACATTTTGTTCGGTTCCATTTACATTGTTGAATTACAAACTACATTAATATTAATATTAATATCTATTAAAAAAGCAACCCAAATGAATAGTGGTTGCAGGTGGTGCCACTATTCTATTTGGCCAAGTTTTATAAGGCCACATGTATGGCCTATGTCAAATGTGTTTCACACGCATCTAAAACCACACCGCCTTTCTTCATTGTTCAAAACCCACCGCACACAGAAAGTTTGTTTGAGAGAGAAGGAGAGTTGGAGAAGAGATGCGGAGTAGGCTCTCCGCCCTTAACACGGGGGATCTGCCTCACATGGCTCTCCCGCGTCGAGATAACAGAGGAGATTCGCCATCGCGTATGGCGGCGAAGTTTATGGCGGCTCTCCGACGTCGACAACAGTGAAGAGGTATCCCCGGCCGGAGGCATTCTAGCAACAAGTTATGTATTCTTAGTATCTATTTCACTCTTACTGTTGGTTATGAACCCAGATACATACTAAAGATTTGGTTATTAATCCTAGAGGAAGGAGAAAGAAAAAGAAGCAGGGAACATCAATGGTCCCAGCCGCCGCTACCTGTTTTCCCCGACATCCTTTGGCAGTCCGGCTATCGCAGTTGCGACCTCACTGGCGACGGCAACAGGTTAGTTTTTTCCCTTTTTAACTTTAAAGTTATGATTTTAGTTCAAAGTAGTTGTGATTATGTGAAACTGGTGTTGAGTGAAACTTGATTTTTTATTAGATGTGCCATTTTTATACGTGAGTATCTATAGTTGGTAATGGCAGGTAAATATGAATAAATTCCATGGAACTTTTAAGACAATTAATTAAGTTTACCTATCTTCTCATTGAATACATACTTTCAAATGGGAATTTTTGGGTTTTCCATTTACCAACTTTTGTTTGAATTATGATTCACTCTTTTTTTGTTGGGTGTTCCTGAGGCTGCTATTTATAATCACTTTTGCTAATTATTGGTGCTCAATGAATCTTTAATACCAGGTTCAGTTACTTATTTAGTAGATTTCTTGAAAGAAATTGATAGTCAAAACTGAATACTTGAATTGCATAAATCTACCATTGTTTGGGTTTTTATTTTTTATTACTTGAATTGTATTACATTATTAACTTTAATTGCTTCAGTTTGTTGTCTTATAGGCTCTATGGAAAGGTCTTATAAATGAGGAACAACAACTCCTTATTGCCCCAAGTTTTCTGATATCAAAATTGCATGTTACTGTTTCACGCTAATCACTGTGATCATATAGTTACCAAGGTACGCTATTTAACGTTTATTATTCTTACACATTCAATCCATTTGTATGCATATGGTGTGAGTATGCAGTAGATAGAATTTAAAAAAGACACACGTTTGCATTTAAAAAGTTTATTTTGGATGACATTACAAATTGATATGATTCTGTAACAAAATGATTTTAAGATAGAAGTAATGGAATATAAGTTTATATGAACAAAAAGAGCTACTAACTGATCAAACTCGCGCAAGAATGCATGGTATAACCCAAATCGTGCGGCGTTAACATGAACTTCGTATCTTAATACTTTTGATGATACATTTTACTCAAAACTCAAAAAATGGGTTCTACATATCGGGTACTTTGGGACTTCTAAATTTCTCCTTTTGATTTGGTTTTGTTTTTTCCAAGATAATGAGTCTTACAACGTTGTGTTCCAAAATAAGTAGTTTATACATATATATTATCATGCCTTCTTAAAAGGTAAAGCCATTAATACATTCCTTAGTATGCAGCTCATCGAAGAACGCTTTGAATAGTAAAAGACTCTAATTGGTGCAGGGTGAGGGTGATGGGCTCTGGTTGGCATAGGGAGGAGATACCATGCGTCTACAATAGTCTTTCTTAGCCCACGCATCACAAGAAGCCATTTTCCATGTAGTGGTCTTTTTTCATATCCCTACCTGTTGCTTCATCTTTCAGAAATGTAGTTATTTCTTCATATCCACAAGCAAAAATATAGCTATTCAGGATCTGCGACTATCAACCCTGATTTGAGCCCTGGGGCCATTTATCATCATCTTCAGTTATAATCGATGTCCAACGATTAAAGATTCGACAGCGGCTCTGGAGGTAACGAAAAACCCTACAATAACTCTTCCTGTTGAACTTTTCTATGAAATGATGATTACACGTGGGTCATATGAGTTCGGTTTATGTTGTTTTCCATCTTTTTCTATGAAACGATCAAAGATACGACAACTCATATGATTTTATACGGCCCATATGACATGTTAGTGGTGTCTAGATAGTTTTTCAGTGGTGTTTCTTTAGCCGAAGCCTTACAAATTAATACCCGAAATTGACAATTTTTTAACCCTTTTTTTTGGGTGTTTAAGATCTGCTGGATTCTACAAGGGAGTAAAGAGTGCTGGAGCGGCAGTAGCATGGGAAGCCAATTATATATGTTTACTTTTTAACTGTTTTTGGGTGTTTAAGGTATGTTTACAAATTAAACCCAACTTAAAAGAAGAAGAAGATGAAAACTGTTAAATTTCTTTTCTAATTTTGAAGTTGTAAATGTTGTGTGTGTAACATTGTTGTTTGAATTATAGATTGTGTTAGGAAGCTAATTAAATATGTTTCATGAATTTCTTTCATGTTTCTGTGATTTGGAAACTTCAAAAGCTTGACAAAAGGGTGGGTTAGTTTCACTTTTCTGCAAGTATGTTAAAGTTGGTGAGGTAGTATATCATAGTTCTCAACCATGGCCGGCTGAGCCCGAAATGCATTTCCGAGTTTGTTAAAAATACATTTGGCATATCATGTTATTCACCAATAATGATTTGGTTTAGCGTGACCGTGTTATGAGTTGTAGAAAAATTTGACCTTTTTCGATTTTAATACCTTTTTTTAAATGTCGTGTGACAACTTTCAAAAATCCAGGTATCCGTACAATTAATTAACCATGATTAGTGCTTAATGACTGTGCTGAATTACAATTAACTGGTTTCTGATTACTTCATCATACTTACATGTGCATCGCATATTGCATAATGTCACATCATTATTACATGCAAACCATATGACTAAATGGTCCTGAATGCATTCCTAAGTGTCGGGAATTAAAAGTGTCACAAAAGGGTACATAAAGAACACTAAACGGTATAGTTTAGCACTTTAACGAATCAGTATCTAACCGAACAACCGGACACTACCCGAAACATCAAAATTACACTAGAAGCATTGTTTTAACATTACTGAGCTAGTTATGATACCCGAACATCATAACACATCATACAAAATATCTAGTAACTAAACCACTAAACATATACTTGAAATCTAACCAAATTCTCAACCATCCATTACATCCCAACCCTATACCCCCCCCTCCTTGGGCGACGTTCACAAGGGTGTGGCCCACCCTTGATTTGTTTCCAATATTTTATTTGATCTTGTCTCTAAATTACAAGCATATTATCCAAGAGTTAACACTTAAGCATGGTTATAAGAAGAAGATGATGGACTAGAGCTCATAACTTACACCCACTCAAACACACACTTACTCTCCTCCCTCTCCTCTCCCATTCTCGGCCGAGATCACCCACAAGCACCACCACCATTGTCAAGCTTCCATCATCCAATCTCAAGTGTTACAAAGGTGTAAGAAGGTATACACGTAAGCTTGGAGCTCTTGGAGATTGAAGGACCTCTTTCATTTGCTTTTATCCATCACATTCATCATCTTCATCTTCTTGAGTTTCATCCCTAGCCTTGTGCTAGTAGTAAGGCTCTTATAATCCCTTGTTACTTCTTATTTAGTTGGTTAAAAGATAATGTATGTTTCTAATCTTGAAGAACATCAAAGAATAAGAACATAATCTCTAACATAAAGCTCACAAACATAAGAATATATGTTGTTTTGGTATATGTGTGATACTTGATGATTGATTCTTGTGTTTATGATGTTAAACATCATATGGAACTTACTAGATTGTGATTAAACACATGATATAGCAAGTTGAGGTGATGATCTTGTGAAAGACCAAGATGATCATACTTTATGTTACTCAGGAACTTGAAAGTAAAGATGATTTTATGTATGATGAGTTATGAAGCATGTTAGAAGTCTTGTATAAAAGTGATTTTAAACATAGTTTTCTTAAGTAACCAAGTTCATTTGCAAGATTCACATAATCATGGATTTTAAAGAAACTAACCATGTTTTTAGTGGTGAATCAAGTATAGAAATACAATGTTAACAAGAAAAATTCAAAAGAATGATTTTTAGAAAAAATCATCTTGTAAGTTGTAAAGGACTAAATCTTTCAAGAAAGGGGTTTACAAATAAATAACCAAACTTTAAAGGGTAACCAAGTTTACTAAACACACTAGTAAGTTACTACAAGTTTTTATAAAAGTTCAAGTTCATGTCGTTGTGTAAATTGCATGATTTTGGCAAGATTGGTAAGAAGATGTTGTTTGTTGATGATTGCAAATTGATTGTGATGATTTTAAAAGAAAATGATATGCTTTGAAAGCATGGAAACCTCCATTTTTAGGGGAAACTATGGCGAAATTTTCTAAAAATATAAACACTTAGAAAAATATTTTCAAACAAATATTTACAAGTATATTTTAACCATAAGTTTCCATATAAACTTTGCCATAATTTTTTCTACAAGAGTATAAATATTGGAGGTTGGTTTTTGTAAATAAAAATGACTAAATATGTATTTGAAAGATATATATATTTAGAAGACACATGTGTGTGATTATTTGTATACTTTGTGTATTAGTTATATTATTTTAGGACCTGAAATAATATAACTTAACAAAATACCAAGAAATTACAATCCAAAATATTACCAAAAATCTCAAGGAATAAATACACAAGTTACACATATCATATTGGGAAACCGAACGAAATAATGTAACTTACAAAATATTCCGGAAAATACATTTATAAATATATTTTTGGTAAATGATATTTTGGACACAAAGGATGAAAATATGATTTTTATTATTATCACAAAGTTATATCATATTTTGACAAGAAGAAAATATAAAATTTTTGGCGATTAAAAAATATATATTTTCTTAGATAAACTTGAAATACATTATTTTTGGATAAAAATAAGTTTATATATATTTTCTAAAGTTAGACTTGAAAATATATTATTTTGAAACTACAAATATTTTTGCCAAAAGGAAAAATTATAAATAATTTTTCTAAGTAATAATTCTTAAATATATATGTTTTGGGAAATATATATATATATATATATATATATATATATATTAGTGGACTTTTACTAGAAATAATATTCCGGAAAGTTTAACACAAAATTAAGTATAAGAATACTTAACGATTACAAGAAAATACGTATTTTCGTACGTATAAATCCACACCGGAATACGACACCAATACATGGCAAGTTATACAAATACTTGAGAAGTATTATTACAAAAATATTGTTTTAACAATAATTCCATAAACTAATTTAAGTTAAAATATTAATTATTTTAACAAATAGTTACATAACTTGGGATGATACCGAAGACATAAAGGAAACGTAACTCAAAAACGTAAATACTAAGACAAGGCACGACCCGTCCGTCTAATAGACATTAGTACATTATAGGTAGTCGTGTTTGCTGAAGGAACTTGAGTTACGATCATTGAAGACGCAAGACTGTGAGTTCATGACCCCCTTTTCTTTTAACCGTTTTCAGTTTTATAACTTCGGGGGTGGAATACATGTTACAAACTTTTTACAAACATTTTATGTGGCATGGTTAGCTAAGGAAGGGTACTGCTTGATCATGTGAGTGGTGGGTATGACACTTAAGGCCATTAATCCTCGTTGTAGGACCGAGGGACATGAGTGATAGATCTATTTGGGTGTAGCGAGCCCACACCCATGCGGACCAGGGTGGCCCATGTGGTGACTATGTCTTATTCCCGGAGATAAATTTGCTAGGTTTGAGTTTTCCTGCATCACTTCACACATACAATTGGCCTTGCAAACCATTGGTGATCTGTTTTTCCTTGTTGCTCTCATACCAGGATTTACATACATACAGACATACTGTAAAGGTTATTCATATACACAGAAAAACACATGAACTCGCTCAACTTTTGTTGATGTTTTTCAAATTACATGTATTTCAGGGAATTAAGTGGATCTGGCAGGTGTTTGCATGCTCCAAGCTGCGTTATGAATAAAAAGATGTCATCCGAAGTCATTAGGGTTTAGGAGATGTATCTTAATCCTGGATGAGATACATGGTTCTAAACTCGGTTTTATTTAAGGTCTTTTGTCGAGTCTCCGTGAACTCTTTAAAACATGTTGTGGTTTGTAATTTAAATTTGGAGTCTACGTTTCAGACAATTATGTTGTGATATTTTCAAACTTAAATTTATGGATGAACATCTAATGGTTTTATCATATAGTGTTGTTATAATTGAATGTAATGGTATTAAGAAAGTCACACCATAATCACGCTTCCGCAAAAGTCATGGTGTGACAGCTCGGTATCAGAGCTTCGATTGTAGCGAACTTGGATTCGTTCTCGAGTCTAGACTACAATCATTAGGGCTCTTACAAAAATGTTTTTACAACATGTTTTCATTGTATACACAAAACGCCCAGATCCAGGAGACAAACATTTTTACAAACAAAAGACACGAAACATAATTTATGTTTATGATTCAGTCTGAGAGACTGGGTAGTTCAGTTTGGGAAATTGGGAGTTTAAGTCTGAGAGACTAGGAGATTCAGTCTGAGAGACTGGGGAGTTTAGTCTGAGAGACTAAGTACTTAAGTCTGAGAGAGTGGGAGGCTTAGTCTTAGAGACTAGGTGGGTAGTCTGGGAAGACTAGGAAGAATATGTGATTACATTGTTATTGATTACATGCTTATTGATGATTGTTGATATATGTGCATATGTTGTGATTGTTTTGTTACAGACACTATGTCGTCTTCTGAGAGTGGACTATCTGATACTGTCGACCCTATGGTTATCATTTCGGACGATGAGATTGTCCCAGAGCCCGAGATTTTTACCTCCGACACTGAGAGTGATCCGGAGATGATGTCGGATGATGACGATGATTTCCAGCCTTTTGCATTACCTAATTTTGGCGACGATGTACCGTATGCTGATGGTTTACCCGACGAGGATCCCTTTCTTATTCCTATTCCTGACCAGGACCATCTCATCCTCGGACATCCCGATGGTGAGCATGTCATGGCTCTGATCCTCGCCCCTTTGCCTCTTGCGGATTTTCCTCTCGAGGATTTGCCTTTTGATGAGTTGTCAGATGATGATGTCGATCTTCTCATTGATGGTCCCCCTGAGGTTGCCCAGGGTGATGGAGTTCCAGCTGATGATGTCATTGTTGTTCCATTCATTGAGATTCCTATCGTTGAGATTTCATCCGATCATTCTGCTCCAGATTCTTTCGAGTCTGTGTCTTCTTCCACTTTGCATGCATTGGGATTGCAACGTTACCCCACTGATTCTGATACTGACACGGCCCTGTCTGTTGCACCTGTTATTCCACACGAGTTTGATCATGACGTTGAGCCTGGACATGAGATTGACTTTGTTCCCGACGATCAGCCTTTTGATGCACCCGCTGATCTTGAGCCGATACCTGCTGATCCTGAGCAGGTGCTTGCTCCAGAGCCGATGCCAGCACCCGAGCCTATACCTGCTCCTGATCCTCTGCCAGATCATGACCATGTACCTGTTGGCATACCTGCTGTTGCACCACTTGTACCCGATCCGATTCCTGCACCCGCTGATATGACAACCCTCAAAATTACATGTATCTGTACGATTCATTAATATTAATTAAAGTGCTTGATGATTATGCGGAATTACTTAACTGCCTTCTGATTTCTGTGACATACTTACATGTGCTTGTTAACATACTAGTCTTATGCAGAAAATTGAGTAAATGGTCCTGTATGCTTCCCTAAGTGTTGGGAATTAAAAGTGTACAAAAAGAAACATAAAAGACATTAAACGATATAACTTAGCACTTTAACGGAACGGTATCTAACCGAACAACCGGACCTTACACGTAACACTAAAATATTGCAAGAAACATTGTTTTTATTTTTCTGAGCCAGTTATGGTCCCCGAGCACTATAACACATTACATAATACATGTAACACACTACACATTAGACTTTACATCTTAACCCCTAAGTAATCACCTACTTACCATCTAAATTACATTTAACCCCCCCCCCCTCTTGTGGTAACCGTCCCCATGGGACCCATTACAAGATTTTTTTATAAATCTTGCAAATCCCCATGTGTTTACCTAGGAATGTGAAAGTTATGATTGCACTTGCACTCACCATTGACACTTACACTTAGCACCTTTATCTAATCACTTAGCTACCAAATAACTTTCACTTAACCCCCCCCCCCATTGCATGTAATCGGTCCTTATGTGCCCCCCCCCCCCCCCCCCACCATACGAATTCTTAATCTCAACCACAAGAATGGAATAAGTCTTCATTCCCCATGCAATCTCTAGTGAGATTATGATGTGATAATGTATGTACTATTGTTGACATATTAACCATAGGATAAAAAGGGACTTGATTATAAGAAGACCACTTAACCATCATCTTCAACTTATCAAAAACAATTCCTTTCCCCCTCTTAAAAGGCTACGACCGAAACCCCTTTGCCACCAGCATCAATTTTCGGTTCTTGTTCAAGTGTTCCAAGCTTACCTCAAGGTGTACCAAGGTGAATCACGAAGTGTGGAGCTCACGGATCGTCAAGGACCTCTCTCGTTTGCCTTTATCCACTCATTTTTCAAGCTTGCTGCTTCCCTAGCTTCAAAGCTAGTGGTAAGCTTCTTTGATCATCTGTTATTTTATATTTATGGTGGTTAATGATTATATTATGATGTAAATACAAGAACACTAAAAAGATCATGAACACAAACTTGAACATAAAGTTAACTTGATGATGAAATATTGTTAAAATGAAGAAGTAATGTATGTTATGAAGTTGTTTAGTCGTTAGTTGTGATGTTGATGAAATGTACTAAATGTACACTTGCTATAAAATATTTAAAGTCAATGTCTAGCAAGTATATATATAGGGATCTTACAAGATCCATGATAAACATGTTGATGAACTTGTTACACATGAAAAATGGACTCGTTAAAGTTGTTAAAATAATATGCCACAAGTTTTAATAAACTTTCGAGTTCATCAAAACATGACAAATGCATTTTATCGCATATGTTGATCTAGTAAAATTATTGTGGATGATTTGTTGGTGATTTCGAAAAGAAAATGATATGCTAATAAGCATGGATACCTCCATTTACAAAGGAAACTCTGGCGAAATTTTCTAAAAACTCCAACACTTAGAAAATATTTTTCTAAGCAAGCGTTACAAGTATATTTTATAACTTGTGTTTCGAATATAAACTTCGCCATAATTTTTGTAACAAAATACAAAGTGTTGGAGGTCGGTTTTGTAAATAAAAATGGGTAAATATATATTTAGAATATATATTTTATTCTAGGATGCTTGTGTGGATACTTGTTTATTTTGTGAGATAGTTATATTATTTTAGGGGAAAATAATGTAACTTAACAATATAACTTGACATTTGAATTGTGTGGTATGTGATAGAAGTAACGAGTAGATAAACCGTACGTAGGATACGTGTTATGCATGAGAAACTGATTGTTTTCTGTACCTCATTAGGACGTGCTTGATTTCCTGATTATTTGAGTAATTAATCTAACCGACCAAACCAAGGTGAGTTCACACTCTTTCTAAGGCATGGGATTCCCGGTGGTTAGGAATGGGTTAAAGAATTAAAACGGAATCTACATATCCACCTTAGGTAGGATATGTACGGCCATCCTCCTTGGGTAGGATGCCAATATTAATCCTGCGTATTCTGATTGGGTAGAATACGTACGTTCGTCCTCCTTGGGTAGGACAACAACCTTAAAACTTACTAGACAAAAACTCTATCATGAAGTCCCTCATTTTATATCGACTTAATCGCCGAGGCCGATGGCAAGCGGGTCATTAGTTAATAGCGCTATTAGGTTTAACAAACCTCACATCGTGCCGTTCGGACGGGCGTGTACTAATGGACTATGGCAAACTGTCAATGATGACAGAACATTGACGTAGGGCACAACAAAATTCATTAGTAGTCGATATCATAACGGTCTAGTAGTTCACATGGGGAAGCCCCCACTGATTATGGATATGGTTTGGGTAATAAAAGGAACTGGTTAAACATACTTTCAACTATGGGGTAACCCCCACGACAAATAAGCCAACGAAAGTCAAACCACGTTTTTCAGAAACAACTTAAAACTAATCAACCATCCGTGAACTCACTCAACTTTGTTGTTGACTCGTTGTTACGTGCCTTACAGGTCGCTAGATGCCTATGGAGCTTGCACGAGGAGAAGGTTGTTGTGGGATATGGATTGTTATGTCCCGTGCTTAATATTTAATCCATATGAACCTATTAAACTTACGTTTTGAACTTTAAACTTATGAACTATGGAACTTATGTTTTGGTTTCACGTTTTATGCTTCCGCTGTTTAAATATGAACTTGGTTAACTTAAAGTTGGTTACCGTCTTATGGTCACCAATTGTATTGAGGTTGGTTTTACTTACTTAATTACGTTGTTCAATATGATTGGTGGCTCGATCCTGGTCATGTCACGCCTCCAAGCGGTGATACTCCGCGTGTGGATTTTGGGGGTGTGACAGATTGGTATCATAGCCATTGGTTATAGTGAACTTGGTTTTAAAAAAAGGGAAAAGCTTTTTGACAAAACCAGACTATAACCTGTACAGTGCTCAACGATCCACAACGACGCTTCGCTCCACGTGCAAGACTCGACACAATAGGTGGTATGATTTATGTTATATTGTCGGTTAGATAGTTCACACTGTGCATTAATTAACTTGATAATTGCTATTTGAACCTTGTGTGATTACTCTCTACTATCGTCCCACACTTACGCACTTTCGCGACACTTTTCTCACTTACGTTGCTTCGTTATGAAGATCATGAACGGACGCGGAGGACGTATCAACCTAACTCAAGCCCAGCTGACGGCTCTAATCAACGAACGAGTTGCAGAGGCACTCGCAGCAGTTCCAGCAGGAGGTATAACCTGCCATTTTTACCTATCCTAGGATGTTTAGATCCTACTCTCGCAAACCAACTCTCGTGTTTAATCTTGTCTTTTCGTTCTCGAGCGACAGGTCAACATGCTCAGCCTCCTGTGTGCACGTTCAAAACATTCATGGATTGCCGACCTAGTACTTTCAGCGGCACAGAAGGAGCTGTAGTTCTTCTTCACTGGTTCGAGAAGCTTGAGTCTGTTTTCAAGATGTGTGAATGCCCTGAAGATCGTAGGGTGAAATATGCTACTGGAACACTCGAAGGTGTTGCGTTAACTTGGTGGAAAGCACAGGTTCAACTACTAGGGCTGGCGGTTGCTAATGCCACCCCATGGAACGGTTTCAAAGAACTGATTAAAGAAGAGTACTATAGTCGTGACGACATCCACAAGCTAGAGGTAGAATTTTTCAATCTGAAGATGACGGGGTCTGAAATCGAGGCATACACAAAGAGGTCGAACGAATTAGCTATCCTGTGTCCTACTATGGTGGATCCTCCTATCAAGCGTATCGAGCTGTACCTTAAGGGTTTGGTGCCAGAAATTCAAAGCCACGTGACCTCAGCTAATCTTGGCACCATTCAGCAAATCATCAAGTTGGCTCATCGTCTCACTGATCAGGCAGTTGAGCAGAACAAGCTGC
The DNA here is from genome assembly GCA_030545235.1 of Helianthus tuberosus. Classification (NCBI taxonomy): domain Eukaryota; kingdom Viridiplantae; phylum Streptophyta; class Magnoliopsida; order Asterales; family Asteraceae; genus Helianthus; species Helianthus tuberosus. Next base: position 6,026,490 of record JARYGA010056639.1, read on the forward strand.
CCAAGCGTATTAGCGCTACTACTACTGATGCTCCCAGTTATAGCAAGCGCAAGTGGGATGGAAATTCGGGCAAGGGTTCTACTTCAGTTCAGTCTCAGCAGCGAAAGACTGATGACTACCAGAGTCCTGGTCAGCAATCTTCTGGTAGGGTGGATACCGAGGGAACCACCCCAAGTGCAACCGGTGCAACAAGCATCATAGCGGGCACTGTCACAAGGGTTGTTGTCTGAGGTGTAACAAGTTTAGTCATGAAACAAAGGATTGCAGGGGCGCACGACCAGCAAATCAGAATCAACAACAACAACAACAAGCTCCACAGAACCACCTGCAGCAGCAGCAGCAGGGCAATAAAGGATGCTTTCAGTGTGGCGCTGAAGGCCACTTTAAGAGGAACTGTCCTCAGCTGAACCAGAATCAGAACAACAACAACCAAGGAAACGGGAACAACAATGGAGGCAACAATGGAGGCAACAACGGGGGTAACAATAATGGCAATGGTGCCAGGGGACGTGTGTTCGTGCTGGGTCAGGGTGATGCAAGGAACGATCCCAACGTTGTGATGGGTAAGTTTCTTCTGGATGACTTCTTTGTTACTGTTTTATTTGATTCGGGTGCCGATACTAGTTATGTGTCCTTAAAAGCTAGCCAAATGCTTAAGCGCACTCTAATACTTTTGAACACCAAACACACGGTAGAACTAGCAAACGGTAAAAGTCTTGAAGCCACACACATAGTTAAAGGTTGTAACCTCGTCTTAGCTGGTCAAACTTTCTCTATCGATCTTATTCCTATCACACTTGGTAGTTTCGACGTCGTTATTGGGATGGATTGGCTATCTCATCATCAAGCGGAGATTATTTGCAAGGAGAAAATCGTCCGCATTCCTCGTTCTGGTAAAGAACCCCTCGTGATTCATGGCGACAAGAGTGGTGTTGTTGTAGGCATTATCTCTTTCCTTAAGGCCCAGAAGTGTTTGCGAAAGGGCCACACTGCCATTCTAGCACTCGTTACCGACACATCAATGGAAGAGAAGAGAACTGAGGACATTCCTATTGTGCGCGATTTTCCTGAGGTATTTCCTGAGGAATTGCCTGGTCTTCCGCCTCATCGTCAAGTTGAGTTTCAAATCGAGCTAGCTCCTGGAGCAGCACCAATAGCTCGTGCACCTTATCGACTAGCTCCGTCAGAACTTGAAGAACTGTCCACGCAATTACAAGAACTCTTGGAAAAGGGTTTTATACGTCCTAGCTCTTCGCCCTGTGGAGCTCCAGTCTTGTTTGTGAAGAAGATGGAAGGTACTTTCAGAATGTGTATTGACTATCGCGAACTTAACAAGGTGACCGTGAAAAATCGTTATCCTCTTCCACGTATTGACGACTTGTTCGACCAGTTGCAAGGGTCGAGCTATTACTCTAAGATTGATTTGAGATCGGGATACCATCAGCTGAGAGTCCGAGAGGAGGACATCTCCAGAATAGCATTCAGAACTCCTACGTCCATTACGAGTTTCTGGTCATGCCTTTCGGGTTGACGAATGCACCAGTGGTCTTCATGGATCTCATGAACCGAGTATGCAAACCCTACCTGGATAAGTTCGTTATTGTTTTCATCGACGACATCCTGATCTATTCTAAGAGTCAGGAGGAACACGAGCAGCATCTACGACTTATGCTGGAACTTCATCGAGCAGCGCAACTGTATGCCAAGTTTTCGAAATGCGACTTTTGGCTTCGTTAAGTACATTTCCTGAGCCACGTGGTAAACAAGGATGGGATTCATGTTAATCCATCCAAGGTTGACTCAATCAAGAACTGGCCTGCACCCCGTACACCAACAGAAATCCGCCAATTCTTGGGTTTGGCAGGATATTACAGAAGGTTTATAAAGGATTTCTCAAAGATTGCGCAACCTCTCACTTCACTGACTCAGAAGGGTGTCACCTATCGTTGGGGTGATGCACAGGAATCTGCTTTTCAACACCTAAAAGATAGACTTTGTAGCGCGCCTATCCTCTCATTGCCTGAAGGCACAGATGACTTTGTGGTTTATTGTGACGCTTCCATCCAAGGACTTGGTTGCGTGTTGATGCAACGTGACAAGGTCATTGCCTACGCATCGCGCCAACTTAAAGTTCATGAAAGGAACTACACTACGCATGACCTGGAATTGGGAGCAGTTGTTTTCGCACTTAAGATATGGAGACATTACCTGTACGGTACCAAGTGCACCATTTACACCGATCACAGGAGTCTCGGGCATATCTTCAAGCAAAAGGAGTTAAACATGCGACAACGCCGATGGGTCGAACTCTTGAATGATTATGAATGTGCGATCAAGTACCATCCGGGCAAAGCCAATGTTGTGGCCGACGCCCTCAGTCGAAAGGATACTATACCTAAGCGTGTACGTGCGTTACAGCTTACCATTCACTCTAACCTTCCTGCTCAAATTCGTGATGCTCAGGTTGAAGCATTAAAAGCAGAAAACATCAGGGTTGAGTCCTTACGAGGATCAAGGAAACGGTTAGTGCAAAAGGAAGATGGCGCCTACTATGTAAACGGGCGCATCTGGGTTCCACTTTATGGAAACTTACGCGAGCTTGTGATGGATGAAGCACATAAGTCTCGTTATTCAGTACATCCTGGTTCGGATAAGATGTACCATGACCTAAAGACTACATACCGGTGGCCTAGCATGAAAGCCCACATAGCAACCTAAGTCAATAAATGCTTGACTTGTGCTAGGGTCAAGGTCGAGTACCAGAAACCATCAGGCCTACTTCAATAACCAGAGATCCTAAAATGGAAATGGGAGAAAATTTCCATGGATTTCGTTACTGGCCTGCCGAGATCTCAACGCGGAAATGACACTATTTGGGTGATAGTGGATCGATTGACTAAGTCTGCACACTTCTTGGCTATCAAGGAAACCGACAAGTTTTCTACTCTAGTAGACATCTACCTAAAGGAAGTAGTATCAAGGCACGGAGTGCCAACCTCCATCATTTCGGATCGTGACTCACGTTTTACATCGGAATTGTGGCAAGTTATGCACAAGTCTTTTGGCTCTCGACTAGACATGAGCACGGCATATCATCCACAGACGGATGGGCAATCTGAACGCACCATCCAAACCCTTGAAGACATGCTTAGGGCATGTGTAGTCGACTTTGGTAATGGCTGGGAAAAACACCTCCCGTTAGTGGAGTTTTCGTATAACAACAGTTACCACACCAGTATCCAGGCCGCTCCGTTTGAGGCATTATACGAACGGAAGTGCCGATCACCTCTTTGTTGGGCAGAAATTGGTGACAGCCAAATCACAGGCCCAGAACTTGTAGTAGATACAACTGAGAGGATTGCTCAGATACGACAACGAATGGCGGCAGCTCGGGACCGTCAGAAAAACTATGCGAATAAGCGAAGGAAACCACTCGAGTTCCAGGTTGGGGATCGAGTGCTACTCAAAGTCTCACCTTGGAAAGGTGTAGTTCATTTTGGCAAACGAGGCAAACTCAATCCGCGCTATGTTGGACCGTTCGAAATCATTGAGAAAATTGGCAAAGTCGCTTACAGGCTGAATCTACCTGAAGAACTCAGCGGAGTTCACAACGTATTCCACGTGTCAAATCTGAAAAAGTGTATGTCAGATAAGACCCTCATAGTTCCCTTAAAGGAGCTCACTATCGACGACCAGTTGCGATTCGTCGAGGAACCAGTAGAGATTACTGATCGAGATGTTAAGATTCTCAAGCGTACCAGAATACCTCTCGTTCGAGTTCGTTGGAATTCCCGTCGTGGCCCAGAGTATACCTGGGAACGAGAAGACCAAATGAAACTCAAGTATCCCCAGCTGTTTAAGAAAAGTGTAACCACTACTGAGACTGAAGCTACTGCAGAATTTCGGGACGAAATTCCAAACCAACAGGGGGATGATGTGACACCCCAGGAAAACCAGGAAACCAACGCAACTTAACTAGCTTCCTCAGTAACCAGGTTCTAAATTTCGGGATGAAATTCTCTTAACAGTGGGAGAATGTGACAACCCTCAAAATTACATGTATCTGTACGATCTATTAATATTAATTAAAGTGCTTGATGACTGTGCTGAATTACTTAACTGCCTTCTGATTTCTGTGACATACTTACATGTGCTTGTTAACATACTAGTCTTATGCAGAAAATTGACTAAATGGTCCTGTATGCTTCCCTAAGTGTTGGGAATTAAATGTGTTACAAAAAGAAACATAAAAGACACTAAATGATATAACTTAGCACTTTAACGGAACGGTATCTAACCGAACAACCAGACATTACCCGGAACACTAAAATATTGCAAGAAACATTGTTTTTATTTTTCTGAGCTAGTTATGGTCCCCGAGCACTATAACACATTACATAATACATGTAACACACTACACATTAGACTTTACATCTTAACCCCTAAGTAATCACCTACTTACCATCTAAATTACATTTAACCCCCCCCCCCTCTTGTGGTAACCGTCCCCATGGGACCCATTACAAGATTTTTTTATAAATCTTGCAAATCCCCATGTGTTTACCTAGGAATGTGAAAGTTATGATTGCACTTGCACTCACCATTGACACTTACACTTAGCACCTTTATCTAATCAATTAGCTACCAAATAACTTTCACTTAACCCCCCCCCCCCCCCCCCACCATACAAATTCTTAATCTCAACCACAAGAATGGAATAAGTCTTCATTCCCCATGCAATCTCTAGTGAGATTATGATGTGATAATGTATGTACTATTGTTGACATATTAACCATAGGATAAAAGGGACTTGATTATAAGAAGACCACTTAACCATCATCTGCAACTTATCAAAAACAATTCCTTTCCCCCTCTTAAAAGGCTACGGCCGAAACCCCTTTGCCACCACCATCAATTTTCGGTTCTTGTTCAAGTGTTCCAAGCTTACTTCAAGGTGTACCAAGGTGAATCACGAAGTGTGGAGCTCACGGATCGTCAAGGACCTCTCTCATTTGCCTTTATCCACTCATTTTTCAAGCTTGCTGCTTCCCTAGCTTCAAAGCTAGTGGTAAGCTTCTTTGATCATCTTTTATTTTATATTTATGGTGGTTAATGATTATATTATGATGTAAATACAAGAACACTAAAAAGATCATGAACACAAACTTGAACATAAAGTTAACTTGATGATGAAATATTGTTAAAATGAAGAAGTAATGTATGTTATGAAGTTGTTTAGTCGTTAGTTGTGATGTTGATGAAATGTACTAAATGTACACTTGCTAGAAAATATTTAAAGTCAATGTCTAGCAAGTATATATATAAGGATCTTACAAGATCCATGATAAACATGTTGATGAACTTGTTACACATAAAAAATGGACTCGTTAAAGTTGTTAAAATAATATGCCACAAGTTTTAATAAACTTTCGAGTTCATCAAAACATGACAAATGCATTTTATCGCATATGTTGGTCTAGTAAAATTATTGTGGATGATTTGTTGATGATTTCGAAAAGAAAATGATATGCTAATAAGCATGGATACCTCCATTTACATAGGAAACTCTAGCAAAATTTTCTAAAAACTCCAACACTTAGAAAATATTTTTCTAAGCAAGCGTTACAAGTATATTTTATAACTTGTGTTTCGAATATAAACGTCGCCATAATTTTTGTAACAAAATACAAAGTGTCGGAGGTCGGTTTTGTAAATAAAAATGGGTAAATATATATTTAGAATATATATTTTATTCTAGGACGCTTGTGTGGATACTTGTTTATTTTGTGAGATAGTTATATTATTTTAGGGGAAAATAATGTAACTTAACAATATAACTTGACATTTGAATTGTGTGGTATGTGATAGAAGTAACGAGTAGATAAACCGTACGTAGGATACGTGTTATGCATGAGAAACTGATTGTTATATGTACCTCATTAGGACTTGCTTGATTTCCTGATTATTTGAGTAATTAATCTAACCGACCAAACCAAGGTGAGTTCACACTCTTTCTAAGGCATGGGATTCCCGGTGGTTGGGAATGGGTTAAAGAATTAAAACGGAATCTACATATCCACCTTAGGTAGGATATGTACGGCCATCCTCCTTGGGTAGGATGCCAATATTAATCCTGGGTATTCTCATTGGGAAGAATACGTACGTTCGTCCTCCTTGGGTAGGACAACAACCTTAAAACTTACTAGACAAAAACTCTATCATTAAGTCCCTCATTTTATATTGACTTAATCGCCGAGGCCGCCAGGCGAGCCACTCATATGGTTTCCGCCGAACATCATGCCAGCCTCTGATCCATACCATCCCTCCCACTTTATTGGCTACACTAGGGATGAGCTACTCCTGTCCTTGCAGCTTTAGCAGGAGATTCTGTGTCGTAGAGTTATGGAGCTTGAGAGGATTCCACGTCCTCCGCCTTGTTCATGTCAGTCACCTTTTACGACTCCACCTGCTCCTCTTTTCCTTATCTGGATATTGACGTTTGATTTCTCACCATGGAGCAGCAGATCAGTTATCTGTTGCGTCGTGTTTATGCTCTTGAGGAGGAGTTAGCGCATGTGCGCAGCTTGCTTTTCGTTCCTCCACCTCTTCCTCCTCCACCATCAGTATAGCCGGTTTTTGGTTTTACGCAGGTAGCTTACTTTGGATGAGAGTGTCGCTATTGAGCCAAGCTTACAAGCCCTTTTGAAGACCACTTTTTGATTTTATGACTGTTGTAGACTGATAAACATTTTGGACAAGGGTGATGTGACCTTGTAGTCCCTTTTGATGTGATACATTTGTAGAACATGTAACTGTATTTGTGGTCAATGATTTATGAAAGCTCAATCGCAATATTCTCATTATATACATTCTTGAATTATACATTGGTGATATGAATGTGATGTTATGTGCTTACTTGCGTTGATAAATGTTATTACATACACGTACTACATGCTTATATACATAAGACCTGACCTATACAATCTTCTTTTAGAAGATGCCTCCACGAAGAAACAACCAGTTGCCCACAACAGAGGCGGAACTGCAAGAATGAATTTCACAAGCTATCGCACAACACGAGGCCTTGCGCACTGAAAACAGCGGAGGTACCTCGGGAAGTAACCCACATCACGGAAATGTTTAAGTCACTAAAGACACATTACGATACGTTTGGACATTCCGTGTGCTTTTACTAATGCTTTCTGTGAATGATGTTGCATGCACAGGCTGTACTTACAAGCAGTTCCTTGACTGCAAGCCTCTGAATTTCGACGGCACCGGGGGTGCTGTAGCTTTCGTTAGATGGGCGGAGAAAACCGATTCTGTACTGAGAATGAGCAAGTGTGCGCCGGAGCACCAGGTCACCTACATTTCTGGACTATTCTTGGACGGAGCTCTATCATGGTGGAACCTTCAGGTTCAAACTCTAGGAGAGGCAGCAGCATACGCTTTGACTTGGAATGAAATGAAGGAACTTATGCGCAAGAAGTACTGTTCAAGGGCTGAGATTCAAAAATTGGAAACAGAGTTTTGGAACCTCAAGATGGATGGTCCAAAGATTGCTGATTATGTGCAGAGATTTCACGACCTATCTCGCGTTGTACCTTACATGGTTAATCCGGAGTTCAACCGCATTGAGCGTTTTATTTTGGGATTGGCACCCTAAATCATGAGCATGGTGACGACATCGAAACCTCCAACGATCACTGGGGCCATTGATCTGAGTGTGGCACTAACTAAAGAAGCGATCAGGTTGAACAAGTTCTCGATCTCTGACCAAAAGAAGAAGGAGACTCACATTGAGTCGTCAGGTGAGAACAAAAGGAAGTTCTCAAATTTCAAGAAGGGGACCAACAGTGCCAGCAAGCGTAAAGATACGAACCCACCGGCCGAAGTCAAGACTGGTGTTGAAAACAAAGGAAAAGGATATATGGGCACTCTGCCCAAATGTGATGTGTGCCAGTACCATCATGCCGGCCAGTGCAGGGTTAGGAAATGTGAGTCTTGTGGAAAGAATGGGCATTCGAAGGAGACGTGTTGGGCTGGTACTGGTCGTGGTAATGGTGGTCAGAAAGGTAATGGCAACGGGAATGGAAACAGTAACCGTGGTGGAAAAGGGTATGGAAACCGCAACCAAGGAGGAAATGGCGGTAACGGAAACCGTGGTGGTTATGGAAACCATGGAGCAAACAACAATCAGGGTGGAAATGGAAATGGGAATGTCGGGGATCAGGTTGCTTTAAATGTGGAGATGTTGGGCATTTCAAGCGTGATTGCCCGAGAATCAACCAAGCTAAGGGAAGAGTTTTTAACATCAGAGCTAAAGGAAACTCGTCAGGATCCGAACATAGTCACTGGTACGTTCCCTATAAACCAACACTTTGCATCTGTGCTATTTGATACTGGTGCCGATTCTAGCTTCGTTTCCCTAGAATTTAAGAATATACTTGGGTTAGTTGCCGATAAGCTAGATATTCCATACTCGATAGAACTAGCTAATGGAAAGCTAGTAGAAGCAAATAAAGTAATTAGAGGCTGTGTAATAGAACTCGGGGAGCATGAGTTTACGCTTGATCTTCTGCCAGTCGAGTTGGGAAGCTTTGATGTGGTAGTTGGAATGGATTGGTTGTCGAGCAACCGAGCTGAGATCGTATGTCACGAGAAGATCATTCGCATCCCGATGGTGAATGGATAGACGATTGTAGTGCATGGAGAGAAGCATGATACGCCTCTAAGGATCATCAGCTGTTTGAAAGCCCGAAGATGTTTGCAGAAAGGATGTGTTGCCTTCTGGGCACACGTTATGGACAAGGAAGCCGCTGAGCCGAAGCTGGAAGATATCCCAGTTGTGAGGGAATATCCTGAAGTCTTCCCTGAAGACTTGTCAGGATTGCCGCCACAGTGACAAGTTGAATTCCATATTGACTTAGTTCCAAGTGCCGCACCTGTAGCTAAGGCACCCTATTGACTTGCGCATTCCGAAATGCAAGAGCTGTCGACGCAGCTTCAGGAGTTGTTAGACAAGGGATTCATTAGACCAAGCTTCTCGCCTTGGGGAGCTCCAGTGCTGTTTGTCAAGAAGAAAGACAGTAGCTTTCGCATGTGCATCGACTACCGAGAGCTAAACAAGTTGACCATTAAGAATCGGTATCCTTTGCCGAGGATTGATGACCTGTTCGATCAACTACAAGGTTCGAGTTTCTACTCCAAGATCGATCTTCGATTAGGGTATCACCAGTTGCGAATACAAGAAGAAAGCATACCAAAGACTGCCTTTAGGACTCGATATGGACATTATGAGTTCCTAGTAATGTTGTTTGGTCTGACGAACGCGCCAGCAGTGTTTATGGATTTGATGAATAGAGTCTGCAAGCCATATCTCGATAAATTTGTGATTGTGTTTATCGACGATATTTTGATTTATTCAAGGAAGAATGAAGAGCATGAACAACACCTAAGAGTTATTTTAGAGCTGCTCAAGAAGGAAAAACTGTATGCTAAGTTCTCGAAGTGCGAGTTCTGGTTGCGTGAAGTACAATTCCTCGGTCACGTAGTAAACGAAAATGGAATTCATGTGGATCCCACCAATATCGAGGCAATCAAGAATTGAAAAAACTCCGAAGACGCCAACCGAGATCCGTCAGTTCCTAGGTTTGGCAGGGTACTATTGCCGATTTATTGAGGATTTTTCTAAAATCGCTCAACCATTGACCTCCCTTACCCAGAAAGATAAGAAGTATGAATGGGGAGACAAGCAAGAAGAAGCATTTTAGTTGTTAAAGAACAAGCTTTGCGATGCACCCATCTTATCCCTACCCGAAGGCACCGACGACTTCGTGGTATATTGTGACGCTTCGCGTCAGGGATTAGGCTACGTGCTGATGCAGCGACAGAAGGTTATCGCTTATGCTTCGCGCCAGTTAAAGGTTCATGAGAAGAACTACACCACACATGATTTGGAATTAGGCGCAATGGTGTTTACATTAAAGATTTGGTGACATTACCTGTATGGCACCCGATGCACAATCTTCACTGATTATAAGAGCTTACAGCATATATTCGATCAGAAAGAGCTTAACATGAGACAGCGACGATGGGTTGAGTTGTTAAATGATTATGATTGTGAAATCAAGTATCACCCAGGAAAGGTGAATGTCGTAGCAGACGCCTTAAGTCTAAAAGAGAGGATTAAGCCCGTAAGGGTTAGGGCCTTGGAAATGATTATACAGACAGACCTCTCATTACGCATTCGTGTTGTGCAGAGAGAAGCTCTTAAGAAGGAGAATCTTGTGAATGAATATCTCTGTGGGATAGAGAAACAGTTGGTACCCAACGAGGAGGGAACATTGTGTTTTATAGGAAGAATTTGGGTTCCCCTCTTTGGTGGTCTAAGAGACGTGATTTTTGATGAAGCACATAAATTGAGGTACTCGATCCACCCAGGATCGGACAAGATGTACTAGGATTTGAAGGATTTCTATTGGTGGCCAAGATTGAAAGGCGATGTTGCAACTTATGTCGGAAAGTGCTTAACCTGTGCTAAGGTAAAAGCCGAGTATCAGAAGCCTTCAGGTCTCCTACAGCAACCTGAGATACCCATGTGGAAATGGGAGCAGATTTCAATGGATTTTATAACGAAGTTACCAAAGACACCCAGAGGTTATGATACGATTTGGGTAATCATGGACCGTTTGACAAAATCTGCACACTTTTTACCGATCAGAGAGAAGGATAACACTAGTAAGCTAGTCGAGCTGTACCTCAGAGAGATAGTTCCACGACATGGAGTACCTCTCTCGATTATTTCCGATAAAGACGGAAGATTTGTGTCAAGGCTTTGGCAATCCTTCCATGAAGCCTTTGGTTCTCAGTTGAATCTGAGTACTGCGACTATCAACCCTGATTTGAGCCCTGGGCCATTTATCATCATCTTCAGTCATAATCGATGTCTAACGATTAAAGATTCGACCGCGGCTCTGGAGGTAACGAAAAACCCTACAATAACTCTTCCTATTAAACTTTTCTATGAAATGATGATTACACGTGGGTTATATGTGTTCAGATTATGTTGTTTTCCATCTTTTTCTATGAAACGATCAAAGATTTGACAACTCATATGATTTTATACGGCCCATATGACACGTTAGTGGTGACTAGATAGTTTTTCAGTGGTGTTTCTTTAGCCGAAGCCTTACAAATTAATACCCAAAATTGACAATTTTTAACCTTTTTTTTGGGTGTTTAAGATCTGTTGGATTCTACAAGGGAGTATAGAGTGCTGGAGCGGCAGTAGCATGGGAAGCCAATTATATATGTTTACTTTTTAACTGTTTTTGGGTGTTTAAGATATGTTTACAAATTAAACCCAACTTAAAAGAAGAAGAAGATGAAAACTGTTAAATTTCTTTTCTAATTTTTGAAGTTGTAAATGTTGTGTGTGCAACATTGTTGTTTGAATTGTAGATTGTGTTGGGAAGCTAATTAAATATGTTTCATGATTTCTTTCATGTTTCTGTGATTTGGAAACTTCAAAAGCTTGACAAAAAGGTGAGTTAGTTTCACTTTTCTGCAAGTATGTTGAAGTTGGTGAGGTAGTATATCATAGTTCTCAACCATGGTCGGCTGAGCCAGAAATGCATTTCCGAGTTTGTTAAAAATACATTTGGCATATCATGTTATTCACCAATAATGATTTGGTTTAGCGTGACCGTGTTATGAGTTGTCGAAAAATTTGACGTTTTTTCGATTTTATTACCTTTTTTTTAAATGTTGTGTGACAACTGTCAAAAATCCAGGTATCCGTACAATTAATTAACCATGATTAGTGCTTAATGACTGTGCTAAATTACAATTAACTGATTTCTGATTACTGCATCATACTTATATGTGCATCGCATATTGCATAATGTCACATCATTATTACATGCAAACCATATTGACATAAATGATGCACAAAGCACAGTTAGCACAGTTAGCGGATAAATCAGAAAATGTTGACAGAACTCAGCACATAGACAGACAATACAATGAGACACAGAATGAGCCAGAAACCAAGTATTACACTAGTATAATGTGTAGGAAAGTGAGGATCACTAAACTGCCTTTCTAGTGATAGTTAAAGTGCCGGAAAGTGCCTAAAACTCACCCAAAGTGCTGAATTCGGCATAATTCAGCAAAAATTAGCATTTTAACAAGCTAGTAACATGCAAAAATATGACTAAATAGTCCTGAATGCTTTCCTAAGTGTCGGGAATTAAAAGTGTCACAAAAGGGTACATAAAGAACACTAAACGGTATAGTTTAGCACTTTAACGAATCAGTATCTAACCGAACAACCGGACACTACCCGAAACATCAAAATTACACTAGAAGCATTGTTTTAACATTACTGAGCTAGTTATGATCCCCGAACATCATAACACATCATACAAAATATCTAGTAACTAAAACACTAAACATATACTTGAAATCTAACCAAATTCTCAACCATCCATTACATCCCAACCCTATACCCCCCCCCCCCTGGGCGACGGTCACAAGGGTGTGGCCCACCCTTGATTTGTTTCCAATATTTTATTAGATCTTGTCTCTAAATTACAAGCATATTATCCAAGAGTTAACACTTAAGCATGGTTATAAGAAGAAGATGATGGACTAGAGCTCATAACTTACACCCACTCAAACACACACTTACTCTCATCCCTCTCCTCTCCCATTCTCGGCCGAGATCACCCACAAACACCACCATCATTGTCAAGCTTCCATCATCCAATCTCAAGTGTTACAAGGTGTAAGAAGGTATACAAGTAAGCTTGGAGCTCTTGGAGATTGAAGGACCTCTTTCATTTGCTTTTATCCATCACATTCATCATCTTCATCTTCGTGAGTTTCATCCCTAGCCTTGTGCTAGTAGTAAGGCTCTTATAATCCCTTGTTACTTCTTATTTAGTTGGTTAAAAGATAATGTATGTTGCTAATCTTGAAGAACAGCAAAGAATAAGAACATAATCTCTAACATAAAGCTCACTAACATAAGAATATATGTTGTTTTGGTATATGTGTGATACTTGATGATTGATTCTTGTGTTTATGATGTTAAACATCACATGGAACTTACTAGATTGTGATTAAACACATGATCTAGCAAGTTGAGGTAATGATCTTGTAAAAGACCAAGATGATCATACTTTATGTTTCTCATGAACTTGAAAGTAAAGATGATTTTATGTATGATGAGTTATGAAGCATGTTAGAAGTCTTGTATAAAAGTGATTTTAAACATAGTTTTCTTAAGTAACCAAGTTCATTTGCAAGAGTCACATAATCATGGATTTTAAAGAAACTAACCATGTTTTTAGTGGTGAATCAAGTATAGAAATACAATGTTAACAAGAAAAATTCAAAAGAATGATTTTTAGAAAAATCATCTTGTAAGTTGTAAAGGACTAAATCTTTCAAGAAAGGGGTTTACAAATAAATAACCAAACTTTAAAGGGTAACCAAGTTTACTAAACACACTAGTAAGTTATTACAAGTTTTTATAAAAGTTCAAGTTCATGTTGTTTTGTAAATTGCATGATTTTGGCAAGATTGGTAAGAAGATGTTGTTTGTTGATGATTGTAAATTGATTGTGATGATTTTAAAAGAAAATGATATGCTTTGAAAGCATGGAAACCTCCATTTTTAGGGGAAACTATGGCGAAATTTTCTAAAAATACAAACACTTAGAAAAATATTTTCAAACAAATATTTACAAGTGTATTTTAACCATGAGTTTCCATATAAACTTTGCCATAATTTTTGCTACAAGAGTATAAATATTGGAGGTTGGTTTTTGTAAATAAAAATGACTAAATATGTATTTGAAAGATATATATATATATATATATATATATATATATATATATATATATATATATATATATTTAGAAGACACATGTGTGTGATTATTTGTATACTTTGTGTATTAGTTATATTATTTTTGAACCTGAAAACAAAATACCAAGAAATTACAATCCAAAATATTCCCAAAAATCTCAAGGAATAAATACACAAGTTACACACATCATATTGGGAAACCGAACGAAAGAATGTAACTTACAAAATATTCCGGAAAATACATTTATAAATATATTTTTGGTAAATGATATTTTGGACACAAAGGATGAAAATATGATTTTTATGATTATCACAAAGTTATATCATATTTTGACAAGAAGGAAATATAAAATTTTTGGCGATTAAAATATATATATTTTCTTGGATAACTTTGAAATACATTATTTTTGGATAAAAATAAGTTTATATATATTTTCTAAAGTTAGACTTGAAAATATATTATTTTGGAACTACAAATATTTTTGCCAAAAGGAAAAATTATAAATAATTTTTCTAAGTAATAATTCTTAAATATATATGTTTTGGGAAATATATATATATATATATATATATATATATATTAGTGGATTTTTATTAGAAATAATATTCCGGAAAGTTTAACACAAAATTAAGTATAAGAATACTTAACGATTACAAGAAAATACGTATTTGCGTACGTATAAATCCACACCGGAATACGACACCAATCCATGGCAAGTTATACAAATACTTGAGAAGTATTATTACAAAAATATTGTTTTAACAATAATTCCATAAACTAATTTAAGATAAAATATTAATTATTTTAACAAATAGTTACATAACTTGGGATGATACCGAAGACATAAAAGAAACGTAACTCAAAAACGTAAATACTAAGATAAGGCACGACCCGTCCGTCTAGTAGACATTAGTACATTGTAGGTAGTCGTGTTTGCTTAAGGAACTTGAGTTACGATCTTTGAAGACGCAAGACTGTGAGTTCATGACCCCCTTTTCTTTTAACCGTTTTTAGTTTTATAACTTCGGGTTGGAATACATGTTACAAACTGTTTACGAACATTTTATGTGGTATGATTAGCTAAGGAAGGGTACTGCTTGATCATGTGAGTGGTGGGTATGACACTTAACGCCATTAATCCTCTTTGTAGGACCGAGGGACATGAGTGATAGATCTATTTGGGTGTAGCAAGCCCACACCCATGCGGACCAGGGTGGCCCATGTGGTGACTATGTCTTATTCCCGGAGACAAATTTGCTAGGTTTGAGTTTTCCTGCATCACTTCACACATACCATTGGCCTTGCAAACCATTGGTGACCTGTTTTTCCTTGTTGCTCTCATACTAGGATTTACATACATATAGACATACTGTAAAGGTTATTCATATACACAGACAAACACATGAACACGCTCAACTTTTGTTGATGTTTTCAAATTACATGTATTTCAGGGAATTAAGTGGATCTGGCGGGTGTTTGCATGTTCCAAGCTGCGTTATGAATAAAAAGATGTCATCCGAAGTCATTAGGGTTTAGGAGATGTATCTTAATCCTGGACGAGATACATTGTTCTAAACTCGGTTTTATTTAAGGTCTTTTGTCGAGTCTCCGTGAACTCTTTAAAACATGTTGTGGTTTGTAATTTAAATTTGGAGTCTACGTTTCAGACAATTATGTTGTGATATTTTCAAACTTAAATTTATGGATGAACATCTAATGGTTTTATCATATAGTGTTGTTATAATTGAATGGAATGGTATTAAGAAAGTCACACCATAATCACGCTTCCGCAAAAGTCAGGGTGTGACATGTACATTTTCTAGATCCGCAACTCGTAAAACGTACATGTTATCACACCAAAACGATTCGGTTGAGCGTGTAAAACATACATGTTATCAAACTAAGAACGATTTGGTTGTGTGCGCCGCAATGCGGCACTGTATTTAAAGCTAGTTTTCATAAAAGATCTAGATAATCTCCAATACAATCAAACCCTATAGTGGATGGGTATCATATTCGCGTAGATTTGATTTATTTTTTATGTATCTGATTGCTATATTTTAAATTGTAACACCGTATGCAAATCATACATCTGTCGTGGATATGAGAGAATTGGGGTTTATAATGAATAACAGTTCTCAAAGGTAGAGTAGTACTATGATGGGTGACCTCTTAAGACATCTCCACTTGGGTAACCGAAAACAAATATGTGAGCATCTTGTAAGGAAAAGTGAATAATTAATGTAGGTTACTATGAGAGTTTGGATGAAACAAATGGTATCAAAGTCACTCGTGTGTCACTTGGGATGGTGGGGAAACCTCATCGAGGATGATGGGGTGTTAAGGGGATACTTTAACAAAATCCCACATCATGGTGGGGTAAACATCATTGAGTACGCTGAGTCCATAAGGGGTGACTGTAACACTCTAGGAAAATTTCACATTGGTCGTGGACAAACGAGATGTTGGCTTCATAACCAATACCAGACCTTAAATATCACCAATGCGTTTAGGGTGTAATGGTTAAGGATGATGGGGAAAACTTCACAACAAAGCGTAATCAAGTAGTACTATAATGGGTGATCTCCTCAGAAGTCTCCACTCGAACAACCCAAAACAAATCCATAGACTCTTTATGGGCAAATCAGACAATAGTGATTGGTATGAGAGACCGGATGTTACCAAAAAATCCATGCATCACTTGCTAGATCAAAATCAACTTACGTTAATGGATGTCGCATGTCAACCAGGAGAATCTTAATGACGCTTTTTAGAAAATATGGGTTTTATATCATGATCCTTCGCCTTAGCGTACTGATGAGGATAGGGTTCGGCCTCCATCTCGAGCGACCCTCGCGAAATTTTGACACCAAATATTTGAATCTAACCTTATGAAATTTTTAACATCGACCTTTGAGAAAAAAAAAAAAAAAAAAGATGTTCAAGTATACAAATATTATTGTTTAGAACCATTATAAACTAATTAATAATTATAAAACAACTAAGCCCATATTATACAATTTAACAAATAAGCCTCATTTTAAACTAAACTCGTTAACTATTAAACCCAAATGCCCAGTAACCATTTTTAAACAATTAAGCTTAAACAACATTTAGTCCACACATTTTTATATCACCATTCCAACTACACGGTTTTAATAATTAAGTTCAAACACCATTTAGCCCACCATATGAGAAACTTTTTATTTTTAACCGCATCCACCATGGGAGGCTTTGATGGTGTGCAGGGAGGACCTTCGCACAAGGCCTACGATTTCGAGAGGCATGCGATTTAAAAAAATCCGATACGTATATGTTATTTTTTTGAAATAGTAAACACATACCACTTTCAATATAGGCACATTTACAAATCATTTTTTATGGTTTAGAATTTAGCCCACTTGGAATTATGTTTATCAAGCCCAATACTGGTTTGATCTTTTTTAAATAATAACAAAACATACCAGAATGACACATTTTTTCAATCTCGAACAGGGTAGGTGAATTCTCAGAGACGCCTCTGGCCTTCACCCACAACTCTACTGTCGTCGATTTAAGGATGTACATGTGTCGCTTTTGGGCTCAAACTGAAACAAAAACCAAAGGTTTTTAAAAACCGTTTGGGTTTTTCGGTTTTTAAATTTTGAATGGGTTCGGTCCAGATTCTCGCTTTTCCGGCTTTGCCATATGGGTTTGAAAACTTTTTGCTCAAAAAAGATGGTTTTATATTTTTGTTATGTGACTCAACGTGACCCGAACTAAAAAATGATATTTGGTAATAAACAGCTGAGACTAAAAAATTTCTAATCCTTATGAGAAAACTTACTAGGTCCGCCACTGATATTTCATGTATATATACACACTCGTTGGTATGATTAATATTATATTAAACTAGTATTAACCCCCCTCCCCTCCCGCATTGCGGCAGGTAGAGGTAGAATTGTGCCAAGTAGCACAAATACCATAACATCGTTATCGACCACCAAAACCGGAAAAGCTCGTAAAACAAAAGAAATGGAAACCAAAAGGAATGAAAAGTAGATGTAAAAACGTCGAACCACGCACACAAAACAAAAAACATAGAAAACAATAACTAAGTCGACCTAGGATCCGCATATTGTGATGGATTAGTTAAACGGGGAAAATAGACGTCAAACGTTGAACCACACACGAACGTTGCGGTGTGTTGACTCGCAAAACTTAGACCGAAACGTAAAACGAAAGATGTGTAAAGATGTAAAGTATAAGTGATCAAAGTTAAAAGTGAAAAAGCATTTGGATTATATTGTAAAAGTTGTAAAAGCCTTGTGGTTAAAAGCAAAAAAATAACACAAATAAAAAATGGAACAACAAATATAGCTAATGGTACAACCATTATGGTGTGGTTTTTAACCCACCTTAGGTACAAACCATAAATCAATTGGTACAACCATGAGATCCACAACACATCTACAAAGTTTAGTGTAGAATCTCTAATGCAACAAAATGTTGCAAATTATAGCATATATAGAGAGAGAATTATGAGAAAACTACTTAAACGTGAGAAAACTAAAAAAGCTTACTCAGAACCACTAAAAAAGAGGGGTAGGGGACTTTTAACGAAGGAGGGGCAAAATTGGAAAAAAAATATATATAACTTTTCAAACATTTCTATCTTCTTCATATGTTATTATTTTTTTTTTAAATTGCAAAATTTCCTTATCTTTCATTCACGTATATTCGAACATATTTTTTTGACACAAATAAAAGATTTAACGTATTGTCTTTTTCAACACTACTATTATAGTAGTGCACGTGTGCAACATAACATGTAATTTAGCCTTAAGGTTTAGGTTTTGGGTTTAGTTTAGCTTTTAGGGTTAGGTATTTGGAGGGTTTAGGTTTCAGGTTTAGTTTTTTTTTTTTTTTTTTTTTTTTTTGGGGGGGGGGGGGGGGGGGGGTTAGTTTTTGGGGGGTATAAGTTTAGGGTTTAGGTTTTATTTTTTTAGGGGGTAGGGGTTGGGGGGTTTAGGTTTTTGGGGGAGAGGGGGATGGGGGTTTAGGTTTTTTTTTTTTTTTTTTTTTTTTTTTGAGTGGGGGGGGGGGGGATTGAGGGGTTCTAGGTTTTGGGGGGGTTAGGTTTTTGGGGGTGGGGGTTTTTAGTTTTTCGTAATGTTGCACATGTGTAGTAATAATAAATATTAGTACTAAAAAAGTAAGACACTTTAAATCTTTTTTTTAATCTCATAAAAATATGCTCGAGTATACTCGAATGAAAGATAAAAAAATTGTGATCTTATGATGCCATTTAAAAAAATTGATAATGTATAGAGAAATTAGAAATGTTTAAAATATATATATATATATAGCTTTTTAACAATATTACCCTTAGTGTAAGTTAGCACCAACGCCACATCTCAACACCAAAACCGTTCTCACCATTTTCACACTTTTAGACATTTTCCCTAAATCTCACCCCTATATATATACACTTTAATTAAATAACCCTAAACAAAAAAGTACATATTAATATATAAAACAAAACCTTTAATTTTTTTAAAAAAATATTAATTAATATATATTAATTAATAAACACCGATGCCACCAGCTCTGAGTCTCGTGGCACCTGCTCCCGGGGTAGGGGTCGGGGGCTGCGACAGAAGGTGGTATCAGAGCTACAGACACTGGTTTAAGCCATTTAGGTGTTCTACCTAAATTTTAATCAAAGTTGTTAGGAAATAATTTATGTGATTATGTGTAAATATGTATATTATTATTTTGTGTTATTTGACAATTTGTTAGTTTACAATATGAGTGAGGAAGGTACATCCGACGCTTATCGTCAATTTTCGAGTATATATATACTAGTATGGTGCCCGCGCGATGCGGCGGGGGTGACACTTTGCATTGTGGCACCCGTTTCTCGTAGGTTCCGTATTCGTATAATATTTATGGTAGCATTATTGTGGTGGATATAGGTCATAAGTGTTACACACGTGTGGTAATTATTAAATTTAGAATCTAAATTAATAAGTACTTCAAGAAACCATTGATGCAATAAAGTAACACACGAATAAGAAAAAATAAGTCTTAAACAAAAATAAAATTATATAAAGTAGCACACGAACAAGGAAATGTAAATCTTAAACATAAAAGTTGAAAACTAAAATATCAAGTGTAAAATATTTTGCATCATGATCAGATCAATTTAGTAATCATACGGCTTAAACATCTCAACGATGTGATCTATATTGTCACACCACCATTTCTTATCATCCAGATCAGCGTCCTTCGGAATTTCGTGTATCTCCTCCTGTTTGATTGTTACATCCTTTGGAGGATGAGTTTCTTCTCTGTTCTCCTCTTTAACTGATATGTCAGTAGTAGCTGGAGCAGTTTGGAGATCTGGAAAAAAAATGTTAAGTATTTTAGTTACATAATCTACATGTTATCGTTAGATATAATATAGGATAGAAAGGTAAATACCGGACACATCTTCCAATTTTCTTCCTGTCTTATCCATAAAAAATCCTTAATCAATTTATAAGAGAAAAATATGTAGGATCGAGATTCGATCAAATACGAGTCGGTCAGAGTTAAATCAAGTCACTAGAGAGACGGAATCAAACTAGTAACCTTGAATCGGTGTTAGAATGTGAGTAGAAGCAGAGAAATACACTTTAAACAGGTTTTCCACTCATATAAAACGTTTTTACATGCAGAGAATCCGGCAGCACTTCGTGAGAGATTTCACCAGAATGTTACAAATGGAAAACACAACACACCACACCTATATATAGGTTTCCCGGTTCGCATGAAATGGCATGACTATTTCGTACGAAATGGAAAAGTCCATTTCGTGCGACCAGGTCCTACATAGGCCATTTCGTGCGAATTGGACATTACAACATATAACCTTAAACTTTTACACTTTAACCCCTATTACATTCTACTGACACGACCTAGATTGATGCATAGGCGATAGACATTGTGCACCAACAAACTCCCCCTTGGATATTGTCGTAGTCTTTAGTCAGCCTGTCTTCAAAACCTTTCTTCACAAAGACTTAAAAACTTCTCCTCATGACGCTTTGACTTCTTCAATAACGTCTGTTCTTTTTCCTCAGCAGCTCTCTTCTCTCCTTCTCAGCTTTCAGAAAATCTTACTTCAGGCTCCCCATTTCGTTAAGCTTCCGTGCTTTTGGGATCGACACCTGACTTTCTGGTTACAAGCCCCCTTGCTTTGAGCTCGTCTTCAGACCCCCCCCCCCCTAGACTCGGCTATCGGGATCGTAGTCTGGTACAATATCTGCAATACTCAAACATTTATAAGTAACAACTTTTGAATGTCCAGGATTACTAGATACACTCTTCCTATCAAAATACTATAAAGATTTGACGATATCAAGAATCCAAACAACAAAAACTAGCTTTTTACAAACATATTTTACCAATTTGAACATCCAAATCCCTCACAGTCAATCATCCAAGTCCAACTTAATGACCTTAGAGACTTCACAAACTGTTTTTTATTTTTGAATTTTTTTTTAACCTTTTTACCAACACACTCAGTTAACCAAGTCCAAGTTAATGACCCTGGTCAACTGTTTAGCCTGCCAAGTCCAAGTTAATGACCTTGGCTGACCAATTTATGATCTCGCTGATATTTTGAAACAAATTAAGTTCAAATTAATGAACTTTTATACATTTCAAGCAATTACCAACACTTTTTCTCAAACTTTCTCTTATCCAGCCCCATGATCCAACATGTTTAGCACTGTGAGACTTTGATCATCAGATCCCCAACGTCTGTTGTCAAAAAATAAGATGAAATATCAAATCTTTTTGGATTTTACAACATTTTGCTAAACAAACAGGAAATCTTTTTGGATTTAAAGAAACAAGAAACTGTACAAACATATTTACAGACATCTTTTTGTTAGTTTGCGTAAGAGGATCATATCAGTTTTTGAGACATACCACTAACACTGTTGATCTTGATTTAACTTTAAGTCTTAAACAAATTCACTTCAGATAGTCAGTATTGTTATCCACGTAAACCTCTACACAAGTTTCAATTGGTTCAAGATACGGGATTAGATGTTTTAAGGACTGAACTTATTCGAGTGTACCACCTCAGAATATACTCCCATATCCACACTACTATATTCAGTCTTACAGGTGAGTGTACACTAATGATATCTGTAAGGGGTTAAATGCGAGGCCATGAGAGCTCAGGCTATTGTTTCCGCAAAATAAGAGAGATGATGGCTCGACTTTAGGTGGGTCCCCCTTGGGGATCTTCTTTTCAACAGCACAAGATTAGCATTTTTCAATGTTTCATCATTTTTTATGTTGAGGGCGAACTTTACGAATAAAGCAATGCAAAGTATTATACGAGGACTAGGCTATTGCTCCCGCAAAATCAGAAGTCCTGGTATAATACCCCAAATATCAAGACGTACAAAGACCTAGTATGTCAGAAATATAGTCTTTCAAACAGGATTTCGGGGGTTACCCATATATCCGAGAGATGTTCCCCACGAAATAAGCAGTTATTCGTTATGTTTATATCTCGAACTCAATCTACTAATTGTGCAAAGCCTACTGGCACATCATTAGTGAGACTTGTTGTCGCAACCCCGATCCCTTATCTGTCCCGGGAACGGGCGGACGCGAACTCAGATTTTCGGTGGTATCAGTTGGTTAATTTGGCAACGGAATTTACATCAGGACCGTAGTTAGGAAATATTTATCAGAGTAAAACCACCATATTTGATATTAATAATCACATGGGTAAAACCCAAGTTTCTTATTACAATACATTTATAGGGATAAACCCTATTTTATTGAATTTAAAACATCGTCTTTTAGGTAACTTATATAGCCACATTTTTTCCAAGCCTTCGGTGCTCTCCAGCTGGCTTTTTACTAATTGGCTGTCACATTGTGTTACCTGAAACGCGTTTTAAAAACATTTGTCAGTGGGAAATACTGGTGAGTGAATCCCAGTTTAATCAAGAAACATTTTATCAATTAAAACAGTATTGAGAGCGATCACATTGTTTATTTCTACACAATTACTCATTCAGTACTGTCAATCCTGACTAGTGGGTCATATTACACATTGGCTAACTCGTCGTCTAATGGTAACGTATTGTCGTCCCGACTTACTACTCACAGTGTAGTAAATTTTGTATACAAAACCCCAATATACAGGCAGTAATTGAAGAACTACAAAGACTCAATCACCGCTTAATCACATTGTAAAACATTTAAGGTTTTGTAAAATATTAGAAAAAGGTTAACAAAAATTGGATAAACTCACATTGTTATCTTAGACTTCGCGTAAGGGTTTCCTGGGATTAATCTATAATTTTCACAAATGTACATAGGTTAGTATAATAACCCTTTGAAAATATTAATGATACCCTCCCCGAGACGGCATTCCAACAACTACGTCGGGCAGAACCACGACAGTTGTTACGGAACCCTAAATCAATCGGGCAGCGTATCTAGTACGAAACTGGGGTTATAATACTTACAACGGAGCAGAACCTCGCTAATTAGGGGGTATAATACCAGCTTTATAAAGCCTATATTCAGAAATTGTGATTGAGAAATGAAAAATGAACGAACTGAAATGAAATCCGATGCGTTCTATTTATAGGTGCTGAAACTGGGTCTCACGCAGCCCGCGTAAAATATAAGCGGGGCTTACGCGGCCCGCGTCAAAGCTGGGTCAACGCGTAGCTCGTCCGGATCACCAACTAGACTTGACACGATGATGACACGTGTCATCACCGGGCTACGCCACTATTTTGATCTTACGCGGCCAGCGTAAGCTTAGGGGGAATCTTACGCTGCCCGCCTAAACTAAAGAAACCAATCGAAATCAGTTTCCAACTTAACTTGAATGATCTTGTCGGTTGTTTCTTGTATTATCTCAGGTCCAGATAGTTGCTTTTCCCCAATTTCTACCCAACAGACTGGGGTTCGGCACTTTCGTCCATAAAGTGCTTCGAATGGTGCAGCATTTATACTTGTGTGATAACTGTTATTATAAGAAAATTCTATTAAAGGTAAGTGATCATCCCAATTACCTCCGAAATCAATTACACAAGCTCTAAGCATGTCCTCTATTGTCTTAATTGTCCTTTCACTTTGTCCGTCTGTTTGAGGATGATAAGTTGTGCTTAGATTTATCTTGGTTCCCATTGCTTTTTGGAAACTTGACCAAAAATGAGAGGTAAATCGACTATCTCTATCAGAAATAATTGATAAAGGAATTCCATGTAATGAATCAATTTCATTTACATACAACTTGGCTAACTGTTCCATACTGAATGTTTCATTCATTGGTAGGAAATGAGCTGACTTGGTTAGCCTATCTACAATCACCCAGATTGTATCATTGCCTTTCTTTGTTTTGGGTAATTTAGTAACAAAATCCATTGTTATTAATTCCCATTTCCACACTGGCATTTCTAATTGTTGTAGAAATCCTGAGGGTTTCTGGTGTTCAGCTTTGACTTGAGAACAGGTTAAACATTTAGAAACATAGGCTGCTATGTCCTTTTTCATTCCTATCCACCAGAAATTTTTCCTTAAATCCTGGTACATCTTATCATTTCCTGGATGCATCGTATACTTAGATTTATGGGCTTCTTCTAATATACGATGGCGTAGGTTTCCTAATTTAGGTATCCACATTCTCTTTTTGTGGAATCTCCAAATTCCATTTGTTCCTTGTTCTAATTCTTTTAACATACCTTTTAATTTTTCAGTATCATCCTTGATTACTGATTCTTGTGCTTCTCTTATCTGATCATTTAAATCTACTTATAGATTTAATTTAAGAGAACGTACCCTTTTTGGTTTTTCATGATACTTTCGGCTTAAAGCATCTGCCACTATATTTGCTTTTCCTTCATGATACTGGATATCACAATCATAATCACTAAGCATCTCCATCCAGCGTCTTTGTCTCATATTCAACTCTTTTTTCTTGAAAATATACCTTAAACTCTTATGATCAGTGAATATGGTAAACTTACTACCATAAAGGTAATGTCTCCAAATCTTAAGAGCAAAAATTATAGCTCCTAACTCTAAATCATGGGTTGAATAATTCTCTTCATGATTCTTAAGTTGTCTAGATGCGTAAGCTATAACCTTTTGTCGTTGCATCAACACACATCCATAACCTAATTTAGAAGCGTCACAATAGACTACAAAGTCTTCAGCTCCTTGTGGTAACGCTAATATGGGTGTATGGGTTAATTTATGCTTAAGAATTCTAAAGGCTTCTTCTTGTTTTAATCCCCATTCAAACTTAACAGATTTACAGGTTAGCTTAGTTAAAGGGATGGCTATTCTAGAAAAATCTTGAATAAATCTTCTATAATAACCGGCCAATCCTAAGAAACTTCTAACATCGGTTGGTGATTCAGGGGTTTTCCATCTAGTAATCGCCTCGATCTTTGTAGGATCCACATGAATTCCTTCATGATTAACTAAGTGTCTGAGAAACTGTACCTGTTCTAACCAAAACTCGCACTTTGAAAATTTAGCGTAAAGCTTTTCCTTTCTTAATAGACCGGCCAATTCTAAGAAACTTCTAACATCGGTTGGTGATTCAGGGGTTTTCCATCTAGTAATCGCCTCGATCTTTGTAGGATCCACATGAATTCCTTCATGATTAACTAAGTGTCTGAGAAACTGTACCTGTTCTAACCAAAACTCGCACTTTGAAAATTTAGCGTAAAGCTTTTCCTTTCTTAATAGACTTAAAAGTGCGTGCAAATGCTTTGCATGATCCTCTTTATTCTTAGAGTAAATGAGAATATCATCTATGAAGACAAATATGAATTTATCCAAATATGGCTTACATATTCGGTTCATCATGTCCATAAATGCGGCTGGGGCATTGGTTAAACCAAATGGCATAACAGTAAATTCATAATGGTCATACCTTGTTCTGAATGCGGTCTTAGGAATGTCCTCTTCCTGTACCTTTAATTGATGATATCCTGACCTTAAATCGATTTTAGAGAAAAATCGAGCTCCTTGCAGTTGATCGAACAGATCATCGATTCTTGGTAACGGATACCGGTTCTTAATCGTGACCTTGTTTAATTCATGGTAGTCAATGCACATACGCATTGATCCGTCTTTCTTTTTAACAAACAGTATCGACGCTCCCCATGGTGACGAACTTGGCTGTATAAATCCTTTCTCCAACAACTCATTTAATTGTTTCTTTAATTCTTGCATTTCTGCAGGTGCCAAACGGTAAGGTGCTTTGGAAATCGGTGTTGTTCCTGATATTAAATGGATTCTGAATTCAACTTCCTTATCTGGAGGTTGCCCTGGCAATTCTTCTGGAAATACATCTGAAAACTGAGATACTACTGGAATATCTTTTAAATCCTTTCCTTTAGTGTTAGTGATTATGGAAATCAAATACACTATAGAACATTTTCTTATATAACTTGCAGTTTTCATCACAGAGATGAATTTTGTGGATCTAGATGGTTTATCTCCTTTAATTGTGATCGTTTTACCTTTTGGTGAATTCACTTGAATTGACTTTTGATCACATAAAATACTGGCTTTATTGCCTATTAATCAATCCATTCCTAAAACAACATCGAATCCTGGCTGATTCATGGGATAAAGGTTTGCAATAAATTTCTGATTTAAATTTTCTATGCGTGCTCCCTGCAAGATTTCAGAAATCCTAACAGTTTCTCCATTAGCTGTCTCTACTAAGCATTCTTGTGGTAGTTTAGTTAATGATTGATTTAGAAATTTGCAAAAGGATGTATTAATAAAACTTTGGTTTGCACCAGAGTCAAATAATACTTTAGCAAAGACATTATTAACTAAAAACGTACCAGCTATAACATCTGGAATCATCTTGGCTTCATCTGCAGTCAGAACAAATGCTCTAGCATTTTGAGTATTCTTGTTGTTTGTAGCTGGAGCTAATTTTGGCCAATTAGGCTTAATATGACCTTGTTCTCCGCAGTTGTAACATATCCTGTTATTAGCTTTCTTCCTGCAATTTTCTTCCTTGTGTCCCGATATTTTGCAAAAGTTACAGTATATGGAGCATCTTCCTGAATGCTTTCTTTTGCAATTCTTACAGTAAGGCGTAGAGGTAGAACCTATATTTTTCCCACGATTAAAATTTCCAGAACGAAATTCTTATGTGAGCTTCTGGGTTAGGTTCCTCCTTTGATCCTCTTCTCGGGTACGGACTAATTCATCTGTCAAGGTATTTGCTAGTTCTACAGCTTCTTCTATGGTTTGAGGTCTAGTTGCCTTGACTACATGTCTAATTTCCCCAATTAATCCCCAGATATAACGGGAGATCAATACTGGTTCAAGTGAAGCAAGAGTTGGCACTATTCTAGCATATTCAAAGAATAATTTAGTGTATCCCTTACTATCCACACCAGTCATCCTAAGATTTAGGAATTTGTTTACTATCTGTTCCTTTTCATTGGGTGGGCATAATTTCCTTTCTACCTTGTTCTTAAATTCTTCCCATTCCATATTGTAAGTTCTATCACTTCCTCTTGATTGGAGGATAGTGTTCCACCATTCTAGTGCTGAATTTTTTAATAGATTAGAAGCAAACATTATCTTATCTTCTTTAGCACACTTACTTATTCTTAAGACTGCCTCAGTTTTCTCTATCCAGCGTAGGGTTGCAATGGCCCCTTCGTTGCCCGAGAATTCCATCGGTTTACAAGACCAGAATTCTTTATAAGAACAACCGTAAGACACGGTTCTTCTCTTTTTGGGAATGGGCATTTGAAGTACAGGTCCATTGTCCACGCTGTGTTCTGGTTCGGTTGGTCGCTTACTGCTATGCTTACTTTTATTATTCGCTTCTTGAATTGTTTGAATAATAAATGGCATTGCATCTATGATTCCTTGTGCCACTATATGTTGAACGGCACTATTATCCATTTGGTTTCCATTGTTATTGATGCTTGGATTCCCATTAACCACGTTAATGTTACTCTGGTTATCATTATTCAGATTTCCTTGATTTCCTTCGTCGGCCATCTGAATTTTTAAACATTTACCAATCATTAATAAAATAATTAAATAGTTTAAGTAACAACCACATAATACACATATTGGTCAAAAACGTCGTGCATTGCGACTTTACTCTTTTTGCTATAGTAGGCATCAAATACACACTAAAACAGAAATAAAAATTACAATACTACTATGCCTTGTTAACCACATAGTGGTCTATACTATGATAGATTTATTATTATTACACATATTTTATTTATTATTATTACCAACTTTATCATCTCCTTCACGGATATGGGTTTTCCCTTAAATCCATCTGGCGCTCATCGTATTTCCATAAGAGTTGCTCTCCTACATACCTCATCCTCTCGCTACTTTCTATGATTTCCTCTCCAAAATTTCGGAGTTCTTGCAAATTCTCTGCACTCATTGGGGGTGCAGGGACTGGTATTGGCTCTGGGTACTGAGGTACTAGATTCTCCTGAGGGTATGGATTCTCCAAAATCTCCCTAATGTATTCATCGTTGTCAAAATAGGGATCTAGAGGGTCCAGACCTGGATATGCTGCTAAGTTTGGCAAGGTTTCTTCGTTTAAGTGATAGCGTGGCACATAATCCCTAAGATCATCAAACCATGGATCATAATTTGGATCTAGAGGATTAGGGGCTGGTATTCTAGGTATTTCCTCAGGGTTAAGATCAGGCATTTCTACCTCCATTGCTTGAGTAGGAAATAAAGATAACGGTTGTGGGGCTACTAGTTGTTCCAGACTTGGGTCAGCAGCAGTTGTAGCTAGGATATGGAAATTGGCTAGGCTTCTATTAAGCATATCCTGTGTATGGGCATCTGTCTTTCGCTTAACGGCTGCTAAGGCTCTTTGTTGTTGCAACTTTGGCATTCTTTTCCTACGTGCAAATGCTTCCTTACTGAACCATCCTCTCTTTTTGTGAGGGAATGGCTCTTCCGACTGAGCTTTAAAGGCAAACATCCCTTCTTCCTGATCAGCAGAATACCCAAAAAGGGCAGGCTGTGAAGAGGTACCTTCACTCCTAGGTGAATCAGACAACTGACGAGACATGTCTGAGGGTCCTTGATCACTCATACTGTAAACTAACAAATAGTCAAATAACACAAAACACATAATCACATAAATTATTTCCTAACACAAAATTTAGATTTTAAGTGTCAGCAGAACACTTCTTTGGCTCAGACCAGTGGCTAGGCTCTGATACCACCTTCTGTCGCAACCCCCGATCCCTTATCTGTCCCGGGAACGGGAGGACGCGAACTCAGATTTTCGGTGGTTTCAGTT
The DNA here is from genome assembly GCA_030545235.1 of Helianthus tuberosus. Taxonomy (NCBI): domain Eukaryota; kingdom Viridiplantae; phylum Streptophyta; class Magnoliopsida; order Asterales; family Asteraceae; genus Helianthus; species Helianthus tuberosus. Next base: position 6,055,719 of record JARYGA010056639.1, read on the forward strand.
GGTTAATTTGGCAGCGGAATTTACATCAGGACCGTAGTTAGGAAATATTTATCAGAGTAAAACCACCATATTTAATATTAATAATCACATGGGTAAAACCTAAGTTTCTTATTACAATACATTTATAGGGATAAACCCTATTTTATTGAATTTAAAACATCGTCTTTTAGGTAACTTTTATAGCCACATTTTCCCAAGCCTTCAGTTCTCTCCAGCTGGCTTTTTACTAATTGGCTGTCACATTGTGTTACCTGAAACGCTTTTTAAAAACATTTGTCAGTGGGAAATACTGGTGAGTGAATCCCAGTTTAATCAAGAAACATTTTATCAATTAAAACAGTATTGAGAGCGATCACATTGTTTATTTCTACACAATTACTCATTCAGTACTTTCAATCCTGACTGGTGGGTCATATTACACATTGGCTAACTCGTCGTCCAATGGTAACGTATTGCCGTCCCGACTTACTACTCACAGTGTAGTAAATTTTGTATACAAAACCCCAACATACCGGCAGTAATTGAAGAACTACAAAGACTCAATCACCGCTTATCACATTGTAAAACATTTAAGGTTTTGTAAAATATTAGAAAAATGTTAACAAAAATTGGATAAACTCACATTGCTATCTTAGACTTCGCGTAAGGGTTTCCTGGGATTAATCTATAATTTTCACAAATGTACATAGGTTAGTATAATAACCCTTTGAAAATATTAATGATACCCTCCCCGAGACGGCATTCCAACAACTACGCCAGACAGAACCACGACAGTTGTTACGTAACCCTAAATCAATCGGGCAGCGTATCTAGTACGAAACTGAGGTTATAATACTTACAATAGAGCAGAACCTCGCTAATTAGGGGGTATAATACCAGCTTTATAAAGCCTATATTCAGAAATTGTGATTGAGAAATGAAAAATGAACTAACTGAAATGAAATCCGATGCGTTCTATTTATAGGTGTTGAAACTAGGTCTCACGCAGCCCGCGTAACATATAAGCGGGGCTTACGTGCCCTGCGTCAAAGCTGGGTCAACGCGTAGCTCGTCCGGATCACCAACTAGACTTGACACGATGATGACACATGTCATCACCGGGCTGCGCCAGTATTTTGATCTTACGCGGCCCGAATAAGCTTAGGGGGAATCTTACGCGGCCCGCCTAAACTAAAGAAACCAATCGAAATCAGTTTCCAACCTTGATACTGCCCGTGTAAGGTTGGGGTGGGTCCTACGCGGCCTGCCTCAACTTAATAATCAGATTTTAAATTTTATTTTTAATGTTATACTGTATTTCGGGCTCGGTTTTCACATACGGGGTGTATTTAAAGACATATTGAGACATTTTAGAATATAATAGGGTGTCAGTTTATCATGAGGGTGTCGGTTTTATTGAGGGTTGTTACACTTGTTTAAAAAACATTTTGACTTTCCATTTCTTTAGCATGTTGTGATAGTCCACTGATGTACTATCATTTCCCCTTTTTACACAAACTCTTTTTGACTTTTTCAATGTTTATGTATTTTCTGAAAACTTTCTCCCCCTAAAATCAAAAACATATTTTTGTGTTTTTCGTTTTATCAAAAGCAGTAAAGAAACTGTACAGAAAAACATGACAACAAGACGCAGATCACTTCTGATCGCCGTCCTCCTCTGCTTCACATTCTTTGTTTAGCTCACATGCACCCCCATGATTTACAAACCACTTGATTATAACATTTTGAAACCATTTTTCAATCTAGTTTTATCATGTATTTGTTCAGCCGTGAGGGTTTCGGCATATTCCTTTTTAAATTTCAAATTTTTAAGAAAACTTTTAACAATTTAAACCAAATACTTCCTGTTTTAAACCACAGACACAAGATTTTCTCCTCATGTGCCAGGCTGTTCAGTTATTCATGCTGAACTTGAATTGACCTCTGAACACCTGCACAAGCATAAAAATTTGATTAGATTTGAATTTGAACCCAATCTATCGTTGTTGCAACGCTCATGTCTAGTATATAGTGATCGTTTTCACGAGGAACGTGCATCAACACCATTTCTTCAGGAATCTTAAACCTTGGTTTAAGAATCAGACATTCATCCTTTGAAAAATGAACAGTAAAAGAGTTATCACAAATCTGAGAGATGCTCAACAGATTGTCTTCCAACTCAGCAATGTAGTTCACTTTTTCAAATGATACGACCCCGTTTGTGAGTATTCCTTCTCCGACAATTCTCCCACCTTGAGTTCCCGCAAACCTAACATATCTTCCATAGATTGATTTGATGTCATAGAGTAGTGCTAACATTCCCGTCATGTACCTTGAGGCGTCGCTATCCATGATCCACTTAGAGATGATCGACCTCGGAAGCCCCTGCACACATCAAAGACATTCACTTAAACAACGATGCCCAAGATTTTTCAGTATTTGGAACAGTACCAAACATAATATCATGAGCCACGTCAACTTTTGGAATGTTGAAGACAACGTTTGGAACAACAGGTTTTAACTTTGATTTTAGATCTCCCTCCTTGATTGGTGGGAATTCTTCAATCAATTTGTCCAATTCAAACTCAAGATTTTCATTGTTAGTTACAACGACTGTCGGCTCATATTTTAAAACCTTTTCCATTTTCTTTTCTTCAGACCATTGTTTAGGTTTCTCCACCCATGATTGATTTTGAAAAATCTTCGTTTTAGGATAAACCTTTGAAGTCTTTGGAGATTTTGAAGATTCACCAATCTCAAAGGTTGATTTTGGCTTGTCCTCGGACTTCAAAGATTCACCGCGTTTCAGAATACATACGGGGGAAACCATCGGTGTTTTACCCTTAACATCATTTGAAGTTTTAGGTTTGGGTTTCTGGAAAACTGGTTTTCCAATCCTTTTAACACTCTGTTTGGCCATGTGACCAATTTCATTGCAACGATAACAGACTCTTTTGTCGTACTCAACAAAAGTAGATCTGTTGGTCTCATCTTTCAACTTTTGAGCTGCATTGAAATCGTCAACTGCTTTCTGATTAAAGATATAATCTTTTTCATCTACTGTATTCTTACCCGCCACAAGCACATCACACAAATTTTATTTTTGCTTAACCTCTTTCTTAGCCAATTTCTTCTCAAAACCGACACCTTTCTTTTTGAAATTGTTACCATGTCTTTTGTTACCATTGTTACCCACCCATTCTTTCTTTCCCGGGTTGTTTGGTTGTTGTTTCACAAAATATTTTTTCGGTTTTGATAGAAACGCATTGTTGTTAACCTCTGAAATGTCAATTTCCACAAGCTTATAAACCTTTTCAACATTTTCCAGTTTTGCATTCTGAATCGGATACTCAAAATCAGTAAATAGTTTGTCAGTTCCGGTCATCTTGTAAGCCACAATGATCGAATCGTCATCCACAACTTTATCTGATTTTGGTATGAACTTATCAAGAAAGTTTCTGTCATCTTCAGAATCAGAATTGGAATTCTCCAAATGAGTTTTAACCGTTCCGAAATCAGAGTTATCACTTTCTTCATCCAACACTTGGTCAACAATAGTTTTAATCACTTGTGACTCGTTGTCTGTGTCAGATGGAGAGAATGCAACATCAATGTTTTCCGGTAACTAATTCTCTACAGTTCTCAACTTGAGATTCAAAGTTGCTTCCACCCCATCTGGATATTTCTGTGTATAATGATTCCACATTGGGGGTGGAACATTGTTGAAAGCAAGTTTATAATCAGATTGTTGAGGAACAATCTGATCAATCACATAAGATGAAGAAATATAACTGACCAATTTCTTATCAACTCTTTCTGTTTCAATACGCATCAATTCAAGTTCCTTTTTCAAAGATGCGATTGTGTCCAGATGAATGTTAATCTCCATTTGCTTTTCCATGATCCTTGAGTAAATTAACAACTTTATCATTTTCTATACTTTCATTTTGAATCATTTTAATAGAACGTGATAAAGTGTCATAAGCTTCTTTCACATCATGAAGATCGAATTTTACTTTGTCGGTATATTTTTACAATTCTTGAAACTATTTGTCTTTTTCAAGACAATCCATGCTGGGTTTTAAAACGTTTTCGCATGATGTTTCAGGAATTTGATCAATCTTTTCAAAAACCTTTTCTTCTTTATCAGTTTTAATTTCTGGTTTACCAAACCCTTCAAACTCAGACTCTGATTTTCTCCTGATTTGATATCCACATTTTCTGATTTGAACTCGAACTCCTTTTCGACTGACTCCGTTTTGACTGACTCCTTTTCGACTGACTCCGTTTCGACAGATACTGACTCTTCAGTTTTGTCTACCTCTTGTAACTTGACCATCAGCGCTTTTTCAGCTATTTCTTTTAGAGTTTCTTCATTCATCTCTTTAGAAACATCTATGATTTCTTCAACCGGAGCTTTTTCTACTTCATATTGTGGACAGAAACCGGTGGTTGGCTGGCTGAAGAAACCTACAAAAGAATTAAACACGTTAGGAGGCATTATAGATTTAAAAGAATTAGCAATAATCTCCTGTTCTGATTGATAATAATAAACTTCTGATGCTGCATCTTCAAGCTCTGCCAGACTCTCTTCACCCATCACTTCACCAACTTCCTCAGCTTCAACAACACATTCTGGCTCTTCAATAATCTCTGCCATCATAGCAAGACCCTCACTAGGAACATATTTATCCCAACTAAAACCTTCCGGGATCTTTTCATCATCCTGATTAACCAAAAGAGCCTTTTCTACTTTGTTCTCAATTTGAGGTCTTGGATTGAATGGTTGCTGACTATTTTTGTGATAGATTGCTTGTTGGTAATAGTCATTTGCGAACGGATTCTGATGATTGTTTACTTCCCAGTTTGGACACTCGCGTTTGAAATGCCCTTTTTCTTTGCATTTGAAGCAAGTAACCTTCGCTTTGTCAAATCCAAGCTTACAATCAGGTCCTGCGAGACTGTTCCTTCCCGTAATTTCCATGAATCTCTGAGCTCTTCTCACAAGACTCGCCATACCCCATTTGATATCTATGAGTTCTAGCTCCTCTGCATCAATCTGATCGTAGTCTTCTTTCATCATGTCAGGATTACCAATTCTCCCAGCAACAAGACTTTCATAGGACTCAAGTACTGAAGCAAGTAGTGCTATATGCTGTTTTGCTGCTGATTCTGTAAAATCTTGACCATTCTTGATGTTCACAGCTATATTGCACTGAATCCCTGGACCGTAACTTTGATTGTTTGACCCTGAAGAACTTTGAGTATAAGCTTGTTCTTGTGAACTCTGAACCTTAGGATTTGGTTCGTAGCTTGTAAACAGTGAATAGTTATTTCTTGGTGTGCTTTGAGAAACTCCAGATGTAGAATCAGCACTAAATGTTGCCTGAATTTTTGGACTTGGGGTAGATGTTGCAGATGAGCTTCCTTTGTAGTACAACTGAACATCTTGTTGTACATTAGCAGAATTCATTTTTCTAATCTTTTTAAGTTCAAGCTCATGCGCTTCAATTTTCTCGATGAACGTGCTTAGATTGAAACCAACATATTCCAAGTTATTTTTCAAAACCAACAAATATGTGCCCCACTCATCATGCGGTAAAGCATCTGCCAACTTGTCAACCCACTCTTCATCTGTTTTGTTAATGTTCAAACGCTTCATCTCTACAACCAAATGACAATACCTCTCGATCAACTCTTTTGTTGACTCACCCCTGATACCAGTAAAAATATCAAATTCCTTTTTCAGCAATGCCGTTTTGCTCTTTATCATCGAAACACTTCCAAGAAACTTGATTTTTAGTGCATTCCAGATAGACTGCGAGTCATTCTGATGTTGTAGCAAAACCAAAATATCTTCTTTGATTGCTTGCTGCAAGATACTCATCATTTTCTTCTCGGCTTTAAAGCTATCATGTTCAGCCGGAGTTAAGCTGCCAATTGTTTTCTTAATACCCGCTGCATTCGTCGGAGGTACATACTTCGTCTCAATTTTCATCCAACATTCAAGATGATTTGCCTATACCCATGTTCTAAACCTATCTTGCCATCCCGAATAATCTTCGATATGAAGAAGCTTTGGTGGCTTTTGCATTGTACCAAGCTCGTTCTCCATGTTTACGTTCTGTGCAATACTCGCTGGAGTTTGAGCTGCTGTCATTCCCCCTCCGAAAAACGCGTTATAAAATTCTTGGTTATCCATTTTAAACTATGAAAACAGTTTTGAAAAATTTTCTAAATTTTTGAAACATTACTTTTCAAGCGAACTGACTTCCAAACAATCTGGATTTTCAAAAGGATTGGACTTTTCAAATGAACTGAGTATGTTTCAAACGAAATGGAAGTTTCAAGCGAACTGGACTTCCATTTCGTGCGAAATGACAAATGTTTGTTACAAGAACTATCCAATTCGTGCGAAGTGACACCCAAGAGGTGTGGACTGTTCCAATTCGTGCGAATTGGACAAAATTTTCAAACGATTTGGCAAATTTTTCAAACGAACTGGTCCATTTCACACGATTTGGACATCATTGACACACGAAGTGAAGTTTTTGACACTTTTTGATAGGTTTTAGTGTGAATTATGGTCTGTAACTTTGAAGGATTGTTTAAAATGGTGTTTTACACGTTATATCCAAAATTTAGTCCATTTTGTCCGTGAATTCGTCCAAAAATCCAAGAAAGAGTAGAAGTTTAGAGTTCTAAACCATTCAAAACACTGATTTCAGCAGATTTAACTCATCCTGAGCTCTGATACCACTTGTAGGTTCAAGATTCGATAAAATACGAGTCGGTCAGAGTTAAATCAAGTCACTAGAGAGGCGGAATCAATCTAGTAACTGTGAATTGGTGTTAGAATGTGAGTAGAAGCAGAGAAATACACTTTAAACAGGTTTTCCATTCATATAAAACGTTTTTACATGCAGAGAATCCGGCAACACTTCGTGAGAGATTTCACCAGAATGTTACAAATGGAAAACACAACACACCTATATATAGGTTTCCCAGTTCGCATGAAATGGCATGACCATTTCGCACGAAATAGCAAAGTCCATTTCGTGCGACCTGGTCCTACACAGGCCATTTTGTGCGAATTGGACATTACAATATATAACCTTAAACTTTTACACTTTAACCCCTATTACAAGCTACTGACACGACCTAGACTGGTGACATAGGCGATAGACATTGTGCACCAACAAAATAAATAAGTGAGTAAAATAGACCAAAGTGTGTAAATAATAACATTATGTAACTGTATTTAGAATGGAATTGCGTAAACCATCAAATGCATAAAAAATCATAGTTAAGTGTAAGCATAGAAGAATAAATTAAAGTTATGCACAACAGAAAATTGAAGTAACTGTAAACCAAGAATCGAGATAAGTGTCCTCCGGAATTTCACGGGTGGAAGCGGCGATGGCGTTGGTGGTGGGTAGTGGCGAAGGTGGTGGGTTGTGGTGTTGTTGATGAATGGTGCAAAAGGGGATGGAATGAAAAAAAAAAACATGTGGGTGGATGGAATGATTTTGAGGGGATAGAATGCCTTATAGAATGGATGATTCCACTCCATTGACCAACCAAACTCCTTTTTCTTCATTCCCTCGAAATGATCCAATGCATTCCACATCTCATTCATACATACCAAACATCACCTAAGAGTAAAGTTTGAACTTATTATCCCTTACTTATCTATAAGAGTCTAAGAGTATATAGTTTAAAATTATTATCCCTTAAAATTACAACAGAATCTAGTAAGTATCTAGTCAAGGTTGAAAATTTCTGGATTATTTTTTTGTTACTTTTTACAAGTTTTTTTAATAAAATACATTATTTTATGTGAAAAGGGTTGGAATATTATTAAATTGATAATAATGACAACAACGTAGAGAGCCTTGAGCATTTGAAATGTGATAGGACACATTGCTTTAATAACTTGTACACTAGTGCATCATCTACTTATACATTTTATTTCGCACAACAATACTGATCAAGACAACTATCGAAACGTCGACAAAAATGAGTAGGTCATCACTAGATCTTTGGATTTTTTTTTAAACATTATAATTTATAAGATATGACAAAAATACGTAAAAGAATTATCAGTTTGTTGTGGAAGAGGAAAAGTGTAGCTAATTATCCAAAATTTTGTTATAAAGGGATTTAAGTGTAATAATATGAGTGACTAAAATATAGTTAGTGTTTAAAAGACAAAGTTACCCTTATTTTAGAAGTGTTGTTATAAATAAAAAGGAAAGAAGTTTTTATTTTTTTTGGTATCTTAAAATACCCCTCCCTCATGCATTATAATAGAGGGTGAGGTTCCTATAAAAAAGACCTTTTTCGTGAGAAGTATGAGAAAGGCATAGAAATTGACATGTAGGCATCATGTTTTGAACTTAGACATAATGTTTTGGGTTGTTTTGGCAAGAAAAACACCAAACATAACAATTTAAAACACAATGCAACGTATTATAGGCGTGAAATTTAAAACACACTACTTAACACTTAAAACACACTATTTAACGTTTTTGGCATGGTGTTTTAAGTTTTAAATCTAGAATTCACTGCATTGCGTCTTAAATTGTTGTGTTTGGTGTTTTTCTTGCAAAAACAACCCAAAACAATAAGTTCAAGTCCAAAACATGTTGTCTACATATGAATTTTTATGCCTTCTCACACTTCTCACGAAAAATGTCTTTTTTACAGGATTCTAAGAGTATAGATATATGTTCCAATTTTACCCATCCTTCATTAAAGTCCCCTTACCCTATTTTTTAGTGTTTTTGATGAAGTCTTTTTAATTTTCTCATTAAAATAAGTTTTCTCATTATTCATCCCCTATATAAATATAAATATAAATATAAATATAAATGGTATTTATGGAGCATGTTCCTTGCTATCTTCAAAATAGTTTGTTTATTTTAAAAGAAAGCTCATGAGTAGTCTCATCTTCATTGTCGTCTCCCACTCACCACCATTAGAGTGTGAAGACAAGACCTAACAGTGTAATATAGTTAAAACAAGTACATAGGGAGGAAACAAAAAAATAATAGAAAAGCTACAGAATTTTGATACATTGTTCTTTTACCATCAAAAATAAAATGCTCGGCTTTTAAATTCCTAAAAGAAGTGCCATACAATCTAACATACAATCAACAAAAAAGGTATTTCTTAAAAACAACAAACTAATGATCCACTAATTATACCATAATCTAAGGAACAACATTTACTATTAAGGCATGCCACAACTAATTAGTTAATCCTTGCTCAACCATGTTGATCAAGTAACTCATATGTGATGAGTCACAAGGTAGCGTGATAGGACCATCCGTTGGAAGACCGAACTCATCCTCAGACATCCTCAAAAGCTCCCTGAAAACACTAGTGTTTAAATAGCGTAATGGGATCACAAAACGGTTCTTGTCAGTTGTGTAAACAACGAAATGACCCTTATTTGCCATTCTTTCGTTACAACTTTTTGAACACTCTTTAGGCCATTTCTTAGCCATTTTCACGAGCTTCCTAGCCGTCATCATGATCAGTAGATTAGTTATTGATGTTGTCTAGATTTGTAATGAAAATGTAGCATGAAAGCTGGCCCGTATTTATAGTGTAGCTTCTTGTTACGTGGCCTGAGTTTATGGTGGCTTTCACGGATGTCAGGAATGTCTCCTATCAAGAACATGTGGTTAGTTAAGTGTGTGTTAGGCAAATGGAAAATCCATCATGAATACACCATCTTTATCCATTAGCCCAATTTGATCATAAAAGTCATAACTATTGTCATTTTTACACCAATGTAACAATTCTTGAGCGTTTCTGATCCGTACATTCTTTTTATAAGAACTTAATTTTACAACAAGTTAAAGATTCTCACCGTTCAGAAAAAAAACATGTAAAACTTGTACTTATGACACTATGTTTCATGTCCTACCCATGTGATAAGAAATTGTTTGATGTACGAAAACTAACACGAAAATTGAGGGTGTTCCCAATTTGTCCATGAAGTACTTTGACATTTGAAGCAATCTAGTATCTTTGGACCAGTTTGGTGATACTGAGTGGTCGAAATTGGTTTTGCTTTCGGCCCATTTGGAGACATTGTTCCTGGCTGATCCACAATGAGTACTAAAAGGTCTATTTATGTCGAAGAAGACAATAGATACCTAAACTCCAGCAAGCTACAACTTATGGTGTGAAAATACTAGCTGAAATGTATCGAGTGTCGGTTTGGTTAATCTATTTTCGGCATTCGTATACGACTCCGTACATTGTTTTTGGTACCAAGAGTGTACCCAAAATGTATTAACGTCATTTGATGTATGTCTTATTTATTTTGGAAATTATGGCTGATTTTTTTTTATAATCATATGGTTGAATGTCATTTGATGTAGGTCGTTTATATCCAATTCATTATGTTCGATCTTCAGAAGTATCTACTACTTGAACATGTATAACCGATCTGTTCAATCTTATTTAGAATTTTTGTTTTATCAATTTGGGGAAAACCGAACTATATGTTTTGGTTTTCAAAATGATGTCTGTTATTATATTTTATATGTATATTGAACTTTCACAATTTTGTGTCATATTGATTTTTATTAGAAGAAAAAAAATTCAAAACTGTTTCTATTAGGCCTGAGCAGTTTACGGTTCCGAACCGCTAGAACCGGAGAACCGAACCGGAACCGCTAGATCCGAACCGTATTTTTATAAATAGGTTCCGGTTCCAGTTCTTAAATTTTTGTGAAAATGGTTACCGGTTCAGTTCCGGTTAAAACCGACGGTTCAGGTTGCGAACCGCTAGAACCGTTTGAGATTTTAAATATTCAAAACCCTATTTAATTAATGGACTTTTCAACTTCATACGACCATCTAAATTCTTTTTTCCTCCTGTTTATATCCATTCTAGAATACGGTCAATCTTCCATCTTCCAATTCTTCCCCATCTCTCAACCCTAACCCTAATTGCTATCATACAGATTGGTCTCCATCAACACCCAACAGTACAGGTACGCTGTTCCACTATTCTACATGATATATTTTTTGGATGATTGCCATTTTTTTCCTTTCATACATGCAAATAAAATAAGAAAGTGATTTTAGTTTGATACAATGTTCGTAAATTAGTATCACAGTATGTATAAAAATCTAGTTTGTTTGGTTATCTGTAAAGAAACAGGGTGTTCGAAAGTTAATATGAATATGTATAAAAATATAGTTTCTTTAAGTTATTTATAAAGCAACAGGAAAAGATTAGTTCGTGGGGCCATAGGAAAAGATTAGTACAGAATCAAAAGATGCATCTAGTATACATTATATATTCATGTTGAAACATTACAAATTGGTTGTGTTGCATATTAGTTGCAGGTTTGTACAATAAATGGATCATACAGAAAATGTTTATAATGATGAAGAGGATGAGGAATGTGAAAAATTCGACGAGTTCACAAAAGGTAAATATCATTATTTTGTTAATTCTATTCGTTTATTTTTTTAGTTGCTAACACTTAGTCTTATGTAGATGTTTTTGAGAAGATTGAGAGAATGAAGACCAAATGAAGTTTGAAGATGTTCGTTTTAATTGTTAACACCAATGGTTGGAATTGTTTTATTTAGAGTTTGTTTTATGTTTTAAAACTGCTTATTGTTGTTACTTTTATTTTGGATGGTTTGAACTTGAATGTTGCAACTCTTACTTATATGTTTTGAATGGTTGGATTGATTTTTATTGAATTGTTAATTTTACGATTTAATTAACAACCGGTTCTGGCAAGAAACGTTTCCACAAGAACCGTTTAATCTGGTTCTAAACCGAACCGGAACCGTTAAAATACGGTTCAGTTCCGGTTCTTATTTTTACATTAAATGGTTCCGGTTCGGTTCGGTTCAGTTCTGAACCGTTGCACAGCCCTAGTTTCTATGCATAAATGATTATTTTAACGGTTGTCGGGACACGTAATGTAAGTGGTCTGTCAAAAATTTAACAGTAGTCTTGCTTGTTATCTCAAATCTTGAATTTTAGGTTCCGATGTGTCAAAAATTTAACAGTAGTCTTGCTTGTTTGTTATCTCAATCTTGAATTTTAGGTTCCGCTGGAGCGTTTACCCCAGCCACTTGGGATACATAACATCCCAAATTGCTTATTACGCTTCTCGAGTATTTTACGGTTTTGACGTAATCGGACTTTCTCTCTCTCTCTCTCTCTCTCTCTCTCTCATACCTTTTGCTTTAACACCACACAGAGTGGGCGTGAAAAGTGGCGTGGAGGCTCCTCCATGCCGAGAACACCACCCCGGACATAGCGTGGAGGGCGGCGTGGTGCTGAGGGCGGGGGATTCTCCACCGGTGTGGGGTGCTTAGGTTTGGTGATGTTGAGGCTTTTCATTGATTGGTGGATTTTGGTTGGTTTTGAGTGGTTCTTGTTTAATTTATTATTATTATTTTTTAATAAAAATGCAACTAACAAGGCCACTTTCACTCCCCTTTTTTTCATCACACCACTTTTCTGACTCATGCTGACGTAGCAGTCACATGTCCAATAATGCCACTCTTTCATACCCCTCCCCCCACTCCGTATGGTCTAATTGTAATACAAATGACGGTTACCTAAGTGTTTACCCCACTATCTCATTAAGTCATCAATGTACCACATATATAATTGTTGTATGTGGTTCTTGCGGTTCTAATCATTAAAGTCGGTTCTAAAAGTTGTGTCCATTAATATATGCTTGCAAGCCCTAATCGTCACTTTTATTTTATTATTGTTGTTTGTAGAATCACGTTTTACAATGTACCATGGTAAGTCTCGATTCAAACTTATAAACGTGTGGATACTACATCTATTTTTAACTTGTTTGACGATGAAATCTCAATGTTACTTGAAGTTTCCCTACAATTCATATATATGTATCAATTTCAAACATAACCGAACAATAGTGAAATAACGGTAACGGCGTTTATATGGAAGACAGAATGCGACGCCACCTGCCATCGAGGTGGACCACCCCTGCTCAACTTTCTTCGCTGTTCATGGGTTCTCCGGTGTGCGCCCGACTATGACGACGGTGACAAGACGGAGTGGCGGTTCCCGGCCGGCAACTTGGTCACGGTGGCGGCACTATGCAACAGTGATGTTTGGTTTATTTACGTTTTGACCACCACACCACAAAAGTCTTCTGCCTCGTTCAAAAACTTTCTCATTTTTTAGCTTTCATCCTTAGCACAAAGCTGTAACGAACCACCGTCAAACTCTGCAACCGTCAAATCCATCGTCGCCCTAAATCAACGTAAATGTCATTAAACGCCGGAACAAAGGTCGGGAACCTTACCGTCAAACCCTAGCCGACACAAATCGGTTTGAGAAAACTACAAGCAGCAGGAGATCGGGACTGTGGAGGTAAAAGAGGGGAATGGGGTTCTTCACCGGTTCCGTTCGATTCCTTATCGCGATTTATGGTTAAGCCAGTGACTCGGGTTTGATGGTCGGAACAGTAAAGCGGTGCACGATGGTTGTGTTGGATCTGCAAAGATGCTAGATCTGGACGGAACGGTGTCAAGATACCTAGGCTCAATAGAGGGGAGCCGCAACAAATCAACAATCGATGCTACACAGATTTATTCTACAACCTTTGATTCAACGAGAATCAAAGTAGATGAAACCCTAATTCGCCTAGAGAGAAGAGAGAAAAGAAGACTCTGGACACACTTCTTGAATGAATGAATGAATGGTCAAAAATATCTGAATGTATTGTTTTATTATCTCCGTCAATGAGTCCTGTTCTGCGACTTCCTTAAAAGTCCATCAACAAGCCCAGCCCAGCTTCTCATCAACAAGCCCAGCAGCCCAGCTTCTCATAAGATAGGAATAATACTCGGCCCAACAGCACATGTTACAAAAGACAACGACAGAAATATTAAAACAAATAACAGAAATATTAAACAGCCAGATATTAAATTGCAAAGATAAAAAAAACACAAATATTACCTTTTGTATTTTTTACATTAATTTTTATGAAAGTATTTTACCTCTGTAGACATGGATCGTTATTCCAGTAACAAGTAACTATTATTTTACCGTTTAAAAAAAAGAACTATTATTTTAACTTTGTTTTTTAACGCCAAAGAAACTCATGTGTCAACCCATTACGATCGGGGCTATGTCCAGAGTCGACTCCTCGACTACCGAGAGCCCTTACGCCACCTGATCCACCAGGGAGGGCAGACCTCTTTACTACTGGACCAAATTCTCAAGACATTTTCACTTTTCTATATATTATAACAATAATAAACAATCTCATAATCATAAAAACGCTGACTGAATTTCTGTATTGCGGACCGAATTCTCACCTTTGTACGCAACCGAATGCTGACTGATTTTGTACAACGAATTCCCGCGCATTTGCGCGGACGAATTTTACTAGTTGTTATTAAAGCTAAGGTGTAGCCCAATGTGGATGGTGTAGCCCAACGGGCCGTACACGTGTGGTATGCCTAAATCCAACGATCATGATGGATAATATTGGTTGTCACCGACTTCCAAAGATAATGGACCATGTCTTTGCAATTTAGGGGTGAGCAATAACTTAACCCTTAGTTGAAACCGAACCGAATCAACTGAAAGTTGGTTATTGATTATTTTTTGTACCATCGGTTAATTGAAATTAGCCTAAACAAACCGAATCATTTATATTTCATATATTTCTAACTTTTATATTTTCATTTAATGTATTTTATGTTTTATTCATTTCTTGTATTTATATCTTCATTTCATTTATTTATACCTCCATTTTATGTATTTATACCTCAATTTCATGTATTTATACGTCTATTTCATTTATTTAAACCTCCATTATATGTATTTATACATTTATTTCATGTATTTATACGTCTATTTCATTTATTTAAACCCCCATTTCATGAATTTATACATTTATTTCATGTATTTTTACCTCCATTACATTCATGTATTTATACGTCTATTTCATATATTTATACCTCCATTACATGTATCTCTAAGTAAAAAAAAAATTAGCCCTTGTTTGATTTTATTAACCTAACCGAAAACCAGCAAATTAACCGATGACTTCGGTTACGGTTTCGGTTAATGCTAATAACTGAACCAAACCATACACACCCTTACTTTGCATATCAAGAAGATGGACCATGAGGGGATAACATTTTACGGGGAGGTTACTCATCTCCCTTTCGAAGGGAGATACGTGTCATACTTATGTTTGAGGGACGGTTTGTAGTGCAAACTCAAGTCACATGTTACAACTTGATAGAACTTGAATACAACTTAAAAGCATGTATATAAGACCTAATTCAAGAACTAAGCTAATCATGTATCACTTTTACATAATCAAATATTAAAAAAAAAATCAAACAAATAAATCTCATAATATATAATAATCATATTATTACAATCTAACACATCATAGGATTTTACATAGGGGTGTCAATTTTGCGTTGGGTTAAAAGGTTGAAGTAACGAATCAAAAAAAACGACTCATATAATTATATGTATTATAGATATTAACTTTAATTCAGAAACACGTATAATCATGTAACCCAAACATGAACAACATAATCCACTTATCGAAGCATGTCAAAAATGCATGACAGGTTGTGAATTGGTTAGTAGATTAAACATGTTTTAAACAAACTACTAGGGAACTCGCGTGTTACGGCGGAGTCGACAATTTATAACGTTGTACTGGTTTTCCGTTTATTTACCAATTGTTTTGATTTTTGTTTGGTTCTGAATTACTTAAAAGCCTTAGAAATAATAATTAGTTATAATCTATTTATTAAATAACAAAATTATGTAATAAATATCAAAATAGCAAAACTACGTCATAAATACCAAAAATGTCCCCAGTATGGCGGTATGTGTCTTAAAATTAAGTCATGAAATGCCAATTTTGCCTTGAAAGAGTTTTATTTTAAGGTGGTATAGATATCTTGTTGATGTTTTAACCCAAAAAAAACTAATAACTAACAATTAAAATATAAAAATTGGTCTTAAAAGTGAAAAGTCCAAACCAAATTCAAGCATAAGATTCAAATCATTGTCTATTAAACCAACAATATTAGCAGAAACAGGTTTCCGAATCAAAAAGTAAAACTTTTAAAACTAATGACAAAATGATTAAAAATTTCATTCACATGCCTTAATTTTTTTACCATGGTAAAGCTTAGTCAAAATGGTATCCTCGATTTCATCTTTGTGATGTTCAAAGTCATTATAATTTGAGTTAGTTCAAATTTATCATGTGACATTACTCTATAGGAATAGAGAAATAAGCTTAAATGATGAATATTCACATAAAGCATGAGATAATAAATTAGACACTATCAGAAAAGTAGAAACAAATATTTTTGGATGTAATGAAGCAGAAAAAGGTAACAGAATATGAAGCAGAAAAAAGCAGGCACAAAATGAAGCAGAAACATATATACGGGTCTTATATAAATCTTAAGAAAATAATGCATTAACTTATGCACGTAATATAAATAAATCTACCAATGTCACGCCACTATTTAAGAAAGCATGAAATTTGAATTAAGAGATATTGGATCTAAATAATCCAAATTTTCACCAATTGGTCGATAGTACTTCCAATTTTCGAGTTGTACAACAACATTCTCAAATTTAAACTTATTTTCCTCTGACACTCTTAAACTAACTGAACCCTAACTTAGTTAGTTTTTTGGTGATGAGGCATCGGACATGGCAATTTTGCTGATGTGCATCTAACATGGAATTTTTTTTTGCTGATGTAGCATATGACGTGGCACCTTTTGCTGATATGGCATCTGATGTAGCCCTTTTTACTGATGTGGCAACTGATATGACACTTGTTTAGTGACGTGTCATTTGATATCTGCTAATTGGGTTAGGATTCAGTTAGTTTGTGAGTGCCAGAGAAAAATAAGTTGAAAGATAGGAGTGCTATAGTACAAATTGAAAGTTGAGAGTGCTATCGGTCAATTAATGAAAGTTGAGGGTATTTAAATCCAATATCCCTTAAATTAAAGATTAAGATAATTATGATTAACCATTTCTAAAGCGTTGAACAGCTCTCAGCCAAACAAATTATCTACATTCATTAGATACATGGAGTTCACTGACAAATAATTCCGCTAAAGTTCCAAAGATCCATTCGAATGCACCTTACAAACATTATAGAAGGTTGTTACCATCCCATAGTCTAAGTGAGCACACGTTAAACTGAAATTGTGAAATTTATCTTCCGTTATGGATAGTTTCGTCATGAGATCCATTGTAATATTTTCTCATTTCCACATTAGGATTTTAAGCACTCTTTTCATAAGGGCTATTCATGAGAATTCATGAATACAATAATGCGGCAATGCCAAACTAATTTAAGAAAAATTCATACTTTGGACTTCGGTCTTTGGTAGACACCATTTCATTACGGTCTCCACTTTAAAGGGGTAAACAAAAATGCCTTTCGAATGACCCAAGAATTGCATATTCGATGCCAAAATGCACGCTTGGACCTTGAACTTAGTAATGATGACCAACGTCAAGTCATGCAAAAGCCTAATTAACCTCAATAGCTAGATCAGTAAGGTATCATATGGTCGGTTCATATCCATAAGAAGCAAGTGGTTAGTACAACATAAGCACAATCACGCGGCATCCACTAGTTAGTGACTACGATCATCCAAATGATTAGACACAAGTTCATAATCTAAAAGTTACTTTACCACTTAAAAACCGTTTGATATAAGTATTCGATTAGTTACCTATATATAACATATGTTAATCGACTGACTAACTTTAGACACAAATCATAGCGAACCATACCAAAGTGACATCTACTACACATCTTGAGTCTCTCTATAGTGGATGGAAACATTAGGAAATCCAACAATAATTCGTCTTACAGGTAACACAACCAAACAACAATATATTCGAACCCATGTGTCACAATTATCCTTATATTAATTTTCAAACCTTTTGAACAGTAATTTGTTTTTAATATTATAGTAATATTATAGTTTTTAATATTTTTATTATTTTGATATTATAATAATAAAAGTTTAATAAGCTTTGTGCCAACCGATACTTGTATCGAAAATACATGTATGGTTCGGTTCGTTATCGGTACGTGAAAGTAAAAACCGGCACCAGCCTGGTACAGTTATCGATACACGAAGGTAAAAACCGTCACCAGCCTTGTATAGAAAACCCAAAAGTCAGTACCGAAATGATTTTGAAATCTTTTAGTTCAGGAAATTCGGTACTTCTACCCGGTACCATTTGCTCATCTCTGATCATGGGTACCGTACGAACAACAACGGTATTGTGCAACTTTTTTTGTTGCTTTTCTTCAACTTTTAATGATTTCTTTTTTCCAGTTTCAAGGGTAGGGATGAGTTAGGTGCCAACCGATATCGATACCGAAAATACCGGTTACGGTACCGGAATTTGTACTTAAGATCTTTCGGTTTGGGAAATTCAGTACCAGAACCCAGTACCATTTGCTTATCTCTGACCACGGGTTTCATACGAACAAAATCATTACCATAAATTTTTTTGGTTGATTTTCTTTCGGTTATCTTTTAGTGTTTTTTTTCTATATCTTCTTTTATTCTTGTCAGCGGTTTCGTGCACAACGCCCTCGTAGTGATTTCAAAACACATGTAAACACAGACTAAATAACAAAATAAGTTCGCCGCAACGCGGTGATTGTGAAAAAACCTAGTTTATTTAATAATAGGGTTAAAATAATAGTTACAACATGATATATATTGTGTGGTTGAATAATTGAAATGGAAAAATACTTTGTGCTATATAATGTTAGTTTGGTGTAATTTTAAAAAAAAACTTTGTGCTATAATATTAACTAGGGGTATTCGCCGTGTCGCGCGTTGCGCGACATTATATGTTAGACTCATTTGCTTACGGCTGCAAGTATTCCTGATGTTAACAACTTTTCGTTAATTAATCATGTTGTATATAATGTGGCGGGGTACGTACACGCATGTCAAGTGTAAAACATAGAGGATTCATGATAACGCAAAGCAATAATAACATAAGGACATGAATCATCTTGCATATTTGAATGTCCATTGTGACCAACATAGTACCAGTGAGATACATAACGTATACCAATAATAGAAGAAATTAAATCTTCAGCTTCATCAAATTCTAGATCTAATTGCAATGTTCCCGTCTTATTAGGAAGAAGTTCACATGAAAGAACAGGGTGCTCATCCCTCACATTGCATTGCATTGCATTGCACCAAACTTTTAAATGTTGCAGTTCCAAAAGCCAATGCTGCCAAAAACATATAGGGGAAAAAATAAAAATGACAAAAAAATATATATTAAATAAACTTAAACTATCAAAACATATGTGTGACCCAGATCTGCTAAAGTTCATCAGTCGTGCATGAAGTGTACTCTTAAGTGTCTAACCATGATGCTAATCACATCAAAATTGGTCTTGTACATGATGAAATGTAAATGAAATTAATTAATTGCGATCATAACAAAGTTTAGCACGTTGAGTCTGATGGAAGTGTTTACCTTGTTTTTTAGCCGATTGGCTGATGTTAGCTCATGGATTGTCAGTTATAGGTCAGCGTTGCTGGTGTTGTTGTTGAGTTTGTAGTTGTGTTGATGGTGTGTTCATCATGTTCGCAGCAGATCTAGGCCAGCTAGCATATGGCAGCGGTGATGATGTTGTCTTATCAAAGAATGATGTCCCACTCCCACCTGGAGAAGCAGCTGCTCTTACTAAATCCGACTTTATATTCAACTCCACGACCTGTTGACCCGTGACCCATAAACAATGACTAAACCCCACACTAATGTAAAACAAAGAGAGTTGCGAGTTGTGAGGTGGATGGAAAGAAAACGACAAATACACTACAGCATTACTATGATTTTTCTCAACACTATTTAGGCCTTAGCTGCACAAACAAACACACTCACAGATGATTAAGAAGAGTCAAAATCAATAGAAACCTGCTGAAAATCACCAGCCACTTTGACCCGTTCAAACCCGCCACCCGACTATATATATCACTCTATGACCCGCTGACCCGTGATTGCTAAAGCGGTTGGTGAGAGAGTATAAACCCAACATTTTTTGCCATATAATCTATGTCCCATATCTTGCAATGGTTTCTGACTTTCCGTCTGTAACAAAAGCGAATGTAATTACAAAAGATGCAGTCAATAAAAAAGACAAAACACAAAGTACCAGTGTTCTTCTTTAGTCCGTCGAGTCACATTCTTCCTGTCCTTTTCTCCACATTTTTATCCAATAATTGTCGCTAACAACTCCAAAGCCAAATTCACAACCGCTTACTCTTCTTTTTTCATCCTAACAACAAATTCCTCGCCAATAGCATCACCATCTTCATCAAGATAATCGTGTTCGTACTTCGTAGTACGCTTTCACCTCGTCCGTCGTCTTGCCTGGATCACATTGGCTAACTACTGCCACTGTCCGGTAACTTTTTTTTGTGTGTGGACACACAAAACACATTCCACACAAAACACAAACCCAACTTCAACAATCTGTATGCGAGCATGGTTAAAACAATAATCCATAACCTAGTATATAACGTTGGGCATAGAAAGAGTTTTTTAAATTATTTTTTTTTACAAAATGAGCTATTTGTGACAATCTTAAATGATACACACTGAATATCGTAATAACATCATAATTTAATAAGGCGTTCTAACATGTTTTTTTTATCTGAATATCCAAGATTAATAAAGAGAACATAAACTTTTTTAAGAACTTGCCTGATGCGGTGCTTGCAGGGTAGAAAATTTTCCTAAATCTGAGCTAATAACCTGCATATTTCAAACGATTAGAAGATAAGTGAAGGAATAATGTTGACAAAACAGTAATTCATTGCTATACTTTTTATGAAATTGTATGGACATTTAACTTACCCATCCTTAGAATTAGTGAAAAGTATCCAATTAGCAGCAGATAAATGCGTGGCTATTAATACATATGTATAACGCAACCAATTCCGATATAAAAAGAGCATTACATACCATCAAGTTGCATAGATTCAGAGGCTCAGAGGGTGTAAATGAAGGAGATAACTGTGGCTGCATTGGAGGTTGCATGTGAACATCTACCATCTCTTAAACATGCCACGCCACCGTGAAATCCTTAACTCGGTTTACACCCACACAATCATCATCGCCTCAGTAACCCAAACACCAAAACAGAATCATAGACCAAATGCATGTAGCTGCATCATCAAAGGAGCTCTATAAATCACAGATTTATATGTATACAATATACATGATCTGCAGAAAACCTAACCAGCAAAAATAATACATAACCGACTTAGGGTTTCATTATTCAAATCAAGAACATCTTAGATGAAGAAACCCATCGTGATCGGAACATCGTAGATAAAAGCAACCACCACCCATCAAAGTCGGTTAGAGTCTCAACATAGGAAACCCTAGCCATCATCGACCCCTAACAAAGGAAACCGAAAAATAGGCACAGTCAACAATTGCCGCCACCATAGGAGCCCATGAACGGACGCCGTCAACAACCAACGTCTCATGTTTGAAACCCTAACCATTATTGAGTGGCCACAGTGAAAACCCCCAAAAACCAGAAGGCAGCCCTGACCAGGCCTGCGATTGGAACCCACCGCCGTTCATCTCCCTCGTTTCCGGCATTCCAGATCTAACAAAATACTGAACATGCAATAGAAATAGGGTTACCGGAAGTGGATCGAAACCCTTCTTTCCATTTTTACTGATCCATTCAAACGGAAATGATTCACTCATTTTAATGAGGTCGTTTATGGAACTGGAACTCCTTTTGGTTTTTTAATGACTTGTAATAGACGGCTCAGAATAGGTATTGAGGTTGTCATAGCTGCATAACAGGTTGCTAGTAGCAAACACTGCACTCGCCATCCTTGCTATGCAACATCAAACCTCAACTTTTTTTTTACCAAAGTCATCATAGCCAGCAAACGAACTCGGTACGCAACGACCAAATATAACTTTCAGTTCCATATACCCTTAATTCCAACTGGCCGGGTGAAGTTCAACTGGTTGATAATGGCTGCAACGGAGGTTGCAAAAACAAAGACTAACTTACGGTTTCGATACGGTGGTACAATCAAATTCCCCATTCAGATACAAAGACTACAACAACTCAAATCAAAGACCCCATTCAGGAACAAAGACCTCCTAACATGCAAAGATTCCACCTTTACAACTTCATGATCACCGGATTTCATATTTCAGAACCCAATAATCAAGATTACTGGATATCAACAATTAAACTCCACCCCTAGAAATTCATAGTAGACTTAGGGTTTTACACCAGAAATTCTTTAGGCTCTACAGATCCAAAGAGTTCTCAAATTAGAGAAGTCATGCATTATACCAAAAGCTCTAAAAGTATAAAACTCAAGAATGGAGATAAAAAGAAGTTACCATGGAGAAATCTGAAGGCCGTCGCCGCTAGAAACAGACTCAAATGGCCGCCGGCAACAATAGGTCTCCATCGGAATAGCCGTTGCTGCCAGAATCGGACTCAAATGGCCGCCGGCAACGACGGGTATTCACTGAACAGGCGCTTAGCCGAGGAGATTGAAGACGGGATAGGCGTCGATCAGATAAGATGGACGGAAGGGGCGGCGGTGCTCCTCCGTTAACCGCTCCACCATCATCAATCGACACCTCTTTCTCATGGACTGGAGGGGTGAAGGCATATGTATGACTCGTGTTTCATGGATGACTCGATGGTGGTAAATTAGGGCACGTGTTTATGTGGTGATGACTCATCACCGCCTAGATCCTCCAATGAGCAGTGCTTAACACTGTTCATTCAGTTTCTCTACTAACATATATTAATTTGGTATAGCTTCGTAGCCTTTTATACCAACTCCTATAATACCCTTTCATGAAAAACTTTTTTATGATCTTTGCCTTTTCTTAACTATAGTATTATATTAGGCTATAGGGTATGGGGTATGGGGAGCGTCCCCCACCCAGTCGAGGTCCGGCGACACCGGCACACCGTGCCGCCCCATCCCGTCCCGTCCTATCCATCGAGTGTAAGACGTTGGCGACGAAGCAAATATTGTGGCCCCCCATTCAAATGTTACCGTTACATTAAAAAAAATTAAATTCTAATTTAATTCAAATGTTACCGTTAGATTAAAAAAAATCTAATTTAAAAAAATACCCACTTCACTCCCACTTTTATAAATACTCACATATTTTACACCATTTTTCACAACTTTTCACCCACTACAATCTCATATCTCTCTCACATTTTATAACCCATCTTCCCTTTTTATAAAAACTCATCAATTTTTATACTACCATTTTTTACCCGCTACCACCCGATCTCTCTCTCAAAAATTATCATGGCTTCACCTTCCTCCATTTCTTCAATTTCTTCCATTTCTTCATCTTCTTCATCTACGTGGTATTCATCATCTTCGGAAGAGGATGCTATTATGCACAACATGATTATGAACGCGACTCAGGTCTTCATAGCGGGTGATGAAGCGTCGTCCCAACGGCTAACAAGACGAGCAAAATTAAACAGAGACCAAGAAGGGACTTTACTATTTTTTCCTTATGTTTTATATAAATTTGAAAATGTATTTTATAATTAATTTCATTTATGTTTCGTTTTAAATTTATAGCCGCCCACGATAAACTAGTAGCCGATTATTTTGCCGACGAACCCGTGTACCCAGCCGAGATTTTTCGACGTCGGTTCCGCATGAGTCGTCCACTTTTTTTACGTATCGCAGGCGACATGGCCCAGTCTGATCCTTTTTTTTACACTGCGAAACGACGCTAGGGGGCAAAGGGGTTTCAGTAATTTACAAAAATGTACGTCGGCCATTCGCCAACTGGCATACGGTTACGCACCCGATGCATTAGACGAGTATATAAGGATGTCTGAAAGAACCGCACGTCTATGTTTGCACAAGTTTTGCAAATGGGTTGTCAAATTGTATAGCAAGAGATACATGCGGAAACCGAACGCAAACAACGTTAAAAAATTATATCAAGCACACGAACAGAGACATGGTTTCCCAGGAATGCTCGGGAGCATTGATTGCATGCACTGGCCGTGGCAGAACTACCCAGTTGCCTGGCAAGGTCAGTATACTAGGGGAGATCATGGACATCCGACTATAATTCTAGAGGTTATTGCTTCACAGGATCTCTGGATCTGGCATGTTTTTTTTGGTCTACCTGGTTCACTCAATGACCTTAACATCATATACCAGTCACAGATATTTGAGGATGTAGTGGCGGGTACAGGTCCAGACACAAGTTTTACGGTTTCGGGGGTGGAATACAGGCGAGGTTACTACCTAGCCGATGTGTGACAACCCGCACTAAACCAGGTATCCGTACAACTTAATTAATGATTAATTACTGCTTAATTACTGTGCTTGATTGAAACTAGCTGATAAACTGCTACCTGCATACTGATACATGCACTTACTTGCATCATACTTTATTTGCTGTCACTACATTTTTTTTTACATACGGCACCTCAGTGACAAATATGATGCACAAAAAGCACAGTAGCACTAAACGGATACACAATGAACATGCTGATATAACCAGCATCAGGCAGACACTGCCTCTAAGGCCTGTTAAGAGCCTCACATATTTTGGCTACACTGGTAGTGAGTGTAGGATATAAGGGTTGTGGTACCGCGTCTCTAGGGATAAGATACACTGATTCGGATGTGCCAAAAACGTACTTTAAGTACCAAACACAGCACTTTAATAAATAATCCAGCTTCTAGCTGACTAGTAAAGTGCCAGTACATGAGAAAATATTACTAGACACTTTCTAAGGTGTCGGGAAAACAAATTGTGTCACTAAAAATGTTAATAACGACACTTTAAAGCGTTACAAAAGGCTTTAACGGATTACTATCCAACCGGACACCCGGACTTTACCCGGAACATAAAAATATTACTATTTTCACTAAAAATATTTTTCTGAGCCAGTTAGGGTCTCTGATTACCCTAACACCCGTCATAACACATAACAGACAACTAACTAAGTTAAATACTTAGTTAACCTTCTTAACCTAAACTAACCACCTAACTAAACTAGTTAAGATCAAACTAACCCCCCCCCCCCTATTTCTCATAACCGTCCCCATGTATGGGGGACATGTTTGTACAACCAAAATTATTATATTCTTAAATGTCTAGTATCTTGAAGGCATAGTAACCATGGGATAATAACACTTTAATTTCCTTTAAATACACACTTACATACTTGAGATAATCTTCATCACTTAACTCAAAAACTCACTCTCTCCCTTGCTCTCCTCCATCTCGGCCGAACACCCCATCACCCACCACCATACTTTCGGTTTTTGATCTTGCATTTCCATCATCATACAAGTGTTAGAGGTCACGTATAAGGAGTCTTGGAGCAAGCGGAACACGAAGGACCTCTACCGTTAGCTTTTATCCACGCATTTTTCATCAAAGATCTTCCCTAGCCTTGAGCTAGAGGTATAACACTTAAAACTTGTTTTTACACTTATCTAAAGTGGGTAAAAGGAATATTGTCGGTTGTATCCCGTTAAAATGAAAGATGATGATCAAAAGTCTAGTAAAAACTATAAAAGTGGTGGTTAATAGCATATAACTTGTGTAAAAGTCGTAGGACTTGAAATAAGTGATTATTGAGACCCGATCTATGATGTGGTAGCTCGGATCTCCGTTTAACCCGACTTTGTAAGATCATGTATCTTCACATAAGCTCGTTTTTGACTAAATACAAGGGTTAAAGGTGAAACTCTACCACACAAGATACATGAACTTGTGTGAAAATATTTTACTTGTGTAAAAGTGATTTAACCGGTAAAATGGTGTTTAAAACTAGCGGATCTACGTATCCGCAAGTGGTATTTTTAAAGAACCACACATTTAAGAAACCATGTATTTTAAAGAAAGGATCTTACACTAACAAACATGATTTTATAAACCACAAGTGTGTAGACACTTGTGAAATGAAAAGATCCGACAAATAACTATTTTTGGGAAAAATGACTAGAAGTTGTAAAGACGGATTTCTCTATTCACAAGGCTTTTACGAGATCAAAGTTACTTTATATAAAGATCTACATATATAAAGGGGATTTACACTATAGATTCGGAAAAACTGCAAGTTCATGCGATTATGCGATTTACATACTTGTCGACTAGTTTGATGTGTCGGAAATTGTTTGATTGAATAAAGAAGTTGTTGAATTGATTTGTTAAAAGAAAATGATACGCTTGAAAGCGTGGCCACCTCCAGTTACAGAGGAAACTCTGGCGAAATTTTCTAAAAACCTAACACTTAGAATTATTTACACAACAAGTGTTAGAACTATTTTTGGACATATTTTCAAAACATAAATTTCGCCGGCACTATATTTTACTAAATATTCGGAGGTGGGGTTTTCACAAAGATTAACGTGATAAATATATTTTGTCACAACACTGTTTATGATTATTTTGTGAAAAATACATAAATATTATTTTAAGAGTAAAAATAATATTTACAAGCGTTAATGATTCCAAAACTTTGCGAACGCTTCCACAAACATATAAGTTACACCGGTAATTACATTACCACAAGATTGACAAAACGTAACTTACGCACATGTATTGTATCCCCCATCCTTGGGAAGAAGAATAACTACCAAGTGTATACGGAACATAAACACGAAATAGTTGTCTAACTATTTCCCAAAGACATAAACTGTAAAGCTAAGGCACGGCCGTCCGTCTAATAGAATTAGCACTTGTAGGTCGTTGCACAGCTACTGTATTGGAGACACTTGGTAGAGACGCGCATTCACTGTGAGTTCATGTCCCCCTTTTCTCTAACTGTTTTCAGTTTTCTTAACTGCGGGGGTGAAATACATGTTACTTTGTTTACAAGTACTTTATACACGGTATGAATAACGTAAGGAGGTTTAGATCATGTGGATGGGTAGTTAGAACACCGAGGGACTCGAGCAGTAGATCTATCTGGGTGTAGCGAGCCCAGCTCCCGGCCCAACAGAACAGGCCTCTCGGAGGACTAACAGAACGGACCTGGAGTGACTTGGTACCCAACGCAAAATCGGCTAGGGTTGTGTCTACCTACTTGCATTTCACAACATGCTAATGGCCTTGCAAACCATTGGTGATCACAAGTCCTCTTACACTGCTACATACCAGGAAACTTTTATACTTACAAGTGTTTTACTTACTCACTTGCACATGAACTCGCTCAACATTATTGTTGATTTTTCAACTCACATGTATTTCAGGAAATTAAACGGATCTGGCACGGTATGGAACGTTTTCCGCTGCACTTGTCATGGAGTCATCAGGGTTTAGGGGATGTGTCTCTTTCCTGGACAAGACACAGTCCTTAAACCACGTTTATGTTATGTTTTAATTTGTAAGGTTGTTGAACAAGGTTATGGTTGTTGGTTAAAACAATGGTACTGTATTTTGTTTTCAAAACTTAATAGATGACTTGCATGGTTTTTAAATTCATATAGCTTGTTATGGTTAAGCTATGGTATTAAGAAGTCACACCAAAATTAACCACGCTTCCGCAAAGCCAGGGTGTGACAGCTTGGTATCAGAGCTCTGATCATAGCGAACTAGGATTCTTTCTCGAGTCTAGACTATGATCACTAGGGCTCTCACGAAAACATTTTTCTGCATACCACTTAAGTCCAGATCCACACTTTTTACAAACAAATGTTGAGCACATTTTATTAATTATAGGCTCAGCTTGGAGGGCTGAGGATCGGTCTGGAGGATCGAGGTGATTAAGGTAGTTGAGCACGTTGGTTTATTATAGGATCGATCTGGAGGATCGAGGCTCGGTCTAGGTGACCGAGGTAGTGGGCTAGCAAGGCTAGGAAGAAAAGGCTCAGCTTGGAGGGCTGAGGATCGATCTGGAGGATCGAGGTTTGGTTTAAGTGAAGGATAGAGCAGTCTTGTAGACTGGATGGTATTGGCTAGTAAGACTAGGAGGATTATGTGATGCCTTACTTGATGACTTATGTGATTACTTGATTTGTGATTGACTATTTGTGCATGTTTGTGTATATGTTACAGACACATGGATTCTGCAGACACTGGTGGTTCAGGCACCACAGGCCCGAGGCCTATCGTTTCAGACGACATTGAGTCATCGGAGCACGAGGTTTATACGTCAGACTTCACCAGCACGGATGATGATGACTTTCAGCCATTCGCCTTACCCGACGGCGTTGATGAGCTCCCAGTTGATCTTCCAGCCGGGGATCTACCACTCGTTGTGATCCCTGCTCCAGTACCCCTTGCATCATACCCTGTTTTACCCATCGACGACGAGGAGGACGACGTCGATATGTTTGAGGAGGAGCCTTTGGAGGATGCCCAGGGCGAGGCCCTACCTGCTGTTGCTCCCTTACTGATCGCAGATGCTCCGGCTGCGGAGTCACCTGCTCATTCCCCAGTCGCGGACTCCTTTGAGTCTGTGGCTTCTGTACCCACACATGCTCATAGTGCGCAGCACTTCTCCCATGGGTCCGATTCTGACCAGGCTTTTTCTGTTGCTTCCATACCTGGACTTGTTTTTTACCATGACGACGAGGGGGATTCCGATCCTGTGTTCCCACCAGGATTTGATCCTGACCGTGATTTAGAGTTTGTCCCGATGGACGAGTTGATGGAGGATCCAGCAGATCCTATTGACTCTTTTGATCCGATTGATCCCGATGTTGATTTTGACATGGCGTTTGATGATCTTGAGCCTGCCATTGCACCTGAGCAGGCAGCTGCCCTTGACCCTTTACCAGAGCATGACCCTGTGCATGCTGATGTACCTTTTGAGCCCATTGCTGATGATCACCGCATAGATGTTCCTGTTGATCCCATTGGTCCTTTACCCATTGTTGCTGTACCTGCTGACCACCCTATAGAGCACCTTGCACCCGTTCACCCTGTTACTGCTCCCTTATTTGATCTCGTTCCCCTAGAGCCCGGACATGCACTGTTCGCGGCACGCATGGATCCACCGGATGAGTCTGCACAGCATGGCTGGATACCGGCAGACGAGGACGTTCCCCCATTCCCTCCACAGATTCCTGTTGCACCACATATTGACTTTTCGTTTCAGGTTCCTACGTTTATACCTCCAGCAGGGCCTGGAGAGGGTTCTTCAGCTCACCCTGATGGGCATGTACCAATGCCCATGCCTTTCATGCCTCAGATTCCTTTTGTTCCACCCACTACAGCTCCTTTTGGTATGGCACCCTTTGATCCCACACGTGAGCCACTGCTGTGGGCACCGTTTTCCCCTATGCCACCCACTGATCCATACCACAGGTTCCATGTGGGCCACACCATTGAGGATGTATTGATGTCCTTTGTATACCAGCATGAGTCGCATGAGCAGCGACTACAGGAGTTGGAGAGAGCCCATCTGCAGCCATGTCAGTGCCATGGCCGGGTACCCTCTCCGTTACAGCCGTTTCGACCTTTGCCCCCTGACTATGCTGCTCGTCTTACTACTTTGGAGCAGCAGATTGCTTCCATTATTCGCACACAGCAGGCGATGGAGGCAGACTGGTTACAGTTGCGCCATTTGTTTTATACCCATTTTCCTCCTCCTCCACCACCATCTGCTTAGAGCTCATCGGTGCCACTTGGGTAGGCGAGGTGAGAAGGCGGCGATTGCTTTTTGACTGCACAGCATTTTGGGGAGACTACGTTATGACTTGACTTTTGTTATGTACTTGATGTCGTATTGATACTGATGTAGCTTTTGACAGGGGTGACGTAGCCCCTAGTGATTGATGATTGTATGTATACACTTACGATGTGGTCCCATTTATATGGCAATCGCAGTTTTCTCACCATATTTGGATTCACTTGATTACTTGTTTATATTTTATGTCATGGGATGTTGTGTGATTGATATTTGTGATGTGTGATAACATGAGATGTTATGTGATTATACTATTACTACCGTTATATACGTACACTATATTACGAACTGATTTACGTACTATAACAACGAAGCCTTACTATGGCCTAACCAACTTAAACCATCTTTTAGAAGATGCCGCCAAGACGCGAACCAAACATGCCAACAAATGAGGCAGAACTCCAGCAGATTATTGCTGCTGCCATAGCACAGTACGCAGCATCTCAGCCAGGAGCAAGCGGAAGTGTCAACCAAGGCAATAACAATCCACCTCACGGTAATACCACGCCATTCGAACCTACCATGTCCTAGCTGGACATCTTTAGCAATGATGCTAATGCCAAACACATGTTTTAACATACGTGCAGGATGCACCTACAAGCAGTTCTTAGACTGCAAACCAGTTAACTTCGATGGCACAGGAGGTGCAGTTGCCTTTACCCGCTGGGCTGAGAAAACCGATTCTGTGTTACGCATGAGCAAATGTGCAGAGGATCAGCAAGTCACATACATTTCAGGGCTGTTTCTAGATGGAGCCCTATCCTGGTGGAACCTACAAGTACAAACTCTAGGCGAAGCTGCCGCCTACGCCCTGACTTGGGCCGAATTGAGAGAACTGATGCGCAAAAAGTACTGTTCACGCGCAGAAATTCAAAGGTTGGAGACTGAATTTTGGCACTTAAAGATGGATGGACCAAAGATTGCGGAATACGTCCAGAGGTTTCACGACTTATCTCAAGTGGTTCCTTACATGGTTACGCCGGAATACAAGCGAATAGAGCGCTTCATTTGGGGTTTGGCTCCCCAAATAATAAGCATGGTAACCTCCTCCAAACCAGCGACTATCACTGAAGCCATTGATTTGAGCGTGGCTCTCACCGAGGAGGCGATTCGTCTAAACAGGTTTGGTGATGTTAAGGCAAAAGAGAAAGAGACTCATGTTGAGTCGTCAGGAAGTAACAAAAGAAAGTTTTCGAACTTCAAACAAGGGGTTAGCAGTGATGGTAAGAGAGGAGCACCAAGCACGCCAGCTCAGGGTGCAGCTGGCAGTGGAAGGAGAGGAAGGGGATATATGGGCACCCATCCCAGGTGTAATGCCTGCCAGCGTCACCATTCTGGTCAATGTGGGCTAAAAGCATGTGAAGCGTGTGGGAAACGTGGTCACTCTAAGGATACTTGTTGGGTCCCTGCCGGCCGCGGAGGCCAGGGAGGATATGGAAATAGGAATGATAACCGTGGTGGAAATGGAAACCGCCTACCAGGAAATTTTGGGGGAAACAGAAACCGAGGCAACAATGCAAACCAGGCTGGCAATGCCAACCAGAACAACACCCCAGCTGGAAATGGGGATGGAAACGGGCAGAGACTCGGATGCTATAACTGCGGGGAAATCGGGCATTTTAAGAAGAACTGCCCAACGTTGAATCAGGCCCGTGGTAGAGTGTTCCAACTAGAAGCTAGGGAAGCACGCCAAGATCCAAATGTTGTTACGGGTACGTTCCCTATCAATCAACGCTATGCATCCATTTTATTTGATACTGGTGCCGATTATAGCTTTGTATCGTTAGAATTTAAGAATATGCTTGGGTTAGCTGCTAATAAGTTAGACATTCCCTACTCGATCGAATTAGCTAATGGAAAGTTAGTTGGAGCCGACGAAGTAATCAGAGGTTGTGTGATAGAATTGGGAGAACGCGAGTTTACTCTGGATCTACTACCAGTCCAATTGGGAAGCTTCGACGTGGTGGTAGGAATGGATTGGTTATCGGGCAATAAAGCTGAGATAGTTTGCCACGAAAAGGTTGTTCGTATTCCAACCGAGGATGGTGAGACCATTGTTGTTCATGGAGAGAAGCGTGAGACGCCGTTGCGGATTATCAGCTGTTTGAAAGCAAGGAAGTGTTTGCAGAAGGGATGTGTTGCTTTTCTGGCGCACATCGTGGACAAGAAGGCTGCCGAGCCAACAATCGAGGACATCCCTGTCGTAAGGGAGTATCCAGAAGTCTTTCCAGAAGACTTACCCGGACTGCCACCTCAGAGGCAAGTGGAGTTTCACATTGACTTAGTTCCAGGCGCCGCGCCTGTGGCTAAGGCACCATACAGACTTGCTCCGTCTGAGATGCAGGAATTGTCGACACAACTTCAAGAGTTGTTAGACAAAGGTTTTATCCGACCAAGCTTCTCGCCGTGGGGAGCTCCGGTCTTGTTTGTCAAGAAGAAGGACGGAAGTTTCCGCATGTGTATTGACTACAGAGAATTGAACAAGCTGACGATCAAGAACAGGTATCCTCTGCCAAGAATCGACGATCTGTTCGATCAACTTCAAGGTTCAAGCTGTTACTCTAAGATCGATCTTCGATCTGGATACCATCAACTGAGGATACAGGAGGAAAGTATCCCGAAAACAGCCTTCCGAACTCGTTATGGACACTACGAGTTCCTCGTTATGCCATTTGGGTTGACAAACGCACCTGCAGTCTTTATGGACTTGATGAATAGGGTTTGCAAGCCATACTTAGACAAGTTCGTGATTGTATTCATCGACGACATCCTGATTTACTCAAAGACGAAGGCTGAACACGAGCAGCATCTTAGAACCATATTGGAGCTGCTAAAGAAGGAACAGCTGTACGCCAAATTCTCCAAGTGCGAGTTTTGGCTACGCGAAGTCCAGTTTCTTGGACATGTGGTTAATGGGGATGGAATTCATGTTGATCCCGCAAAGATCGAGGCAATCAAAAATTGGGAAACGCTTACAACGCCAACCGAGATTCGACAATTCTTGGGTTTGGCTGGCTACTATCGAAGGTTCATCGAGGATTTCTCGAAAATCGCTCAACCTTTGACGCTCCTCACACAGAAGGATAAGATGTTTGATTGGGGAATCAAACAGGATGAAGCGTTTCAGATATTGAAAGATAAGCTTTGTAACGCGCCAATCTTAGCTCTACCAGAAGGCACTGATGACTTTGTGGTATACTGCGACGCATCGCGTCAAGGATTGGGTTGTGTGTTGATGCAACGCCAAAAGGTCATTGCTTACGCATCACGCCAACTGAAAGTGCACGAAAAGAATTATACCACACACGATTTAGAGCTTGGCGCAGTGGTTTTCGCTTTAAAGATCTGGAGACACTACCTGTATGGTACGAAGTGCACAATCTTCACGGATCACAAAAGCCTACAGCATATATTCAACCAGAAGGAGTTGAATATGAGGCAAAGACGATGGGTTGAATTATTGAACGACTACGACTGCGAGATAAAGTATCACCCAGGGAAGGCGAATGTAGTCGCCGATGCCCTAAGTCGTAAAGAAAGAATCAAGCCCATAAGGGTTAGAGCTTTGGAAATGATTATACGAACCGATCTTTCCTTGCGCATTCGTGCTGCACAAAAGGAAGCTCTCAAGGAGGGAAACCTTGAGGAAGAATATCTCCGTGGAATGGAGAAGCTTTTGGTACCAAACGAGGAAGGGACGTTATGTTTTGAGAAAAGGATTTGGGTTCCTCTGTTTGGTGGATTAAGGGAAGTTATTTTCGACGAAGCGCACAAGTCACGGTACTCTATCCACCCTGGATCGGATAAGATGTACCAGGATCTCAAAGATTACTATTGGTGGCCTAGGATGAAAGGCGACGTTGCTGTTTACGTGAGCAAATGTTTAACGTGCGCTAAGGTCAAGGCGGAATACCAGAAGCCTTCGGGACTTCTGCAACAACCTGAGATTCCCAAGTGGAAATGGGAACAAATCTCAATGGATTTTGTTACAAAACTGCCAAGAACGCCAAGAGGCCATGATATGATTTGGGTGATTGTTGACCGCCTAACAAAATCCGCACACTTTATGCCAATCAAGGAGAAAGACAGTACTAGTAAA
Source organism: Helianthus tuberosus (assembly GCA_030545235.1). Lineage (NCBI taxonomy): Eukaryota > Viridiplantae > Streptophyta > Magnoliopsida > Asterales > Asteraceae > Helianthus > Helianthus tuberosus. The sequence goes on from JARYGA010056639.1 coordinate 6,089,589, forward strand.
CTTGCGGAAATTTACATGAGAGAGATCGTAGCACGTCATGGAGTACCACTCTCGATCATCTCTGATAGAGACGGAAGATTTGTGTCAAGAATATGGCAATCTTTCCAAGAATCTTTTGGCTCACAATTGAATCTGAGCACTGCGTTCCATCCGCAAACTGACGGCCAGAGCGAGCGAACGATACAAACTTTGGAAGACATGCTGAGGGCATGTGTTATGGATTTAGGCGGTAGCTGGGATAAACACTTACCTTTGGTCGAATTTTCATACAACAACAGCTACCACACCAGCATTGGTGTCGCGCCATTTGAGGCCCTATACGGACGCAAGTGCCGATCACCACTATGTTGGTCTGACGCAGGTGATAGGCAGCTTGCTGGTCCCGAGATCGTCCAAGAGACGACAGATAAGATCGCGCAAATTCTTAAACGCATCGAAGCCGCTCGCCACAGACAAAAGGCCTACGCGGATCCAAACCGGAAGCACGTGGACTTCCAAGTCGGAGAGATGGTGTTACTGAAAGTTTCACCCTGGAAGGGGGTGGCACGCTTTGGAAAGCGTGGGAAGTTAAATCCGCGCTACATTGGTCCTTTCAGAATTCTGGAAAGAATTGGGACAGTAGCATACAAGTTGGACCTACCTGCTGAACTAAATGGTGTTCACGATACATTTCATGTATCCAATCTAAAGAAAAGTCCAACTCAAGTTGACGTTGCCATTCCTATCGACGAGATTCATATTGACGACACGCTCCACTTCGTTGAAGAACCTGTTGAGGTCACGGACTGGAAAATTAACAAGACCCGCCGGAGCAGTGTCAAACTCGTCAAAGTACGTTGGAATGCCAGACATGGTCCTGAATTTACCTGGGAACGTGAGGACCGGATGAAAGAGAAATACCCCCACTTATTTCCTAAGAACTCTGCATCTACAAGCAGGACTTAAATTTCGGGACGAAATTTATTTAACGGGGGGAGAATGTGACAACCCGCACTAAACCAGGTATCCGTACAACTTAATTAATGATTAATTACTGCTTAATTACTGTGCTTGATTGAAACTAGCTGATAAACTGCTACCTGCATACTGATACATGCACTTACTTGCATCATACTTTATTTGCTGTCACTACATTTTTTTTTTACATACGGCACCTCAGTGACAAACATGATGCACAAAAAGCACAGTAGCACTAAACGGATACACAATGAACATGCTGATATAACCAGCATCAGGCAGACACTGCCTCTAAGGCCTGTTAAGAGCCTCGCATATTTTGGCTACACTGGTAGTGAGTGTAGGATATAAGGGTTGTGGTACCGCGTCTCTAGGGATAAGATACACTGATTCGGATGTGCCAAAACGTACTTTAAGTACCAAACACAGCACTTTAATAAATAATCCAGCTTCTAGCTGACTAGTAAAGTGCCAGTACATGAGAAAATATTACTAGACACTTTCTAAGGTGTCGGGAAAACAAATTGTGTCACTAAAAATGTTAATAACGACACTTTAAAGCGTTACAAAAGGCTTTAACGGATTACTATCCAACCGGACACCCGGACTTTACCTGGAACATAAAAATATTACTATTTTCACTAAAAATATTTTTCTGAGCCAGTTAGGGTCTCTGATTACCCTAACACCCGTCATAACACATAACAGACAACTAACTAAGTTAAATACTTAGTTAACCTTCTTAACCTAAACTAACCACCTAACTAAACTAGTTAAGATCAAACTAACCCCCCCCCCCCCATTTCTCATAACCGTCCCCATGTATGGGGGACATGTTTGTACAACCAAAATTATTATATTCTTAAATGTCTAGTATCTTGAAGGCATAGTAACCATGGGATAATAACACTTTAATTTCCTTTAAATACACACTTACATACTTGAGATAATCTTCATCACTTAACTCAAAAACTCACTCTCTCCCTTGCTCTCCTCCATCTCGGCCGAACACCCCATCACCCACCACCATACTTTCGGTTTTTGATCTTGCATTTCCATCATCATACAAGTGTTAGAGGTCACGTATAAGGAGTCTTGGAGCAAGCGGAACACGAAGGACCTCTACCGTTAGCTTTTATCCACGCATTTTTCATCAAAGATCTTCCCTAGCCTTGAGCTAGAGGTATAACACTTAAAACTTGTTTTTACACTTATCTAAAGTGGGTAAAAGGAATATTGTCGGTTGTATCCCGTTAAAATGAAAGATGATGATCAAAAGTCTAGTAAAAACTATAAAAGTGGTGGTTAATAGCATATAACTTGTGTAAAAGTCGTAGGACTTGAAATAAGTGATTATTGAGACCCGATCTATGATGTGGTAGCTCGGATCTCCGTTTAACCCGACTTTGTAAGATCATGTATCTTCACATAAGCTCGTTTTTGACTAAATACAAGGGTTAAAGGTGAAACTCTACCACACAAGATACATGAACTTGTGTGAAAATATTTTACTTGTGTAAAAGTGATTTAACCGGTAAAATGGTGTTTAAAACTAGCGGATCTACGTATCCGCAAGTGGTATTTTTAAAGAACCACACATTTAAGAAACCATGTATTTTAAAGAAAGGATCTTACACTAACAAACATGATTTTATAAACCACAAGTGTGTAGACACTTGTGAAATGAAAAGATCCGACAAATAACTATTTTTGGGAAAAATGACTAGAAGTTGTAAAGACGGATTTCTCTATTCACAAGGTTTTTACGAGATCAAAGTTACTTTATATAAAGATCTACATATATAAAGGGGATTTACACTATAGATTCGGAAAAACTGCAAGTTCATGCGATTATGCGATTTACATACTTGTCGACTAGTTTGATGTGTCGGAAATTGTTTGATTGAATAAAGAAGTTGTTGAATTGATTTGTTAAAAGAAAATGATACGCTTGAAAGCGTGGCCACCTCCAGTTACAGAGGAAACTCTGGCGAAATTTTCTAAAAACCTAACACTTAGAATTATTTACACAACAAGTGTTAGAACTATTTTTGGACATATTTTCAAAACATAAATTTCGCCGGCACTATATTTTACTAAATATTCGGAGGTGGGGTTTTCACAAAGATTAACGTGATAAATATATTTTGTCACAACACTGTTTATGATTATTTTGTGAAAAATACATAAATATTATTTTAAGAGTAAAAATAATATTTACAAGCGTTAATGATTCCAAAACTTTGCGAACGCTTCCACAAACATATAAGTTACACCGGTAATTACATTACCACAAGATTGACAAAACGTAACTTACGCACATGTATTGTATCCCCCATCCTTGGGAAGAAGAATAACTACCAAGTGTATACGGAACATAAACACGAAATAGTTGTCTAACTATTTCCCAAAGACATAAACTGTAAAGCTAAGGCACGGCCGTCCGTCTAATAGAATTAGCACTTGTAGGTCGTTGCACAGCTACTGTATTGGAGACACTTGGTAGAGACGCGCATTCACTGTGAGTTCATGTCCCCCTTTTCTCTAACTGTTTTCAGTTTTCTTAACTGCGGGGGTGAAATACATGTTACTTTGTTTACAAGTACTTTATACACGGTATGAATAACGTAAGGAGGTTTAGATCATGTGGATGGGTAGTTAGAACACCGAGGGACTCGAGCGGTAGATCTATCTGGGTGTAGCGAGCCCAGCTCCCGGCCCAACAGAACAGGCCTCTCGGAGGACTAACAGAACGGACCTGGAGTGACTTGGTACCCAACGCAAAATCGGCTAGGGTTGTGTCTACCTACTTGCATTTCACAACATGCTAATGGCCTTGCAAACCATTGGTGATCACAAGTCCTCTTACACTGCTACATACCAGGAAACTTTTATACTTACAAGTGTTTTACTTACTCACTTGCACATGAACTCGCTCAACATTATTGTTGATTTTTCAACTCACATGTATTTCAGGAAATTAAACGGATCTGGCACGGTATGGAACGTTTTCCGCTGCACTTGTCATGGAGTCATCGGGGTTTAGGGGATGTGTCTCTTTCCTGGACAAGACACAGTCCTTAAACCACGTTTATGTTATGTTTTAATTTGTAAGGTTGTTGAACAAGGTTATGGTTGTTGGTTAAAACAATGGTACTGTATTTTGTTTTCAAAACTTAATAGATGACTTGCATGGTTTTTAAATTCATATAGCTTGTTATGGTTAAGCTATGGTATTAAGAAGTCACACCAAAATTAACCACGCTTCCGCAAAGCCAGGGTGTGACACGATGGAATATACCCAACGTACTCGACAATCGTTAAAACTATTCCGCACCCGACGGACGAAAAAAGAAAAAAAATTGCGAAGTATTAAGAAGGTGCGAGAAAAGATATTGAACGGGCTTTTGGTGTTCTACAAAAAAAATGGCAAATCATTGAACATCCAGCACGTTCGGCTACACCAAAGAGGTTACGACACATTATGTACGCTTGTATCATCATTCATAACATGATCATTGAAGACGAAGGTAGAGCAATATGCGAGTACGACGAAAACGCGTCTACTGAAAATTATGTTCCAGTTAGTGGGGAACAACAAGATTTAAACATGTTCGCTCTACGTAACGAGTACACACATCATAACCTACAAGCGGACTTGGTGGAGTACATTTGGAACAACGCTCAAAACGAACCCGTCGACGACATGGAGGACGAAGACTAGTAGCTTATTTTAATATATTAGGATTTTTTTAAGTTTTTTTTAAGTTTATGTTTTTTTTTTAATTTATGTAATGTTTTTTAATATTAATGAAAATATTTTGTTAGTTTATTTGTTAAATGTTAAAAAAAAGTAGAAGATTAAAAAAATAAAAAACATAAAAGTGGTGGGGTAGGATCATCTAGGACCATCCTTCATACCCTCTACTTTTGTGTGATGGACTATCCTTGGAAGGACTATGACGTGACGCCTACGTGGCGGATCATCATCCCCTGAAGGACCATCACCATACCCTCTAGTTTTAAGAGACTCTTGCACAGGGGCGGACCTACGTTACGAGGAACGGGGTCCCCGGACCCCAATCTTTTTTTAAAAAGTAGTAGAAACGGTATATAAAATTGTCTATGGACCCCATAAAATAATTTAGTTGGACCCCATAACAATGAAAATGAGCCTAGTGCAGTGGTAAAACCCCTTGTTTACACACAAAAGATCATGGGTTCGATACCTATTTCTTCGTTTTTTTGTGTTTTTTTTTTGGACCCCATTGTCAAAAAATCCTAGGTCCTCCACTGCTCTTGCACCACTTCTGGAGTAGCTGATAGCCTGACACCTTTTCTCCAATTTCACCTAGAGTATTACAATTTCTTATATTTTAAAACTTTAAAAAGTGCTACTTTAACCGAAAATCTTTCTCTACCTTGACAAATCCAATTATACTTTCCAAACAATATTATATTAGTACATTATTTTTTTCCCAACGTATCATAATAATGTTTTTTTTACCGTAAGCTATCGTGAATGTCAGTAACTGAACATAATGCAGCCGAACATCGGTATTGGTACCGATATTCGTTTTTTGTTTTCGATAGATGTAAAATATGCGTTGATATTTTTTTGAGCATATTTCTTTGAGTTGTCATACTGAGTGTCGGAATCGTGCCGATACTGTAAGGAAACAAGCCAATACTGACTTAAAGCTCACTACGGAGTTTGAGAAATTCCACTAGTTCGATATAAATTGATCAAGTGCCCAATACCATGAAAGTTTAACCAAAAAATAACCAAATCGTAACCCGTATCCTTATCACGGGAATTTGTTTAGCCAAGAAAATTAATTTTGGTTGCTTTCTTCTTTCGCAACCGTTAACCCAACGGATGACCCACTTCACTTCCTTAGTGGGCTGGCGCCAGGCAAGTTAATTAAGCTGGACTGCACAGAAATTTAGTCAATTTAGGTCTCTTTAGCTTCAGCCTAGCTAAACCAAAGCCCATTTGATTTTGCATTTTCAAGACTTAAACCTTTTTATAGAGTAAATTACAACCGGTGTCCTTTACGTTTGTATCAAATTACAACCGGTATCATTTAACTAAAGAAATTACAGGCTCTGTCCTTTATGTTAGAAGTTTTTAGCATATTATCTCCTTTAGCCCTAAGTAACCTAGTTAAGTTTTTATTTGTCAAGTCTTACCATGTGTCTCTCACATGAGGGTAACATGGTCTTTTCTTCTCAATTTAACATGAAATTCCAATCCCTCTTTGCATCTTATAACATCTTATTGTTCATATTCATCTCAAAAACCATCGCTAATATCTATATCTCTCAAACCTTTGATAAAAAAAACTCTATAGAAAACAGGAATGAAATCAAACCTTGCAATGGGTACCTTTTACTTACGACAAGCACTAGAACAAAACGACATCAATGAAATTTATCGTAAGCTTCCAACATCATTGTAGCTTATCTATTAATCTCATCGTAGTTTTTATAAGAAGTTGTTTGCATATGTGCCGGCCATTCTAATGGTTAGTTCTTTTGATTTGTTTGATAAGAAAACAAATATTAATTCCAAAATATTGTTCCATTTTCATCGGGCAATGAAGAGATAAGACTACTCATTATTTAAATATTTTACTTTGATTATAATTCCGATTCCAAACCATGCATTATATTTTTGTTTGAATTAATTGAAAAAATGGAGGGGTTAAAAGAGATTTATTTATTTCATTTTTTAATATAAAATTGAGATGAAAAGACCATGTTGCCCTCATGTGAGAGGCACATGATAAGACTTAACCAAAAAAACTTAACTAGGTTAGGTCTAAAAGACCTAACATGTTAAAAACCGGTAACATAAAGGACAGAGCCTGCAATTTCTTTAATTAAAGGACACCAGTTGTAATTTGATGCAAATGTAAAGGGCACCGGTTGTAATTTACTCATCTTTTTAATTTAACCTATCCTTCTAGCTTATTATTTTTCAAACCTGTAAAATATTAAAATGGTCTAAAGTAAAATATTTTATTTAAACGAAAAGATTATCCTACAAAACATTAAATTCGTACAAAGAGTAGGAGGCCACAAAAAAGTTGACATATGTACTTCAACTCAGGGTATAATGGTCTATGAAAATATGTAGCATGAAGTCAAAAAAAAATCTATCTAGTAAGTACGTAAGTACGTAGTGTTACGTAATTACGTAATGGTACATAGTTAAATAGTGTTATGTAATTAAGTACATGTAACGTTACAAAATCACGTAATGTTATACTTGTTACGAGTAAAATACATATTCCATAATTACGTCCTTGTACATAATTTCGTAACGTCATACAAGAAATCACGTAACGTTGTACAAATATACGTAACCACATAATTTGTAAAATAAATATTTAAAAAAAACTATAGTAATAGCTGACTCAAATTAAAGAGAAATGAATGCTCGTTGGTTTTATGGTGTAATTTTAATTAAAAATATTAGTAGAAAATTTATAGGTGTTTAAAAATCATAGGAGAAGTGGGTTTAAAAGTCAACAATAGTGGTTCTTCCTATTTTGCCATTTCTCCACTTGTTTTTTAATGCGATTCAATTATTTGGTAACCACTTAAATCTCAACCATTGAATTCTTATTGTCTCCTACACTTTGTATGATTACAATACTTTGTACATTTTAATGCGATTCAATTATTTGGTAACCACTTAAATCTCAACCATTGAATTCTTATTGTCTCCTACACTTTGTATGATTACAATACTTTGTACGAGATAGCATTATTGAAATACAAGTATATCAAATGAACCGATCAAGTAGAAAGTTTATCCTTCCGAAAAATTCAAGGACTTCATGGAGGTGAAGAGCATGATCAACCTCGTTGGCGAATACACCAAGATGTTATCAATAAAAACAACAACCATATGATAATATATCTAAGTATATGCAATATTTTAATCTTAACGCTAACGTTTTAGCAATAACTTTGTAAAGTACATTTATTAAGGAAATAGGGTGAAAGTCATTAATTCCCGTTGGATCTCGTACTTTCGGTATAATGGAAATAAATGATGAGTTGCATCCGTATGTTATACTTATACTGAAATGAAACTATTGCATCATCTCCATGAATAACGGCTCCAAATCAACCCAAAACCTCTTAATAAACTTGAACATAAGTCAACCGGTGATACGTGGTTATAAGTAAAGGCTTCTCGTATTTAAATTTGCGCTTTTATGTGAATTTCAGCTCTCGAATGATCTACTTTGATATGGTTTGTATTTTACAGGTCTAAATGAGTTTAATGAGCATTTCGGGAGCTAAACAGTGCTTTGGATTGGAGCTAGGTGGACCCAGGTGGAAGAAATGAAGAAAACATCAACGTTTAGTCAGTTTTGCGTCGCCAACGCTGCCAAAGGGCGTCGCCGACACCGCCAAAGCGTCTGGGGCCCCGTACACAGCCAAATTAGGCGTAGATAAGCTATTTCGCGACAACGACACCCTCCTCGGGGGACACGCGGACAACTTTTAATTTTCGAATTAGGCATATCTTGAGCTAACAAATGAGTTTCGAGACTTAAAATATATACATTTGTGGTAGCTTGATGAGACGGATCCACATATAAGGTATTGAAAAGCTAAAACATGACACCTCTTCTGCTACTTCGCGACAACGACACCCTCCTCGGGGCACACGCGAACAACTTTTAATTTTCGAATTAGGCATATCTTGATCTAACAAATGAGTTTCGAGACTTAAAATATATACATTTGTGGTAGCTTGATGAGACGGATCCACATATAAGGTATTGAAAAGCTAAAACATGACACCTCTTCTGCTACACACGGGTTGAGTTGTAAAAATGGGATTTTTAAGGATAATTTTATTTAATTGGTGGGAGATGGGGGAGTTACACCTCCAATTCAAATTCTATTGGCCAAGAATACAATTCTCCATCATCCTCTTGATCCCCAATCTTTAGGCAAGTCCCCAACACTGTAACATCCGCCAAAAACATATCATAGAAACCCGACCCATTTTGAAAACTGGATCTAAACTGTAATAAATGATAATGCGAATTGTTATTTTCTTTCACTATTTGTATTAATGCCGTTATTAATTTAATTAACGAAATCACATTCGGCGTATGAATATCGACCTTATACATTATGTTGGTTAGTTTGTTGGTTATTAAATAAGGAATAATATAATTAAGTTAAATGTAACTATCACAATTTCTAAACAATTATAGTTTTCAAACGACACCGATATCCATCCTTTCCATTTTCCAAACAACATTATTTGATCCCAAACAACACCTGGTGACTTCAAAACAACATCACCCAAACAATATCCCGCCTATACATTAACAACATCATCTAAGAGACATCACCTACACCCTCAAATTGTCACACCCTAACCGATGGCGGAAACATCGAGATAAGAGGAAAACTAGATTGCAAGAGACTACATAACACTATGTGACAATAAAATTTAAATTCAAATTTCAGTTCAATACTAAATGTCATACAAGATTAAATAAAAAGACAACAATTGTTTCATAACATCGAAATAACAAAATTAATCTAGGTGTGTATCTAAGTCCACCTAAATTGCATTTCTTCTCATCATCAACTCAACAATCAACCTGCAACATGTATTAAAATATCAACAAAAGTTGGCGAGTATACAAGTTTTGTTACATAGCATAATATAGAATAAAACGTGCTCATATCCAACATGATTCATAATATACGAGTACTAGTATGCAAAAATGGCGTACACTATGTTCAAACCGAAGTATACAACGCGTTAAAATAGCCTATCCCAATAGAGTAGCGGGAGGTAACATGTTTAACTTAACAATACCCCAAGACTAAGGGCGGTGCGTTAATCCCATAGCGCTATAATTGTTAAGGTAGGCTAGCAAAGTTAATGAGCATCTAACAACCAAATAGTTTACATAGCATACGAGATTAACAAGCATCATATATAGTCTCATGTTAAGCATGGATAGAGTATGTTTAAAATAGTTTAAGTGTCTTGTGATTTTGTATAATATACATGTTGCATCCCAAAGTGTTAAAGAGTAAAAAGGGATCGAGTATACTCACAGTTTTGCAAGCTTTCCTACTTGAAATCCCACGAGTGATGTTGGTGGATGGACTAGTTTGGTGCACCTTGTCCTTCTACACGAAGAAAACATAGGTGTGTGAGTTTGGGGAAATCGGAAAATTATAGATTCGGAGTCTAAAATGTATGGAAAATAACATAAGTGAAAATAATCATCTTGTACACATAACACTTGTTCTTGACAGTTGACACTATTGAAACTCAAAAGAGGTTGTATGATTTCATGGATTCAAAGGTCTATTAGAGTCGTTACAAGTGCATGGTCATAGATGATGTAACATATTCTTGACAAGTAACTACTAAGTTATCATCAAGTTCAGTTACTTAGATATATATATATATATATATATATATATATATGGAATACATAGATAATATAAAGATTACAAAGTCCTATAGGTCAATCATGAGGTAGGAGATTAAAGTCTCCATTTAGGCACATCTTTGTGTCATATAATTCATACATGAGGTAGGAAGAACAAAGCTTCCATTTAGGTACCTCTATTGTTCACCACTACACTTGTTGTTATAAACAACAAGGAGGGTCATGAACTTTTAAGTAATAATAAAATAATAACAACTAATCTATGGAAAAACATCAAGTAGTGAGTGGATTTCTATGAAGAATAGCCCAAGCTAGTCCAACTATCACACATTCATCAAACTTCATGCTTGAACACTACTTGTGGGTAAAACCCTAACTAAAACAGAATGTTTGTGAGGTCTGAACCTCTGATTTAACATTTCTCAGCCTTGTTTTTAAGCCCAACTAACCATTCAATTTATTATGAGCATTAGGACATAGGTTTGAGATGAGATAGACTTAAGTTCAACTAAGATTAACAAGTTTAAGTGAAAACATAAACTAACAGTCCACTTTGGAGCCTTTCTGGTGACATTCCAGAGCTTGGTTTTCCATGGAAAACATCTGAAAATGTTCCTAAGGTTGTTCCAATCAAGTGGGAAAAAAATGGATGAAAAATGTTAAGTATTGAGTGAGTTATGCTCACTTTAGTGAAGGTTGATGATTCTGCTCGAACTTCAGATTATCATCTGATTAGAGGAAGATTTGAGAGTGTTGTTGATGATTTGCAAAGTGTAAAATGCTTGGAAGGCACTTGGGTTTTATAGGGGAAGATTAGGGTTGGGTTTGGTGAGGTATTTAATGCTAAAACAAGTTTAAAAATCAAATAAAACACCAAAACCCACTCAAAAACGCGACTGATCAAAGGGGCTGCAGACTGGGCCGCTCTCGCGGGCCGCGTAGGCTAAGCCCACATGGCTCGCGGGCTGCCACTCTCCCCATGTGCGCTGAAGTTTGATTTAATTACAAGTTGGCCCCCTAACTTCTATGTTTCGATGTTTTAAGTGTGTAACTAGGAGATTTTAAGCACGATTAACATAGTTCAAAGTATGAGACGTAAATAAACCATACACCAAACATAAAACAAGTATAATTATATTTATTTGTCGAGAACTAGTATCAAATTCGCGTAATTTAGCATATAGATCAATAGTTTGCAAGTTTGACGTTTTTAGCACAAAATATGAATAAATTGTCACATGAATAATGTTTTTGAACGTATGGGCATGTATAAGACGTATATAGCATAAATGTACGAAAACACGGATTTCATTATGATTCAAGTCTTGGATTTTACATCGGTTACAACGAACGAACGATTACAAGAATACAAAATTTCCCAAAAATATAATTACAAACGAAGGTTTCTAAATATAGAAGGTACGAAATAGCAGGGCATTACAGTCCCCCCCTCCTTTAGGAAATTTCGTCCTGAAATTTAGGAAGAAGTAACAAAAAGATGCAGATACTTGGTCTTCATATCACTCTAGAGTTCCCAAGTAAATTCAGCACCTCGTTTTCCTTCCCATCGAACCTTGACGATAGGAATTTGACTACGCCTCAGTTTCTTAAAACCTCGGTCCATGATTTCGACGGGTTTCTTTACGAAGTGCAAAGTGTCGTTGATTTAGAGATCTTCGAGAGGAACTTGAAGTCCTTCTTCAGCGAGACACGTCTTTAGTTCGCGACATGAAACGTTGGATGAACGTTGTTGACTTCTTGAGGTAAATCGAGTCGATAAGCCACCTTGCCAATCCTTTCGAGTATCTTGAAAGGACCAACATAGCGAGGGGCAAGTTTTCCCTTTTTACCAAAACGAACTACTCCTTTCCAAGGGGATACTTTGAGTAAAACATGATCACCAACGTTAAATTCCAAGGGTTTGCGTCTCTTATCAGCATAGATCTTTTGTCGACTTCGATCCTTGAGTAGATTATCACGGATTTGAAGAACCTTATCCGTTGTTTCTTGTATGATCTCAGGACCAGTAAATTTTTTGTCACCAATCTCATGCTAGCTTAAAGGAGATCGGCATTTGCGACCATATAATGCCTCGAAATGAGCCATTTGAATACTGGAGTGGTAGCTATTGTTGTACGAGAACTCGATCAATGGTAAATGAACATCCCAACTACCACCAAAGTCGATGACACAAGAACGGAGCATGTCCTCTAGGGTTTGGATAGTACGTTCAGTCTGTCCATCCGTTTGAGGATGAAAGGCTGTACTAAGATTCAAATGGGAACCCATAGCAGACTGGAAAGTTTTCCAAAGACACGAAGTGAAACGACCATCACGATCAGAAATGATATCGAGAGGAATACCATGACGGCATATGATTTCGTCAGTGTAGAGTCGAGCAAGTCGTTCAACCTTGAAATCTTCATGAATAGGAAGGAAATGAGCGGACTTGGTCAAACGATCGATAATTACCCAAATACTATCGTGACCAGACGGTGTACAAGGGAGTTTGGTTATGAAATCCATAGCAATGCTATCCCATTTTCAGATGGGGATTTCAGGTTGTACGAGTAGACCAGAAAGTCGTTGATGCTCGGCCTTGACTTTCCAACAGGTGAGGCACCTAGAAACATACGTGGCAATGTCTCTCTTCATACCAGGCCACCAATAGGATGCACAAAGGTCGTGGTACATCTTATCAGCACCAGGATGAATCGAGTACTTGGATTTGTGCACCTCGTTCATGATAAGTTCAAGCAGTTTGTCGCGATTTGGTACCCAAATGCGATCACGACAGTGTTGAAGTCCATTAGATTTGGTCACAAGTTGATCTTCAGTAGTACCACGTATTTCTACGAATAAGGTTCCTTCGTTGGCGGATGAGTATTGAGCTTCACGAATGCAAGTGTGAAGATCCCTGGAAACGTGAAAACAACGAATACTACTAACATGAGACTTACGACTAAGTGCATCGGCCACGACATTCGCTTTGCCAGGATGGTAGCAAATCTCGCAGTCGTAGTCGTTAAGCAATTCCACCCAACGTCGCTGACGCATGTTAAGCTCTTTTTGGTTAAAGATGTGTTGTAGGCTCTTATGGTCAGTGAAAACCACACACTTAGTACCATATAGGTAGTGTCGCCAAATCTTTAACACAAAAACAACTGCGCCAAGCTCAAGGTCGTGGGTAGTATAGTTTTTCTCATGTATTTTGAGTTAACGAGAAGCATTAGCGATAACCTTGTCTCGTTGCATGAGAACACAACCAAGACCACGGTTCGAGGCATCTCAATATACCACGAAGTCATCATTCCCATCGGGAAGAGTAAGAATAGGAGCGTTACAAAGAAAATTCTTGAGGGTTTGAAAAGATTCCTCTTGCTCAGGACCCCAAGCAAAAGGTTTCTCTTTTTTATTCAACGAAGTGAGAGGAACGACGATCTTTGAAAAGTTCGAGATGAATCGGCGACGATCTTTGAAAAGTTCGAGATGAATCGGCGGTAATAACCCGCCAATCCTAAGAAAGAATGGATTTCAGAAGGAGTTTTAGGCGCGGTCCAGTTCTTCACAGCTTCGACTTTGGAAGGATCAACATGGATTCCTTTTTCACTAACAACGTGTCCAAGGAATTGGAGTTCTTTGATCCAGAGCTCGCATTTGGAAAACTTCGCGTATAGACGTTCGACACGTAAAAGCTCGAGTATAAGACGTAGATGACGCTCGTGATCGGCTTGAGATTTAGAATAAATAAGAATATCATCGATGAAGATGATAACGAAACGATCCAAATACGGTTTACAAACACGATTCATGAGATCCATGAACACAGCGGGTGTGTTGGTCAAACCAAAAGGCATAACCACGAACTTGTAGTGTCCATAGCGAGTGCGAAACACTGTTTTGGGAATGTCCTCTTCGAGAACACGAAGCTGGTGATAACCAGATCGGAGGTCGATATTGGAGAAACAAGTAGCGCCTTGGAGTTGGTCGAAAAGATCATCGATGTGCTAAAGAGGATAACGATTCTTGATGGTGAGTTTGTTAAGTTCACGATAGTCGATGCACATGCAGAACGAGCCATCCTTCTTCTTGAAGAAAAGCACAGGAGCACCCCAAGGTGAGGTACTTGGACGAATGAAGCCCTTATCGAGGAGTTCTTGAAGTTGCGTAGATAACTCTTGCATCTCAGAAGGTGCAAGATGATAAGGAGCTTTCGTAACAGGAGTCGATCCAGGTACGAGGTCAATACGAAAGTCAAAAGATCGAGGTGGAGGAGGACCAGGCAAATTTTTAGAAAAGACGTCAGGGAAGTCGCGCACCACTGGAACATCATTTACGCTCTTTCCCTTGCCCTTTTCTTCGACAACGTGGGCTAAAAAGGCAAAGTACTGTTTGCGTAAATATTTGTTCGCTTGTGTGTAGGACATTAACTTCAGTCCTTTGAAGGTCGGTCTCCATAGACTTGTAAAACATCGCCCGATTGAAGGGGTAGACGAACGTACTTCTCGTGGCAAGCGATTTCAGCATGGTTCTTTCGAAGCCAATCCATGCCTACGATAATGTCGAAACTACCCAATTGCATGGGTATAATATCGATGGTAAAAATGTGCTCGTTAAGAGTAAGAAGATAATCGGGTAGAACGGAATCGACAAGAATAGATTTGCCATTGACAACTTTAACGGAAAACGACTTAGGTAGCTTAGAGCGTGTGCAGTTTAACAAAGGTTCAAATTCAACAGACACAAAGCTTTTGTTTGCACCGGTATCAAATAGTATCGAAGCATAAAGGTTGTTAATAAGAATGGTACCATTAACGACTTCATTGTCGTTGCGTGCTTGATCCGCATTGATGTTGAAAGCTCGTCCTCTAGCGGGTTGTTGTTGCTCTTGGTTCCATTGTGGGCATTGAGGACGGAGATGAGTAGTATCCCCACATTTGAAACAAGCTCTAACTGGTTTGGCGTTTTGTTGAGCTGGCTGACTTGTTGAGCTTGCTGTTGAGGGTTATTGCGACAGTAAGCGGTATCATGCCCAAAACGGTTACAATTGGTACAGCAGCGACAATTGACATTGGCAGGGTGATAATAGTTGCAAGTGGCACACTTGGGATGAATCCCAGTGTATGACTTTCGAGTATTATCAGGAGCAACGGGGTTTGGGTTAACGGGTGGTACAATCGCGTTGCAAACAGGGTTCGATTGCTTTTGCTTCTTCCCCTTGTTTCCACTCAACTGTTGGGTAATTTGGTTGGCTGGCTTGGATGAAACAGGGTTCGCAACTTGCTTATCGCGAATTCGATTGTTGTTCAGGGAAGCGGCCAAATGGTAAACGACTTCGATATTGTCGAGTTTGGCTGCCTCGATCGTATCACGCATAGCAGAAGGTAACCCATTGATGTACTTCCTTATCTTGCGGTCGGTGGTCATAACGAGGTGGGGAATAATGAAACTAAGCTGTTTGAAGCGAGTAGTATAGGCTTGGTTATCATCACCAACTTGTTTTAAAGCCCATAATTCTTCTTCCAACCTTTGTTGCTCATGCGGGGGCAAAATTCTTCCATCATTAGTGTCTTAACTTCTTCCCAAGGTAAGGCATAAGCAACTTCGTTAGAACGAAGATTCCTTTCGTTTTTCCACCATTCAAGAGCTCGGACTTGAAATACCCCAGTCGCACTACGCGTTTTGAGCTCTTCGAGGCATTCACTGTTGATGAACGTGACTTCTATGCTATCAAACCATTCGAGCATAGCAGTCACTCCATCGTTGCTAGTGAATGGCTTGGGGTTGCAAGATGAAAAGTGCTTGTAGTTAAACGTCACAGGCTTGCGTGTTTCAACCTTTGAATCAACGGAGGAGTTTGGAGTATTGGAAGTTCGAATCTCAGTGACGATCTTAGGGACGATACGCGCAATCTGATTGGCCATGAATGCCATCATCTTCTTTTGAGAGTTGGTCTTTGACTTCTTAATCGAGTTGGAGAGATAAGAAGACATCTAAGATTCAAAAGAACGAAAAGGGTGAGACTTGATCATAATGTTTGTTTAAGAAAAATCGTATTTCATGAAATGAATCACATAACATAAAGCGTCACATAGCATAAAAGGGTTTCAATTGTTTTGCATAGCATAGAATGTTCAAATTGTGTCACATAGCATACTCATGGATTCCACATAGCATAACATGAATAATGAAAGCATCGTAAATTTTGTTTGTTCACGAGAGATTATTATTGTTTTTTATTGCGATAAACGTGAGAAATGTGTAACGATTTTGAAATTAACGAAGTTTCAAGTATAAAATCACATATAAATCGAGATACATAAAAGAGAGGCTCATAAAACATTGGATTGTTTCGGGTAGAGAAACGTCGACTATTCCAAAGTGGGTCGAAAGTCCTTTTAAATTAGAGAAAACGTGCTTTGGCCTATAGGTAAGATACTCTCGTCGATAAGCGATTAACGGTATCTTACCCTTCCAGTTACTACACATCTCTAATCGATTGCAACAATCGGGACTTTGGCGAGATTGAAAATCGAGGAGTGGGACTTAATCGACAAGATGCGGGTTTCACCCCTAACTTGACGATTTCGTACCCTAAATGTGGTTGGTACTCGTCGGGTCAAAATATAATATTGACACTTTGACGAGGGTCCACTAGAGTTGAAATGGAAATTACCAATAAGTTGTGGATTTCACTCCTAGCTTAATGGTGTAGTTTCGTGCAAAAATAGTTTAAGGTAGAATGAGAGTCGTTTACCAAATTGTTGGTTTCACGCCTATTTTGGTAAAGTCATCTCGTTTATGTTACGAGTGTCTTCAAATAATCAAAAGTGTATTCATGTTAGCCTTAGGAAAGGCATGTAAGTTTAACAAACAAGAAGAATTGCTAGGAAGCATGTAAGGTAGAGTGCATAAATTTTAAACAACAAATAAGAGTCAAAGTTCCTAAAACTATAGACTAGGGAAAAGGATTCCTACTTATTCCTAATTCCCTATAGTTATGGCTCTGATACCAATCTGTCACACCCCAACCGATGGCGAAAACATCGGGATGAGACGAAAACTAGATTGCAAGAGACTTCATAACACTATGTGACAATATAATTTAAATTCAAATTTCATTTCAATACTAAATGTCATACAAGATTAAATAAAAAGACAACAATTGTTTCATAACATAACATCGAAATAACAAAATTAATCTAGGTGTGTATCTAAGTCCACCTAAATTGCATTTCTTCTCATCATCAACTCAACAATCAACCTGCAACATGTATTAAAATATCAACAAAAGTTGGCGAGTATACAAGTTTTGTTACATAGCATAATATAGAATAAAACGTGCTCATATCCAACATGATTCATAATATGCGAGTGCTAGTATGCAAAAATGGCGTACACTATGTTCAAACCGAAGTATACAACGCGTTAAAATAGCCTATCCCAATAGAGTAGCGGGAGGTAACATGTTTAACTTAACAATACCCCAAGACTAAGGGCGGTGCATTAATCCTATAGCGCTATAATTGTTAAGGTAGGCTAGCAAAGTTAATGAGCATCTAACAACCAAATAGTTTACAATCTTACATAGCATACAAGATTAACAAGCATCATATATAGTCTCGTGTTAAGCATGGATAGAGTATCTTTAAAATAGTTTAAGTGTCTTGTGATTTTGTATAATATACATGTTGCATCCCAAAGTGTTAAAGAGTAAAAAGGGATCGAGTATACTCACAGTTTTGCAAGCTTTCCTACTTGAAATCCCACGAGTGATGTTGGTGGATGGACTAGTTTGGAGCACCTTGTCCTTCTACACGAAGAAAACATAGGTGTGTGAGTTTGGGGAAATCGGAAGATTATAGATTCGGAGTCTAAAATGTATGGAAAATAACATAAGTGAAAATAATCATCTTGTACACATAACACTTGTTCTTGACAGTTGACACTATTGAAACTCAAAAGAGGTTGTATGATTTCATGGATTCAAAGGTCCATTAGAGTCATTACAAGTGCATGGTCATAGATGATGTAACATATTCTTGACAAGTAACTACTAAGTTATCATCAAGTTCAGTTACTTAGATATATATATATATATATATATATATATATATATATGGAATACATAGATAATATAAAGATTACAAATTCCTATAGGTCAATCATGAGGTAGGAGATTAAAGTCTCCATTTAGGCACCTCTTTGTGTCATATAATTCATACATGAGGTAGGAAGAACAAAGCTTCCATTTAGGTACCTCTATTGTTCACCACTACACTTGTTGTTATAAACAACAAGGAGGGTCATGAACTTTTAAGTAATAATAAAATAATAACAACTAATCTATGGAAAAACATCAAGTAGTGAGTGGATTTCTATGAAGAATAGCCCAAGCTAGTCCAACTATCACACATTCATCAAACTTCATGCTTGAACACTACTTGTGGGTAAAACCCTAACTAAAACAGAATGTTTGTGAGGTCTGAACCTCTGATTTAACATTTCTCAGCCTTGTTTTTAAGCCCAACTAACCATTCAATTTATTATGAGCACTAGGACATAGGTTTGAGATGAGATAGACTTAAGTTCAACTAAGATTAACAAGTTTAAGTGAAAACATAAACTAACAGTCCACTTTGGAGCCTTTCTGGTGACATTCCAGAGCTTGGTTTTCCATGGAAAACCTCTGAAAATGTTCCTAAGGTTGTTCCAATCAAGTGGGAAAAAGAATGGATGAAAAATGTTAAGTATTGAGTAAGTTATGCTCACTTTACGGAAGGTTGATGATTCTGCTCGAACTTCAGATTATCATTTGATTAGAGGAAGATTTGAGAGTGTTGTTGATGATTTGCAAAGTGTAAAATGCTTGTAAGGCACGTGTGCCCTCGCGGGCCGAGAGAGAGTTAGAGGAAGGCTTTGCGGGCCGCGAGCCGACCTCTATCAAGCTTATAAATAGAGGCTTCAGCCACATTCAGTCGACGTTCAATTCTTTTCTTTCCTCTGAAACACTAAAGCTATTATACTCGGGATATTATACCCCTATAAAGCGAAGCTCTGCCTCATTGTAAGTATTATAACCCTATTAGTTACCCTACACGATCGATCTAGGGCTCCGTAACGCATGTCAAGGCTCTGCCTGACTCAGTCGTTGGAGTTCTGTCTCGTGTTACACCCGATTGATCTAGGACTCCGTAATGCATGTCAAGGCTCTGCCTGACTCACTCATTGGAGTTCTGTCTCGAGTTGTACGGTTAATGTGATTTGGGTTATTTTACTAACACGTGTGCATTGTTTAATTTTATTAGATAATAAACAGGAGATACACCAGGAAGCTTTAGTTTTACCTAAGTAAACAATGTGAGTACATCTTACTTTTTGTCACCTTTTTGTGAGTACATTCTCTTTTTGTCAATCTTTTGTGAGTCAAAATGTTTTACCAAAACCTCAAATGTTTTAAATTACACTTAACAGTAATTGAGTATTTATGATTCTACAATTACTGCCGGTATGTTGGGGCTTTGTATACAAAATGTGAAAGACGTTACCATTGGACAAAGAGTTAGCCAATGAGTAATATGACCCACAAGTCAGGTGTTGATAGTACCGAATGAGTAATTGAGTAGATATAAACAAATGTAATTGCGGATGCCCTCAATACTGTGAAGTTGTAAAACTGTTTTGATTAAACTTGGATGCACTTGCTAGTATTTCTTGCTGATAAAAAATCTTTTTAAAACGCGTTTCAGGTAAATGTGAAAGCCAATAGAAGCCAGCTGGAGAGCACTGAAGGCTTGGAAAAGTGGCTATAAAAGTTACCTAAATAAAAAGGAGTTTTTGTTTTCAATAAATTAGGGTTATCCCTACAAATGTATTCTCAAATGAACTTGGGTTTTATCCCAATGATTTGTTATAAAAAGTTTGGTGTTTAACTATGATAAAAATATTTCCTAAATACGATCCTGATGTATTCCGCTGCCAAATTAATAAACACCGATACCATCGATCTAATTTCGCGGCACCCGCTCCCGGGCAGGGGTTGGGGGCTGCGACACTGAAGCTCATCAGGGGTCCAATCGAAGCATTCGACAAGTCCTAGCATGAAGGAACAATCACCAGTGATGTTGTGCTTTTTTACCTCCTCGAAAGTTTGTTTAAAAAACCAAAACCTCAGCTCCTTTTCTTTCTTGCTCTCTTATTCTTCTTTGCGATGCTTTAGACTGTTGTGTTAGTTATTCCTTCACCATGTTCCTGTTGATAATAATTAAAGAGTACAAACCTTTCAAACTCATCACAAGGGTGAAACAGGACAACCAATATCAGTTAACAAATTAGGGTTATTTGGAGTTTTAAATAGGGAAAGAGATTAGTAGGTTAAAAGACATTAATACCCTCATGTGGGCATTACGTGACTACAATTAACTGAGAAAATTAACTGGGTTTAGGGTAAAGGATATAACATGTTAAGATTTGTAAACATTAGGTATGATTAATGTAATTAATGAAGACAAATGACATGATTTGCAATAACATACATACATAAAGGACGAGTTTTGTAATTTACTCAATTTAGAATTATAAAGTTATTAGATGAATTTCTATTAATTTATCTAAACTTGACATTTACAACATATAATAACCTAAATTTTTATTATCATAATAATTAATCTCTTTATTATTCAACTTTTACAATTTTAGATTGAGTTGATGAGTTATTAACAAATTGACTAAACTTAGCATATATAAAATGATATAATTAATTATATATTATTATCATTTGTCACATTTATATATTTATTTTAACAAAAGTGCTAAGATAAGTAGCAGTGAACGTTAATGATGAAACAATGGTTAACTGGAGGGTTAGATCACTAGTCTCGTCAAGTAGGGTTAATCCTTTCTTTCCTCGATCAATGGTCGGGTTGTCCTCTTGCACAAGGAAACACACCGTGACTCGTAACAAGAAGGATGGGGTGGGGGGTGCTAATTGTTACCACTCTCCGGCGTGAGAATCAATATTTGCTTGAGAGCAAAGTGTGTGTTTAAGTAGTATGTGTGAGAGAGCAGATTAGCGTTACCTCAAACCTGGTTCGGGATGGATATTTATAGCCGAAGAGCGAAAGAGGAGAGCCAAGAGGCTAAACTGGCAACTTTTAGCCTTTTGTAGGTGTGTCAGGAGCGCAGGTCACGGAAGTATTCGACGCATCTGGAGGTGATGCCACGTCCTATTGCGGCTGTCAGTCCGTCTGCCAGCTTTTCATGCATGTGGGTTGGGCAGCTGACCACTATCAGTGCCCGGACAGACCACTTGCTTGCTTGGTCACTAAAGTTAAAGTGTCAGTTCCACTTGTGTGACAATATGATGCGGTTTTGGGCCGCATCGATATGTGCGGTAACCGCAGTGATTACCGCATCCCTTGTGGTGATGAAAATACCCATTTTCATACACAAGGTGAGTCTTCTTGACCTTTCCCGAATGAGAAAGTAAACCGGGTTCGCACGTGCCTGCACGAACGCAGATGAATCCTTATTTATAGGGGCACTGAGCCGAATGATGGTCACTCGCGGCCAAACCTGATGTGAGATTTAGGAACATACCCCTTCAGCCTCTCTCTTATAAATTATAATATAGTATAGATATATTATTATCTAAAAGAAACAAAAAAAAAATGCGTGAAATATGAATTATTAGAAGAACCCATATACATGTACTTCAACCTTTAAGCCACACGATCTGGGCGTGGAAACACGGCGTTGTTGTCAGTCCACGCCCACAAAACCACCACGTGCCCGCGTCTTGCTTGAGGATTTCCACCGGCGTGGGAGCAAATATGTGGGTGAGGTGGAGGCTGTTGATTGATGGGTGTAGTTTTGTTTTGTTTTGATTGGTTGATGTTTATTTTCTTTTTAATTTTTTTTATTCTCTTCCACGGCACTTTCCAACCCCGTGCTTTTTTCTTCACACCACCATGCTGACGTGGTTTGCACGTATCGTTTCACGCCCTTCCTTCAAGCCACTCCACACTGTGTATTCTTATCATACAAGATAATAGTTAGGTTAGTGCAAAATATATTTAATTATTAAATCATCTTATAGATATTAGACAAGATTGTATTTTTTGAAAAAAAAAGTACCGTCACCTCACCTTGTATTTAGATGGTACAAAATGATACAGATGTTTCAAGGTGTAAATAGTAAAATAAAAATAATTAAATAAATGCAAGATAACATTTAAAAAAAATAAAGAGTAAACTTCCGTTTTGCTTCCTTTGGTTTGGTCACTTTAACGGTTTTGCCTCAAACCTTTAAAAATAGCTATTTTCCTCTAACAGTTTGCTATGGTTTTTCCATTTTGCTCCCTGCGGGGAGCAAAATGGAAAAACAAACAATTTGGATGGAGTTAGAGACGGAGAGCAAAATGGAAAAACCATAGCAAACTATTGGAGGAAAATGGTTATTTTTAAAGTTTTGGGGCAAAACCGTTAAAGTGACCAAACCACAGAGAGTAAAACGGAAGTTTACTCATAAAATATGCTTAAACGTTATGCTTCCATACAATTTTATACTCTCTGTTTTGGGTAGGAATCATAAACCAAATCGGTTTGAAAGTTTTAAAACCGACCGACTGAAAGTTAAAAACAAAAACCGAACTGTGAACATTACAAGTTAGACCTACTATTATATAATTAGTATGATTAAAAACAAATAATATATAGCTATAATTAAATATGTATTACAAATAGTTATATATATACACATAATATAATAATTATAGATATACGTAATATAATAATTATATATATTGTTAACGAAGGGTCATGATTAGTAATTTTATTTTTATAATAATATATAGCTTTTTATTATTTTTTTAATATTATAATAGTTTATTATTATATTTACTTCTACTAACATATTTTTCTTTTTTTTTCTTTTTTTAAACCACGTATTTCCTTTACCAATTTTTTTAATAATTCTTTTTTTGGAACATATATTAGTTTATCAATTAATTTGATACCTCTTTAATAATTACGTTTATAACTTTTTTTCTAAAAACTTAAGTACGTAGTTGTGCTTAATTTTTTCACTTGACATTCCGTTATAAGTTTTGTAAAAAACGAAGTTGTACTCAAAATAAAAAAATAAAGTACGATGATAAACCAAACCGTTCTAATGGTTTGGTTTTCTAAACAACATGTTTTATATTCAAAACACGCACGTGTTACATTATTATTTGCTCGGTATCGCCGCAACGCGCGACGTAGAAAAACTAGTTAAATTAAAAACTTATAATAAACAATACAAGTCCGAACCGATCTTAAAATGTAAATTTATTCATTATTGAACTAGAACTTTAATCAGAGACTTAATAGCATTTACACAATGGATTTAATATTCGTATCCATATAATTACACTAAACATCATCGCTTTTTCTCTTTTTTAATTAAATAATATATTTTATTATTTTATGATTACTTTTTATTTCTCATTCACTCACAACCAACTCTAAAAATATTAAAAAAATTATAACAATAAAAGGTTTCTCATATGTTTATAGATAAACAGTAACATTCTCATATATTTTATCTCTTCTCTACTAACTCATTCAAATATTTTTAGATGAAGCAACGTAAATGATCTTAAGACAAGTTGAGCTTAAGTTTCATTAGACTAGTTTACCCTCCCATTAGTGTTTATTTTTGTTAACGGTTAATAAAAATTTACATAACCTGTTTTCTTTAGTTAATACATGACTTGTAATCTAAAAGAAACAAAATTTTGTTTTTTAGAACTACAAAAACAAAATGTTGTTTTTATTTAAAAAAAATCAAAAAGTCTATAACCTCAAGATAAACAATGTCATCTATAAAAGGGAAAATCTCCATTTTAGCTATTAACCAGTCAAAATATCCAAAATACCTAATTGTAGCGACTTAACGAGCCTTTTCAATCTCATGTAACGGCTTAAAAAATCCTTTCAAGTCAGCCAACTCATGATTGCCACGTGTCTGACAACCGTCATTCGGTTGAAAGTTCTTAGCCGGTTAAGGTTCTTAGTCGGGTGCTTTCAACACAGCTCAAGCCTTTTCAGATTAGTTTTTCTTTGCCTTGGCTTGAGAACTTTCTTTGGCTTAAGATCTTTCACTGTAGCGGCTTGGCTTAAAATCTTTCATTGGCTAAGATCTTTCCTTGGCTTGACTTAAGGATCTTAGATTTAAGATATAACTCTTTTTTTTTTTTTTTTTTATAATTTGATATATAAAATTAAATTATTCAACCCGTGTAATATACATTGTTTTTTAAAGATATCACTTTTATTATTACGATACAAAATTACATTTATTTAACCCGTGTAATACACTGGGTTATTAAAGATATAATTTTTTTAAATATTTGGTATATAAAATTAGATTTATTTAACTCGTACAATACACGAGTTTTTTAAAGATGTTACTTTTTATTATTCAGTATACAAAATTACATTTATTTAACCCGTGTAATATATAGAGTTTTTAAAGGTATTACTTTTTTAATTATTTGGTATATATAATTATATTTATTCAACTCGTACAATACACGAGATTCTTTAATATATAACCTTTTTATTACTTAATATATAAAATTATATTTATTCAATTCGTGTAATAAACAAGGTTTTTAAAGTTATATTTTTTATTATTTAGTATAAAAATTACATTTATTTAACATGTGTAATAAACAGGATTCTAACCTAGTAAATTATATATCAACATTGTTAATCCCTTTTCAGAACGGTGGAAACTATAAGTGAATTATTATTATTATCCTTATTATAATATAAATAAAATATTAAAATTATACATAAATAATGTTATTGTACCTTGTTCTAATTATAAGTGAATTATTATTACTGTACTTAGCCAAGGAAAGATCTTAAGTGAAGTTAAGCCGCTACACTAAAAGATCTTAAGCGAAGGAAAGTTTTCAAACCAAGGCAAAGAAAGACTAATCTGAAAAGGCTTGAGCCGTATTGAAAGCGCTTGGCTAAGAACCTTCAACCAGCTAAGAACTTACCGAATAACAGCGGTCGTACACGTGACAATCATGGGTTAGTTGATTTGAAAGAACTTTTTTAAGTTGTACACGAGATTGAAAAGACTCGTTGAGCCACTACAATTGACCATTTTAGATATTTTGATTGATGAATGGCTAAAATAAAGATTTTCCCTCTATAAAATGTATTTTGGAAGGTTTAAACTTTAACCTAATGAAAGACAAATTCTAATAACAAACATTGAAGCAAAAGGTACTTGTACTTATTGCAAAGGAATCTGTAACTTGTGTAGAACTAATAGTTTTAGGTGTGAAAGAGAAAAGTTGAATTGACGAGAGATGGGAGGTAACTTGTAAGTGAAAGATTGCTTGGTTGAAAAGAAAGCCACGCGCCACCAGGCTGCGTTGGTTGTAGGGAGGCGCCTGTTATGATGATTACATTTGCATTTAATTTTGAGGTTGATAAGATTACTGTCATGTAACAGAGACACAATGGGTAGCTATGGTATGATGCTGGAAGCATGCAAAATATATTTATTTAATAAATCTACATCCAATCTAAACTGACTCTTCGTTCTCGTGGGAGGCTACATTGTAACTTCATACCATTTAATTGAAATGACTGGTTTTAATTTAATACGGTATAATATCGTTCAAGTACACAATTTTTTTTCAAGGTAAGCAAACCTTAGAGCATTCTCATCCAATCCATCAAATTATACATACATTCTACTAAAAAAAAAAACTCCTATATCAATGTATTTCCACTAAAAACAAATATTTTTTCTCTCTCATTTTCAATTAAATAATATTATCATCACATTTTTCTTTTTCCTTCACTCACAACCACTTTCAATATATATTAAAAAAATTATACCGGGTGAACAGTGTCCCCCCAAATATACAGATGAACAGTTACATTTTCTCTCTCCTCCACTCACAACCACTTTTTTTTACCCTTTACAATATAAAAACTCACCCTCACAAGTTTTGATGGATTGGATGAGAATGCTCTTAACCATGAGGCTACAGGGTGTGGGCTTTATCATGCCAGCTCAGTGTCACGTCAACGTCACGTCACATAGAAGGCTTTAAAGCTACTTAATTTAACTTGAATGCAATGGTTTAAAGCCCATATTAAACAAAATACAAAAAAAAAAAATTGATTGGTTGGTTGAAATTAATGGGTCCCACCTTCTTTCCCCTTTACCAGGCGTTAGCATGCTGACGAGAACAGTGTCCCCCCAAATATACAGATGAACAATTACATTTTCTCTCTCCTCCACTCACAACCACTTTTTTTACCCTTTACAATATAAAAACTCACCCTCACAAGTTTTGATAGATTGGATGAGAATGCTCTTAACCATGAGGCTACAGGGTGTGGGCTTTATCATGCCAGCTCAGTGTCACGTCAACGTCACGTCACATAGAAGGCTTTAAAGCTACTTAATTTAACTTGAATGCAATGGTATAAAGCACATATTAAACAAAATACAAAAAAAAAAAAAATTTGATTGGTTGGTTGAAATTAATGGGTCCCACCTTCTTTCCCCTTTACCAGGCGTTAGCATGCTGACGAGGACAGTGTCCCCCCAAATATACAGATGAACAATTACATTTTCTCTCTCCTCCACTCACAACCACTTTTTTTACCCTTTACAATATAAAAACTCACCCTCACAAGTTTTGATGGATTGGATGAGAATGCTCTTAACCATGAGGCTAGAGGGTGTGGGCTTTATCATGCCAGCTCAGTGTCACGTCAACGTCACGTCACATAGAAGGCTTTAAAGCTACTTAATTTAACTTGAATGCAATGGTTTAAAGCACATATTAAACAAAATACAAAAAAAAAAAAATTTGATTGGTTGGTCGAAATTAATGGGTCCCACCTTCTTTCCCCTTTACCAGGCGTTGGCATGCTGACGAGGACTGTATACCCCCCCCCCCCCCACACACATTTAATTCCCTGGGTGTGGTCCATAGCGCCCCGAGGCGCTAAAATAGGTGATGTGGCGGGGTGACGTTAAGCCACACCCCCTGGCGTGATAATATCGTTACCAAACTAAATTAATCGAGGTTATAGTCAAGGTTATTTGATTAATCGGTTATAGTTATGATTAAGATTGTCTCATATATTGTTTAAACCATATATTGTACATAGATAGTTGTATATGATGGGGTAATTACTTAACACTATGTGTAATTACCGCGCAAGCATCTCTCTCGTCCACAAACCATGTGTCGCAATATGTTGGCTTTCTACGTTCCCACGCTAAATGGACTTTCTACAATAAGAATAAATTTGAGATTGGTATTCCAGATAAAGATAAGTTCGTGATGAAAAACTTGCTGATTAGAGATGGGTTTACCTTTTTTTTTTTATTTGTAGCTTGTAGAAATTGTCATTTTTAGATCATAAAGGCTTCTTCCTTGTTAATCATGGCGGTGACGATAATGGATATTAAAGATAACCAATTAACCATGTATTAAACGGTTTGAAAAACGATAGACTTGCAAAGAAAATCACAACAGTCGTAAATTAGTGACAAATTCTAAATTGGCCGCAACTCGGTTACAGATGTATTAAAAAATAATTAGCTATATTTATTATTACTAAACTGGCCACAACTCGGTTACAGATGTATTAAAAAATATTAGCTATATTTATTATTACTAAACTGGTCGCAACTCGGTTACAGATCTATTGAAAAATAATTAGCTATATTTTTTATTTATAAATAAATAAGTACGGATAGCAAATCGGTAATAGATTTAACTAAGAGAAAAATAAAATTAAAAATGGAGCTTGGTGTTAGTGAAGGTTGAAGACATAGACGATTGGGATGGCAATGAGCCGGATTAATTTGAGACGGTCATATATATTTTAACACCCGGGCCCGAATAGGGCTGATGTGTCACACAATACACTAATCAAATATATTCTTAAACTTAACTCAAATAAATCATTAACTCCCAAGTTTAAAAATCTAAAACCTTACAACGATTTTAACAGAAAACGAAAGTGTATAGATTATTTAAATGACAATTTATTTAAAATCCTTATTTCCAACTCTAGCCAATTAGTTTTCTCTCTTCGCACTTTTCCCCTGTTCCCCTGAGTACCTGTTTAAGAAATAAGAGAAAACAACAAAAAGAAACACGGTTGAGCCAAAAAATTGCCCAGCAACGGATAAACAATAGCAATAACGGTAATTTCGATGAGAACGATCAATACGTTATACGATCATTGGTGAAAAATACTATGTCAATAATAATGTAGCGATATGGTCAATTCTATACGATGTTCAATCAATACGATAACAATCTATGTGGAAATACCCATGTGAGCCAATGATAATAAACAATACGTACATTGGCTACAGTTCTAATGTACCAATATGTAGAGAGGGTGTGGGCACACACACCTATCCCAATACCAATAAGTAACAATAATATCCTATGATCGATCCATATGCCTCTTAATAATCCATAAACCAATAATAATTTTTCGTGAACTAATTGCACCCTCACGGATGGTACACGTCATAGGTGCCGATGATGACGCCCTATGTCCCCATAGGTGGATGTGCTCGGGTATTGAGGTCAATAAAACGGTGCACTTAAGTCAAGACAACCAGTACAATAATGCGCTTCTATAGCAGTTATCAATGATCGGGAACATGCGATAATGAGCTTAAGGAATTAGTCTATCGCATGTTAACCAATGACAACAATTCAATTCAATTCAATACTTGATATTATAACTAATAGGAAGCAACGATAACGGTTCGATGAACTAGACACTGCGAGTACAATAACGATATAAAACGTTATGGGAAAAGACCACAGAATCTGTACCTTGGCTTAATGATAACAATACGAAACTCAACAATGTCCCCAAATAACACGAAAGCCTACAATATAACGACATTCTAATTTAGTTTACTTATCGTTTAGTCAGAGATTGCAGTATCTTAATACAAAATTTATTTATAATCTTTTTTAGATTTATATATATGCTCCATTACTAAGGTTTTATCTTAAAGCAATGCAATTTAATTTATATTTTACATCTACATAACCTTCAACTAAATACTCAAGTTATATAACCCCCTTTTTACATATTTTGCTACTTGTCAGATAACCCCATGACCACTACGCATGGTCTTAGTTTTATACTTGATTATAACACCGTGTATCGCACCTAACTCATTACCCAACAGTTATATATGTCGGGCAATTACCCGTTAAGTGTCAGACATACCCACATATATCAGGCATCTAAGTTAGTGTGGTAAAAAAATACTCGTTGGGATTTCAATTACATTTTTTCTTGTCAACTAAAAAAATACCTAAATTATGTAAACTTCAATATGTTAGAAATCTCAAAAAAAAAAAAAAAAAAATCATACATAGTAGCATAAAAATATAAATAATATTATCAAATAGATATTTGAAAGGAAAAGTTTTGTTTACACGTAATAAAAAAATACTATAATGAATCATTACTAGACAAAGGTCGAGGAAAAAACAAAATAAAAAATAATATTTTCGGGTATACATTTTGCATGAATGGATATATGATTTTTCATAATCGGGTCGGTACCACTTATCCCATACTCCTTCCAAATAAAAATATTATTTACGGGTATATAGTTTGGATAAATGGATATATGATTTCATATAATCGGATCGGTACCACTTATCCCATACTCCTTATATCCCGCAAAAGGGAAACAAAAATTAAAAGTAATATTATATCGGGTCTCATACCCAAATACCAGATAATTGTCTAGCTTCATCAATTAATTTTTCGTTATTGGTTAGGTTAACTGATATGTTAAAATCAATTAAAATTTAATCAACAAATTTAAGTGATTATGTTTGCGCATTTTAAAACTTAACGAAGTTGTTATATCATTTCATATTGTGTGATTTTAAAACTTAACATCATCATCATCATCATCATCATCATCATACTCAGTAAATCCCACCCATAGCAAAGCAAAGGTAGGGTCTGAGGAGGGTAAGATGTAGACAGCCTTACCTCTACCCCGTAGGAATAGAGAGGCTGCTTCCAGTGAGACCCCCGGCTCGATAGTAGTTTTGCATCAAGCCTTGGACATAAGGCACATAACACTCGGCAATCGGGACAAAGACCGATTAGTGCATGTACCCTTTTGTCTTTCAGCTATCAACGCCACCACATGATGCATGATTAACCGTCCTCCACTTTTAACGTTATTTTCACGAAATTAGTAAAATAACGTTAAAATTAGTGCACTTTTACTTTTGCCCCCCGATGGCCCACACATATATACATTATATGCGCATACCGCAAGCGGGGCGTGGATTTTAAAACTTAACGAAGTTGTCATATCATTTCATATAAACTAAATAAATAAATGTATAACTTACTTTAGAATTAAATTAATATTTACACAATAACTTGTTTTCCTTCCAAATTACAGGCTAACTTTTATCTGTGATGAGAGTCATCCTTAGGGATTTAAGTGGCTCGTATCAGATGGAAAAAAAAAAAAAAGCTTTTAGGCCAAACGAATTATATAAACTATTTTTCTAAACGGTGATTAACGTTACAACAATAAATATAGAAAAAAGATATAGTACTACGTAGTATGATAGGATATGATAACATACCATAGTAGCTAACGAATGATTCGTAAAGCTCTTTCTTAACATGTTCTTTAACATGCGGTTTATGCATAAACTTCAAGAAAGCACTGGCTTGAAACTTTTCGTTGTTTCATCTTTTTTTTTTTTTTTTTTTTTTTTTGCATTTTTAAGCAGCAGATGGTTGTTTAGGAGATATAATTTCTAAAAATCAAATCCAAATTCAAAAGTCAAAACCATTACACAGTTCTATCTTATTATTTAACAATTGACGATTACTCAATTGTAAATCTAACTGTAATTCCCGAAAACCGATATCACAATGATATCGCACAACTCGTAAGGTGGCAGAATCACACAAACAAGTTACAAAGAAAAGAGATGAAAGAATGATGATTTAGTAATCAAAAGATTCAATCTTGCATACAAAAGCTTGTCAAATACAAGATCTTCTCTAAAATCACCACCATGCACCTATGACATTAACTACTATTTATAGGAGGGATTTAGGGAGGATGCTCCCTAAACCCTACGTCCATAATTACCCAAAAAGCCCATTTACAATCATTAACCCAACACTCATACTAATCCACTAAACTACTTATCCATAAATCTTTAAGGGCCTAACAATCTCCCCCTAGGTTTATTGGATAAGTAGCTGCATTACACCTAAGGACCACCTTCGTCTTGATCTGGAGCAAACAGATGATGATTCAGAATATTTACAGCATCACTTGTCCAAGCTTTAGCACATTCTTCATATTTTTCATTCGTTCGGATTTGATGTGCGCTGAGAACCAGGATATCTTCTTTATGAAAGCTCATTAAATCATACGAGTTAGGAATCCTGATGGATTGTTCTTCTGTAACTATAACAGCTTCTGCCATCTTAGGATCATAAGCCCAGAACTTAAAGTTCTTTAGGATTCCCTTCTCAAACTTCCTGGAGAGTGGAATGATCTTTTCTTTATTAGTGGGAGGCCAGATAACTGATTCGATAGTGCGTTTGGTATGAGGATCAGGCACTCCAGGGTTTCTCCTTACTGTTGGCTCAGCAGTCTTCATAATAGCAAAGTTCGTTCTCACTTCCTTTTCAAGACGTGAGTGGAATGCCCAACCCCTGCCTCTCTTGCTCAGATCTGGATCAAAGTAAGGAGCACGTAACAGACTTTTCAAGTCAATTTGGGTCCAAGATTCAAATTGACTTTCCTTGCCACAATACTCCCTATGCTCACTCTTTCGAGTAATCAGCCACATCTGTTTGTCTGGTTCATACCTCCAACATGCCAATTCTGATTTGTTCCCGACTTCATCATAATGAGAAGATCCTAATTCCATCACCAATCTGTCTGGTCTCTTAGAGGGATCCTTCAGCTGAAAGTTCTCATCTAAAGGATTCAGATCCTGATTCTTCATTAATAGCAATTGCTTCTTGTTTTGTTTCTCTTTCTTTTTCTTCTCTCTCCTCTTCTTGGACTTGATGCTTAGCTTCTTGGGTTTGGCAGCCAAATAAGCTTCTAAAGCTGCTGCACGCTCGACTTCAGCTGCTGCATGAGCTGCTGCTCTTTGCTCTGGAGTTTGTTATGACCTTCCAACATAAAACTGCTCATCTTCTTTATCCACAAACTCATTTCCAAACTTCTTCTCAAGCTTTGCCTTCATATCGTAGACGGTCGACATCAACATTCCTACATCACCTTGCAGTTGATCTATTGTGAGATCTCTTGTCACACCCCGACCACGTATAACATACAAAACGTGGCGGAAAACGTCGGGGAGTGTTGTAACAAAATTAATTGTTTCATAACCATGGCATACAAAGTTGTATTTTATTTATCAACATAAGAGTTACATTGTTTTAAACAGGAATCAAAGAGTTCAGAACATAATTAAACTAAGTCTATCTTCATTTTATGTCTCTAAGGCACATGTCCGCCCTAGTGTCACAATCATCGTCCTACGCAAAAGCTCCTGAAAACACATGTGAAAATAGGTACATCAGCATAAAAATGCCTGTGAGATACATAGGTTTTGTGAAAATAGGATTCATGACTTAAGTTTAAGAAAAAGTTGTTTATCAAAAGTCAGTCATGAACCTTGTAAATTGTTTTGTTTTGTAAATCGTTTAAAAAAGCGATAAGATCGAATGATATGTATAAATAAAGAATAATGTGTGGTTAAATGTATAACCAAGTAAAATGAGTTGTATAAAATAAGTTGTTTGTAAAGCAATGTCTTGTGAAAGATATGTTATTTATATAAAATGTTATAGGTCTCAAATTGAAATGATTCAAATAACGCTACGAGATGTAATACCATACAAACACTTATATATAGGAAGTACTAGCGGCGTATCCACCATGCTTGTATCATATTACACACGCCTCGTTACTTAAAGCACTTAAACAAACCACCAATGTATAAAGTCTATGTTTAAACCAATAGTCAAAAGTCCTTGTATAAGCCATGTCAAATGTTTATAAGTCCAAAAGTAGTCAAGTAATGTGAATCAAATGTTATGTATTGTAAGTAAAGTATTGTCACATAATCCAAATGTATAAATGTACAAAACAAAGTATTTTGAATATATCAAAAAGTTATGTTTTGCAAAGTAATGCATGTTACATTGATACAAACATTTATGTGGTAAGTTAACGCATACATTCAAGCCTTGAGACAGTCGGATAACCCTTTCAGTCAAGGTTATCAAAAGAAATGTTTTCGGATTCAGTCATTCCTTACATCCAAACAAACCCGGGATGTCAGGAATGGGATTTGTCAAGTCCTATGGTACCAGTACTTACTACCGAGCGGCGTAGCTAATGTTAATGAACGTGTAATAGTCCCGTTTGTGCAAACCAAATGTCATAGCAAAAGTGAACATGTTATATGAAAACAATGTACTAAGTATGCTAAGTTAACATACAAAGCAGAAAGTCATGTAAATCAATGTGCTAGCATGCTATCAGTCAACATACATAGCAGAAATGTAAAGTAAAACAATGTACTAAGTATGCACACAATGGGCATACATAGCATGAAATGTAATGTAAAACGATGTACTAAATACGCACACAATGGGCATACATAGCATGAAATGTAATGAAATCATGTACTATAATGTACTAACAAACATAGCAGGTATATGATGTGAAAACAGGAAAGCACGAAAGTAACAAGTAGGCACATGTGTTCCACCCCAAAACAGTTTGAAAACAGTAAAAGAGGGGTTCTATGTACTCACTTGAGATTGCTCAGAAGTCCTAAGATAACCACCAAGCAAGGCTAGAGATCTCGGAAATCAAACGGCACCTAATATAGGTAACTATGTTAATAAACCGGACCTAAATCGGAGGATCGGATAGAATGAGGGTTCGTAAACCAAACGAGTATGGAGACTCGTGTAATATGGTTTAACAAAGCCTACATACTAAATGAAACCTAGTCTAAGTGCTTACGACCCATTACGACCCGTTTAGGTAGTTTATGCTACTTTAACGCGTCGTTCGCGTGAAACGCGTTCGAACCGCCTAACTAGTCCTATGACAAGTAACATATGCCTTAACATGTCTAATATTGTTGTCAAATCAGTTTAGATGTCAAAAGTTATGTTACATATGTTTAAAATGAATTTTGGCATCAAAGGGGTATTTTGGTAATTTACCTAAGGCATATAAACTACCTATCATACAACTACTTAAACGAAGCGACCATAAGGTATAACCTCGGAAGGTTATTCCCTATTTGCTATGGTCACCTAATGTGTTTGGTCGGATCCTAATGATCGACCAAATGGGTCGGGTTCGAAGGTATAAGCGATTTATTAGATCGCTTACCCTTACGACCCTAGACAACGTGGTAATCAGTAGGCATAGTCACAAGGGACTATAACCATCGTGATTACAATCACGTTGCGAAGTTCAAACGAAGTTCGCATTGACCATAAACTGGTCAACGCAGAAAGTCAAACAAAGTTTGACTTTCGGACTCGAAAGCAATAAAAGAACGAAGGAACACTTACAAAGGGTCCCCGAATGCTAATCTAGATCAAAATAGCTCAGGTATGAAACAAAGGTTTCAACTTAGAGCACATTAGATCAGATTCTTGTGAGGAATGGGTGAACATAAGGTGGGTATTTATAGTTTTCGGTTCACCGTTAGGATCGTTTCTTGGAAAAGGGGGCACGATCTAAGCCGTACACTTGTTGGAAAGTTGTGGTAACTCATTTTGCCATCCACCATAAGAGTTTGACACTTGGCCTTGGCCTTTGGAGGGGTTAAAGGCTGTTAACAGCTGAGAAAAACGTTTTTCTGCATCTGGGCCTCCCTTACGGACCGTAAGGGTGGACCTTTACGGTCCGTAAGCATGTCATCAGGGCAATATTTTCTTTTTCAGTTTGCATCCTTGGCTCTTGGTCCTTCGAAAGGTCAATCAAACTTATTTCTTGCAATTTGACCCCTTCATATTTACATACAAGGGCTTCAAGACTTATACCTTCTTTGTTAAGTCCTTGGCCACTTTTTTATTACCCGAAAAGTCATAATTTTCAACATTGACGCTTTAACCCCTTGTACACGAATTAACTTGTTTTTGCCATACCAAAGCCTTCAAAACTTATTTCTGTTAGGATCGGAGGCTCTCATGATAGTGTTTGTTTGTTTAAAATGAATGATCAATGAATATGAAAACATGTTAGGTGCAGCGGAAATGAAAACAAACTTGTAAACACAATCAAAGGAGAAAATAGTTTGATAAACAATTGCTTCACATATAGTCAAAAGATTACAAATCAAAGCAAAAGATTACAGTCATGCTTACAAACTATACTCCCCCTCAGCCTGATGCCCCAAGGTTGGTTGTACACAAGATGAAAGGATTAGACATGAGGAGAAGAACTCGCTCAGTCAATCAAATGTAACAGTACAGGGTACTGTTACATTTATAGGCAAACCAAACCACTGAGGTATCTCAGCTGACGTCACCATGAAAGCGACGTCTAACAGCCTAACAACCTGTATCTACTGTCCTTACACAAACACTGCTAACCTAACCACTGACTATACATAAAACACACAATTTACTAAACAACTGTTCTCCTTTTAGGTCAGTGCTTTCCTCAAGGTTGATCAGTCCTTGACTGGGCAGTGCTTTATCATCAGTAGATAGGACCAGCAGTGTTGGAAACTTCAGGGTTTTCATCAGCAGTTGAACGGACAGCAGCAGTTGGATATGAGCAGCAGATAGAGACCATCAGTTGTTATAAGTCACTTTCAAGGGGAGAGCAAAGTGTAAACTGCTGCTTATTGAATCCTTTGTTGTGACCTGGTTTTGGCTTTACATTATCTGTTCCTCTGTTAGGGTTCAATCCCAACAATCTCCCCCTGGAACAGATAATGCCAAAACCTTTCATTATCCAGGACCTTTATTACTCATCAAGAGTGCCTTAGCTTGTTCTTTGAATTCAGCTTCAAATTCCTTTGCACTCTGGTCATCCTCATCCCTACACAGTGAAATTTCAAGGAGATCCTGCAAATCTTGAACACTAAGGCCTAGTGCTTCTTTCCTTGATATGTACTTCACATCGCCATTGGCTCTGACCAGGGTCAATACGTGAGTCTTTTGATCAGACATCCACTTTAGTATTTTTAAGCCAAGTGGGTTTCTTGGGAGAGACTTATTTGCTGATGAGTTGAGGGATAATGGCCTTGAAAACATCTGCAGACTTTCAGACATTCTTTTGAAAGCTTCTTCAATGACTTTGTCTGCTGCAGCTATATCTTCTGCAGTTTCTTGTTCAATAAATTCTTGTCTTTCAGCTTCTGTCTTGTCTTTAGCAGTGTTTGGAGACGCAGGTTTGTTTAATGCCTTAAAAAGGCTTTGAAGCTTTGTTGAAGTTTCTTCTTTTAGACCCATTTTCGTGATGGTATCTTTGAAGTACTCTGCTTCCTTTTCTACTACCTCTTCTTCAGTCAGCTGTTCTCCCTCTTTTTGATTTGTTACAAAAGTAGACCGGAACAGTGTGTCGAGGTTTCCCATCTTCTGTTCAAGCTTCATCATTTGTTCTTGCTTCTTAGAAGTGCCTGAAACAGTTATCTTTCTTTTCTTCAGCCTTTCGTAGGCTTCATCAGTCTGCTGTCTTGACCACTTTGATATGGCTTCAGCAGTATCCATTTTTGCATCCACCAGCTCCTTTTTCTTTCTTTTATACTCAGCAGTGAAGTCAGCAATGAGCTTTTTGAATTTGTTCCAGTTTGGAGCATTTTTCTTCTTTGTAGGATCATTCTTAATTCTGTCAATCCTCTCAGCCTCATGCTTTAGAGCG
The DNA here is from genome assembly GCA_030545235.1 of Helianthus tuberosus. NCBI lineage: Eukaryota > Viridiplantae > Streptophyta > Magnoliopsida > Asterales > Asteraceae > Helianthus > Helianthus tuberosus. Next base: position 6,126,996 of record JARYGA010056639.1, read on the forward strand.
ATTATTGGCCATTCTTCAAACTGTTTTTCTTCAGCAGGATAGAATTTTTCTTTCATAATGTAGGCAAGATAATTTTTTCTTAGCTCTTTGCGTTGTTCAGCCTTTTCTTTGATTAGTTCCTGTGCGAATTTTTCCATCTGCTTTACCTTTTCAAGGAAGAAATCCAGTCTTTTAGTAATGCCTTCTTCGCTTAGATGTTCACGTTCACTTTCAAATTTAGCTCTTGCTTTAGCCTGCCTTGCCTTGAGCTTGAGGTAGTCATCCATATCCTCTGGTGGCATGTAGCCTATGAGTGAGGAGAATCTCCTTTTTGAAGGATCTTCTTCTGTATAGAATTGCCTCATCTCATTTTTGATAGCTTCAAGTTCCAGTGGATATTTTGCAGCATTAGGATCTTGTATACCCTCATCGGCAGTGATTGGCTTTCTTATTCTGTTGAAGAGCTTTGGCTGTGAAGTAGAAGAGATGAGAGCAGTGGTGGATGACTGACTAACAGCTATTGGAACAGCTGGTGTCTCAACATCTGTTGTCATTACAACTGCTGATATGTCAGCAGTTGTCTTCTGCTTTTGAGCAGGGGATGGAAGTGGTGAAGTAGTTTTTGATGGTGGTGATGAATCATCATCTGATATGAGATTCCTTCTCCTTTTTAATGAGGAAGGAGCAGATGATGTTTTGGGTGGATCAGTGGTGGTAGATTGGATAGCAGTGGTTTGTGGCAGTGATTGACTGACAGTGGTTGAAACAACTGGTGTTTCAATCACTGTTGTCATTACAACAGATGTTGTAACATCTGTTGTCTTCTGTTTTATGACAGGAGGCAGTGGTGATGGTATGATTGTAGATGATGATGGTGGAGCAGTAGTTGTAGTGGTGTGTGGTAGAGTGGTGTGTGTTGATGTTTTTGTAACTACTGCTGTATCAGCTGTTTGGCTAACAGGTTTTGAGACCTGCTTTTCTTTTTCTTTCTCTTTTTCAGGCTCAACATGAAGGCCATGTTCTATTCCCTTCTTCTTCATTTGCTTCATTATCTCCCCCTTTTTGGCATTATCTGCAAGGGGGTCATCAAAGAATAGTAAAGTTGAAGGAGCCTTTCCAGCGGTAGTTTGGATACTGGCCTTAATAGCCTTGATATCTGCTTGAGTATCCTTGAACCTTGATTCCACCATGTTGGTCAGCAGTTGTACTTGAATAGCGTGCTTTTGATCAGCCATTTGTTGCTGTTTTTCAAGCATGGATTGGAAGATATTCCAAAGCTCATTTTCAGCAGGTGCTTGTTGTGGAGCAGGTGCTTGAGCAGGAACAGCATTGGATTGTGCTTTCTGAGCTTTTAAAATCTCTTGCACCATCTCTTTTATTTCAGAAACTGATTCTTCAAGTTTTTCCACTCTGCCCGTCAATTCCTGATATCTTGAATCATCACCCATTTTACTGGGATCATCTGAATCCCCACTTGTAGTGGTTATATCAATGTTTGACTTAGGAACTGAGTCCCAAAAATCACCCATTGATGCCCCTTGTTCTTGGTACTGGGGACTTCTTTCTTCAGCACTTGATAAACCTTTGATGGTGCCAGTGGTTAGATCCAACTCACTGGTGGTTATCGAAACTGCCATGGAAGAAATTGCCTTCAAGGGAGTCTGATTTATGAAACAACTGGCCAACTGGAGACCTGTTGGTCCACCAGTTGTAGTTGCTGCTCCACTTGAACTACCACCGAGAGTTACTTGTAACTCAGGGGGTGTAACCTCCTCAATTGTTGCTGGGATAGCAGGAGTAATAGCATCAGACCCAGTCACTTGTGGATGTATGCTCTCAGTGATAGGTGATAGAGAGGAACTGGTTTGTGTCTGAGCTATAGCAGCTGCATGCAACAAAGGTAGCATGGATTGTGGCATTATTATTGGTGAGGGGATGGGAGTTGAAAGAGACATGTCCTTGGGATCAGGACTGAGGAAGATGGATCCGAGTGGATTCAGAGCTTCATATTGTGGTGTCCCTGTGCTTACAACCTGATCCTTTTGTGAGGATGCAGGAGGAGTTTTAGGCATGGGTTGAGATCTTTCTTCCAACTGCTGTGAGGAAGTAGCAGCAGTGGTTTGTGGTGACTTTTGTGTTGTCACAGGCATTTCCTCTGGGATCTCATCTTCCAGAGTTGCCTTTGTTTTGGGTTTGGTGGGTTTTCTGGTTGTTTTTCTTTTGGTCTTTTTGGTTATGTCAGGTGTGGGTTTCAAAGCAGTGGTTGTGCTGCTATGATCACCTGGAGCAGTGGGCTCAGCAGCTGATACCTGAGGAGCAGTTGTAACCGCTAAAACCTGCTCAGGTACCCCTGCTTTTGTTTTTATTGGTGCCATCATCCTTGAAAATGTTTCTTTTGTTAAGCTTTTTATTTGACAATGGACACCTTGTTTTAGCAAATTTAAATTTTCCTTTTCAAATTTTTGTTCAAAATAGTAACTCAAAAATCTTGGAAAAAGTAAAAATGCTTTACTTTCAACGTTTTTCACCATGTCATTGAAAATCTCCTGGGAGTAGTTGTAGTCCTTTTTATTCAAAATAGCGTAACCCAGGCATTGAATTTTCAATGGTATTTCGTTAAAAGATGTTGTTTTATTTGAAGCACACATCAGAAGTGTGTGAAATAAAAATCTTGGAGCAGAAGGAAAATAACCTTTTTGTAAGGTATCAACCTTTGATTGTTCTGCATATCCCCTGTTTACGAAATCAGTTTTCATCTCGGCTTTCTCAAAAGAGAGTTTACCTTCCTGATCGTTGAGACTAAAGACTTCAGAGATCGACTGTGGGGTTATTTGAACTGCTTTACCCTGTATTGAGGAGTTAATGGCGATGACTTTTCCGTCTTGTTTTTCAAGCGACGCCTTTTTCCAAAACTCTCTCTGGGTTTGCAGATAGATGGGAGCATTTGCTGTCAACAAAGTTTTGTACTTTGATGCAGATAATGTATCAATGATGGTGTCAAAGGTGTGATTATCAGTAGGTTTTGTGAGTAAACCCAGATAGTTGTGAGATTGTTTGAATGGTATTTCGATGGGTTCTTCGGCCGTTTGAGCGACCTCTATGGAAGGTGATGGTGATTTAGGTTTTGATTTTGATTTTGTCATTTTTGCGGAGAAGAATGAAGGAGGATTTTGGAGATTTTGAGAAGAAGGGTTGAAAACTGCTATGAGAAGAGAATTTTGGAATTCAATTCGACAGTGTAAAAACCCTGTTTGGGGTTTAGGGCAGGGTTTTATTTAAAAAAAATGATCGCTGATGTGGCAGCGGTTATTAAGATCTGAGGGCTAAAAACTGACCACGTGTCAAACACTGATGAGACGGATGGAGTATGTAGAACAGTTGTTTTAAGAGCCACTGATGTATCAAGCATCAGAGGTTACAACGGTAAAAATATGGGCAGTGGATGATTTTTACTATCAGTGGATAGCATATCAGTGGATAAGACACTGATTTTGAGCATCAGTGCTTTTCAAGAAAATGAGGGATCAGTGGTTAACTTTCCGCAGTGGACAGTGTTTAGAGATCAGATGTTGGAACAAAACAGTGGTTAGGGTAACTGGTACAATTCTGAAGGACAGGTGTTTCAGCAACAGTTTTGAAGATTTTCATTCAAGGTTTTGCCACATGTCAATTATGAAAGACAGTGGTTTAGTACCCCAGATGATGAGAACTTTTTGCTAAGGCAACTCATTTTCGTTTAATATTCAATTAACACATGAGTACCCTAGTAATTTAAGCACAGTTTGCAATCAACCTTTGATAAAAATTTAGAAGCAAACCTGAGTATGACATGATCATGACATTTTTACCATTTCCTTTTGACTCATTTATGAGGACACTAATACCATAAAAAATAAGATATTACATCCTGACAGGAGCTGAAAACTATTGCCAACAAAAACAAGCATAAGTTCCAAATATATTATTCCAAAAAAAAATGAATAATATATCCTGGTTATTTGAGAAAATCCTTTGAACAATAAAAATAGTTAAAGGATTTTCTGAGAAAAGTATCAAAAAGGATCTGGTAAATTTTCAATAGAACACATAATCATAACATTCCCAAGTTTTATGAAAATGGTCAGTGATTTGACATTAGTGGTAGAATTTTTGACAACATTTTGACCACTGTTTGTTACCATTTTCTTTGTCAGTTGATTTCAAACCCGAGGACACATGGATAAATTTTTGAACATTTGTCTAGTCCTCTTTGAAGTTCATTCACTGGAAAAACCTTTTTCTGAACAGATGAATACACATAGTTGCTTAATGACCATTATTACCCTAAACTTTGACTCTTAAGTGTTTTATGTTTATACTCTTTTCCTTTTATTTCAAAAGTTTTGAGATAAACACACTAATGAGTTTTTGTGAATTTTCTTAATGTATTTTAACATAGTTGATTTTGTCCTTTTGAGGAACTCAACCTGTTTTCAACACATAGGATCTGAATGACTAAAGTTTTAATTCCCTCTTTTTGAGTTAACAAGACATCAATGTTTTTAAGAACATATGTTTTGTTAATCTGAGGTTCAGACTTTAGTATTTACGGAAAACATCACAAATTACACATCAACAATTGAAATTAAATTTGAAAACATGAAATAATCCCATAGTTTAACAGATATGTTTCAGATCTGAAAACTATGAGTGACTTGTGCATGAAATTACTTGTTGTGTGAATTTTGTGTGTCATATGACATCTTGGTTGATTTACAGAGTTTTTGAATAACCATTTTGAACATGATTTGCATAGTACTCTGTTTTTCAACTAAATACAACCAACCTTAGTATCAATGAATTTTGAGCCGAACTGTTATGTCAAATTGATTGTTAGATCTAATTTGACTGTCCAGGCTCTGATACCAATTATTAGGATTGGAGGCTCTCATGATAGTGTTTGTTTGTTTAAAATGAATGATCAATGAATATGAAAACATGTTAGGTGCAGCGGAAATGAAAACAAACTTGTAAACACAATCAAAGGAGAAAATAGTTTGATAAACAATTGCTTCACATATAGTCAAAAGATTACAAATCAAAGCAAAAGATTACAGTCATGCTTACAAACTATACTCCCCCTCAGCCTGATGCCCCAAGGTTGGTTGTACACAAGATGAAAGGATTAGACATGAGGAGAAGAACTCGCTCAGTCAATCAAATGTAACAGTACAGGGTACTGTTACATTTATAGGCAAACCAAACCACTGAGGTATCTCAGCTGACGTCACCATGAAAGCGACGTCTAACAGCCTAACAACCTGTATCTACTGTCCTTACACAAACACTGCTAACCTAACCACTGACTATACATAAAACACACAATTTACTAAACAACTGTTCTCCTTTTAGGTCAGTGCTTTCCTCAAGGTTGATCAGTCCTTGACTGGGCAGTGCTTTATCATCAGTAGATAGGACCAGCAGTGTTGGAAACTTCAGGGTTTTCATCAGCAGTTGAACGGACAGCAGCAGTTGGATATGAGCAGCAGATAGAGACCATCAGTTGTTATAAGTCACTTTCAAGGGGAGAGCAAAGTGTAAACTGCTGCTTATTGAATCCTCTGTTGTGACCTGGTTTTGGCTTTACATTATCTGTTCCTCTGTTAGGGTTCAATCCCAACAATTTCTAAGTTATGTAAAGGTTATTTAAGGTATGTTAAGTATATGTTGATGTTCCGGAGTATTTTTCGCATTAAACTGAGTACGTTTACGCACCAGTTTGCGTATAACTCTCCAGAAGTGATATAGAGCTTGAAATTGGACAAAAGTTAAAACATGAAAAATGTAAAACACAACCAAACAAACATTGGGATCAAATAACATTGTTTTATTGATAATAGAACTGTTCACAATGATTATAAGCACAGATGTTACGTCTCTGTTGGTGAGTTGTGATTGCAGTGACGAGATCTGGGCTTCTTTCAATTCAGTATCTTGTTGGAGAGAAATAATCTGAGCATTCTTCAGCTCTGCATCTTGTTCCAATACGACCACATGCCTTTTTAATCTTTTAACGTATTCTTCTTCATCACTATCACTTTCATTTTAAAAAATCTGACGTTTTTCAGTCGCATAACGAAAAGTTGATTCATCATGCTCAGTATTGCCTCCCCCACTTGAGCTTCCTGCTTCAAATCGAACACTACCACTAGAACTGCCTGGCTGTGAAGGGGTGGTTTCAAAATCAAAATTGAAATCATATAAATCTGGGTCCTCTAAGTTTGTTTTCTTCGATGCATCTGTTGTTGGTGGATCAGGTTGAGGATCATTGATAGGAATGGACTCAGGGGCAGTTGAAGGCCCAGAATGAGTGTCATTAGGTGCAGTGTCGGTTCTTTGTTTCTTTTGGACTGATTCTTCAGTAACATCAGCGGTTATTTCTACTTCCATTTCAGCTTGTGATGTGACAGTAGCAGTTTCTTGAACATCAGCAGTAGAGACGGATGGAGGGTTTCCATCACCACCCTGTAAACTTAGAAGTAATGCTGCTAGATTCTCAGAGGTCATGGGTAAAGGTTTGCGAACGTCATCATCTTCCTTATCAGACATCACTATCTCTATTTCGCTTTCAGAATCTGTTTCTTCACTAGAGCATGTTTCCGTTTCTGAATCAATAAATTGAACTTCATCATCATCATCAGCTGCCTGTTGTACTTGTTGCATGAGCTGTACATCATGCTCTTCCGCAATTTGCGCATTGATTGGAGGCGGAACTGGAGCAACAGGGACGACTGGAGGAGCTGCGGCAATGGGAGCTCCTTGCACAACATCTGCAAATCTCCCATGTTTCTCAAGTGCAAACCTTCCCTCAAAATTATGATGTTTGGCTCTTTTATTTCTACATGCGTTCTCAAAACATCCTGGACCCATTGGCTTTAAGTTGATGAAGTTTGGGCCCTTGACCAACGCTGGGTATCGATAAAAAAAATCATCTGAATGAACCTTGGATATAGCATGAAAATCTTCTTTTCGGATCATCGAGCATTTTCTTCATATTATCAAAGATGAAAGCTGAAAAATTGTAATCCCATCCATTCACTAACGCCACAATCACGGATGTTTGCGTTTTGTTGAGTTGATCAAATCCACCTTTGTTCTCAGTGATGCATTGGAGGAAGAAGTGTATTAATAGCCTCCAATATGGCGGAAATAATTTCTTCAGGACAGTTGGATAACCACCTTCATAGCTCATCCTTCTAAGTGCAATTTGAACTCTGGTTTGATCATATGATGTAGGATGATGCGGCTGATCTCCAAGTCTTAAGACTTCTCGTAATATTGCCTCGGTCACAATAATCTTCGTCTTTTGCACTGTTGCTTCAATCGAACCTGCACATTGTCTGTTGATCTTGGCGGTGTTCCAAAAGGTGTTTGATGTATAAGAATTTATACATCTTTTAAACGTCAAATACGCCCCGTTTATACGAAAACTCTTTGTATTTTCATTGATTTTGGTACTCATTTGAGTTGCTTGTGAAAATACAGGTCCGGGCTTCGGCCTGGTGATAAAACGAAGGCTTTTGGAGCAAAATGGAGCGAAAATGATGCATTCCAGCAAACTGCCAGATATGGCACTACCGTGCCATACACTGGCACGACCGTGCCAGCCATTCCGACATCGGCACTCTTGATCAGCACCAGCACCATCAAAATCAAGGGGAGCACGACCGTGCCAACCACTGGCACGACCGTGCCAGGTCAATTTCAACCCCAGATCAGCTTATTTCCGAGATCGTTGCCGAGCACTATCGGCTGGCACGCCCAGACCATCTTCGAGCAAGGTCGTGCCACCTTGGAAACTTTTGAGCGCGATCTTTCCCAAAATGGAAGCATACTTGGTCAACATTCAAGAAAGTGGCTCTGACACTTGCCAAGCACGACCGTGCCAAAAGGTGGCATGGTAGTGCCAAACGCCCAGAGTTTAAATACGAGTTCCTAGCTCATTTGCAAGGGAGTTGGAGCATTTTGGTGACTTTTTCTCTCAAGAATCTGGTCTTGGAAGCTTGTTGGAGCCAAGAGGGAGCCTTGAAGAGGACTTAATCACTTGAAGATCTACTCAAACATCATTTTAATGTTGTCTTTAACTTGGTTAGCTTATTACATTATGAACAATTTATGTTTCTTTGCACTTGATTTGGTAGCCATGAGCCTTATGGGTTAAACATTTGAGTTGTCTAAACTTTGTTGAAGCTAATGAATATGTGATAACATGGAAATAGATGTGATGATTGTTCTTGTTAATCTTCATGTTGGTATTTAATCTTGTTCTTGGATTTCATGTGTATGCTTAAAGTTCTTATTCTTGAATGTTTGCTCATAAGTATTTACATGTTGTGTTGGAAAGCCCATGTAAAGATTATGATTATTGAATCTAGTTAACTTGTTAGTATGATTCATAGCATGAAACTAGGAATGGTAATTGCTAATGTGATTGAATGATGATTTGAGCATATGTGTGAATTCTTGCATCTAGATTTGGAAAGATCATGAGTATGTTTTTAGGGATTCTATAGTTTGTGTTCTTGTTAGTTTGATTATTTAGGCCAAAATTGTTAGCTAGCATGACCATGCTTGTGGTTCATATCAAGAACATGATGATAGTGCCAACTACTTGAAACCAAGTTAGGGTGATTAGTGTGTTTTTCATATTAGTTTTCCCTAATTTGTAGAGTTAGGAGTTTTGACAAACAAATAACTCATTATTAAAGATTAACATCAACTTAGCAAGTGAGCTTAAAAGAATAATTTTTAGGTGATTAGAATGTTAATTCATTTTTAGTTTTCCTAAGAATTATAAACTAGGAAGCCTTGATTGGGGACTTAGTCAATTTTAGAGCTTGCATCATCACAACTCCTTCCACCTTGTTGTCATATGTTTGTTAGTGGAGACTTAGTTTAGGCAACCCTTTCTTAGATATTGTTCTTTGTTAGAATTTTTAGTAGTTTATTTATTTGCATGCTAAGTTAGAAAAATCAACCAAATCATTTGAAAAGGCTTTAAAGTAGCAAAAGTTTAGTATCGAGACACCGCATCCACGGATTGATATCCGGTTCTTACCGATTAGCTATATTACCACCCGATGGGTACAATTGCCCTTTTGTGTGTGTAGTTAGTTTCTAGGTGAAAAACCATTTTAAAACTAAATTTGTGTGAAGAAAAACTTAATTAAAAATATATTTAATTCACGCACATCAAGTTTTTGGCGCCGTTGCCGGGGATGCGGTCTTCTTGAAAATGATTCGAGTTACTTATTTAGCCATTGTGAAAAGTGTACAAAGTTTTTGTCTACTTGTTTGCCTTTGCTTGATTAATTGAAGAAAACAAATGATTATTTGCTAGTTGTTTCTTGTTTTTGTATATATTTTGTGCATTGTGCTCCTCCTTATTCCCTACAGGTCGTGCATGTCCTCAACCCCTGCAGCTGATATCGTTGAGCCTTCAGCGGAGCCGGAGCGTGATCTTCACCGGAAGCTGCGGGAGCGGTTTCGCGTGGTAGCCGAGGCGATCGAGGTAGGCGTGGGAGGAGACGACACATTCTACGAGGTTCAAGTAGACATGGCGGACGAAGAGGAGAATAGGATTTTGAACGAAATTAGAAAACCGTCACTTGATGGTTTACCCGCGAGCATCAATGCACCGACGATTGATAATAATAATTTCGAGATCAAGGCTGGCACCATATCGATGTTGCAGAATGCGGTGCAGTTTTATGGCAAGGATCACGAGGATCCTAGTGTTCACATTGCGGGGTTTCTAGAGGTTTGTGCCACATTCAAGATTCGTGATGCATCACCGGATGCTATCCGCCTTCGGCTCTTTCCGTTTTCTTTACGGGACGGAGCCAAGGAGTGGCTTCTTTCACTTCCAGCTGGATCTATTACTACACGGAATTAATTAGCTGAGAAGTTCCTTCAGAAATATTTCCCTCCAGAGAAAACTGTTCGGTTGAGAACCAAGATTCTGAACTTTCGTCAGGACGAGGACGAGTCCCTTTACGAGGCATGGGAGCGTTTCAAAGAGCTTATGAGGAAGGTCCCACATCACGGGTTACCTAAGTAGCAACAATGTCAGATCTTCTACCATGGTTTGGACAGTCAGGGACAGATGATGGTTGATACATACTCGGGTCTGCATCCACCCGGATTTGCTCCACGTCCCCCAGCTCCAGCTCATGGAGCATATGGTCCATCTCGACCTCAGCAGGGACCTTCAGCTAGCGAGCCTAGTGTGCATGATATGCTTAGCCAGATCTTAGCCGGTCAGAACACTCAAAAGGCCGAGAATGAGAAGCGTTTTAAGGAGTATGACGGTCGTTTCATGAGGCACGAGAATGATTTGAGAAGCCAAAAGGCTTCCATGCAGACCATTGAGAACCAAGTTGGCCAGATTGCCAAGATGTTGTCTGAGAGACAACAGGGGGGCCTTCCGAGCAACACAGAGCCTAACCCAAATGCTACTGCGAAGGCCATCACGTTGAGAAGCTGCAAGATCGCTCAGCCCATCCCTCCGGCTATTCCTGCAAAGCCGGTTGATGATGATGAGGTTGATGAGGAGATTGAGTGTGAGTCTCCGGGTGAGGTGCAACAGAGGCGAGTCCCAGCAAGTATCGCACGACCCAAGGAGCCGGTGAGAGAGTATGTCCCTCCCATTCCATACCCAGGGAGGTTGAAGAAGCAGAAAATGGAAGAACACTATGGTAAATTCCTCGAGCTTTTTAAGCAACTTCATATAAATTTACCATTCGTCGAGTCACTTGCTCAAATGCCTAAGTATGCCAAGTGTCACACCCCAATTTCCACGTGTCACCGGTGGGCCCGGTGGGGGAGTATCGTGACGTGGTTGACAACATAATAGTCAAACAACACAATAATTATTATGCACAGCGGAAGCAAATTTAAAAAGATATAATACAACCGAATTTAATTATTGTAATATCAAGTATCACAACGTTCGATTGTTTATCCACAGAACGGATCGAAATAAAATAGAAACAATGGTTCAACAGACTTCAGGCATCCTAAGCTTGCGAGACTTTTTATTGATGCTAAGGAGACAATCCAGCCAATTTCGTTCAGTACCTGCATTCAGTCTTTTTGGGAAAATACGTCAGTTTACACTGGTAAATACAATCAACTGACTCATTTTGAAAAATGACTTAAAATTGGTTTGGATACACATGGCATAAACATTTTTATAACTTGGGAGAATTATTTCATATTATAATCTTGTGAACGATTTACATGTTCCTTGTGCGTTCAGTAGCCCGGATCTTGTCCGGGTTAAAGATCAATAGACACACCACATTATTGAGTTATACACTGACGGGTGTACGCCTACACCCCGTGCTCAGGTCGTGGCCATCTCGTAAGATGATGCCAAGGATATCCGGGACATGGTCATTAACCCCCCAAAGGCTTTAAGTAACAAGACTGTTTAAACGAGCCGATCAAATTATTCAACTACCCACTTATCGGTGGAGATTTGATGCCCGGTCAAGCGGTATGCTATATACCGTAACCCAAGCCCGTATAGGGAAAATAAGTTAAAAGTATTTACCTGAGTAAGTATTATTCACAATAAGCAAAATGCACGTAGCTTTTACTGGTCCTCCTAATCTGGAACAAAGGTTTATAATAACCTATTAGAATTCTAACGGGCCTTTTATTAAGCTCAAGCTTAGACCGGCTAGTTTCAAGATACGGTTCGTACGCACGATTAAGCGAAGACTGGATAGAATGTGATTTAGACCCGACAAGTTTGAAGGCTTGTTTAATATGGGTTTATTATTCACATTCTGGATTTTGAGATAAAACCGTTAAGGTTTGACCCGTTTCGGCTAATTTATGTAAACTTGTTACATAAACCGAACCGTACGCGTAATAAGCGTGACGGGTATTCATGAGAGCTATATACAGGTTTCCTAAGTTAATCATGCCTCAAATATGTTGTGACATCAGTAAGATGTCTTTCATTATGCCCGACACGTGTTTAAACAGAAACTAGGCCCCGTAGGGGTAGTTTGGTCATTTAAAAGTTTATAAAAGCGTTTAAGTGTTTAACTGAGTTACAGGTCTGATGTAATCAGTAAATATACTCAACTTGCTAAGTTATATCAGTAAGTTAAAGCATATATGTGAAACTTATCATTTTTAACCAAACTATGCCCCGTAGGGGTATTTTGGTAATTTCACATAAGTCGAAAAGCTCAAAACTGAAGTCTGAGTTTATCAACCTTTTCTTACTGTTAAAATATTATAATTTGCCTCATATATCAGTAGGTATCAACCCGGGTATGTCCAATATAATTTTAATACATACTTTGCGCTAAAAACACTTAATAAGGCGATTAAAGGCCATTTCCGGGTTCGATACTTAAATATGATATTTTTATATTTCCGGAAGGCTTAAAATACTTTATTTATCATATGTGATCAGTAGCAAAAGGTTTGGAGTCGTTTAGATATGTAAAACTCATTTTATGGCCCGTAAGGGCAAAACCGACAATTACCGGATTAAGCCTACGACTACTAGTTATGCTCAGCCTAAAATTAATTAAAAATCTTTAAAAATCCCAAAATAATATATTACATCAGTGGGTATTAAGTTTGATACCAAAAAGTAGGCTTAACTAGGCTATACGCTAATTACGCCGTTTTATTAACATAAAGCTTTAAATTAGCGATAATGAGCATAACTCTTAATCTACAAATCAAACTGATGTCAAACTTTGCATACAAGTTTATATATCAGTAACTAAGGTTTCTACACTTTTACATCTTCATAAATCACGTTTTAAGGTAATAAGGGCATAACGGTCAACATATGAGCAATTAACGGAAACATGCATATTAATTGGATAACTAATGAACCAAGGTGTATAATCACAGAGGGTTGTTCTAACATGTAACCTAATCCAATTAAAGCTCTGAGGCATTTCCAAAACATGCCTAAACGGGTCAGAACTGAAAGTCAAAGTGAAAGTCAAACTATGTGACTTTCGGTTCCGAACCGGGTATTTACAGGAATTTGTCGGGTTGAACATGTTTAGACATGTTCTTACACTTATTACTAAGTTATAACAATGATCAAATAGGTTGTATATGATCTATAATGTTAATTATGCATAAATGGCTTTTTAAACTTTCTGTTGACTTTTTAAGTACACGTTTGACCCGACTTTTGACCTGGTTAGAGTGGTAATCAGGGGAAACCCTTTTGAGGTTTTATTACCCACATAATTACCATCTTATAACTACTTTTGATTCGAAAATTGACTGAGCTATTAATCATTAATCTGGAAGTCAAACCGTAATTACGACGGTTTGACTTTTAGCTAATTAACCAAGCTAAACACAATTAAAGAAGGACTAGCAGACTTACAAGAGTCCTATGCACGAGATATGATCAGGTGAGGCTGCTTGGAAGCTCCAGAATTGATCAGGTATGCACTTGAAGGTGTGAGGAATGTTTGTGAACTTGAAGACCCTTTTATAGTGAAAATTCCACCACAAATGGTTGACACTTGGGTCTACAGCTGACCACAATCCTTCAACACATGTCCCTAAGTGTTTAGAGGGTGCCTAGGGGCCAAGAAGAATGAGGAAATTCGGTTAAAGTCGCGTCTAAGGGAAATGGCAGACAACAGCCAATAAAAACGGAACTGGGAGTCCCTCGCGTGGCGCGACGGCATGCAGTAATCAGCTTTTTGATTTTCTTTGCTATTTGATCCTTGGCCCTTCAAACTCCGATTAGGCACTTGTTTCTTGTGTTGTAAACCCTCATAATTGATCTATAAAGGCTTTAAAACATATACCCACTTTGCTAAGTCCCCGGTTAACTTCATTGTTACCCGAAAAGTCCTAACTTTCAACGTTTACGCTTTAACTCTTCGCACCCGAATTTGATCATAACTTTCTCATACGTTAACGAAACTTTACGAAATTTAAATCGTGTATTCTAGTGAGCATGATTAACAGTTACAAAGCTTCGGGTTTGTCAAAAGGTCACTCAGGGGTATAATTTAAACATGTTGACACATTTAGTCCCTGTATTTTGAAATCTCTCACTTTTAGCTTCGTATGATCCATGATTTATTCGTTTGAAGGTATGAGCATCATGTAGGGTTAATGTACATTATATTTATTAACTGTTGACACTTCGAATACGTATATTCACATACTTTTCATGTTTGTCAACTTTAGTCCTTCTATAATATTTCTTTCACACGTTTAACATTTGACACGTGTCTACACATTATAGGACGTGAATTTTCGAGGTGTTACATCCTCACCCCCTTAAAATAAATCTCGACCTGAGATTTACTGAAATAAGTAAGGGTACTTTTCTTTCATCGTGGATTCAACCTCCCACGTGTATTCGGGACCTCTATGGGCATCCCATTTGACCTTTACAATAGGTACATGCTTCCTTCGAAGCTTCTTTACCTGTCGATCTTCAATCGACAAAGATTTTTCAACAAATTTCAAGCTCTCGTCTATATGCACATCTGTATGGGGTATAACCAGTGATTCATCAGCGAAGCACTTCTTCAGATTGCAGATGTGGAACACATTGTGAATCCCACTGAGCTCTTCTAGTAAGTTTAACTTATAGGCAACTGACCCGACACGTTCGATAACCTCGAAAGGTCCTATGTATCTCGGGCTTAGCTTGCCTTTCTTACCAAATCGCATCACTCCCTTCTAGGGTGACACTTTAAGTAGGACTTTGTCACCTACTTCGAAGTGAAAATCCTTACGCTTAGGATCAGCGTAACTCTTTTGCCTATCTCGGGAAGCTTTGAGACGGTCACGAATCTGGACAATCTTGTCCGTCGTTTCGAACACGATCTCTGGTCCTGATAACTGGACATCTCCAACTTCCGCCCAACAAATAGGCGATCTACACTTTCTACCGTATAATGCCTCGAAAGGCGCAGCTTTAATGCTGGTATGGTAGCTATTGTTGTAGGAGAATTCGATTAATGGTAGGTTCTTATCCCAACTACCACCCAAATCGATCGCACATGCACGTAGCATGTCTTCCAACGTTTGAATAGTACGCTCACTCTGACCGTTTGTCTAAGGATGGTAAGCCGTACTAAAATTCAAACGTGTGCCCAAAGATTGTTGGAAAATCTTCCAAAAATGCGACGTGTACCTAGTATCTCTATCAGAGATAATAGCTACAGGTATGCCATGTAAGGCTACAATCTTATCAACGTATAACTGGGCTAACATGTCGGAGCTATAAGTCTCCTTGATGGGTAAGAAATGTGCTGACTTAGTCAGTCTATCAACTATAACCCATATTGTATCATTGCCTTTCCTTGTCTTGGGTAACTTGGTAATAAAATCCATAGTTACCATTTCCCACTTCCACGTAGGAAGTTCAGGCTGTTGTAGCAAGCCTGACGGCTTTTGATGCTCGGCTTTGACTTGCGCACATGTCAAGCATTTAGCTACATGGGTGGCTACAGACTTTTTCAAGCCTATCCACCAATAATTTGCCTTTAGATCCTGGTACATCTTATCAGCTCCAGGATGAACGGAGTATTTGGAACTATGGGCTTCCTGGAGGATGACATCTCGAAGTCCTCTATAAATTGGAACCCATATTCGTCCATTTAATCGTAAAATTCCGTCCTTGCTAAGAGTTAACTGCTCCTCAGTTACTCCTAGCTTTTCATTAGGATAGTTAGCTTCCAACACAGCTTCCTTCTGTGCAGCTAACAACCTTTCAATCAAATTATTCTTTATCTCCATGCGCTTAGCATTGATTCGAATAGGTTTCACCTTCTCCTTTCTACTCAAGGCATCGGCGACTACATTCGCCTTGCCGGGATGGTATCTGATTTCACAATCATAATCATTCAAAGTTTCCATCCAACGGCGTTGCCTCATGTTTAATTCCTTCTGATTAAACAGATGTTGGAGGCTCTTGTGGTTAGAATAAATCACACACTTGACACCATATAGATAGTGCCTCCAAAGCTTCAGTGCGAATACAACGGCACCCAGCTCCAAGTCATGGGTGGTGTAATTCTTTTCATGCACTTTCAATTGTCGTGAAGCGTAGGCAATAACTTTGCCTTTCTGCATAAGCACACACCCCATGCCAGTGTGCGAAGCATCACAATAAACCACAAATTCTTCTATTCC
Source organism: Helianthus tuberosus (assembly GCA_030545235.1). NCBI lineage: Eukaryota > Viridiplantae > Streptophyta > Magnoliopsida > Asterales > Asteraceae > Helianthus > Helianthus tuberosus. The sequence goes on from JARYGA010056639.1 coordinate 6,143,175, forward strand.
ATCTGGCAATGTCAGTACTGGGGCGTTGCTCAGCTTTTGCTTCAGAATATCAAAGGATTCTTGCTGCTTAGGGCCCCATATGAACTTTACTTTCTTCTTAGTCAAGGAAGTTAGGGGTGCAGCAATCCTTGAAAAATTTTCAATGAAACGCCTGTAATATCCTGCCAATCCAAGGAAGCTACGAATCTCTGTAGGCGTCTTTGGCTCTTGCCAGTTCATTACGGCTTCAACCTTAGCGGGATCCACCTGGATACCACGCTCACTAACCACGTGTCCAAGGAATTGGACTTCTCGTAGCCAAAATTCACATTTAGAGAATTTGGCATAGAGCTTCTCCTGATGTAGAAGTTTGAGAATACAACGAAGGTGTTTCTCATGGTCAGCTTGATTCTTAGAATAAATGAGAATGTCGTCGATGAAAACGATGACGAATTTATCTAAGTGCGGCTTGCAAACGCGATTCATGAGGTCCATGAACGCGGCCGGTGCATTAGTGAGCCCAAAAGGCATCACTAGGAACTCGTAATGACCATAACGAGTCCTAAATGCTGTTTTGTGTACGTCTTCATCTCTGACCTTCAGCTGATGGTAGCCTGACCTCAAATCAATCTTCGAGAAATAACTTGCCCCTTGCAATTGATCGAACAAATCGTCGATTCTGGGCAGAGGATACCTATTCTTTATCGTGACTTTATTAAGCTCACGATAATCGATGCACAGACGCATCGATCCGTCCTTCTTCTTGACAAACAGGACTGGCGCTCCCCAAGGATACGAACTAGCTTTTATGAAACCCTTGGCTAGCAATTCGTCTAGCTGTGTCCTCAATTCTTTCATCTCCGTTGGAGCCAACCTATAGGGTGCTCTGGCAACTGGTGCTGCTCCGGGGATGATATCAATCCTGAATTCCACTTGTCTATTTGGTGGCAAACCAGGTAGTTCTTCCGGAAAAACTTCTGGGAATTCAGAGATGACAGGGATGTCTTCTATCTTCGGTTTGGGCTCATCAATAATCACTTGTGCCATGTAGATGACACAACCCCTCTTTAAACATTTTGAAGCCTTGAGCATAGTCGCTTGCTCAGGTAGCCCATACTGGGTATCTCCCCGAATGGTGAGTGATTCACCAGACGGAGTCTTTATTACCACTTGCTTCATGTTGCAGACGATTTGGGCCTGGTTATGAGATAACCAGTCCATACCCAGAACTATGTCAAAACCGGCCAACTTAAAAGGAAGTAGAGACAGAGGAAAAGAATGGTTCTTAATGGATATAACACATCCATCTAACACAGTTTAGACGGTTTCTATGGTACCATCTGCTAACTCTACCTCATAGTTTACGCTTAAGGTTTTGACAGGTAAATTCAATAATTTACAAAACTTGTTATCAACGAAGGACTTATCAGCGCCTGAATCAAATAGTACTCTAGCATAGACGCCATTTACAAGGAAAGTACCTGTAATAACGTTGTCGTCTAGCACTGCTTCTTTGGCGTCCATCCTGAAGACTCTAGCATTAGTCTTCTTAGCCTCTTCAGGCTTCTTGTTGTACTTAGGGCAGTTGGTTTTAATGTGGCCCTTTTCATTGCAACGGTAGCACGTTGCATCTTTTATCTTCTTGCAATCCAAGGTTTTGTGATCCGTGGACTTGCAAATGCCACAAGCATAAGATTTTGACTGAGTCTGTGAGTTCGACTCAAGTCTGCACTTTCCAAAGTGCTGCTTCTTGCAAATTTTGCATTTGGGCTTCTCACCAGAATTATGCCCCTCTTTCCTTGAGTCAGATCCTTTCTTGCTATCACCGTTCCCACGGTGCTTCTTGTTCGATCTGCGTGAACCATCATCTTCACGTTTTCTCTTCTCAGCCTCCTTATTCCTCAGCGATCTCTGCCTGACCGCATCCAGAGTGAGGGATAAGGAAATGTCAGCTACTGATCTAAAAGTAGCTGGCCGAGAAGCTTTAACGCTTGCCTTGATCTCGGGGGCTAAACCACCGATAAAACGAGCGATTCTTTTTGGCTCCGGGGTTACCAGATAAGGAACCAACCGGGACATCGTATTGAAGCTCGTTAGGTAAGCTTGACAGTCAAGGTTTGTCATCACCAATGATAGAAAATCAGATTCTATCTTTTCCACCTCATGCTGAGGGCAGTAATTTTCCTTGATAAGGGCAACAAATTGATCCCACGATATATTATACAATGGGATTTTTCCGGTGGCCTCAATCAGAGATCTCCACCATGCTAACGCTTCACCCTTAAAAGACTGCGACACAAACTTGACCACGTCTCTCTCAGCACATCCGCTGATGTCTACAACCGTATCCATCTCATCCATCCATGTCATACAGTCAATGGCTCCCTTCTCCCCAGTGAAATCCCGGGGCTTGCAAGAAACAAAATATTTATACGAGCAACCCTTGTCACGGGGCCCTTGATTTCGTATAACCTGCTGAGATGGAGCACTGTGGTTCGAGGAGCGTCGATCATCGTTTTTCTTCGGGTTGTCCTTCTTGGGCGGTGGCTTTGAAGGCTGTGTAGATTGGGTCCTACTACGAGTCCCACTGTACTCTTCATACTGCCTTTCCAAAGCCTGTGTAACAGCGCCGTCTATGATCGCTTTCAATTCCGCACCCGTTAGATTAATTCGGGCATCATTATTAACCTCCACTGGATGACTATTACCCTCGTCCGAGTTAGCCATTTTTAATTGAACTGTTGCAGAAAACAAGGACAATAGTTTATTTGGGAGTTTATTATAGAATTGCCCCTTAGGGAAATTCATTAACCATGGTAAACAGAGACCATATTTGGTTAATTTATTAATCACATTTATTTAGGATTTCTATAATAATTATCCTAATTATAAAACAATAACAGTTTTATTTGTGGCACAAAAGGCCTAGTCACGTGGACATTTTTATTTAAGTTATGATTTCAGAGAATCAAAACATTAAGGTATACTGGCACAATAGGCCTAGTCACAAGGACAATTATAAATTATATGCTAGGATTTCAGAGAATCAAAGTATTTGAGGTTTTGAACCTAGTTCATTACCTTTATTTGACAGGGAGTTATGGCTACCACTGTCTTTTGGCTCATTTAGAAGTGAGCAGGGCCCGTAGGCGCTATATTACCACGTATGGTAAAAATATGATCATCTTAATTGATGATGTAAACCCAGGATTCGGAGATCATTAAACTGGGTTAGGAAATCTTCTAAAGAATTCCTTAAAAATGACGTGTGATTTTAACAAATCATGCCTGCCAGGAGTGTTAACATGTTTTCAGATGTTAACTTAGATTTGAATCTTTTGAACAGGTCTTACCATCTTGGCCTGGTCTTATGTTGACCCGAAGGCTAGGTTTCACACTTTAAGATTCTTAATTAATAATTACATAGGCAGATTATTTCAAAAAGGAATGATTTTTAATTTATTTATTTCATTTATAATTTATATATGCACATAATGGCAAACATGAAATTTATAAAACAAGCATTCCATTAATTTATTACAATATTACACGCTGCCCTAAACGGGTCTTTTCCAACAAACAAGTACCCACGCAGTGGTCAATCAACATGCTCGTCCACGCAGGGACTTCAAACAAACAAACTAGTCCACGCAGGGACTTTAAGCAAACATCATACCCACGCAGGGGTTAACGGAAAATAGACCCACTCAGGGGTCAAGATAAACACACATACATACCCACGCAGGGGCTTAAACGAATACAACAAATATAGGCCCACGCAGGGGCTCAATCAACAATTGGAAGGATTTAATGATCCTTCTTGTTCTTCCCTTTGATCAAACTTGCTAATCCTTGGAAGAAGGTCTGTCTCTCCCTACGGTCACAGTGGAAGCCTCGCTCTACTTCATCCAACCTTTGTAGGATTTCCTCCCTTTCTGGGGGAGAAAACCGTGGTGGCTGCGATTGCGTCCTGATAATAGGCCTAGGAGGTATCGGGTACCCCTGAGTCGGGTAACCTACTCCCCATGGGTCTCCATAGGGTCCTTGGGGGTTGTAGTTCACCGCTACCATGTAAGGGTCGGCCTCCGCGTAACCATAATTGTGGTGATTCGGCGGTTCAAACGGGTTATACGCCATGAAACCCGTATATGCCGGAATTGGGTTGTCAAAACCCATTGGCGGTGGCTGTTGTACAGCTGGTTGTGAAGGTCCACCCATTTGTGGGTCCTCCTGATGTGGCGGATAATGGCTGCCACTGGACTGACGTGGGGAACTAAAATGGAAGTCCCCTGCTCGTGACGACATTCGGGCACCGGTTCTCCTATGCCTTGGCGGTTGAGGAGGTGCTGGCTGTACTGGTGGCGGTGGAGGTGGTGGCGTAACTGCCACAAATCGGTGATCCTCAGAGGAATCTTGATGATGCTGCTGCTGCTGCTGCTCATGAGGCGACGAATGGTGAGGAGGTGTATAATACCACTCGTGCCGGGTGAACATCGCCTGAAAGCTATCCGGACCAACATAGGGCGATCCGTGGAATGAAGATCCGTCAGAGATCTCTATCGGGTGGTTCGGAGTACCACTTGCAGGTTCGACGGGGTCCGTATCCTCGTCCATGTCATCCGCATTATCACCGGAGAAGTGATCATCTGGCCCTAGTGGGTTGAAACCCACGGGTTCTTGCACGTAGCCTACCGGATTAAACCGGCCCCGAAAAGCTGGGGTGGGGTCCCCGAAAGAATGATGAGACAGGGATCGTTGTAATGGTATGAAGGAAGCCCGAGGGTTGTTCGGCTCGTAGTCCGGTTGTGGCCCATACGGGTTTTGGACCGGAGGTGTCGAGCTATGTGAGACCAACCGTCTAACCGGCTCAAATAGGTTCCTTCTGTTTTGTCGTGGATCATCACTCTCTGTTGTCGAAGGAGCTCGTGCATTCGAGGGTCCTGCCTCGTTGTCATTGGGGGCGGTAATCGGCCCCTTGCCTCGTCCTCTCCTACGGAAGAATCTTGGAGGCATTTTGTCCTGTCAATACAATATAAGATAACAATACAAAAATGTATGCAAAATAAAGGACAACACAAACACGGTGGAATTTGTCCTATGTTATATGTCTAGACTCGAAAGTTTAGAATTGTGCAATTGTGTAACTGAGATTAAACACAAAAGGCTAGTGTTTAATTCACTCAGTGTTGGCTCTGATACCAACCTGTCACACCCCGATTTCCACGTGTCACCGGTGGGCCCGGTGGGGGAGTATCGTGACGTGGTTGGCAACATAATAGTCAAACAACACAATAATTATTATGCACAGCGGAAGCAAATTTAAAAAGATATAAGACAACCGAATTTAATTATTGTAAAATCAAGTATCACAACGTTCGATTGTTTATCCACAGAACGGATCGAAATAAAATAGAAACAATGGTTCAACAGACTTCAGGCATCCTAAGCTTGCGAGACTTTTTATTGATGCTAAGGAGACAATCCAACCAATTTCGTTCAGTACCTACATTCAGTCTTTTTGGGAAAATACGTCAGTTTACACTGGTAAATACAATCAACTGACTCATTTTGAAAAATGATTTAAAATTGGTTTGGATGCACATGGCATAAACATTTTTATAACTTGGGAGAATTATTTAATATTATAATCTTGTGAACGAATTACATGTTCCTTGTGCGTTCAGTAGCCCGGATCTTGTCCGGGTTAAAGATCAATAGACACACCACATTATTGAGTTATACACTGACGGGTGTACGCCTACACCCCGTGCTCAGGTCGTGGCCATCTCGTAAGATGATGCCAAGGATATCCGGGACATGGTCATTAACCCCCCAAAGGCTTTAAGTAACAAGACTGTTTAAACGAGCCGATCAAATTATTCAACTACCCACTTAACGGTTTTGATTTGATGCCCGGTCAAGCGGTATGCTATATACCGTAACCCAAGCCCGTATAGGGAAAATAAGTTAAAAGTATTTACCTGAGTAAGTATTAATCACAATAAGCAAAATGCACGTAGCTTTTACTGGTCCTCCTAATCTGGAACGAAGGTTTATAATAACCTATTAGAATTCTAACGGGCCTTTTATTAAGCTCAAGCTTAGACCGGCTAGTTTCAAGATACGGTTCGTACGCACGATTAAGCGAAGACCGGATAGAATGTGATTTAGACCTGACAAGTTTGAAGGCTTGTTTAATATGGGTTTATTATTCACGTTCTGGATTTTGAGATAAAACCGTTAAGGTTTGACCCGTTTCGGCTAATTTATGTAAACTTGTTACATAAACCGAACCGTGCACGTAATAAGCGTGACGGGTATTCATGAGAGCTATATACAGGTTTCCTAAGTTAATCATGCCTCAAATATGTTGTGACATCGGTAAGATGTCTTTCATTATGCCCGACACGTGTTTAAACACAAACTAGGCCCCGTAGGGGTAGTTTGGTCATTTAAACGTTTATAAAAGCGTTTAAGTGTTTAACTGAGTTACAGGTCTGATGTAATCAGTAAATATACTCAACTTGCTAATTTATATCAGTAAGTTAAAGCATATATGTGAAACTTATCATTTTTAACCAAACTATGCCCCGTAGGGGTATTTTGGTAATTTCACATAAGTCGAAAAGCTCAAAACTGAAGTCTGAGTTTATCAACCTTTGCTTACTGTTAAAATATTATAATTTGCCTCATATATCAGTAGGTATCAACCCGGGTATGTCCAATATAATTTTAATACATACTTTGCGCTAAAAACGCTTAATAAGGCGATTAAAGGCCATTTCCGGGTTCGATACTTAAATCTGATATTTTTATATTTCCGGAAGGCTTAAAATACTTTATTTATCATATGTGATCAGTAGCAAAAGGTTTGGAGTCGTTTAGATATGTAAAACTCATTTTATGGCCCGTAAGGGCAAAACCGACAATTACCGGATTAAGCCTACGACTACTAGTTATGCTCAGCCTAAAATTAATTAAAAATCTTTAAAAATCCCAAAATAATATATTACATCAGTCGGTATTAAGTTTGATACCAAAAGGTAGGCTTAACTAGGCTATACGCTAATTACGCCGTTTTATTAACATAAAGCTTTAAATTAGCGATAATGAGCATAACTCTTAATCTACAAATCAAACTGATGTCAGAATTTGCATACAAGTTTATATATCAGTAACTAAGGTTTCTACACTTTTACATCTTCATAAATCACGTTTTAAGGTAATAAGGGCATAACGGTCAACATATGAGCAATTAACGGAAACATGCATATTAATTGGATAACTAATGAACCAAGGTGTATAATCACAGAGGGTTGTTCTAACATGTAACCTAATCCAATTAAAGCTCTGAGGCATTTCCAAAACATGCCTAAACGGGTCAGAACTGAAAGTCAAAGTGAAAGTCAAACTATGTGACTTTCGGTTCCGAACCGGGTATTTACAGGAATTTGTCGGGTTGAACATGTTTAGACATGTTCTTACACTTATTACTAAGTTATAACAATGATCAAACAGGTTGTATGTGATCTATAATGTTAATTATGCATAAATGGCATTTTAAACTTTCTGTTGACTTTTTAAGTACACGTTTGACCCGACTTTTGACCTGGTTAGAGTGGTAATCAGGGGAAACCCTTTTGAGGTTTTATTACCCACATAATTACCATCTTATAACTACTTTTGATTCGAAAATTGACTGAGCTATTAATCATTAATCTGGAAGTCAAACCGTAATTACGATGGTTTGACTTTTAGCTAATTAACCAAGCTAAACACAATTAAAGAAGGACTAGCAGACTTACAAGAGTCCTATGCACGAGATATGATCAGTTGAGGCTGCTTGGAAGCTCCAGAATTGATCAGGTATGCACTTGAAGGTGCGAGGAATGTTTGTGAACTTGAAGACCCTTTTATAGTGAAAATTCCACCACAAATGGTTGACACTTGGGTCTACAGCTGACCACAATCCTTCAACACATGTCCCTAAGTGTTTAGAGGGTGCCTAGGGGCCAAGAAGAATGAGGAAATTCGGTTAAAGTCGCGTCTAAGGGCAATGGCAGACAACAGCCAATAAAAACGGAACTGGGAGTCCCTCGCGTGGCGCGAGGGACCCTCGCGTGGCGCGACGGCATGCAGTAATCAGCTTTTTGATTTTCTTTGCTATTTGATCCTTGGCCCTTCAAACTCCGATTAGGCACTTTCTTGTGTTGTAAACCCTCATAATTGATCTATAAAGGCTTTAAAACATATACCCACTTTGCTAAGTCCCCGGTTAACTTCATTGTTACCCGAAAAGTCCTAACTTTCAACGTTTATGCTTTAACTCTTCGCACACGAATTTGATCATAACTTTCTCATACGTTAACGAAACTTTACGAAATTTAAATCGTGTATTCTAGTGAGCATGATTAATAGTTACAAAGCTTCGGGTTTGTCAAAAGGTCACTCAGCGGTATAATTTAAACATGTTGACACATTTAGTCCCTGTAGTTTGAAATCTCTCACTTTTAGCTTCGTATGATCCATGATTTATTCGTTTGAAGGTATGAGCATCTTGTAGGGTTAATGTACATTATATTTATTCACTGTTGACACTTCGAATACGTATATTCACATACTTTTCATGTTTGTCAACTTTAGTCCTTCTATAATATTTCTTTCACACGTTTAACATTTGACACGTGTCTACACATTATAGGACGTGAATTTTCGAGGTGTTACACCAAGTTTCTGAAAGACATCCTATCCAACAAAAAGAAACTTGAGGAGCTTTAGCAGGTGACCTTGAATGAAGAGTGTCCAGCGGTTCTTCAGAACAAACTACCGAAGAAGATGAATGATCCTGGGAGTTTCACTATCCCTTGTTTGATTGGTAGTTTGTCGGTCAGCAATGCTTTAGCTGATCTTGGAGCTAGCATAAACCTCATGCCATATGCGGTTTTTGCTAAGCTAGACTTGGGAGAGCCTAAGCCGACTCGTATGAGCATTCAGCTAGCCGACCGTTCAGTGAAGTATCCTCGAGGCATAGTTGAGAATATGCTGGTGAAAATCGACAAGTTTGTCTTTCCTGTCGATTTCGTGATTCTAGACATGGATGAGGACAAAAATGTTCCACTTATCTTAGGTCGACCATTCCTAGCCACTGCGAGAGCCTTGATTGATGTCTGCACCGGTAGACTTACTCTTAGGGTTGATGATGAGGAGGTTACCTTTGACATTGGGAAATCCATGCAACACTCGCAAAGTCAGGATGATACACTCTACTTCATTGAGACTATCGATACATATGTGAGTGATCATCTTCGTGATGCATTCGAGGAGGATGTTGTGGACACACAGCTGCTAGGAGGGGAGGATTTTAGTTCACCTAGGGTGGACCGATTAGTCGAGGAGGTGACTTGTCTGATAGGTCATGCGTCTCCCCCGTGTCCCGAGGTTTTTGAGGTTGTGGATCGCGTTGCTGAGCCTAAAGCACGCCCCTCTATTGAGGATCCACCTTCGGTTGAGCTTAAGGAGCTTCCAGATCATTTGGAGTATGCTTTCTTGGAGGGTGAGACTCATCTACCCGTTATCATTTCTGCCGAATTGTCGAAGGAAGAGAAGGATCGATTGCTTGAAGTCCTGAAGCAGCACAAGAAGGCGATTGCTTGGAAGATTATGGATATAAAAGGGATCAATCCATCCTTTTGTACCCATAAGATTTTGATGGAGGAGGACTTTAAACCTGTGGTACAGCATCAGAGGCGTTTGAACCCCAACATGCAGGAGGTTGTGAAGAAAGAGGTCATCAAACTACTTGATGCAGGTTTGATATACCCGATCTCTGATTCACCATGGGTTAGCCCTGTACAGGTAGTCCCGAAGAAAGGAGGCATGACAGTGGTGACCAATGAGAAAAACGAGTTGATTCCTACTCGTACTGTCACCGGATGGAGAGTTTGCACTGACTACCGCAAACTCAATGATGCCACGAGGAAGGATCACTTCCCACTTCCTTTCATTAATCAGATGTTGGAGAGGTTGTCGGGCAGGATGTACTACTGCTTCCTTGATGGTTTTTCGGGTTATTTTCAGATTCCCATCTCTCCTGAGGATCAGGAGAAGACGACATTCACATGTCCCTATGGCACATTCGCCTATCGGCGGATGCCCTTTGGACTGTGCAATGCCCCGGCCACATTTCAGAGGTGTATGGTGGCTATTTTTCACGACATGATCGAGGACTCCATGGAGGTTTTCATGGATGATTTTTCTGGGTTTGGGAGTTCGTTTGATCAGTGTCTCGGGAATCTGAAAAAGATGTTGGCTAGAAGTGAAGAAGCCAACCTTGTGTTGAATTGGGAGAAATGTCACTTCATGGTGAAGGAGGGCATTGTGCTTGGGCACAAGATTTCACAGGCGGGGCTCGAGGTTGACCCAGCCAAAGTCGAGACTATTTCAAAGCTCCTGCCTCCCACATCCGTGAAATCTATTAGGAGTTTTCTAGGTCATGCAGGTTTTTACCGGCGATTCATAAAGGACTTTTCCAAAATCGCCCGTCCCATGACACAGCTCCTCGAGAAGGATGCCCAGTTTGTTTTCTCTGATGAATGTCTTCGGGCATTCGAGCTGTTGAAGGAGAAGTTGGTGAATGCCCCGATCATGGTCGCTCCCGACTGGTAGTTGCCATTTGAGTTGATGTGTGATGCGAGTGACTTCGCAGTCGGGGCTGTCTTGGGTCAAAGGAAAGATAAACACTTTCACCCGATTTACTATGCGAGCAAGACCTTGAATGACGCTCAGGAGCACTACACCACGACAGAGAAAGAGCTCCTAGCTGTGGTCTTTGCCTTCGATAAGTTTCGGTCATATCTTGTCCTTTCCAAGACCATTGTGTACACGGATCATGCAGCCCTTCGGTATCTTTTCTGCAAGCAGGATGCTAAACCGAGACTGATACGTTGGATTTTGTTGCTGCAAGAGTTCGATATTGAAATCCGTGATAAAAAAGGGGCTGAAAATTTGGCAGCCGATCATTTGTCTCGACTTGAGCATTCCGAGGAAAAGGAATCTCGTGGGCCTAACATCAATGGCAATTTCCCCCACGAGTTCCTCATGAGGATCGAGACTAGTGATGATTCCCCATGGTTTGCTGACTTTGCAAACTACCTAGCTAGTGGCATCCTGATCAAGGGGATGACCCTTACTTGTTTAGGGTAGGAGCGGATCGGATGATTCGGCGATGCGTGCATGGTGACGAGGCGAGAGATATTTTACGCCACTGTCACGAAGGACCCACGGGAGGCCACCACGGAGCGAACAACACGGCGAGGAAGGTATTCGACGCCAGATTCTTTTGGCCGACTATTTTCCGTGATGCCCACGAGTGGGTGAGGTCCTGTGATGCTTGCCAGAGAGCGAGCAACATTTCTGCACGCCATGAGATGCCACAAAACGGCATCCAAGTATGTGAGGTTTTTGACGTATGGGGCCTAGACTTCATGGGCCCTTTTCCGACCTCTTTTGGGAACCGCTACATCCTTGTTGCTGCTGATTACGTTTCAAAGTGGGCTGAAGCACAGGCTTTGCCCACTAACTATGCGAGGGTAATGGTGAGGTTTTTGAAAAAGTTGTTTGCTCGCTTCGGTGCCCCGAAGGCGTTGATTAGTGACCGTGGGACGCATTTCTGTAATGCTCAGCTTGAGAAAGCATTGTCCCGATATGGTGTGCAACATCGATTCTTTACACCATATCATCCGCAGACGAGCGGACAGGTCGAGGTTACTAATCGAGGTATCAAGCGGATTCTGGAGAAGACGGTTAATTCTAGCCGTAAAGATTGGTCCGAGAAATTAGATGATGCATTGTGGGCCTTCCGGACAGCCTACAAGACTCCTATAGGCACCACACCGTTCAAATTAGTCTATGGGAAGTCTTGTCATTTGCCTGTTGAACTCGAGCACAAAGCATACTGGGCTTTGAAGACAGTTAATCTCGATATGGCTGTTGCGGGTGAGAACAGGTTTGTGCAGATTCACGAGGTTGATGAGCTTAGGCACGATGCGTATGAAAGCTCCAAGCTGTACAAGGAACATACTAAGACGCTTCATGATGCCCGCTTGAAGGACAAGAAAGAATTCCGAGTGGGTGATCGTGTGTTGTTGTACAACTCACGTCTCAAGTTGTTTCCTGGTAAGCTTAAATCTCGGTGGTCGGGTCCCTACACTGTACGGTCAGTGTTTCCTTACGGGACCGTGGAGATAGGCCATGAGGATGGCCGGTTGTTTAAAGTCAACGGGCATAGGTTAAAGGCTTATGTTGGAGGTCTCGTTGACCCGAGTGAGGAGGTTGTTACCCTCCACCCCAGGAACAAATGAATTCGGGTCGGTGAGTCTAGCTGAAGACTCGTAAATAAACTTAGCATGTTTGTATTTATATTACTATTTTTGTGGTTGTTATTTCTTTTTCAGGTTGTGGTTCGTTCTGGTTGCGAGGGATGTTGGACGACGCCGTCCATCCGGATCCGGTGACAGGTTTTAGTCCCGCTGTCCATCTCGTATCTTTTAGTTTTTTGTGTTTGAGGGGTGTGCCATTTTGCACCGTCCTTACACCCCTCCGTCGGAAGAATATATATTTAGTTTTAATTGTTAGTTTAGTGGGCTATATAAATTAAAAAAAAAGGCAAGGGTAAACTGGGTTGGGTAAATTCTTTTGAGTTTGATCATGTTTGATCATGTTTGCTAAGTGTGCAGTGTTGGCTCGATGAGATGTTGGTTTGAGGGATGGCTTGGTAGTTCGTTGTGGATGCTCCTTTTTGCTTCATCTTGTTCCGCTTCTAGCCTTATGTTTCAAGGGAGTTTTCGTGTTCCCGCCTTCCTTTATTTGTATTGAATTCGCAATTCCTTTGCTTATTCAATTTTTTGTTGTACATCGAGGGCGATGTACAATTCAAGTGTGGGGAGGTGGTCTATCGCTTGAGCTTTCTTGTCAAAAAATAATAATAATAATAATAATAATAATAATAATAATAATAATGCAAAGCTCTTTTTAATAATTTTTGTGGCATATTAATCAAATCAACATAAGTATCGAAATAAGCACCAAAATTTTTGATAAATAAATAAGGGTAAAGGCAAAAAGGGGGGCTTGCTCGTGTAAGGAAAACCGTCAAGTAAATTTTTTTTTTGTATAAATTTGAGCATGAGAAATCAAGCGATTGACCTACTTGTTTGCCTTGCATATTTACCCAATACGCCCGTTTCCGTGAGTTATTTTTTAGCCTTATAGCTTTAGGATTATTTTTGCTCATGTTTTTGCGGGAAAAGATTGAGTGAGCCGGATAACTTTTGCGATTTAGAACTTGTGTTAGGTATGCATTTCGAGGCCACAAAGCAAGAATTCAAGCATAGAAGTGATTGAGGCATTAGGAAACCTTTTTATTTTAGCCATTTTTACTCATCCCCTTACCCGAACTATTCCCCTAGTTAAACCAATTTGAGGCTTTCCCGTTCGTTTCCTCTAAACCACAAAATATTAGCCACTTAGCCATATTAGCCTTTTATATTTTGAACCCATTTTTGGTTGGAAGCCGGTTCGGTTAATGATTAACTTGTAGCTTTTGTATAGTTTCCTCTTAGTTGTTATGTCCCTCATGATCAAGATTTTTTAGCTAAGTAGACGTACTTAGTTCTCTCCAAAGCATGGGTTGTTCTTGTAAAAAAAAAAAAAAAAAAAAAAAAAAAAAAAAGTATAGTTGAAAAAGCCTTATCAAATGGCTTTGTTAGAGCAATTTTGGGAGTGAAAAGCAATACTTGTCGGTTAGCTCTCGGTTAGTTATTATTTAGTTGTATAGTTCTATTTTCTTGTATTTCAAGTTAGTCAAACCGTCGGGTTACAACCGTTTTAGCCACTTTTCAAAATCCACTTCCACACCCTTAACCCAAGTCAAGTTACAACCCAATCAAGACCTCATGATTTATGCTATATTTTTGCCGAGTGATTAGATTTGATCCTTCCACAAGCTTATGATATCGCATAGTTATCGTCTTGGCATCGAGTGTTCTAAACATACTCCACAAATTGTATGTGCACCTATATTTAGCCGAGTGTGTGTGAACATTGTGAGGATGCATGGTGAACTTGTAGGGATTTCTAAGATGGACCATTGCTCATAAACATATTTTACATATCTCTTTTCGGTTGTTTCTTTATATCGAGCACTCCTTGATTGTTATAGCCCAAGTTATTTGTTTGTGCTTATGAAATGCTAGTTGAGATGATTGCCATTTAGAGAGTTTTGTTGATTTTAGTTTGCTTGAGGACAACCAAAGTTTAAGTGTGGGGATGTTTGATGTATAAGAATTTATACATCTTTTAAACGTCAAATACGCCTCGTTTATACGAAAACTCTTTGTATTTTCATTGATTTTGGTACTCATTTGAGTTGTTTGTGAAAATACAGGTTCGGGCTTCGGCCCGGTGATGAAACGAAGGCTTTTGGAGCAAAATGGAGCGAAAATGATGCATTCCAGCAAACTGCCAGATATGGCACTACCGTGCCATACACTGGCACGACCATGCCAGCCATTCCGACATCGGCACTCTCGATCAGCACCAGCATCCAGCACCATCAAAATCAAGGGGAGCACGACCGTGCCAACCACTGGCACGACCGTGCCAGGTCAATTTCAACCCCAGATCAACTTATTTCCGAGATCGTTGCCGAGCACTATCGGCTGGCACGCCCAGACCATCTTCGAGCACGGTCGTGCCACCTCGGGAACTTTTGAGCGCGATCTTTCCCAAAATGGAAGCATACTTGGTCAACATTCAAGAAAGTGGCTCTGACACTTGCCAAGCACGACCGTGCCAAAAGGTGGCATGGTAGTGCCAAACGCCCAAAGTTTAAATACGAGTTCCTAGCTCATTTGCAAGGGAGTTGGAGCATTTTGGTGACTTTTTCTCTCAAGAATCTGGTCTTGGAAGCTTGTTGGAGCCAAGAGGGAGCCTTGAAGAGGACTTAATCACTTGAAGATCTACTCAAACATCATTTTAATATTGTCTTTAACTTGGTTAGCTTATTACATTATGAACAATTTATGTTTCTTTGCACTTGATTTGGTAGCCATGAGCCTTATGGGCTAAACATTTGAGTTGTCTAAACTTTGTTGAAGCTAATGAATATGTGATAACATGGAAATAGATGTGATGATTGTTCTTGTTAATCTTCATGTTGGTATTTAATCTTGTTCTTGGAGTTCATGTGTATGCTTAAAGTTCTTGTTCTTGAATGTTTGCTCATAAGTATTTACATGTTGTGTTGGAAAGCCCATGTAAAGATTATGATTATTGAATCTTGTTAACTTGTTAGTATGATTCATAGCATGAAACTAGGAATGGTAATTGCTAATGTGATTGAATGATGATTTGAGCATATGTGTGAATTCTTGCATCTAGATTTGGAAAGATCATGAGTATGTTTTTAGGGATTCTATAGTTTGTTTTCTTGTTAGTTTGATTATTTAGGCCAGAATTGTTAGCTAGCATGACCATGCTTGTGGTTCATATCAAGAACATGATGATAGTGCCAACTACTTGAAACCAAGTTAGGGTGATTAGTGTGTTTTTCATATTAGTTTTCCCTAATTTGTAGAGTTAGGAGTTTTGACAAACAAATAACTCATTATTAAAGATTAACATCAACTTAGCAAGTGAGCTTAAAAGAATAATTTTTAGGTGATTAGAATGTTAATTCATTTTTAGTTTTCCTAAGAATTATAAACTAGGAAGCCTTGATTGGGGACTTAGTCAATTTTAGAGCTTGCATCATCACAACTCCTTCCACCTTGTTGTAATATGTTTGTTAGTGGAGACTTAGTTTAGGCAACCCTTTCTTAGATATTGTTCTTTGTTAGAATTTTTAGTAGTTTATTTATTTGCATGCTAAGTTAGAAAAATCAACCAAATCATTTGAAAAGGCTTTAAAGTAGCAAAAGTTTAGTATCGAGACACCGCATCCACGGATTGATATCCGGTTCTTACCGATTAGCTATATTACCACCCGACGGGTACACTTGCCCTTTTGTGTGTGTAGTTAGTTTCTAGGTGAAAAACCATTTTAAAACTAAATTTGTGTGAAGAAAAACTTAATTAAAAATATATTTAATTCACGCACATCAGTGTTGATGCAACTGTTGCACATAACTGGTTCAGCTCTTAAAGCATGAGTGAGAGGACAATTGTTCAGACCCCTAATGAGAGATCCAAACATCTCTATTTGATATGCTGGAGGATCTGACAGGAATCCTGCTTGATTATGAAACTCATTAACTTCCAACTGCCGTTGGTTCTTTTCCTGCATCATCGCAAAGGCCATTTTCTGCACTAAATTGCCGACGTTAGATCATTTTAAAAACAAATGTAAACTTGTGTTTAAGTTAACGACGAGTTAATAAAATCAATACGTCGAAAATTCAAACACAAGTAAGACATATCATTAAAGCAGTCCAGAAAAGCAGTTCAAAGGTCCAGGTTAGAAAAAGGTTCAAGTCAAAAGCTCAGGTCAAGGCTGGTCAAGGTCCGGAATGATAGGGTTCATCTCGGATGAACCTCTTCATCCGGAATGACATAGTCATTCCATCCGAGATGGGAATCTCCAAGTCCGAGATCATCTGTGATGATGATCTCTGGTCCGAGATCATCCAGAATCATCCGTGATGTGGTTATGTTGTCCGGAATCCCACACCTTTGATCCGTAATCAGTCCGAAATCATCCGATATGAGGAGAGTTGAGAGAGAATTTCTTGAAATTTGTCCGAGATGATTCGAGATTGTGTCTCGAACCTTTGTCAGTTTTTGTATTTAATGATCTTGGATGTTGTTGGGCCAGGCCAATTTCGGATGTTTGGTCCAAGATAGTGGACCTGTTCAGGTTTTGACTTGGTGTAACACCCCGAAATCAGGATTTGGAAATTAAACCACGTTAATAATAATGAATGGGTAAAATACCGTTAGTGGTAAAAGTAAACCCGGTGAATATTAGGAAGTAAATAAATAAACCTAATATTAAATAAAAAGAGAATAAAAGGTTTTGATGAAATACTGTTCATAAGAGACCCGAGCTAACGGGACTTAAAAATAAAATGGGTGGTAATCTCCCGGAACCCATTAAGTTAACTAGGAGTAATTAACCTAGTTAATTAAAGGAAAATATTTCTAGAAATAAAGAGGTTAAAGCCTACTTGTAACAAACCAAATCATGAGGGGCTAAAGGTGGGTAATTAGGAAAGTGTTTTAATTAAAACATTTATAAAAAAAATTAAAAACACACACACAAAGGTGTGTTCGATCGACCAGAGAGCTAGGAGAAAGCTCCATGGAGCTCAAACCCTAATTTCAATAAATCATCAAATCGAAGCTCGATTCAAGCCCTAAATCAGTGCATGAACACATAAAAACGATCACCTAGTCATGGGGATCATAAGGTATGTCACAAAACCTAGATTGGTTAAAGTTGAAATTCGAGACAAGTAGGTTACTTGCAAATAAATTGGTGGATTATGATCCAAAGATGAAATTAGATGTTTATGTATGCCTAATTTCGTTAGATATGATGAAATTATGAAATACTTGATGTAGGTTACTTCTAAGAGATGAATAAGTAGATTATCAAGTGGTTTTTTTTATAATATGATGAAGCTAATGAGATAATCACGTTTGCAACCATCATGGATGGTAGTATTAGGAACGATACTTGAACAAATCATTAGTTTAAGTATATGTTCATAGTTGCCATGAAATGGGTTAAGTATGTTATGGTGAAATTGGTGATTTTATTCATGTACATGGAAGTTTGAAATCATGATATCTACTAGTTGATATATAGAACTTGATTTTTATTAGGTGTTCAGACGAATGCTAGTGATACAATAAAACGGGTTTCACTTATAAATGAGAACCCTTAGTTCTTGCGAAAATACATGAATAAATTAGTCTTGATAATCGCTTGAACTAGTTGAAGTATAGGAAACGTAACGAACTTGGATAGAAAATATTTTAAAATGGTAGCATCATTATAATATCTACCGGATAGTTGATGAGATCGACTAAATAAGTTGTTGAACGCAAATATGCAATTTATACGATTAAGGGTAATTGACTTTTAAGAGTCAAATTTATCAATGATGAAGTCGAATAGTAGTTTCGATATAGAATTCATAAGATGGAATAGTCATATGTGATAATGACTAATCTAACCGTCTTACGAATTATGATGATACTTGACGCTCGACAAGCTAGGCTGAAGCTTGGGAAAGAAGCGGGTCAAACGGAGCGAGTACGCGGAAAAAGAGCATAGCCGGATGCAAGGCAAGTGAAACTTACGCCTTTTTGTAGAATACATATCTATTCTATAAGTTATAAATACAATAGAGATAATATTCGAAATATGGTTACCGACGCGAAATGATACGGGTCGGAACCAAAAACAAGTGTTAAAAACCATAGTAATGGTAGAACGGGGTGGAACGGTAAATTAGTCACGAAAATACTAAGATAAAATGAGTTTTCGAACGGCTACTTATTAAGTAAGCCTAAACTAATAAAAGGGGTAAAACTGATCAAATGGTAATATTGATACCATTTGACAATTGGCGACTAATAAGTGTATGTCGAGTCTCATGCTCGCAAGATGAACGGCTCGTGAATTAGCGATGTTATGAAATAGCAAATAAGTGAAGACAAAGTATTAAAGAAGGTCAGTATGTTGATCCGAGCCAGGTACGCATAATTATGTTGTTGTTAAAAGTGCTATTTTGGTCAAATAATTGGTGAGAGTCTTTCGTCGTAAAATAAAAGACTAGAATTGACCAAAAAGTCCTTAATGGGTAAATCGGGCAAACGACCCTTAGAGGAGGTTAGAAACTTGTATTATAATTATGTAACCCTTAGATACATGTAAGAGTTGTAGGCATAAACTTCGAAGTTCAAATGCCTAAAAATGGTAATTTGCGTAAAATGACTACTTGAAGGGTAAAAATTGGGAAAAAGGGGTTCATTATGTTAAATCCACCACAAAAATAGTTGTGGTGGATTATATGTAGTTATTTAGATATGAGAATGCGAATTGTGAAGGGAAAAAGCGAGTTGATATTTAAGTGCATAACCCCCCCCCCCCCTAAACGGGTCAAAATGGAATTAAATGCATTGTTATGTACTAGACGCGTAATTCATAATAAAATTTCGAACCCGAGTAAAGGATTTGAGTTAAATACATTGGTGTATGTATTTGGTTGTTTAAGAATCATGTTGGTGGTTTTAAACACAAACGGGTCAAAATGTTGATTTTGAATAATAAGCCGATTGCCTAAAAATTTGGAATTTTATTAGTTTGAATGCTGAATTTTTACTCCATATGATGGAGAATTAAATTTCGAACGCATAGGAAAAAGAATCGTGTAAAATGGACAAGTAGATAAAAAGTTATGAAGTTTTAAAGTTTGATTAATGGGAAAAAAAAATGGGAGCTGGGTATGTGCAGCATCAACCAGGTAACCTTTCTGTCGAAAATGGGCTGTCGCGTCGCGCGACAGCAAATGCTTGAAACCATCGCATCACGCGACGAGAGTCGCGGCCCGCGACCAAATCGTGGAGTGAGCTCTCGCGGCCCGCGAGAGCTGTAAAAGCTGGCACTATGTTTTATTTGGTTTGTTCGACCCATATAACTTATTTAAACTCGTTTATAAGCCATCAAAACTAACTTATAAGTTGGTTTTGATCACAGGTACTTATCAAGGATTCCCGGACAAAGATCAAGCGTCATACAATAACCGAACACACGAAAAAGAAGCTTCCGCACAGCGTTTCATCGTTACATTAAAATGACGAACTCATTTACATTATGTTGTACTTTCCTTAAACATGTAAAAGATTTAATAAACTCGTATTTTTCCATTGTACGGGTAATTGTAATTACACGTTTCTATCCGAAACTAATATAATAATCGTAAATAGAAGTAAGGGTGTTACAAGTTGGTATCAGAGCTCACGGTTAAAGAGTAAAGTGTGTTCGGTTCGAGGCTTGATCGCAAACCCGGTAAGTACAAGTATGTTAATGGTTTAGTATGATTAAAGTGTTGTGAACAACACATATGGTTATTGTGTAATACACGTTACCCCAATGAAAACGATAGGTATAGTTAACGAAATCACGTGCATTGACACATACAGTAAAAAGCCTTGTATTACAATACGGGCGTTTATTAATGTCGGAATTACTAACTTTTGTAAATGTTTAGTTGAAGGACACTCGCATCTGAAGATGACGAGAGTTGAACGAATTATGGATATGAAGGTGGAACGGTCCGAGGTATGATGAGCAGAGCATACTCATTAAGGACCTAAATCGCGTGACGATCATGAACAAAGTTAACGGCAAGAGAAGCCCGTAAGGGCAAGCATTACCAGGTGCACGCTTTTAAATTTAATCGCATAAGTAGTAATATGAAACAAACATGTAGGGAATGACGGTTGCATATATCTGATAAAACCTGAATAGGATATCTATTCAGGATGATGTTTCCAAGAGAAGTTTAATAGAAACATGTACTATTCACGATGATGAATAACAAAGAAATAGTAGGATTAGTTCATATGGAAACTTGGACGGGGGGTAATTATCCAAGTGGAAAACTCTCAATATAATACTATTGAGAAAAGTGGCGATCACACTAACGAATGTGATTATATAATAGTCTGATAGAAAAGAAAAACATTTTATATGTTCAAATGTAAAATCTAGTAAAACTAATGATTGTTGTTTTGCAATTAAATAAAGTTTTACTAAATGAAGTTAGAGATATGAATCGAATAGAGGCGTTACTTACATAGGGTGTGGTGTGAAAACTATAAAAAGGTCATGTGTATGATGTGTTGATCGCTTACTCTGGCCAAGTAAGTAGTGGCATATGATACCATGAACTTCTTGTAGCAGACGCATTTACGTCAGATGTAGTAAGGGCGGGGTGGATGGGACTAACTTAAATGGTACCCAAATGAATCAAGTAAATAAGATGTTTGATAGTAAACGTAAACGCAAGTCGGACGACGGAAGCGTATTACGTTAGAATGACGAGCCCGAGAAAGGGGACAAAGATTAAAAGTAAATGAAAATACAAACCAACTAATGAGAATGCTAAGGCGTGGAGATAAAAGTTTGACTGTCACAAGTGATGAAATTCGCACAGACACGTCAAAAGAATTAAATAAAGAATAAAGGACTTGACTGAATAAAAGCGATGGATTTCGCTAAGACGACCAAATAAATTACAAGGACGTCTAAAAACCATATAAGAATGGTTACTTGATGAAGACTTCGGTAAAGATACCCGATGGATGGGTAGGATTTTGAGTGAACGCGTAAACCAAGAGACGGGAATGCGGATTGAAAGTCAAAAGACTCGGATGAGAGTTATGACTAAAAGATGACAAGATTTTTGCAAACATAACTTTTGATAATCACGTTCAACTATTTCAAAGTTGGACTGTTCGAATAAAGAACGAAGTTTGGCACTCATAAGTGATTAAATTTCACCCAAAATGAGTCAAACGAGTTAATTAAGGAATAACGCTTGATATAGTAAGGAAAACGCAAACCGGTGAAACCGGAAAGCTAAAAACATTAAGATAAAAGAACCCGGGCAATGAGTTGTAAAGAAACATAGGTATGAACCGGGAGACGGTAAGCGTAGAACGAACCGACGTGCAAATGATGTAAAAAGTCATAAAGTCGGAAGAATAGTCCTTAAAGAACACAAGTGTAGCCTTAGACTACGGTCAAGATCCATAGAACTCAAGGAATGAAAATGAATGATCCTCAAACTTAAAAGGGGAGCGTTGACACCGAAAGTATATTTTAGGACGACACGAGTAAAAGATAATCTACGGGAACATCATAACCTTCAAAATAATAAGTAGTGTTAAGGTCTACGGGACCGAAAAGACCCTTGGGTCACAAATAAACTGAAACAAACCGTTGGGGATCTCACCTTAAAAAGGTGAAAATCTAAAGAAAAAGCCTACGAGGCTAAGTAAAAGAACCTACGGGTCACTTGAGTAAAGCGTGGAAAGCTGGTTACATATCTCCATGTAAAATAATAACGGTCAGGAATAAGACTTAGACGGAAATTCCTAGACATAAGAAAAAGACTTAAGACAGAGAAAACGTAAACTAAAAATTTAGGTGTTTAGTCAAAAGCAACGTTTTAACAAATATAAGTGGTATGAGGAGATTTAGAAAATCTTAAAAACACATAAGGCCGATGATGGCAAAATAATATACCCGGGTGACTGGGTATGAAGTGAAGGCGACTAATTAGTCTAGCCGGTAAAACCATTCGAAGTCAAAATAAGGTTAGGAAACTATGTAAAGTGCTCATCAATATAAGATTAGCGTGAAGTAAACATATTGAAAGAATTACTGACCGGGTGATCAAATGACAACTCGGTCAAATAGACGACAAGAAAAGAAATACATGATGAAAGTTACGGCCCAGGAAGCCATATACATGAAAGACGCACACGTCAATACAAATGATCACTGTAGACCGAAAAGAAGGAAAACCTTGAAAACGAAGCTAGGTTCACTTATTTAAATCAACGAACTACATAAAGAAGGTTTCGAGGACGAAACCTCTTTAAGGGTGGTAGACTTGTAACACCTCGAAATCGGGATTTGGAAATTAAACCACGTTAATAATAATGAATGGGTAAAATACCGTTAGTGGTAAAAGTAAACCCGGTGAATATTAGGAAGTAAATAAATAAACCTAATATTCAATAAAAAGAGAATAAAAGGTTTTGATGAAATAATGTTCATAAGAGACCCGAGCTAACGGGACTTAAAAATAAAACGGGTGATAATCTCCCGGAACCCATTAAGTTAACTAGGAGTAATTAACCTAGTTAATTAAAGGAAAATATTTCTAGAAATAAAGAGGTTAAAGCCTACTTGTAACAAACCAAATCATGAGGGGCTAAAGGTGGGTAATTAGGAAAGTGTTTTAATTAAAACATTTATAAAAAAAATTAAAAACACACACACAAAGGTGTGTTCGATCGACCAGAGAGCCAGGAGAAAGCTCCATGGAGCTCAAACCCTATTTTCAACAAATCATCAAATCGAAGCTCAATTCAAGCCCTAAATCAGTGCATGAACACATAAAAACGATCACCTAGTCATGGGGATCATAAGGTATGTCACAAAACCTAGATTGGTTAAAGTTGAAATTCGAGACAAGTAGGTTACTTGCAAATAAATTGGTGGATTATGATCAAAAGATGAAATTAGATGTTTATGTATGCCTAATTTCGTTAGATATGATGAAATTATGAAATACTTGATGTAGGTTACTTCTAAGAGATGAATAAGTAGATTATCAACTAGGTTTTTTTTGATAATATGATGAAGCTAATGAGATAATCACGTTTGAAACCATCATGGATGATAGTATTAGGAACGATACTTGAACAAATCATTAGTTTAAGTATATGTTCATAGTTGCCATGAAATGGGTTAAGTATGTTATGGTGAAATTGGTGATTTTATTCATGTACATGGAAGTTTGAAATCATGATATCTACTAGTTGATATGTAGAACTTGATTTTTATTAGGTGTTCGGACGAATGCTAGTGATACGACAAAACGGGTTTCACTTATAAATGAGAACCCTTAGTTCTTGCGAAAATATATGAATAAATTAGTCTTGATAATCGCTTGAACTAGTTGAAGTATAGGAAACGTAACGAACATGGGTAGAAAATATTTTAAAACGGTAGCATCATTAAAATATCTACCGGATAGTTGATGAGATCGCCTAAATAAGTTGTTGAACGCAAATATGCAATTTATACGATTAAGGGTAATTGACTTTTTAAAGTCAAATTTATCAATGATGAAGTCGAATTGTAGTTTCGACATAGAATTCGTAAGATGGAATAGTCATATGTGATAATGACTAATCTAACCGTCTTACGAATTATGATGATAGTTGACGCTCGACAAGCTAGGTGGAAGCTTAGGAAAGAAGTGGGTAAAATGGAGCGAGTACGCGGAAAAAGAGCATAACCGGATGCAAGGTTAGTGAAACTTACGCCTTTTTGTAGAATACGTATCTATTCTATAAGTTATAAATACAATAGAGATAATATTCAAGATATGGTTACCAACGCGAAATGATACTGGTCGGAACCAAAAACAAGTGTTAAAAACCATAGTAATGGTAGAACGGGGTGTAACGGTAAATTAGTCACGAAAAGACTAAGATAAAATGAGTTTTTGAACGGCTACTTATTAAGTAAGCCTAAACTAATAAAAGGGGTAAAACGGATCAAATGGTAATATTGATACCATTTGACAATTGGCGACTAATAAGTGTATGTCGAGTCTCATGCTCGCAGGATGAACGGCTCGTGAATTAGCGATGCTATGAAATAGAAAATTAGTGAAGACAAGGTATTAAAGCGGGTCAGTATGTTGTTCCGAACCAGGTACGCATAATTATGTTGTAGTTAAAAGTGCTATTTTGGTCAAATAATTGGTGAGAGTCTTTCGTCGTAAAATAAGATACTATAATTGACCAAAAAGCCCTTAATGGGTAAATCGGGCAAACGACCCTTAGAGGCAGTTAGAAACTTGTATTATAATTATGTAACCCTTAGATACATGTAAGAGTTGTAGGCATAAACTTCGAAGTTCAAATGCCTAAAAATGGTCATTTGCGTAAAATGACTAGTTGAAGGGTAAAAATTGGGAAAAAGGGGTTCATTATGTTAAATCCATCACAAAAATAGTTGTGGTGGATTATATGTAGCTATTTAGATATGAGAATGCAAAGTGTGAAGGGAAAAGCGAGTTGATATTTAAATGCATAAACTCCCCTAAACGGGTCAAAATGGAATTAAGTGCATTGTTGTGTACTAGACGCGTGATTCATAATAAAATTTCGAACCCGAGTAAAGGATTTGAGTTAAATACATTGGTGTATGTATTTGGTTGTTTAAGAATCATGTTGGTGGTTTTAAACACAAACGGGTCAAAATGTTGATTTTGAATAATAAGCCGATTGCCTAAAAATTTGGGATTTTATTAGTTTGAATGCTGAATTTTAACTCCATATGATGGAGAATTAAATTACGAACGCATTGGAAAAAGAATCGTGTAAAATGGACAAGTAGATAAAAAGTTATGAAGTTTTAAAGTTTGATTAATGGTAAAAAAATGGGAGCTGGGTATGTGCAGCATTAGCTAGGTAACCTTTCTGTCGAAAATGGACTGTCGCGTCGCGCGACAGCAAACCCTTGAAACCGTCGCGTCACGCGACGAGAGTCACGGCCCGCGACCAAATCGTGGAGTGAGCTCTCGCGGCCCGCGAGAGCTGTAAAAGCTGGCACTATGTTTTATTTGGTTTGTTCGACCCATATAACTTATTTAAACTCGTTTATAAGCCATCAAAACTAACTTATAAGTTGGTTTTGATCACAGGTACTTGTCAAGGATTCCCGGACGAAGATCAAGCGTCATACAAGAACCGAACACACGAAAAAGAAGCTTCCGCACAGCATTTCATCGTTACATTAAAATGACGAACTCATTTACATTATGTTGTACTTTCTTTAAACATGTAAAAGATTTAATAAACTCGTATTTTTCCATTGTACGGGTAATTGTAATTACACGTTTCTATCCGAAATTAATATAATAACCGTAAATAAAAGTAAGGGTGTTACACTTGGTCAAACCCTGATGGGCCCCATTTCAAGACAGTGGGCCATCCAGCTTAATATTTTATTATTTTCAGCAAAAACTTTTCAAGATTAGCAAAATACCCCCTTTAAAATCAACGAATCTATCCAGTGAGCAACAATAAAATAAAATATTTAAAATAATAAAATAATATGTATGAAATACCAACACAGGGGTGTTTTAGGGAAGACTGCCACGGGATTAAATTGTTCTCGAACTTATTAAGGAACACTTTTCAGCTCTTAGTTTACTTGGACTGGTCCATGCGATTGTCAATATGCTTGTCCTCTTAAATCCACTGCTCAAACTTCAACTTTTTAGCTTTGTGATACGCTTTAGGTAGATTTATACTGAAACATCTGTGTGTCCCATTTCAAGGCATACCCCCGCGATCAAGGTAAGCACAACAATTCATCATAGCAGGTGAGTATACTGAGATAATCCTTTTTGATTTTTCAACGCCAGACTTCCTGGTGAACAGGTCAGTACTTCCGTACAACAGAGTGACCAAGGAAGTTCTGACGAGGGCGAGACAGATACCTTTAACTGTATGGATTTGGCTTTAATAGCACACGGAATTCTCTTTTTAGAGAGATTTCTTCCGTTTTCAGGTTTTGGCCCTTTTATGGCTCTTTTTGCAAGATATCCTGACCGTGCCCAGGTCTGCATATAGTCTGGATACAACAGAGGGACAACCCTGATATCCCGGATGATTCATCAGCATAAAGACCCGAAACCTCAGACGTTGGCTATCTGTCAACGAAGGATTTAAGACCATGAAATCATACACCGTTGATCTGTTACCCACGAGATGTCCAGTCCATTTAGTTTATATCACTTCACCTCTTTTTGCTTTTCGAGCGGTAGACCTATCAATACATCGCAGTGGATCCTAGTCTGTTCAGCATTGAAACCTTATATGTGTTAATCAAGTTCTTTATCACAAAAAAATATTTCATTTCCCAGCAACTTTTCTCCCCCTAAATTTGTGCAAAAGTAAAATACTTTATGCCCAAATTTACCGGATGAGATACCGTTATTCATAAAACCCCTTTATTTATTATATACAAAAGGTTTTTTTTTTGAAAGCTAAGTCGGTGAAGCGTATCAAGCACAATGAATCTTGAGATGCTGATAGGTTTTGTAAAAAGATCCGCTGTGTTGGCATCAGTATGGATCTGTTCAAGTTTAATAAGACCTCTGTCAAAGCAATCTCATATGAAGTGAATTTTGATGTCAATGTGCTTGGTTTTGGAGTGAAAAACAGGGTTTATAGTGATCTGGATAGCAACATCGTTATCACAATAAATGGTTGTATCAAGATAAGTCAAACCGTAATCCTCCAGCTGATGTTGCATCCAAAGAACCTGGGAGCAGCAGGCAGACGCTGCAACATACTCTGCTTCCGCTGTGGAGAGAGACACTGTTTGCTGCTTCTTGCACTGCCAAGATATGAGTCTGTCTCCCAAGAACTGGCATCCAGCTGATGTAGATTTCCTATCCCTGTCAGTTTCTCCAAAGTTGCTATCTGAAAAGGCAAACAGATCAAAGTTCGAATCTCTGGGATACCAGAGTCCGAGTTTAGGGGCTCCCTTTAAATATCTGAAAATTCTTTTAACAGCAGTTTGATGAGAGAGTTTAGGGTTAGCCTGATAACGAGCACACTAACAGACGACGTACAGAATGTCTGGCCGACTTGCAGTCAGATACATCAGTGAACCTATCATGGATCGATACAATGTCTGATTAACAGGACTTCCCTCTAGATCCTCAGTCAGGAATGGTCGTTTTGCAATTGGGGAGTCTATTCGCTTTGAGTCTGTCATGCTGAACTTTGCAAGAACGTTATTTACATATTTACTTTGGTGGATTAAGATTCCTTGATTATTCTGACGGACTTGCAGGCCCAAAAACATTGTCATCTCTCCCAAGGAACTCATCTCGAACTTCCTCTTCATGACTTCTTCAAATTCTTTACAAAGTGAATCATTTGTCGATCCGAAGATAATGTCATCGACGTATATTTGAACTAAGATGATGTCCTTGTCAACACGCTTAATGAACAGCGTTTGATCGATTGTTCCTCGAGTGTACCCATGAGCGAGCAAATGTCCTGTTAGAGTAGCATACCATGCACGGGGTGCTTGGTGCAAGCCATACAGCGCCTTGTCCAGCTTGTAGGCATAACCTTCCTTTTCTTGATTAACGAACCCCGATGGTTGAGCAACATATATCTCTTCCTTGACCTTTCCATAAAGAAATGCCGTCTTTACATCCATTTGATAGACTGTGAATCCTATAAAGGATGCATATGCAAGGAAAATACAGTTGGCTTCAAGATGCGCCACTGGAGCATATACTTCATCATAATCTAAACCTTCAACCTGACTGAAACCTTGGACTACTAATCTTGCCTTGTTCCTTACGATTATTCCAGTATCATCTTGCTTGTTACGAAATACCCATCGTATGCCAAGAGCTCGTTTTCCTTGAGGCAGCTTTTCAAGTTTCCATACTCCAAGCCTATCAAACTGATTGAGCTCTTCATGCATTGCGTCAACTCATCCAGGTTCCTGCAAAGCAACATTAATGTTTTTAGGCTCAATCTGTGATATGAAGCAAGAGTATAAGCATGAGTTGATGTCTCCAGATTTGCTGCGAGTTTGAACACCAGCAGACACAGGGCCAATGACATTCGTGATTGGGTGACTTTTCTGAACACGCTGTGGAATTGCTGTTACAGGGACTTGCAGGTTAGATTGCAAATTTGAAAAACTTCTTAATTCTATTCCAGATGGCTCCCCCTGATTTGGTGCATCAGTGTTGATCACCATAGGATCTACAGTACATTCCGATGGAATTGCGTCTTGAAACAAAGAGGCTCCTTGAACGTTTGACGGTCATGCGGAGACTTCAGTGTTGCTAACTTTATCATCAGGGGTAGCTGCTGAGGGTTCAGGAATCGGCTGCTGAGCAGTGGAGGAGTGACGTTGTGTTGTTGCCTCCTTGTCAAATCCCGATGGACTCACAGTAAGTTTCTTGATTAAATTTTGCAAGGGCACATCCTCATCTTCGTCTTCAAAGGGAATATGCATCTCTGCAGTTGAAACTCCTGCATTAACAACTTCATCAGACAAAATAGGAAACGATTTAAACAAGGAGGAATAATCATATAGCCAATCAGGTCCAATGTGAGCATATTTTGGATTTTCTTCTAGCCAATCCACATGATATGCTTCCACAATATGCTTCTTGACCTTGTTGTACACTTGGTAAGAAGTATTTTTAGTGTATCCAATGAAATAGCATGGATCTCCTCGAGCTTCAAATTTTCCTCTGGAATCCATGAGAAGAAGTACATATGGATACCCGAAAGTACGAAAATATTGCACCGAGGGTTTTCAACCTTCAACCAATTCATATGGAGTTTTCATGTGACATTTGTTAATCAAGGCATGATTCTCAACGTAGCAAGTCGTATTCACTGCTTCTGCCCAGTATATTAGTGGAAGACCCGAATCTATCAGCATTGTGCGTGCAGCTTCGATAAGAGTACGATTACGTCTTTCTGCAACCCCATTCTGTTGAGGAGATCTTATTGTACTGTATTGACGATCAATTCCTTTGAGGGCACAAAATTCGTTCAGTTCTGCATTCTTGAATTATGACCCATTGTCACAGCGGATAATCTTCACACGCTCATTTGACTGATTCTCCATGAGTATAATAAATTTCTTGATCAATCCAGTTGTCTCGCTTTTCTGCTCCAAGAAGAATACCCAAGTGAAACGAGAAAAATCATTTGTGATGACCAAACAGTAAGCCTTTCCTCCGATACTTAGTGCATTGACCGGGCCAAATAAATCCATATGTAGCAGTTCCAACACTTTTGAAGTAGTGTGAATAGGTTTTGACTTATGAGGCCTTCGATGTTGCTTTCCTCTAGCACATGCCTCACATTTCTCTATTTGCATGAAATCCTTGATTGGCCAGTTCCTGACGAGACCTCCTTTGGCTAATCGATTAAAATTTTTCGTGTTCAGGTGACCCAAACGAGGGTGCCACAGCATAGCATCATGTTCAGCAATTTCTGAAAACAAACAAGTAACTTGATCAGTAGGTGCTTTGTTTATATCAATCACGTAGGCATTTCCTCTCCGTTCAGCTTCAATCAGAAAGCAGTCTTCAGGTATGATAATTCCTGGTTTCAAAATGACACAGCCACTCTTTGTGAAGAGAACTTCCATTCCTTTGTCACACATCTGTGATACACTCAGCAGACTGTGCTTAAGCTCAGGGACATAGTTAACATCTGAAAAGGTGAGGACGCCATTCTTGATTGTGCCTTTCATGGTGATTCTTCCTGATTCTCCTCCAGTAAAGTTGACACATCCTCCGTCAAATATCTTGATGTCATTCAACTGAGATATGTCTCTCGTCATGTGTCTAGAACAACCACTATTAATAAACCAGAGTCTAAAGATAGTCCTCCATAGTCATTCCTGCACATTTAACGGAATCAGTTAGAGACAAGAACCCAGGCCATAATGGACCTGAGTTTACCATCGCTATATGTATAGGAAACTTCGTGAAAGATCATATGACTTTTATCGTTGCTTGTAGTTTTTGGTGACGCGGTAGAAGTTGATGGTTACGAACACGGAGACTGGGATCCAACAGGAATTTTAGGTTTCCAATTTTTGGTGTCTGACACACTTACATTTGATGGAAAAACTTTCGCTTTCCCTTGAAATCTGTTTGGGTTAGAAAATTTTTGGTTTTCCTGTTTAGCAAGATTCCAGTCTCTGTCAGAAGGCCTTACTTTGGGAGGACCATTTTTGTTAAAGTGAGAATGCATGGCCTTCTGATGATACATGTTCTTAGAGTAGTAAGGACGATGAACACAATTCCTTGCAACGTGTCCCGAAATTCCACAGTTAAAACATGTCTGTCTTTTTGAGAAAAAGACATCTAGTTCAGCTTGTGTTATTCTAGAGAACTGATCACGTCTTTTCCTTTCATTTGACGCTGAGTACTTTCGAGGATGATTGATCTTGGATGAACCCGGCTCACAACTGTCAGCATAAGAGTAAGTATCCGCTACCTTACCCTTGAGTTTGGGTTCTGTTTGCTTGAGATTTGGGTTTTCCCTCTTAACATTCTGTCTCTTTGGCCTTCTGTTTCTACGTGACCGCTTACTTTTAGGGGGAAAAGATTCAGTTGACTCTGTTTTGTTAAGGTCACCTTTGGGATTGATAGATGAATTGTCTGTGATAGTGACTTTCACATATTCCTTTTCTTTAGAGACCATGTTTTTAGGAGATTCTGCAGAGAAGGTTTCCACAATAATTTCTTCTACAGTTTCATCATCTGATTCGACTATGGAATTGATTTCCGTGGATTCCTTCTCCATAGTTTTCATGTTTCCATGGGTTTCTGTAGAATTGGACTCTATGGGGGCCTCCTCTTTAGTCAGATCAGCCTCTGAGCTCTCGACATTAGATGATTCCGGTAATTCAGATGATGAGCAGTCTGTGTCTAAGACAGTTTGACTATCTTCTTTTGCAATGCTACTGGATTCTGATTGTTCATCACAATCTGAATCACTTGAAGATTTTAGCTCATTATCTGAGATTCCTGAATCCACTGTTTGGCCGTCAAGATCGTCAGGAGATCCCTGTTCAACAACAATCTCTTCATTATCACAAACAAAATCATAAACTTTTTCATTATCGCATGGAGCTTCTGATGTATCATTCGATGTTTCAGACATACACGCACAATTTTCTGAAACATCAGAATTGATTTCTGAGCTACTTGAAACAGATGTCTCAAGTTCCTCAGTCGATGCATCAAGCTCTCCTGTCAAAACAACATCATTATTTTAAACATTTTTAACATTGTCATTTTTATCACATGCATAATCTAGAATAATAGCACCAGATTCATCAATCTTAGTGGGAACACCCCAAGTCTCAGCAAACCAAGAAAAAACACAATTCCAAGCATAAAGGTCATTTTTATACGAAATAACATTATCAGCAGCACGTTGATGTGATTCATCATCCTCTTTAGACTTCTCTTCAGTTCTTACTGACTTTGCACACAAACTAGAACAGTTAGTATTTTTAACAGAATCAGAATTTTGTGAACTTTCCTTCATCTCCTCTGCGGGTGTGTTAACTAGTTCCGTTTTTGCTTCAGTTTTAGCTTCTGTATTTGTTACTGTTTTATTTACATGATCGAACTTGTCTGGTGATTCATTTTGAAAATTTTCATTTTTGACAAAATTCATTGGTTTCTTAAAATCAGCTTGTTAATCATTTTTAAACTTTGATGGTTCATATGTAACATAATCACTAACTTGCCATACATCATTTTGTCATAATTTTCCATCTCTTGCTCAGTGATAGGCAATCTGGAATAATTATGATTATATAGTGGCAGAACCTGCGTGTATCCCAATCCCTTTCCCTTGTTTTCTTTATAAGCAAGTTGCACATTACACAGATTACGAACTGTGTCACTAGAAGTATCAAACTTTTTGATGTTTAACTCATTTTGTTTGTACTTTCCAGTGAGGAGCTCTAGCTCACCCTTCACAGAGTCACATTTAAGAGTTTTGACTGTGAGTCTATGTTTGTTGTCATGAACCCAACATTGCTGTTGGTTTACATCTCTGTGAAGTTGAGCTATGTCCTTCTTAAGTGCCTCAATCTTTTCATAGAGAATGTTATTATTCTCTCGAAGACTGATGTACTTTCCTATCGCAGTGTTGTAATCGGTGATTAATGCTGAGTTTTGAGATCTCAGCAAAGCAATCTTCTTCCTACAATGTTCAGTACATAAAAGGGAATTTACCATCTTGGCGAGTGATTTTGGTTCCTCGGTCAAAGCCATCAAGCACTGATGAACCCTATCCACAACAGCAGATTCATATAGCTTTATTGATCCCACTTAAGCAAAAACATCATCCCAGTTGAAACCATTCTGCTCCTGAGCAATCAAAGCCCTTCCAGCTCCAAAATTTCCCTGTCCACTTGAAGTCGAAGTCTCAGTAGGTGTGATGGGAACCATCGACATTTCCTTGTTCCTTGCTGCAGCTGCCTGAGTAGCTTCATATCCTGCAATAACCTTCTTGCAATCCCTAGCAAATTGTCCCGGTTCAAACACCTGTAGCACCTCAGCCTGTCTTTCAGCACTCCAGGACGAGCATTCATAGGACGACGTCCATATCTTTTAGCAAACTTGTCTGCCTTAAATGCTGACATAGCCATATTCCAAGCCACATCCAGTTCATCCAAGTCTTCTTCCACAACTTGATTCACATATGGTGTTATCTCCCCCGAGGGCATGAGATCTCCTGCTAAGAAAGCATTGAAACTGGAGATCATGGAGGCTGCGAGAGCAAGTTTTTCTTCATTCTGTTTGGTTAAGAAAGCCATGTGATCCACTGATGGGGTGTTCTGAGGAGCAGACTGAGTGGTCGATCTAAAAGCAACATTAGCATGTTGTGGTTGAGGCTGAGATTGTGGTTGCACATTTGTGGCATTGACAGCGGGAGCTTGCGAGGTAGGAACACTCATCCCATACACATAGTTTGACTTTGGTGCAGCAATGGGACTGAAAACAATGTTTGGATTGTGATTCATAACTCCATGAACAGGACTGAAAACCAGATTTGGATGAGCTTGAGACATCAGTGCAGCATTGTTGGGACTAGTTACTCCGGCAGCCATCAGTGAGTTCTTGTGATTAATTTCTCTTTGATGATTGTCGATCTCACAAGATTTGATAGTAGCAATCAGTTCCGTCAGTGTCATTGCATTCAGATCCTTGGTATGCTTGATCATAGAAACCTCGGCATCCCATCCTTTAGGAAGATAGTTAAGCAGCTGACGATTCATTCCACTGTTTGATATGCTGATTCCGGCACTCACCATCTGTGACACAAGTTTCACAAACCTCCTAATCTGATTTTCAACAGTTTCTCCATAGATGTGGTTAAACGAACTGAACTGTTGATTCATCATGTTGACTCTGCTAGCTTTCATGTCTGCATTTCCTTCAAACAAGTGTGTCAGTTGATCCCAAATTTCTTTTGCACTTTTGCAGTTTCAAACTCCAATTGAAATGTCTGGACCAAGAGCCATTGAAAGAGTTCCATAAGCAGCTTCATCTTCAGCAATGACCTTTCTATCGTCATCGGTGTAAATGCCTTCAGGTTTTGGAATTTGGGTTTGAGGGTCATCTTCAGTAGCGTACATGATAGTGCGTGGTCCATTCTTGATGCTTCTCCAAACATGAGGGTCTTTTGCCTTGCAGTATTTCTTAAACCTAAATTTCCACTCATAGTAGTCGTCTCCATACAAAAACCTTGGAACCTTGGTAGACGTGCCGATAACTTGGCCAAGTTCTTGATGGAAAGCCAAAGACTGAGTCTGAATGGCAGCAAGGGTAGCATTAGCGAGATCAGCTGCAGTCACAACGCCGTTCATAACACCGGTTTGGTTCAACATGATGTTATGTAAAGTCTGATGAAGAGTCCGAAATGGTCACTAATCCGAAATGAACAAGGTCCGAGATGGATTTTATCCGAAATGGGTTCAGTCCAAAATGGGTCCTTATCCGAGATGATGGGTCCGAAATGAAAGATAAAGCAATCTTCAAATACAAATGATCCGAAATGACTAAACACAGTCCGAAATCTAATAATTCTATTCGAGATCTGATGAACTCTATCCGAGATCTGATGAACTTGGTCCGAAATCTGATGATTCAACCCGTGATCTGATGAGCTTTGTCCGAAATGTGATGATTACAGTCCAAGATCTGATGATGATGGTCCGAAATGGCTTGACGATGATCCGAGATGCTTTGATGATGGTCCGAAATGACTTGAAGATGATCCGAGATCAGGTAATCTTCAAGTCCGAGATGGCTAATGATGATTCGAGATGATCCGGAATGCTATGAAAACAATCCGAAATCAGAAGAAGACAGTCCAAGATGCACTGAAACAGTCCAGAAAACCGGAACAGTAATGAAAACGGAACAGTAACAGCGAATCAGCAACGCGGATATCAGATCTGAGCCTGGAAATCAGGTTCGACAAGCTCTGATACCAATTGTAAGTCCCGAAAACCGAGATCACAATGATATCGCACAACTCGTTAGGTGGCGGAATCACACAAACAAGTTGCAAAGAAAAGAGATGAAAGAAGCATGATTTAGTAATCAAAAGGTTCAATCTTGCATACAAAAGCTTGTCGAATACAAGATCTTCTCTAAAACCACCAGCATGCACCTATGACATAAGCTACTATTTATAGGAGGGATTTAGGGAGGATGCTCCCTAAACCCTAGGCCCATAATTACCCAAAAAGCCCATTTATAATCATTAACCCAACACTCCTACTAATCCACTAAACTACTTATCCATAAACCTTTAAGCGCCTAACACTAACAATCAACAAAACGACCAATTTAAGACTCAACACACCCAATTTAGGGCTTAATAGTCAATAAAACACACAATTTATGGCTATATTTAAAATTATCAAATATGGCTATTGTTTTTTAATAAAGGAAGTGGAAAAAAACACCTTTAAGGAATCAAGGTGGTCGACGGTGGGCTATGGTGGTTCGTCGGTGGGCTAAGGTGGTGGCCAAACGACGGAGGTCAATGATTAACTAGTGGCGTGGTGCTGAAAGTGTCGTGTTGTGTTATGTTGCTTTTTTTATTGTTTCGTTGTTATTTAGATCATCGTGGCTTATAGATGGCCCAATTTATGGATAAAATAAGTTTATTTGTGTCCAAAATAAGTTATAAGGTTTTAAACTTGCGTTTGTCTTTTAAATCATCAATTAATATGTTTAATTGCGTTTTCAACTAATATAATTTGAAAGTTCTTTCACTCTGTTTTTTATACATATGAAGCTTTGAATTTACTCATTGCGTGTATTATTTAATGTTGGGCATTTGAAAACATATCGCGTTTTCTATGTTTACTTTTGACGTATCACATATCATTTTGTCATGGCGTTTTTGTTTTGTTTAGGTGAGCATGTTGCGACCAATGAAAGGATTTGATTTTGATTATTCCCTTGAAATTCTGTTGTCAATCTTCTTATCACATTCTATATTTTGTCACACAAATTACCTAGGGGAATGCCAAGTTCTAGTATTCCCCTCTGAACATCTTCTTTCATGTTTAGTATGCCTTTTATAATTTTCACCATCACCCTTCTTCTATCACTGAATTTGATAACAAACCTAATGATTGATGTGTGAAAAAATCTTTTTTTATCAACTAATGAGTTGATGCTAACATGCGTGTTGCTACGGAATGTTGATTATCAATATTTGGTATCACCATATTAATTGCGGAAATTCTTAAGCTTTTTTCAATTAACCGTTATTTACACTTATGGTGCTAAAAAATCTTAAGTTGAAAAAGCAACAATTAGACAGTATTCTATATTCAAACTTTATCAAAGCTAGTTTTAAATAATTAGAACTATATAATGTTTTAAAATACATTACTTTTTTTTATCATTTTAAAAATTATCTAGTTAAATAATTAAAAAAAACTTAGTTAAATAAAACGGGAAAAATAAAAGATATGTTTTAAATATTATAAGAGTTAATTGTGGGATTAGTCCCTATGGTTTCTCTAAAGTAACAATGTTGGGTACTAAGTTCTGTAATGACCAAAATACCCTAAGTTTTTAGTTAGTATTTAACAACTGTTAGCCTTTAGGCCATACGATGTTACAAAATCAAAAATTAAAACCTTAAATTGTTACTTTAAGCTATTAGTATCTGAGGTTGTTAGTTTCCACAAACCACAAGGACTAACGATGTAATTAACTCTTAATTTAACTATCTACTTAATTATGTAAGGTCGGGAATTATTAGCCATCTTAGTATCATTTTCATGAAAAAGTTTATGCAAACCACAATCACCAAGGGCATTAAGAACCTTAGGCTTCTCGGTACGGGGGCGTCCCCGGGCCGTCGTGGGGCGGCGGCGCCTCATACAACCATTTTCCTTGCTGTGTGGTCGTCGAGATAGTCTTGGCCAAGACGATGAGGACGGGCCTCCCCCTTCTCACACACTTACATACAACACACACACACACACACATATATATATATATATATATATATTAGGCTCATCCTCCATTTCCTTAGGTCCATTCTCTTTGCCCCATCCTCACACCCATCCTATGTGGCGGCGCATCCTTTAAGGATTACCCTCCTCCCATACAGAGTAGCCTTAAATCCCCAACTCACCCCACCCTATCTCATCACACACTTTGTGGGTTGGGTCCACTTCTCTCCACCAATCACATTTAAACACGCACATCTATTTTTCCATTATTTTCTTTTATTTAAATATTAATTAAACAATAAAATGATAGTTAAAATTCATTGTCTATGTGACATGAGGTTGTATTATGTGTACTTTCTAGTTAGAGCATTTACAATTGATCCCTTTGTATTTATGTGAGTGGTTAGTTATATTATAAGGAATGATTGTGAGTGGTTTTGCGTGTAGAAGAAATAAAATATACGGGAATGTTACTATTCATCTGTAAATATATGAAAAACATTGTTTATTCCTTTTAAACTTTTTAATATTTTTTAAAGGTGGTTATGCATGTAGGATAATGATAAAGTTATAAAAAACATTAATTAATTGAAAAGAGAAGAGAGAAAAAGTAGTGATTTTTTAGTGTAATTATATGGATATGGATAAATAATCCAATGTGAATGCTATTAAACCACAGCGGATGGTATAGCTAAGGCTAAGGTAAGGCTGTCCAAAAAGCTCGCGACTCGGAGCTCGCTTGGAAAAGGCTCACTCGATATGGCTCAATTTGAAACCGAGCTGAGCCGGCTCAGCTCTGTTAGAAAGC
Organism: Helianthus tuberosus; assembly: GCA_030545235.1. Lineage (NCBI taxonomy): Eukaryota > Viridiplantae > Streptophyta > Magnoliopsida > Asterales > Asteraceae > Helianthus > Helianthus tuberosus. The sequence goes on from JARYGA010056639.1 coordinate 6,180,860, forward strand.
GAGCCTAGCTCAGCTCAGCTCGTAACGAGCCAGATTGGCTCGCTTGGTAGCTCGGACTATTTTACTTGTAACATATTTATTTTTATATATGTTATAATATACTACAAAATGGTTATTATTTACATGTATATAGGAGTATAGTTTGATTAATATCTATAGCATATTTGAAGGTTGATTACCATGGTAATGAACTAATATTGTATTTCGTTGAAATTTATTGAACTTATTTTGGATATGTTTATCTAAACTATTGAATAACATTTTATATTGCTGAATTTTGAAAGTCATGTATTAATTTTTGCACGACAAAGGTTACAAAACACTACTCCTAAATTACGCCAAATTTTACCCCATACCAGGAATTGAACTCTGGTCACTCCTTAAGAGACACAAAGCCTCTACCACCCCACCAAAGTGGTGATTTTTTTTTACCAATGGGGTGGTGGTCCATTGTGTAACACCTCACAAAAATTGTACCCAATAATGTGAAGACACGTGTCATAAACCCCAAAACATGTAATAAGTTGACTTTGAAGGACTAAAGATGACAAACAATGAAAAGATGTATGCGAAGGGACTAATAGTGTCAACAAGAGAAACTAGTACCTTCGGGTAGTCTACATACGAACGGGGAGTCTTAGAATATTTATTTACACTCCTATATATGGCCATTATTGGCTAAAGTTGGCTTTTGATAAGTTACAAGACAATAATAGAGATTATACAAGTCAAGGGGCCAATTGTGTAAAGTTTTAAAATTTCTCCCGCTGGTCAGATCGTATACGGGCCATATAAGGTCCTTCCTTACAATCCGTAAGGACTGATACTGGGCGAGAAATTGCCTTGGCTGCCACACAAACAACCAAAACGAGCCAGAACTATTACCAGGGGCTATTAGCTGTTTTGGGACACGTAAGAGGACACTTGTTAGCCTCCCATGACACCCCTAGACACTTGGTAGCAACATGAGACACCTCCTTGAACTATAAATAGGTGCCATACTCCTCACTTTCAACTTGCACCTTTCAAAAATCATTCTCTTCTCTCTTGCTTGGCTTTCTCTGAGGTTCCTGATAAAAAAGGAAGCTCTCCATAGTTCAAGTTTCGAGCTAGGACCCTTTTTAAGTGTCCTTAGCCACTTTAGTTCGGTTTTTATGCATTTAAAAGCTGAAAGTCAAAGTTGTCGCAAATCGGCTTTGACTTTCGGTTTAGACCTAAACGGTCCAGTCATTGTTTGAGGCGAATATTGCTACGTGATCGTAATTACGTAGGTGTTAATCCCTCAAAAGGGCACCTCCTAATTACCACGTTTACTTAGTTAATTGTCGGGTCAAAGTAATTAACATAAAAAGTTAAACATGTTAGTTTTTAAATAAATTCACATATGATAATGTAGAGGTTATAAAATATGTTTTATCACTTTAATAACTTGGTATACATTATTAGAACATGTCTAAACACGTTCAACCCGACAATTCTAAGTTTAGGCTCGGTTCGCAACCGAATGTCGCAAAAGCTTGACTTTTGCCTTGACTTTTGGTTCTGACCAGAATTAGATTAGTTCCTATATGTATTAAGGTTCCTTTGTGACCATATTATGTTGTAGTATAACCCTTTTAGGTTATATTACATGGTCTCCTAGTAATCTGAGTTTGTTTACTTGTTTCCATTATTATGCTAAATGTTGACTAATATGCCCTTTTATTCAAAAAATAAGGTTTAAACATAATCAAGCATGCAAATGAATTATATTCTGATTAGTAAACTTAATTAACATATTTTTGCATTTATATTCTGGTCATAAACTGAAGTTATATAATAAATCGTAAAACATGCTTTTATAAGGACTAAATTACCCTTTTGCATGCAAATTAAGTTTTAAACATAATTTTGACATAAAACTCATTACCCACTATTATGATATCATATTTAGGACTAACTGGGATTTCAAGTCATATTACTTACTAAGTTTATGCATGAGTTTTCGTATTATGTTATTAAATGACGATAATGCCATTTTCATAACAAAATTGAGTTTTAAATAAAATAACATGCAAAACCTTTTTGTTACTGATATGTTATGACAAATAAAATATTTTGACTATTCAAAGTAGGTCATAACCTCAGAATTTCTCAAACTTTGAAATTATCGTCATTTACCGACTTTTACGCTAATTAGGTGCATAGTATGGTCTTAAACCATACCTAGCATCAAATACTTGTTACCTACTAAAATTATAAACCATTTTAAATATTTTTATAGTAGGTATAAGTTATGAACTCAGAGTCCCAAATAAGTCCTTAAAACTACGTGTGAAATGACCAAAATGCCCCAACGGTGCATAGTTTGGCCATATATCATAAACCACACATATATATGATATCCTACTGTTGTAATAACATAAATGAAATATTTTTACAAAAGGTTTATCACCAGAACCTCAATTTGCATGTAAACCTCTTTTATAAATTATAAAATGACCAAAATGCCCTTATAAGGCTAAATTCGGTTTTAAAACCTTTAAGGGCATACTTGCTGATATCCTACTGATATCATAACATATTTTAAGCATAATAACATATGGGACTTGTATATGACTTATCCAGTTACCCGTTTATGCTTATACGCATTCGGTTCGGTTTATGGAACTAGTTTGCATAAATTAGCCGAAACCGGTTAAACCTTACCAATTAAACTTCGAACTCCAGAATGTATTTAGTTTACCCATATAATACAAGTCTCGATACTTGTTGGGTCTAAATTACATTCCATTCTGGTCATCGCTTAATCTAGCGTTTTATACCGTAATTCTTACCTTAAACTAACCGGTAAAAGTCTACGACTTAAATAAGACCCGTTAGTAATCTAATAGGTTAATAAAACCTTCGTTCCAGATTAGGGAGCCCCGGTAAAAGCAACCTTCACAAGTCTAAGTACATTATACGGCTGAGTAGATAGATCTTGCATTTAGAAACTCAGGTAAATACTTTTAACTTATTTTCCCTTATACGGGCTTGGGATACGGTAAAATATTACCGCTTGGTCGGGTATGGAATCATTTAATCGGATTGTGATTAATAAATTCACATAACCTGTTTTAATCCGTTTTGTTTGATAACATAAACATTGGGGGTTAATGCGACCGTGTCCTGGATATCCTTGGCTCATTTAATTGCAAATGGCCACGACTTAAGCACAGGGTGTAGGCATACACCTGACAGTTGCGTATGTAAAAGGATATACCCACACTGTTGGGGATAACTCCTTGTGGGTTTATATTAGTGGTGTGTCGGTTAATCATGTCTCAGCTTCTATTACGGGCCCTAAATGTATGACAAACATGTAAATCTGTATACAAGATTATAATATAATTATCCCAAGTTATAAAAGAATTTTTGTACCTTGTGCATCGAAACCAATTTTCATAAATGTTTTCAAAAAGAGTCGGTTAATTGTATTTACCAGTGTAAACTGACGTATTTTCAAAAGACTAAGTGACAGGTACTACATGTACTATGCTGGGAGCTTCTGGGCGTTAAGTAGAGGATCTTGCAAGTCCGTAATGCCTTAAGTCTGTTGAACATGTTTTGTATTATATTTAGATCCGCCTGTGGATCCTTTCTTTACAACCGTCTGTATATTCTTTTATTCGTACTTTGAACTTTCGGTTTGTAATAGTAATTTACCTTCCAAGCCTTCCGCTGTGCTATAACTGTGTTTAATTGACTAAGATGATATCAACTACGTCACGATACTCCCCACCGGGCCCATCGGTTTTTGGTTAAAATATCGGGGTGTGACATGTTCGTATCAGAGCCAACATTGAGTGAATTAAACACTAGCCTTTTATGTTTAATCTCAATGACACAGTAGCACATTCCTTAGACTTCCGAGTCTAGGCAATTGACCTAGGATTAATCTTAATCTTATTTGGTTTATATATGTTGTTTTCATGCCTTTTGACAGGTCCACATATCAAAATGCCACCACGAGTACGAGGGGGAAGAGGAAAAGGACCCATGAGGGGAGGAATGCAAAGCCAAGCAGGGCCTTCACATCGGCGTACTCCCTCTGCATCGTTCAGCTCCGATCCATATGATGATTGGAGACACACCCTTGAACCAGCAAGACGTTTTGTCTCACTTAGCACTTCGCCCTCCTATCACCATTCATTTGGGTAGCAGCAACCAGAAGAGCCCCAAGGCTCACACCATTCGCAGCAATCGCTGCATTCGTACCATTCCCATCACTCTTCCTATCATTCTTCTCACCACTTTCACTCCCAGTGTCACTTCGACCCTAACGAATATATCAATACCCCAGCAGGCCATAACCTGCTGGGTCCAAAAGACCATTTCCCGAAGATATGGATGTGGACGAGGATCCAGATCCAGAGATGCCACCGTCTGGGACGCCTACGCATCCCATTGATATTTCTAGCGGTTCTTCCCTTGCCGGATCTCCCTATCGAGGTCCCGATACCTATCAAGAGTGGTTTGGGCAATGGAAATTTGAATACACTCCCTCTCACCACAACACACCACCACAGCGGACTCCCTCTGGGATTCGTATTTTCAAGTGGTCACACCACCGCCGCCACCAGCACCAGAACAGCCTCCGCCACCACCAGAACCATCAAGGCGAACGAGAAACGCACGAATGTCCGTGCGAGGGGGTCCACGTTTTAGCATCCCACAAACTTCTAGCAACTATCCTCCCATTTTTGAAGATCCACAAATGGGTGGACCTTCAAACGCTGTGCCGGAAATTGACACTACACCGGCCACTTTTGCACCACCACCTCCAATGGGTTTTGAAAACCCAATTCCTAAATACCAAGATACAACTAGGTATAACCCGTTTGAGCCGCAAGCTCCCACGCGTTATAACTACCAACAACCTGCCTACGACCCATACCGTCGAGGCAGTAAATTATAACGCTCTCTATCCCTCACCTTTTCCACCTGCATACCCAACTGGGTATCCTGCTTATGGGTATCAATACCCACAACCTCAACCTCAACCCCAGCCACAACCTCAACCTCCACTCCATCAACCACAACAACACGAAATCTTGCAAAGGGTGGAAGAAGTTGAACGCATGGTGGAAGAACGTGATAGGAATACCCATAAGTTTCTTAAGGGTCTTGCAAATTTTATCAAGGGGAAGAAGAAGGATAAATGAAGACCCTTATTTTTATTTTGTAATTGTCATTTAAATTAAGTCTTTGCGTGGACATTTCTTTTAAGTATCAGTCCCTGCGAGGACTCGTTTCTTTGTAGTCCCTGCGTGGACAATTTATTTTATTTAAAAAGACCCGTTTAGGGCAGTTTTTGTAATCCTTAGTACTTTTAATGAGAATTTTCTTTTAGAATTACATTGTTATTATACATATATATGCATTATATCATTGACCAAACTATCATTTCAATTTATAATTGATCTGTCAATAAATTCCAAAAGACCATCTTAATGGTATAACCTAGCCTATATGTCAATATCGAAATGGCTATGATGGTAAAACCCTCTTAAGATAATAAATCCCTGTAAACATCCAAGAACATGTTAACACTCCTGACAAATGTGGCTTGAGAAACCACACTAGACATCTAAAATACCTTGATTCTTCAAAGTCTTATATAAAGCCTAAATGATCAAAGTGAATCATGGTTGATATCGTCAAATAAGATGATCATATTAAAGCATCCTTTGGTGATGTTATTGTTTCGCCTTCGGGACAAGCTATACCATTTTAATAACAATGACAGTAGTAGTCTATGACTCTTTGTCAAAAGGTGAAGAACTATGTGCAAATCATACTACCCTCGATCTAATAAGATCAGGGTCTATATTTTAAATTGTCCAAGTGACAAGGCCTTTTTGTGCCACTTTAATGCTCTCGATGGTTTTTATGACCTAGGCTAACTATAATAAAAAGTTCTAATAAATATTCTTCAAAACTAATTAAACCAATTAACCAATGTGGTCAATTTATACCATGGTTAGTGAATCACCGAATAAGATGATTCAACATAAGACCACTAAATAAGTTGTTGTCATTTGATATATAGCATTCAAGCATCTCCATGGCTAACTCGGATGAGGCACATAGTCACCCAGCAGACGGGGATAATGGAACTAGATTGAACGTAACGGGTGCCAATTTACAAGTTATGATAGATACTACTGTAACTAAAGCTGTTGGCCGAGTATCCAGGGAGTCGAGTGCTACTCGCACCAAGACTCACTCAGTGGCCCATTCTAAGTCCCCTTCCAAACCACATACATCTAAAAGGGACGAATCTCAACTTTCGTGAAATCAAAACAGTCAACCATCCAAGAAGATAGTGTTTGACCAGGAACCATGTTCCAAAGCTTGTTCTTATAAGTACTTCGTCTCTTGCAAACCAAGAGATTTCACTGGTAAAAAAGGTGCCATTGATTGTATGAAATGGCTTGACGAGAAGGAGACAGTTGTTGACATTAGTGGGTGTTCCAAGGAGGATGTTGTTAAGTTTATATCCTAATCTTTTAAAGGTGATGCCCTAGTTTGGTAGAGGGCATTAATACAGGCCTTGGGGAAGATTCCACTTTATAATCTATCATGGGACAAATTTGTAGAATTGATAGGAGAAACCTTTTGGCCACAAAATGAAGTGGAGAAAGTTAAAGCTGACTTCCTGACTCTGGTCAAGAAGAACTTAGATTGTCGAGCATATGTTACTATCTTCAACTCCATGTCTAGATTGGTACCTTATTTGGTAACCCCAGAACCAAAGCGTATAGCACACTTTATAGGTGGCTTGGCTCCCGAGGTAAAAGGACATGTCAAGGCTTCAAAGCCCGCCACCTACCGGTCAACAGTGGATCTGTCTCTATCTCTAACACTGGATATTGTCAAAAGTAGGTCTGTAAAGACTACAGATGAAGGTAAGAAAAAGAGAGAATATGATAACTCGCATCGCTTAGATAAGAAAAAGAAAGGAAACTCTGGGTTCAAGAAAAACTCCAATCAATCGGGTGAAAAGCCCTTGTGCAAGAACTGTAAAAGGAATCACTTCTGGAAATGCACAATAGATCCGCAGGCTAAACCCTGTGGAATCTGCAAGAAGAAGGGTCACAAAACATTGGAATGCAAGGATCTAAAGAATGCAACCTGTTATGGTTGCAATGAAAAAGGGCACATCAAGTCAAATTGACCGAAAAACGCAAAGAAGCCCGAAGAGGCTAAAAAGACAAACGCCAGAGTGTTTCAAATGAATGCCAGGGAAGCGGTGCAGGATGACAACGTTCTAACAGGTACTTTCCTCATAAATGATATTTATGCTAGTGTTTTATTTGATTCTGGTGCAGATAAGTTCTTTGTAGACATTAAATTTAGTAAACTATTGAATCTGCCTATTAAAACTCTAGACATTAAATATGAGGTAAAATTAGTTGATGGTTCCTTAGAAACTGCTTCAACAATTCTAGATGGATGTTTCATATCTATTAGGAACCATTCTATCCCGTTGTCTTTACTTCCAATGAAATTGGCGGGGTTTGATATAGTTATAGGCATGGATCCGTTATCTTTTAATCAAGCCTACATTGCCTATGATAAGAAACAAGTTATCATCAAAACCCCTTCTGGTGAATCAATCACTATTCAAGGAGATACGCACTATGGATTGCCTGATCAAGTGTCTATGCTTAAGGCATCCAAATGTTTGAAGAACGGTTGTGTCATTTACAGGGCACAAGTGAAAGTAGACGTACCGAAGCCTAAGATAGAAGACATCCCTGTCATTTCAGAATACCCAGATGTCTTTCCTGAAGAACTACCTGGATTACCTCCCGAGAGACAAGTAGAGTTCATGATCGATATTATACCAGGAGCAACACCAGTCGCACGAGCTCCTTATCGTTTAGCACCAACAGAGATGAAAGATCTAAGAACCCAATTAGATGAACTTTTGGAAAAAGACTTTATTCAACCAAGCTCGTCACCTTGGAGAGCACCTATTTTGTTTGTGAAGAAAAAGGATGGTTCAATGCGTCTGTACATTGATTATCGTGAGCTAAACAAAGTAACAATCAAGAATCGCTATCCATTGCCCAGGATCGAGAGAGAAATGCTGGGAGTTCTGAAATTCACAGCTTCTTAGGGTTGGCAGGATATTACAGAAGATTCATCTAAAACTTTTCAAGGATAGCTGCACCTCTAACTACTTTAACCCGCAAGAATGTGAAATTTGACTAGGGTCCTAAACAGCAAGAGTCTTTCGAGATTATCAAGCAGAAGTTGAGCAATGTTCCTGTGTTGACGCTACCAGATGGAATAAAAGAATTCGTTGTCTATTGTGATGCTTCGCACACTAGCAAGGGCTGTGTGCTTCTGCAAAGAGGCAAGGTGATTGCCTACACATCACGACAACTGAAGGTGCATGAAAAGAATTACACCACTCATGACTTGGAATTGGGTGTTGTTGTATTTGCACTTAAGCTATGGAGACATTACCTGTATGGAACCAAATGTGTGATATACTCCGATCACAAAAGTCTCCAACACTTGTTTAGCCAGAAAGATCTCAACATGAGACAACGCCGTTGGATAGAAACATTGAACGATTACGATTGTGAAATTCGCTACCATCCTGGCAAAGCGAATGTGGTCGCTGATGCATTAAGCAGGAAAGAAAGAGTCAAACCTATATGGATCAATGCTAAAAGTATTAAACTGAAAAACAGTCTAAACGAGAAGTTGTTGACAGCACAGAAAGAGGCTGTATTGGAATATAACCTTTCAGAAGAAAGATTAGGTGCAACTATTGATCAGTTGTCACCTGGGAATGATGGAATTCTCAGATTGAATGGTCGAATATGGGTTCTAATTCATGGAGGACTTAAAGATATAATCCTCCAAGAAGCTCATAATTCCAAATACTCAGTTCACCCGGGAAGTGACAAAATTGTTGGTGCATGCGTCTGTCGACTTCGTCTTGTATCGAGTCTTGTTTGTATTTAGATAGATCAGGGCACGTTATACGAGAAAAATGTCAAATATAGGGTGAGTGGAAGTTTCAAACGAAATTACATCTTATAATTCCGCTTGAAATGATCATGATCAGTTCAAGCGAAATCATATATGTTAATTCCGCTTGAAGCTGATTTCGCTTGAAGGTAATTCCGCTTGAAACATGTTCAAGCGAAATTACAACTCTATAAATACCTTGTGTCTTGATTTCATTTGTAATAGTTCCGGTCAGAGAAACGAAGTGCTGCCGAAGTGTCGTCTCGTTGTAAATCATTGTGAAATCAATATAACGACAGTTTAAAGCTGTATTATTGCTGAATTGACCTCGATACGTCTGTTTTCGCCTTTCGTATTGAGTAAAACTCTTCTTAACGACTCGTTCGAGTCTGAAAACGATCCTACAAAAATGTATCAAGATTTGAAGACAAACTATTAGTGGATGGGTTTAAAGAAATCCATAGCCACACACATAGCTAAATGTTTGATGTACTCTCAGGTTAAAGCCGAACATCAAAAGCCGTCAGGATTACTGCAACAACCAGAACTTCCCACATGGAAATGGGAGATGGTAACCATAGATTTCATCACAAAGTTACCTAAGACAAGACATGGAAACGATACAATATGGGTCATAGTTGACAGAATGACGGCTCATTTCTTACCCATCAAGGAGACGCATAGCTCCGATAAAGTAGCCCAATTGTATGTGGACGAGACTGTATGTCTCCACGGAGTTCCAGTATCTATTATATCCGATAGAGATACTAGATACACACTCGCCCTTGCTGCCACGATATTCGTTTTTTCCTGAAAAGGGGACTGCGGTTTTCGAGAACATTTATGGCGATCCCTATATAAACCTTTGGGTGGCATCTATTTTTCATGACTTCTTGAGTTCTTTCGTCTTCTCCGATTTACTTTTAAAGGAAAAACCTGCAACTTGTCTTTTTATTCTTTATGTCTACCGGAGAACATCCCGACGACTCTGCAGAAGAAATGTCTGCTTCATTACCACCATTGAAGTGGTCAAAGGATATTTTTGATGGTCTTGTTAAGAACTTTAAGTTTCCCGACAGCTGGGGTGTTAGGTACCCAGAAGAAGGGCAAATGGTAGCCCATGCTCCGGCCGGCTATATAACCTTATTATGGGATTACTTCTCTGAGGGTAATTTCCGGTTACCGGCGACGAAGTTTGTTCTCGATGTTCTTGATTTTTATAAATTTCATATTTCTCAACTAAACCCCATGGGGATGGTGCGTATTCATCATTTTGAATTTTTTTGTCGGTCGATGCATATAGAACCTACCGTTGATTGCTTCCGAGTTTTTTACCAACTTCATTGTGCTCAAGGATTCTATTCTTTTGCTCAACGTCCTACTGCCAAGAAAATTCTGCTTGTACCTCCAAAATCTTTTCATGAGTGGAAACCCAAGTTTTTCTACATTAAAGCTGGAGTGATTCCGATGAGGATAACATTCCTGGGGGGGGGGGGGAAGATATTGAAGTAGAGACGTTGAAGACTCCAGAGGCGGAGATATGGTACCAAGATTTAAAGGATGTGCCTTCTATCGAATTTCCTGAAAGGGCACTGGCTACTGCTAGGATGAGCTTGCATTGGAGAATGGATCGTCATGATAAACCGGTTTACATGGAGGATGATAAAGGTAAGTTATGAAATTCTTTTACATTATTGCAAAACTAGTTGCTGATTTTTTCTTCTCCAGTTATTGCTCTATATGTTGTGGCCTTCAAGAGAGAGAACGGGAAGATGACAATCGTACAGAAAGGTGCTGATGAAGCCTCATGGTATCACCAGATTATCAAAAACTTTGCGCTTTCAAAGGATGGGGATCTAGCAGCGCAACCTTCTACTGGTGTTGGTAAGTTTGTTTTAGATTTTTGATCAATATTGCATTGTTACTCTTTGCTATCTTTGCGCATTGGGTAATATTGCAATATTTCTTTTCGAACATGCGAGTTGACTAATTTGGGCATAGGCCCTGAGAAGAAGAAGAAGAAGAAGCGAGTGCCTATTGCTGCTGTTGCGCCTAAGAAAGCTGATACACCAATGGCAAAAGTTGTTAAAGACGAGAAGAAAGGTACGCGCGTTTTCCCAAAACCCCGGTGTGATTATGTAATGGTGTCTGACACGTTAGAGGGTCTTGCGCCTTTAGTTGTTAGGAAACCCAGGCCAGAGCCCCAAGATACTGCGGATATCCCTTCTTCAAACCCAGATGAACCTATTGATCTGGATTCAAGCCCCGAGTCGCTGGTGAGGACCAAGGCGGTGAAGAGGAAGCTTGAGAGCGAGGTTGTGGCGCAGCCTGCCAAGAAGGTTATCAGGAGGAGGATCAACAAGAAGGGCAACCTGGATGCGCTTGCTGCGAAGCTGTCTCCGGGGGTGTGCCTTTTTAACCTTTACTTCTCTTATACTTTATGTTAATATGACTTTTATTTTGCAGAAAAAGCCTATTCCTTCTGTTCACGTGGAATCATCATCTGTTTTTAATGATTATCTTCCACCATCACCACCTCGCGCATCTATTAAAGAACAATTGGAGGGTACCAAGGCTGCAGAAACGTAGGTAGAGAAAGTTGTTGAAGTGGAGAAGCCTGTTGAGGTTGAGTTGGAGGCGGAGAAGGTTTTGGAAACGGAGACTGTGGACGTTGGTGTTACCAAGCCCAGGTCTCCTGAGGTTGTGGTACATGAGCCAGAGAAAGTAAAATCCATTCAGGAGGACCCTGTGATAACCATTCCTTTTTCCGCAACTACTTCAGCTTCACCCAAAGATGATGTTGATCAGGGCTTTATTTATCATGACGAGGAAGACTCTCCTATCCGCCTGGAAGAAACTCCGGGGGATTACTATTATAGATCTTATTCAGAGAGGAGGGCTTCTGAAATTCACACGCCGGTTTGGAAGCTTAAACAAGGCGACACTTTTTTTTACTGGCAGATTTGCCGAGATAGGTTGCAAGGTGTTTTTCCTCCCGCTGAAGTTAAATTCCAAGAGGAGCGCTCTCATGATCAAACTTATCATGCTTATCTGGAAGAAACTGCTAGATTAACTTCCACCACCCACCGGATAGTGCGCGAATGGTGCAGCATGCACAAAGAGTGGGCTGCTTTTGAAGCATCTAATAAGGAAGCTGGTGAAAAGAAGGCAAAGGTTACCCTGTTGAGGGCTAAGTTGGAGGCTGATCAAGTCAAATTTGAGAGCGAGCAGAAGACAAAAGAGTGGTCTACTGTTGGTTGGAAAAGAAAAGCTGAATCTGAAGCTGCTCTTCTCTCAGAATAGCGAAAGCGGTGGAGATAAATTTGTGAAAAAAGACAACAATGAGAAGATGGGTCTCCGGAACAACATTAACAATCTCAAGGCGGAGATTGAAAGGTTAAAGAAAGAGAAGACAGAGGCTGAAGCAGCCCGTGATGAGGCCCGTTCTCACAGGGAGAGAAGGGAGCAAAGAGAGGTACAAACCTGCGCTACTCTAGCCCTTAGAAATAAGGAGATAGAAGAACTCACTTCTTTATTATCTGATCAGGAACAAACTAAGGCGGAGCTTGAGTCTGCTAAAAAAGACTTGCAGCTTAAGAGGGTCGAGAAAGCTGAGACCTCCCGCCGTCTGGCCGAAACCGAAGAGAAGTTAGAAAATTCTGAAACTGCTCGTGTGACGGCGGAGAGTCTGGTTGAAACTCTGAAGGATGATATGCTCTAGATGAAGCATCATGGGATTATAAATGTAAGTGTGTCAACTCCTTTTAATATTTCTGATAAGTTTGCACATCTTCTTATTGTGATTTGTTGCATTGCGCAGGTTGCAAATTCGATTCTTAACTCCATTGACTTGGATCAGACTGTTGCTAATCTGATGGTCACGGTGCGTAATGATGGACATAATCAGGGTTATGCAGAATCTACCCAACATGTTAATGACGCGCTGAAGTTTAACTGGGACAACAGTAGATCTGCCACGGGTTGGAGTTAACACAGAGGCTGCCCATGCTGCTGCAAAGACAGAGTATAACTATTTGCGCCTTCCAGTGATGGACTTGGTCACTGCTACACTTCAGTCTGATGATTTTGTGACGCAACTAAAGGAGGTGTTTCCAGATTGTTACACCCCGATATTTCCACGTATTACCGGTGGGCCCGGTGGGGAGTATCGTGACGTAGTTGATATCATCATAGTCAATTAATCACAGTTTAATGCACAGCGGAAGTCTAAAAGTAATTTATACAAACCTAGTTGAAAGTAACATAAAATATTACACAACGGATTGTAAGTGGATCCACAGACGGATCTAAAACAAAAAGAAATATTGTTCAACAGATCTAAGTATCAAAAGCTTGCAAGACTCTTTATTTGATACTCGGAGTAGCCAGCCCATTACGCGTAGTACCTGCACTTAATCTTTTTGAAAAATACGTCAGTTTACACTGGTAAATACAATTAACTGTCTCTTTTTGAAAAGTGTTTATAAAATTGGTTTGAATGCATAAGGTATAAAATATTTTATAACTTGGGACAATTATGTTAAATATAATCTTGTATACAGATTTACATGTTTATCGTCCATTCAGGACCCGGTTAGAAGAGCCGGATAATATTAATAGACACACTACAAGTATAGGCCCACAAGAGAGTGAGATACCATTTATACATACGCAACTGTCAGGTGTATGCCTACACCCAGTGCTTAAGCCGTGGCCATTTCTAATGAATGAGCTGAGGATATCCAGGACATGGTCATTAACCCCCCAAAGGCATTGCATCAAACAAGACAGATTAAAACGGGTTATCTAAATGTATTAATCACAATCCGATTTAAATAACTACGTACCCGACCAAGAGGTATTATTATAATACCGCATCCCAAGCCCGTATAACGGAAAATAAGTTAAAAGTATCTACCTGAGCTTAAAATATAATTTTATTCTCAGTCGTATATCAATCAGCAAGCACAAGTAGCTTTTACTGGGCTCCTAAATCTAGAACGAAGGTTTTAATAACCTATTAGATTCCTAACGGGTCTTATTTATGTCTTAACTTAGACCGGTTAGTTTTAATGAAAGGTTTACGGTTCAAAACGCAAGATTAAGCGAAGACCGGATTAGAATGTGATTTAGACCCGATAAGTATGAAGACTTGTATAAAATGGGTAAACTAAACACATTCTGGATTTTGAAGTGAAAATGATAAGGTTTGACCCGTTTCGGTTAATTTATGCAAACTAGTTACATAAACCGTACCGAACGCGAATATGCATAACGGGTAACCAAATGAGTCATGTATAGGTTCCACAAATTAATATGCTTTAAATATGTTATGATATCAGTAGGATACCTTCCATTATGCCCAAAATGAATTTAAAACCAAATTAAGCCCCGTAAGGGTATTTTGGACATTTTAAAGTTTATAAAAGTGGTTAAATAGCAATCTGAGGTTCAGGTCTAAAATGATCAGTCAAAATATTTATTTTAATAAGTTATATCAGTAAGATATCATATATATGTGAATTTTATCATTTATGGCCAAACTATGCACCGTAGGGGCATTTTGGTCATTTCACATATGTTATAAGGGTCAAATTTGGAAATCTGAGTTCAAAACTTTTACTTACTGTTAAAGTATAAAAATTTGTCCATAACTTTAGTAGGTAACAAGCCTTAGGTGCCAAATATGGTTTTAAACCATACTATGCGCCTAAATCGCATAAAAGTCGGTAATTGACGATATTCGGGTTGATTAAGGAAATCTGAGATTTTGATCAGCCTTTACTGTTTAACATAATTTATTTAATGTATAAAATCAGTAGAAAAAGGTTTGATATGTAAAGGATGTGTAAAACTCATTTTATTAGCAAAAAGGGCAATTTCATCAATACCGAATTTACACTAAAACTCTATACTATCATCAGTATAAAATTTGAAAAAAATTTCCAAAAATCCCTAAATATTATATTATATCAGTGGGTAAAATGTTTGGTGTCAAAATTTGGGTTTAAATAGGATTTATGTCAAAAATGTCATTTAATTAATAAAAAGCTTTCATTTTACGATATCGAGCATAACTCTCATTTCAGACCATAAACTGATGTCAAATTTTTAGGACATAATTAAATATAAGTAATAAAGGTTTTTGTCCACTCACATTTTCAAAAATCTCATTTTAATGTTAAAAGGGCATAACGGTCAATATTTAAGCATTTAACGGGAACATGCATATGAGTCAGATTTCTATGGAACCTTATAGTATAATCTCAGAGGGTTATACTAACATGTAATGTGGTCCCAAAAGAACCCTAAGTCATATCTAAACTAAACTAAATCGGGTCAGAACTGAAAGTCAAAGCAAAAGTCTACTTTTGCGACTTTCGGTTGCGAACCGAGCCTAAACTCAGAATTGTCGGGTTGAACATGCCTAAACATGTTCTTATATTATTTACTAAGTTATTTAAGTGTTAAAACATGTTCCATAACCTCTGCATTATCAGTTATGAATTAATTTGTAAAAACCGACTCGTTTGACTTTTTATTAATAAGTTTGACCCGACAATTGACCAAGTAAAAGTGATAATCAGTAGGTGCCCTTTTAAGGGTTTATTACCTACATAATTACCAACTCATAGCCACTTTCAATTCGAATAATGGCTGGACCGTTAGTGATTAATCACCAAGTCAAAGCTTAATTATGATAACTTTGACTTTCGGTCATTAAGCTAATAAAATTTAAACTTAGGAAGCTAAGAACACTTACTATAGTCCTTAGCAGGAATATTGAACTTGAGAAAGCTTCCTTTAGCTCCAGGAGGCTTCAAGGAGTGAGTTTGAGTGAAAATTGAAAGTGTGCAAATGAACACAAGAACCACAAGGGCCTTATATAGGAGTTTTGATTCTCCAAGATCAATCCATATGTCCCTATGTTGCTACCAGATGTTCCCATGTGTCCCTAGTGCATGAAAAACCATTTGCCCAGTCCCTGGTATCGAAATCAGCCATGCAATGGTGGTGTAACAGGCTGCAACATGCAGCTGTCCTTTTTTTCTGTCACTGGCACTTTTACGCGGGCTGCGTAAGACTCATAAGGAGTCTACGCGGGCCGCGACAATCGGGAAATCCGGTAAAAGTTTATAATCTTTGCAATTTCAGTCCCTGGTCCATTTTTAATTTAAATAACTTCCATTTATTGCACTTATGACCCCCATAGTTAACTATTAAGGGCCTTGGGTCACAAATTAACTCTGTTAAGCTCCAGGTTAGTTGCAAGATCACCCGAAATGTCTTTTAAGTGCATCTAAACTCCATAAAATTATTATCCGATATCCATGGAAGTATAAGGAAGTATTACAAAGTCTTGGAAATGTTAAAAGGTCACTCAGAGGTAACTTTAAACATGTTGACACATTTAACCCCTTAAACTTTGTAACTTTTTCAATTTAAGCACTACGACTTTCTATGTCCGACAATTTAGTCATTAAAGAATACGAACATCTTATGAGGTCATTCAAGGGCATGAGTTTGGCATGATGACACATTTGATCCTTATACTTACATATTTACATTATTTGACAATTTTAGTCCCTCCAGATCAATCCATTACACGTTTAAAGTGCATGACACGTGTCTTTAATATATTGGACATAATTTTTATGAGGTGTTACATCCTCACCCCCTTAAAAGAAATCTCGACCTTGAGATTTACTGAAATAAATTAGGGTACTTCTGTTTCATTGTGGATTCAACCTCCCACGTGTATTATGGGCCTCTACGGGCATCCCATTTTACCTTCACAATCGGCACAAGCTTTCTTCGAAGTTTCTTAACCTGTCGATCCTCGATCGACAAAGGTTTTTCAACGAACTTCAAACTCTCATCAATCTGCATGTCCTTATGCGACATTGCTAGCGACTCATCGGCTAGACATTTCTTCAAGTTGCAAATGTGGAACACATTATGAATTCCACTAAGCTCTTCGGGCAAATTTAACTTGTAAGCTATAGTTCCGACACATTGGACGATCTCGAATGGTCCTATGTATCTTGGGCTAAGCTTGCCCTTTTTGCTAAATCGCATCACCCCTTTCCAGGGTGACACCTTAAGTAGCACATTATCGCCAACTTCAAACTTTAAAGGTTTGCACCTCATATCAGCATAACTTTTCTGCCTGTCCCTGGCAGCTTTCAGACGATCACGGATTTGGACAATCTTGTCCGTCGTCTCCAGGACTATATCAGGTCCTGACAGTTGGACATCTCCAACTTCTGCCCAACAAACTGGCGTTCTACACTTTCTTTCGTACAAAGCTTCGAAAGGCATTGCTTGAATACTTGAATGATAGCTATTATTGTACGAAAATTCAATCAACGGAAGATGGTCATCCCAACTTCCACCTAAGTCAATAACACAAGCTCGTAATGTATCCTCAAGCGTTTGAATCGTACGTTCGCTTTGACCATCCGTCTGAGGATGATAAGCAGTGCTGAAGTTTAGACGAGTGCCTAGAGATTGCTGAAAGCTTTTCCAAAAATGCGATGTGTATCATGTATCCCTGTCAGAGATAATAGACACTGGCACTCCGTGGAGAGATACAATCTCATCCACGTATAGCTGGGCTAGCTAGTCAGAGCTGTTAGTTTCTTTAATCAGCAAGAAGTGGGCTGACTTGGTCAGCCTATCAACTATGATCCAAATTGTATCATTTCCACACTTTGTCTTTGGTAACTTATTGATAAAATCCATGGTTACCATTTCCCACTTCCAAGTGGGAAGTTCAGGCTGTTGTAGCAAACCTAACGGCTTTTGATACTCCGCTTTTACTTGCGCGCATGTTAGACATTTAGCCACATAAGTGGCTATAGATTTCTTCAAACCTATCCACCATTAATTTGCCTTTAAATCCTAGTACATTTTATCACTGCTAGAATGAACTGAATATTTGGAGCTATGAGCTTCTTGAAGAATCACATCTCGGAGTCCTCCATGGATAGGAACCCATATTCGACCATTCAATCTTAGGATTCCATCCTTTCCATATGACAATTGATCGGCAGTCACTCCTAACTTCTCATTCGAATAGTTAGCTTCTAATACAACTTCCTTTTGAGCGGCTAACAACCTTTCATTCAAGCTGTTCTTCAATTCGATTCTCTTGGCGTTGATTCTAATAGGCTTAACCCTTTCCTTTCTACTCAAGGAATCAGCGACTACATTTGCCTTGCTAGGATGATACCGTATTTCATAATCATTCAGTGTCTCCATCTATCAACGTTGTCTCATGTTAAGATCCTTCTGGTTAAACAGATGTTGAAGGCTATTGTGATCAGAATAGATCACACACTTTGTCCCATAAAGATAATGCCTCCAAAGTTTTAGTGCAAATACAACGGCACCCAAGTCCAAATCGTGGGTGGTGTAGTTCTTCTCGTGCACCTTTAATTGACGGGAAGCATATGCAATAACCTTACCCTTCTGCATAAACACACAACCCATACATGTATGCGATGCGTCGCAATAAACCACAAATTCTTCAATTCCTTCTGGCAAAGTCAATACAGGAGAATTGCTTAATTTCTTCTTAAGAATATCAAAGGATTCTTGCTGCTTGGGACCCCAGTCAAACCTGATATTCCTGCGAGTCAACGAAGTTAGAGGTGCTGCAATACTTGAAAAGTTTTCGATGAAACGCCTGTAGTATCCTGCTAGACCCAAGAAACTGCGTATCTCTGTAGGAGTCTTAGGCTCTTGCCAATTCATGATCGCTTTAATCTTAGCGGGATCCACCTGGATACTACGCTCACTTACCATAGGTCCAAGAAATTGGACTTCCCGAAGCCAAAACTCACATTTTGAAAACTTGGCGTAGAGCTTCTCATGCTATAGAAGTTTAAGGATACACCGGAGATGTTTCTCATGATCGGCTTGATTCTTTGAATAAATAAGAATGTCATCAATGAAGACAATGACAAACTTGTCGAAATACGGCTTGCAAACACGATTCATGAGATACATGAACGCTGCATGTGCATTAGTGAGCCCGAAAGGCATCACTAAGAACTCATAATGGCCATAACGATTTCTAAATGCAGTCTTATGCACGTCTTCTTCTCTGACCTTCAACTGGTGATAACCTGACCGTAGATCGATCTTTGAAAAGTAACTTGCCTCTTGAAGCTGATCGAATAGATCATCGATCCTGGGCAATGGATATCTGTTCTTGAATGTAACCTTGTTTAGCTCGCGATAATTGATGCATAGACGCATTGAGCCATCCTTCTTTTTCACAAACAGAATCGGTGCTCCCCAAGGGGATGAGCTAGGTCGTATAAAACCCTTTGCCAACAAATCATCCAACTGAGTCCTTAACTCTTTCATCTCAGTCGGTGCCAACCGATAAGGTGCTCTTGCAATTGGTGCTGCTCTGGGAATGATATCGATTCTAAACTTTACTTGCCTATCTGGAGGTAATCCAGGTAGTTCTTCAGGAAAAACATCTGGATATTCAGAAATAACGGGGATGTCTTCAATCTTGGGCTTTGGTTCATCAATGGTTACATGTGCCATATAAATGACACAACCTTTCTTCAAACATCTTGATGCCTTAAGCATAGATACTTGCTTAGGCAATCCATACTGAGTATCTCCTTGAATCGTAAGTGGCTCAGCATAAGGAGTCTTGATAACCATTTGCTTCTTATCACAAATAATTTGGGCTTGGTTATGAGACAACCAATCCATGCTTATTACTATATCGAATCCTGCTAATTTCAATGGAAGCAAGGATAGCGGAAAAGAGTGATTCCTAATGGATATAAAACACCCATCTAGAACTGTTGAGGCAGTCTCTATAGTACCATCGGCCAATTCTACTTCATACTTTATGCTTAGAGTCTTTACAGGCAGATTTAACAATTTACAAAATTTATTGTCTACAAAAGACTTGTCTTCACCCGAATCAAACAACACTCTAGCATAAACATCATTTATAAGAAAGGTACTTGTTATCACGTTGTCGTTCTGAATGGCCTCTTGAGCATTCATCTGAAAGACCCGAGCGTTGGTCTTTTTAGCCTCCTCAGGCTTCTTAGAAAATTTTGGGCAATTAGTCTTGATATGCCCCTTTTCGTTGCAACCATAACAAGTTGCATCTTTCAATTTCTTGCAATCCAAAGTCTTATGCTCCTTGGACTTGCAGATCCCACATCCAAAAGGCTTTGACTCCGACTGCGATTGTGATTTCGATTCCAACCTACATTTTCCAAAATGATGTTTCTAGCAGGTCCTACATTTGGGTTTCTCACCCGACTGCTGGTTGTCTTTCTTAAACCCGGAACTCTTCCTGTGATCCGAGTTCCCTTTTCGTTTCTTGTCGGAGCGATGAGAACTCT
Source organism: Helianthus tuberosus (assembly GCA_030545235.1). Lineage (NCBI taxonomy): Eukaryota > Viridiplantae > Streptophyta > Magnoliopsida > Asterales > Asteraceae > Helianthus > Helianthus tuberosus. The sequence goes on from JARYGA010056639.1 coordinate 6,201,265, forward strand.
CATCCTCCCGCTTTCACTTTCCATCATCAGAAACCTTGATAGATTTGTTTCTGATAGCATCCAGTGTGAGAGATAGAGACATATCTACCACTGACCTGAATGTGGTAGGTCTAGATGCTTTCAGATTTGCCTTGATTTCTGGAGCTAGACCTCCAATAAAATGAGCTATGCGTTTCGGTTCTGGTGTGACCAAGTAAGGAACCAATCGGGACATGGTGTTGAAACTTGTAAGGTATGCTTGACAGTCTAAATTCTTCATGACCAAGGTCAAGAAGTCAGTTTCAATCCTTTCCACTTCATGCTGGGGACAGAAATTATCCTTGATCAATGCAACAAACTGATCCCAAGACATGTTATACAACAGAATCTTTCCTGTAGCTTGGATTAAGGACCTCCACCAAGCTAAAGCTTCACCTTTAAAAGATTGTGAAACAAACTTCATAATGTCCTGTTCTGCACAACCACTAATATCAACTACAATATCCATCTCATCGAGCCAAGTCATACAATCAATGGCTCCTTTCTCCCATGTGAAGTCTCTTGGCTTACAAGAGACAAAGTATTTGTAAGAGGAAGCCTTAATACGTGGCTCCTGATTAAACACAGTTTGTTTGGATGGAACACTTCTTTGATTTGATGAGTGACGAGCATCGTCCTTCTTTGACTCATGCGTTTTAGAAGGGGGCTTACTATGAGCCACAGATTGAGTCTTAGTGCGAGTACCACTTGATTCCTTGAACTGTCTATCAAGAGCTCCAGTAACAGCATTGTCTATCAATGCTTGAAGATCTGCACCAGCTACGTTTACTTTGGTGGTATCATTTCTTTCCCTGGGGTGACTGTTAACCTCTTCTGATTCGGCCATGTAGCTTGATTGCTACATAAAAATGATGACAATAATTCATTCAGAAATCTTATTATGGAATTGTCATTTTGGCAATTCATTAACCATGGTAAATACAAACCATATTGGTTATTTTGTTAGTCATATTTGTTTAGGGTTTTCATTTATAATTTACCCCTAGTTATAAATCTATGAAGATATTAGAGTGGCACAAAAGGCCTAGTCACAAGGACAATTTTAAAATTTAATAGCCATGATTTTATAAAATCGAGGCATTTAGGTTAGAACATAGTTCATTACCTTTCTTGACAGGGAGTCATAGACTACAACTGCCTTTTGTCTTATTAGACATTGAATATGGCCCGTAGGCACTTCATCACTAATGGATGCTTTAATTAAATAAGAATAAGGAATTGGAAAAGTCCAATATAAGGATGACAAGTGTGATTTTATCGTATCACTGTTGTCAGGAGTGCTAACATGTTTTCAGATGTTAACAAGGATTTGAATCTTAAAAAGGTTTTACCATCATGGCCATGTCTAAAATGACATGTGGCTAGGTTATACCCTTAAGAATTTTCTTTTAATAATTAATGGCAGATCAATTATAAAATGGAACGATATTTTGATTTATTTCATACAATATATTCATATATATAATGACAAAATGAAATTTTAAATTTAAAACATTCCATAAAAAAAATACATAGATGCCCTAAACGGGACTTTTAAATAAATAACTTGCCCATGCAAGGGCTAAATAAAGAAAGATAAGTCCACGTAAGGACTAAGTACATAAATAAAATTGTCCACGCAGGGACTTAATTAAAATAAACAACAATACAAATAAATAAGGATTTTAATAATCCATCTTCTTTTTCCCCTTTATTAGGTCTGCCAAACCCTTAAGTAGCCCCCGGCGGCTTCTACGCTCCTCCTGTACCTCTCGTTCCACCTGGTTCAACCTCTGAAGAATTTCCTGCTGCTGCGGTGGTTGGATCTGTGGCGGCTGCGGCGGCTGCTGATGCGGAGGTTGAGGGCGTGGCGGGTATTGATAACCATACGCTTGGTACCCAGACTGGTATGAAGCTGCGAAGGGTCCCTCAGGGTGGAGAGAATTGTAGTTGGCCACCTCGAGGTACAGGTCGACGGCAGGGGCATTGTAGTAGTTGTAGCCGGGATAAGCTGGCTGCTCAAAAGGGTTATACGCCGCTGCACCGGCGTATGAAGGAATTGGGTTATCATAACCCACGTGCGGCGATGGTGCGACTGGCGCAGAGTCGACTTCTGAAACTGGGTTTGAAGGCCCACCCATTTGCGGGTCTTCATACAGCGGCGGGTAGTGGCTGCCACTGGAGTGTTGGGGGTGCTGAAATGGAAATCCCCCCTTCGCACGGACATTCGTGCACCTGATCTTCTTCGCCTCGGAGGTTCTGGAGGCAGTTGCTGCTCTAGCGGCGGCGGTGGCGGTGGCGGTGGCGTGACCGCCGGGAAACGCGAATCCTCAGAGGGATCCTGCTGCTGATGTGGAAGTGGGTTGAAAGGGGGAGTGTACTCCCAGTTGTACGTGGCCCATCTTTCAGCAAAACTGTCTGGGCCCCTGTATGGCGAACCATGAAAAGATGATCCGTCAGAAATCTCGATGGGATGCATCAGTGTCCCAGATGGCGGTATTTCTGGATCTGGATCCTCGTCCATATCCATATCCTGGGCTTCAGGAAAGTGGTCTTCTGGTCCCAATGGGTTATGTCCCATTGGTTCTTCATTCGCGTTCGCCGGGTTGAACCGGCTCTGAAAGTATGGGGTTGGGTCCTGAAAGGCACGATGTGAACTCGATCGCTGCAATGGGATGGAAATGGTGTGAGTGGTCGGACTCATTGTTATGATGGAGCCCGAATGAATCGTGGTATGATGGTGAGGAACTGAGCGAGACAGAGCGTCTCGCAGGCTCTAGGTAAGTTCTCCAATCCTCCTGGGGACTAGAGCTTAAGGTTACTGAAGGAGTTCGCCGGTGTGACGGCTCGGCCTCATGGTCGTTCCTTGCTGTCATTGGCGCCTTACCTCTTCCACCTCTTCCTCTGAAACGTGGTGGCATGTTGTCTTGTTCCTAGCAAAACAAGCAAAAGAAACAAACAAAAAGAAAACAATAAGATTAGGATTAGTCCTAAGTCATTAGCCTAGACTCGGAGGTCAAGGAATGTGCAAACTGTGTCATTAAGATTGAACACAAAAGGCTAGTGTTTAATTCACTCAATGTTGGCTCTGATACCAACCTGTCACACCCCGATATTTACACGTATTACCGGTGGGGAGTATCGTGACGTAGTTGATATCATCATAGTCAATTAATCACAGTTTAATGCACAGTGGAAGTCTAAAAGTAATTTATACAAACCGAGTTGAAAGTAACATAAAATATTACACAACGGATTGTAAGTGGATCCACAGGCGGATCTAAAACAAAAAGAAATATTGTTCAACAGGTTTAAGTATCAAAAGCTTTCAAGACTCTTTATTTGATACTCGGAGTAGCCAACCCATTACGCGTAGTACCTGCACTGAATCTTTTTTAAAAATACGTCAGTTTACACTTGTAAATACAATTAACTGACTCTTTTTGAAAAGTGTTTATAAAATTGGTTTGAATGCACAAGGCATAAAATCTTTTATAACTTGGGACAATTATTTTAATTATAATCTTGTATACAGATTTACATGTTTGTCGTCCATTCAGGACCCGGTTAGAAGAGCCGGATAAGATTAATAGACACACCACAAGTATAGGCCCACAAGAGAGTGAGATACCGTTTATACATATGCAACTGTCAGGTGTATGCCTACACCCCGTGCTTAAGCCGTGGCCATTTCTAATGAATGAGCCGGGGATATCCAGGACATGGTCATTAACCCCCAAAGGCATTGTATCAAACAAGACAGATTAAAACGGGTTATGTAAATTTATTAATCACAATCCGATTTAAATAACTACGTACCCGACCAAGCGGTATTATTATAACATCGGATCCCAAGCCCGTATAACGAAAAATAAGTTAAAAGTATTTACCTGAGCTTAAAATATAATTTTATTCTCAGCCGTATATCAATCAACAAGTACAAGTAGCTTCTACTGGGCTCCTAATCTGGAACGAAGGTTTTAATAACCTATTAGATTCCTAAAGGGTCTTATTTATGTCTTAACTTAGACCAGTTAGTTTTAATGAAAGGTTTACGGTTCAAAACACAAGATTAAGCGAAGACCGGATTAGAATGTGATTTAGACCCGACAAGTATGAAGACTTGTATAAAATGGGTAAACTAAACACATTCTGGATTTTGAAGTGAAAATGATAAGGTTTGACCCGTTTCGGTTAATTTATGCAAACTAGTTACATAAACCGTACCGAACGCGAATATGCATAACGGGTAACCAAATGAGTCATGTACAAGTTCCACAAGTTAATATGCTTTAAATATGTTATGATATCAGTAGGATACCTTCCATTATGCCCAAAATGAATTTAAAAGCAAATTAAGCCCCGTAAGGGTATTTTGGTCATTTTAAAGTTTATAAAAGTGGTTAAATAGCAATCTGAGATTCAGGTCTAAAATGATCAGTAAAAATATTTATTTTAATAAGTTATATCAGTAAGATATCATATATATGTGAATTTTATCATTTATGGCCAAACTATGCACCGTAGGGGCATTTTGGTCATTTCACATATGTTATAAGGGTCAAATTTGGAAATCTGAGTTTCAAACTTTTACTTACTGTTAAAGTATAAAAATTTATCCATAACTTCAGTAGGTAACAAGCCTTAGGTGCCAAATATGGTTTTAAACCATACTATGCGCCTAAATCGCATAAAAGTCGGTAATTGACGATATTCAGTTGGATTAAGGAAATCTGAGATTTTGATCAGCCTTTACTGTTTATAATAATTTATTTATTGTATAAAATCAGTAGAAAAAGGTTTGATATGTAAAGGATGTGTAAAACTCATTTTATTAGCAAAAGGGGCAATTTCGTCAATACCGAATTTACACTAAAACTCTATAATATAATCAGTATAAAATTTGACAAAATTTTCAAAAAATCCCTAAATATTATATTATATCAGTGGGTAAAAGGTTTGGTGTCAAAATTTGGGTTTAAATAGGATTTATGTCAAAAATGCCATTTAATTAATAAAAAGCTTTCATTTTACGATATCGAGCATAACTCTCATTTCAGACCATAAACTGATGTCAAATTTTTAGGACATACTTAAATATCAGTAATAAAGGTTTTTGTCCACTCAGATTTTCAAAAATCTCGTTTAATGTTAAAAGGGCATAACGGTCAATATTTAAGCATTTAACGGGAACATGCATATGAATCAGATTTCTATGGAACCTTATAGTATAATCCCAGAGGGTTATACTAACATGTAATGTGGTCCCAAAAGAACCCTAAGGCATATCTAAACTAAGCTAAATCGGGTCAGAACTGAAAGTCAAAGCAAAAGTCTACTTTTGCGACTTTCGGTTGCGAACCGAGCCTAAACTCAGAATTGTCGGGTTGAACATGCCTAAACATGTTCTTATATTATTTACCAAGTTATTTAAGTGTTAAAACATGTTCCATAACCTCTGCATTATCAGTTATGAATTAATTTGTAAAAACTGACCCGTTTGACTTTTTAATAATAAGTTTGATCCGACAATTGACCAAGTAAAAGTGATAATCAGTAGGTGCCCTTTTAAGGGTTTATTACCTACATAATTACCAACTCATAGCCACTTTCAATTCGAATAATGGCTGGACCGTTAGTGATTAATCACCAAGTCAAAGCTTAATTACGATAACTTTGACTTTCGGTCATTAAGCTAATAAAACTTAAACTTAGGAAGCTAAGAACACTTACTATAGTCCTTAGCACGAATATTGAACTTGAGAAAGCTTCCTTTAGCTCCAGGAGGCTTCAAGGAGTGAGTTTGAGTGAAAATTGAAAGTGTGCAAATGAACACAAGAACCACAAGGGCCTTATATAGGAGTTTTGAGTCTCCAAGATCAATCCATATGTCCCTATGTTGCTACCAGATACTCCCATGTGTCCCTAGTGCATGAAAAACCATTTGCTCAGTCCCTGGTATCGAAATCAGCCATGCAATGGCGGTGTAACAGGCTGCAACATGCAGCTGTCCTTTTTTTCTGTCACTGGCACTTTTACGCTGGCCGCGTAAGACTCATAAGGAGTCTACGCGAGCCGCGACAATGGGGAAATCCGGTAAAAAGTTTCTAAACTTTGAAATTTCAGTCCCTGGTCCCTTTTTAATTTAAATAACTTCCATTTATTGTACTTATGACCCCCATGGTTTACTATTAAAGGCCTTGGGTCACAAATTAACTCCGTTAAGCTCCCGATTAGTTGCAAGATCACCCAAAACGTCTTTTAACTGCGTCTAAACTCCATAAAATTATTATCCGATATCCACGGAAGTATAAGGAAGTATTACAAAGTCTTGGAAACGTTAAAAGGTCACTCAGAGGTAACTTTAAACATGTTGACACATTTAACCCCTTAAACTTTGTAACTTTTTCAATTTAAGCACTACGGCTTTCTATGTCCGACAATTTATTCATTAAAGATTACGAACATCTTATGAGGTCATTCAGGGGTACGGGTTCAGCATGATGACACATTTGATCCTTATACTTACATATTTACATTATTTGATAATTTTAGTCCCTCCAGATCAATCCATTACACGTTTAAAGTGCATGACACGTGTCTTTAATATATTGGACAAAATTTTTACGAGGTGTTACACAGATGAAGCAGATGATGCAGACCTAGAGTAGGCTGTGTTGTATTTGATAGTTAAACATGTTTGGGATGCAGATCCCGTTTATGTAATATTCTGTTAATGCGCTATTTGCGCAAGTAACTTTTCTGGATGCGCTGTTGCGCAAGTAACTTTTATGAATACTATGTTTCAGTTACAATGTTTTGCAAGAGTACAATTACTTTGTTTAAGTAAGGCGAATAAAGATGGTAGAAAGCTCATGTATGAACGTGGGGCTGGACCCCGCGTGGTGCCTGTGACTGCGGACCGTTCATGAGACTTGTGTTGTGTTACCATAGTGTTTTTGCGCTTACCAAAAGAAATTGCATACATTTGTAACAAAACATAGAAGTAAACAGACTTTGTATTGATTCGGATAAGGCACATAGACTAAAACGTTGACGATTTTGGTTGAGGCACGTGTCCAACACGCTTCCCTTAAAACAGATTTCACGCCTCTACCAAAGACGACGCGTCTGTCTCCCACGGTACAACAACCGAAGCAGTTTGTACTGCCGAAGATGGCCACGCGCCTGAGGTTAAACCGGATAATTGTAGTGTTTGAACTTATGGAACAAATAAGGATGCGATGGTGGTGAAATCTAATAGAGAAAACATATCTCTCTAAGTACCCAACACATGGGTCTTCAGTATTTTTTTCTTTTCAATAACTCTCCATACATATATTCATGTAATTTTCTTGTAGCTTCTTTTGTATTTTTCTAGATGTTCTTTTTTTTCACAAATGAGGCACATAGCCTATTATTATACAAGAGTTGAGGATGAGTGAAAAGTATCACTTAATTAGACTAGAGGGTATGGGGGCCGGCTGAGGCCCGGCGCCGGTCCCCCACACCTAGGGGTGTAAACGAGCCAGGTCGAGCCCGAGCTCGAGCTCGACCAGGCTCGAGCTCGGCTCGTTTCGAGCCTACTTCTTTGAGCTCGAGCTCGGCTCGCGAGTAAAATCCAAAGCTCGAGCTCGACTCGGCTCGAACTATTTTTAGAACAACCTTGAACGAGCTAAAAGCTCGGCTCGAGCTCACTTCAACATCGCTTAAACGAGCCAAAGCTCGGCTCGAGCTCGGCTCATCAATGTTATTATCATTATTAATATATTATATATAAAAAAATTAAAATTTTGTATGGGCTCGTTTAGGCTCGCGAGCCTAAACAAGCTTTGTATGCCAGGCTCGAGCTCGGGCTCGATAACAAAACGAGCTCTGTTTCAAGCTCGAGCTCGGGCTCGGGCTCGTTAAGGCTCGGCTCGTTCGAGCTATTAAACGAGCCGATCACGAGTAGCTCTCGAGCCTCTGGGCTTGTTTACACCGCCCCCTGGGCTCGACTCGGCAACTTCGACTCCCCACAGACGGAGAGGACGGGCCTACTTTTCAATTTTATAGCCGTTGTAACGGCTAGTTATTAAATAAAAAAGATCCCACTTTTCTATAACACTCACCCATTTTCACCATTTTTTCCCCACTTTCAACCCAAAACACTCTCATTTTTATACCATTTTCTCCCCACTTTTATAAAAAAAATTATCTTTTCATCCACAATGTCATCTAATTCTTGGTGGTCCTCGTCTTCGGAAGAGGAAGAGGAGATGTTTTTCGCAAACGCTGTGCTAAGGGCGGCACAGATTCTTATGGAGGAGGAAGAGGAAGACGTCTCGTCTGAAAGCGTTATTACCAGACGAATACGGATTAACAGAGACCGCCAAGGTTTATCATTAATAAATTTTATTATCCTTATTCCTTATTTCCTCGTATTTATATATTTTTTACGACAGGAGCGCACGAGAAATTGGTGAACGATTATTTTTCGGATGCACCCCTTTACAATGCCGAGATTTTCAGAGGCAGGTTCCGAATGAGTCGCCGGTTATTCACACGGATTGCTGATTTGGCGGGGCTAGACCCGTTTTTCACGCAACGACCCGATGCTCGAAATTATGAAGGGTTCACCACGTTACAAAAGTGTACTGCGGCCATTCACCAACTGGCGTACGGGACAGTGGCCGACGCTTTGGACGAGTACTTACAGATGTCGGCAAGAACTACGCGGGAATGTTTGTATCGGTTTTGCCATAATGTGGTGAAACTGTATAGCAAAAAATATTTGCGGAAACCAAACGCGTATGATGTTCAACAGTTGTACCAAGCTCATGAAGCACGACACGGGTTTCCGGGAATGCTCGGTAGCATTGATTGTATGCATTGGGCGTGGCATAACTGTCCGAATGCGTGGCGAGGCCAATATACGCGAGGTGATCATGGCCATCCAACCTTAATACTTGAGGTCGTGGCCTCACAAGATTTGTGGATCTGGCATTCTTTCTTTGGTCTCCCTGGTTCACTCAACGTGCTATACCAATCGGCGATCTTTACCGATGTCGTTAATGGAACCAGTCCGGACACCCGTTTTACAGTTTCTTGGGTTGAGTATAGACGCGGGTATTATCTTGCTGACGGAATATATCCGTCTTGGTCTACAATTGTCAAGACTATTCCATATCCCGAGGACGAAAAAAGGAAAAAATTCGCCAAGCGTCAAGAAGTTGCAAGAAAAGACAACGAACGTGCTTTTGGGGTTTTACAAAAAAATGGGCCATCCTTGAACAACCGGCACATGCGTTCACACCGAAGAGGTTGCGCCTTTGTATGTACGCTTTCATTTTGCTCCATAACATGATTATTGAAGACGAAGGTCGGGCAATTTGTGAGTATGATGAGAATGCATCTATCGGGAATACTGTCCCGGTAGATCCGCCACAACAGGATTTAAACTCGTTCTCGCTAACCAACGACTTCACGCATTCAAACCTTCAACAGGATTTGGTAGAACATATATGGAACAACGTAAACGGCGGGGACGGTGACGAAGATGAAGACGAAGACGAGTAGTGTAATTTTTATAAATTTTTAAATATAGTCTTTTTTTATAAATTTTAGGTAGTGTAATTTTTTTTAGGTTATGTAATGGATTTTATTATCTTCTTTTATGTCTTATTTTTATTTAAATTTTGAATTGTTTTTATAAAGTTATACAAATAAAAAAGTTAAACAATAAAAGTTAAACAAATAAAATAAATTAAACAATAAAAAATTATGTGGTGTAGGCTCATCCTCCACCCCCTCAAAATGCAAGGAGGCCCATCCTCAATGGGATGGTGATGTGGCGCCTACGTGACGGCCCATGGGGCTGTAAACGAACCGAACGTTCAGCGAACAGTTCGTGAACCGTTCGGCGGGAAGTTCGTTTATGTTCGTTCGTTTAATAAACGAACGAACATGAACAAGAAATTTCATTCGATTAGTTAAATGAACGAACATGAACAGAGGTCTCGTTCGTTCGATTGTGTTCGTGAACGTTCGGTAAGGTGTTCGTGAACATTCGTTGATTTGCGTTCGTTTATGTTTGTATGTTTGTGTTTTAATTGAAGATCTTTGTACTTTCTTATATTTTATTTGTACTTTTTATATTATTAAACTTTTATTTATTTTATTTCCCTAACAATTAAACTAGGAAACCCACTTTCACTTTGTTTATGGATCATTTCCTTTTCATTTCTCATTATTTACATCCACGAATACAATCGACCTTCGTTCCACAATAGGGGGTTCAAGTTCGAGTGCTACTCTCTGGGCCATCTATCTTTATCCTTCGTCACGTTCGCCAAATTTATTTGTATTCGTTTGTGTTCGTGAACCGTTCGCGAACACGCTCATTTCCTTAATGAACGAACACGAACATAAAATCTCGTTCGGTAAGTGTTCATGAACCGTTCGTGAACACATTTATTTCCTTAACGAACGAACACGAACAAGGCCTTGTTCGTGTTCGTTCGGTTCGTTTACAGCCCTAGGCCCATCCTCATGGGGATGAGAGCCATACCCACTAGTCTGAGAGACTTAATTTGAGACATAAAAACTCAAATTAAAAGACATTAAAACTCTACTTAAAAGTTTAGTCTTTAATTCATCATATGATGAGTTTATTAATAATTATAATTTCATTAAATTATAATTCACTAAATATCCATTCAACAAATTTCTAAAACAAACGATGAATTCCCCCAAGCTCACCGATTGATTTTTGTTGATTTGAAGCTTAAAAGTGGAGGGGAAACACCGTCCTCTTGATGGAGATGATGATATAGAGGATGGGGGAGCACACCTCACAGCCTAAGTTATCAATTTGCGTCCCTGTGGTATGTCCCAAACATCAACCTGAGCCCCTAAATTCATTTTTTGGTTTTTTGAGCCCCTGACCTTATGAATTCATAACACTTTGAGTCCCTGCCGTCAGTTTGATTGTCTGAGGCAGGGGTAAGACCGTCTTTTGGCATATATTAATAACACTTTGCGTTCCTATGGTATGAGTGAAATATCAACCTGAGCCCCTAAATTCATTTTTTGCTTTTTTATTAAGAAATCTAATAATTCAAATTAGCTATTTTATTTTTAAATAAATGAAATTTAATAATTAAATGTATACTATATATAACAAATTATTAAAGCCTAAATTGTATAATAAATGTAAACTTTTAATACATACAATACAGAGACAAAACGTCATACCAACTTCGTAGACTTGACGAAACTTACAGACTCGATAACAAAAGACCGTAACATACAATACAGAGACAAAACATCATACAACCACAAGCAATTGTGGATCTTTACTGACGGGTGCACTTCGGTTTAAAGCAGATATGAATGAATATAACCCCAGTGTAGGTAATTACATATCTGCCACTGGGGTTATATTCATTCATATGAATGAATATAACCCAAGTGGTAGATATGTAATTAGCGAGCTCTGGAATTTCAAGGAAAATCGAAGAGCTCCACTGGGGTTGTATTCATTCATATCAATCACTTCCTTATGTGCACCGCATCTTCTAGGAGGTTGTCAAGTGTTCTCGCCTTCGTAGTTGGTGTTTTGCGTATCTTTACATCCACAGCCATTCTGTACATCGAATCAAACCAAAACCAAATAACTGTTATCATCGAATCAAACCAAAACCAAATAACTGTTATCATCGAATCAAACCAAAACCAAATAACTGTTATCATCAAAACCAAAAATCAAAATGAGGAACACATTCAAATCACAGATTCAAATCATTGAATCAAACCCAAAAATACCCAAATAACACATTCAAATCATTGAATCAAAACCAAATAACAGTTCTCAAACACATTCCTCGAAACAAAAACCCACAAGAATCAAAACTAAAACACATTCAAAACCTCTGTTTTGATACCCAAGACAAAAACCCACAAGAATCAAACAAAACCAAACCCCTGTTTTGATATCCGAGACAAAAACCCACAAGAATCAAACAAAACCAAAACACATTCAAAACCGTATATGAGTTATCTAACCCGTATGAAGATAACCCTCTGTTTTGATACCCTAGACAAAAACCCACAAGAATCAAACAAAACCAAACCAAACCCCTGTTTTGATATCCGAGACAAAAACCCACAAGAATCAAACAATATGAAAATGTGGATTGTTATCGATGAAGATGAAGATGATGAAGAATCTAACCTCTGTTTTACCTTGGATTGTTATCGATGAAGATGATGATGATGATGAAGATGAAGCTGATGAAGATGATGAAGATGATGATGATGATAATCGGAAGATGAAGATGATGATGATAATGGGTGTTGGGATGCTAAGGGTTGAGAAGTGTGATGAAACTGATCTGATCATTCATATCTTCTATTAATTGTAGATGTTAAGGGTCAAGGGCATAAAGGACTTTTCACAATTGTCAAACGGTCAAACTGACGGAACCCTGACGGCAGGGACTCAAACTGTTATAAATTCATAAGGTCAGGGGCTCAAAAAACCAAAAAATGAATTTAGGGCTCAGGTTGATGTTTGACACATACCACAGGGACGCAAATTGCATTTTTCTCTATTATATATTATATAAAATACATTATAAAATTATAACTATTATGCATAATAAAAAAAAACGAATTTCTTATTGAGGGGACTATATATACCACGTACACTCGAAAAAGTATCATTGTTGAGTGCAGGGGCGGACCTGTAGGCTTAACGGGCGTAGCCCGGGCTACGGCTCAAGTTTTGACCAGTAGTGTAAAAAATATTTTTTTTTCCGATTTTTATACACAGTACACCCCTTTTTTTCCGATTTTTATACACAGGACACCCCTGAACAAGTACGAGAACACCCCTAAAAAATTTTGGGATACCCCTGAGTTGAAGGTCTAGTTCCGCCACTGGTTGAGTGGTTACGGTGATTACAAGTAAAAAAGATAAGACTGAGTGTAGTGGGGCGACTCCCCACCCCAAGTCGCCCCAAGTCGCCTGGAACACCGCCCCCGGGGGCGACTTGGGGGGCGACCCCCTCTTGCCCGTCCTCTGCACGTCGCCACCTTCCTCACACACATCCATCCCCCCATCGGCGTCCCCCCCCTTTTTGGCACAAACTTTCAAGGATTCCCCCTTGGAGGTCGCCCCAAGTCGCCCCAAACACCACGCCCCCTCTTTTGAGGTCGCCCCAAGTCGCCCCCCAAACGCCACGTGTCGCAAGACGCCCTCTTTTGAGGTCGCCCCACTACCTTCAGTCTAAGCTCCCAGCCAACAAGTCAAACACAAAACATGGAGAATGAAAAGGAACAAAAGAATTCAAGATTCAAAAGGGTTTGTGTGTTTTGTGGAAGCAGTTCTGGTAAAAGAGATATCTACGGTGATGCCGCCATTGAGTTGGCTCAAGAACTGGTATGATTACTTTATTCATGCACGAACACAAACTCACAGTTGATAAACACTTTGCCTGATAAAAATGATGATGAAGATAATGATTAATATACATGGTTTCTTTTATTCGTATTAGTTTTATAATATCTGACTTTTATACTTCTACTCCAAAACCCTAATGGGGACTTGCGTTTTCATTCACATTGGTTTTTAAATTTTTAAATGGTTTGATCATGAAATAATGATTAAAAATAAAATCTTTAACATATACAAGCAGGATTCACTTGAATGTGTATGTTTAAAGAAAAAGATGAATAATTTACTATTTAGCCTCTTTAAGAAGTGTTATTTATGTCAAGTTTTTATTGAAAATTCACATTTAGCTTAAAAAAGTACGTATATTACACACATATGTAGTTAGTTAAGTTTTTTTTCAGAACCCACAAATCTAAACTACTAATTTTACTCTTCTAAATCTTAAGAATCTAAATGTTAGACTACAGACACCCATGACCTAACTGCACTTAATATTTAATAATGACTTGACTTGGGATAGGGAACTAGTTATGATATAACCAAAAAGTATATCATTACTTTTATTGTTGATTTTTATTCTTTTTGTTCTTTATGATATTAAAGGTAGCAAGGAGGCTTGATCTTGTCTATGGAGGAGGAAGCATTGGTTTGATGGGTTTGGTTTCTCAAGCTGTTCACTGTGGTGGTGGCCATGTTCTTGGGTATTTTTAAAAAACTTAAAATAAACTAAACAAAGTACAAAGTCAAACTTATTACTTTTGAATCTTTGATACATTGTATGTTCTTCAAGAAACATGAAAAAGATTCTAAAAAGTGTATTTGCAGGATCATACCAAGGGCCTTAATGGGGAAGGAGGTAACTATACAATACCAAGTACACTTTTTTTTTTTTTTTTTTTATAATAACACTATTTGTATATTATTATTTAATATTATTTTACAGAAAACTGGTGAAAGCATAGGTGAAGTTAAAGCTGTTGCTGACATGCATGAAAGGAAAGCTGAGATGGCCCGCCACTCCGATTGTTTCATTGCTCTACCAGGTCCTCTCATCTCCAACCATCATCATTGTACAACTCTTCAATGCACAAGTTTCTTAAACTGTACAACTGATTGTATCTTGATTCTTGCAGGTGGGTATGGTACCCTTGAAGAGTTACTTGAAGTCATCACCTGGGCTCAGCTTGGAATCCATGACAAACCTGTAAAACCCTTGTTGACTTTTCACCTTTCTACCATCTCTGCAATAATGACTTGTACTTTGATCAAAGCTTTAAGAATCTTTGGTTTTGATAAGGGTTACACACTTACACCTTACTTACAAACTTGTTAAAAATGATGAAGTTTTGATTTTTATTTGTGGGTTTAAGTCTTTATACACTCTTGTAGAGTAAACTTGCCAAATCCAGAACAAACATGCAATGATTACTTGTACTTTATGCTAATAACTTGTACTCTTTCTGGGTTTGGGCTGTTTTAGTGCTGAAAAGGGTTTGCAAAGTTTTTGATTTTTTTTGTGGGGAATGAATGAATGATCTTTGTGTAGGTTGGCCTGCTGAACGTTGATTTTTTTTTTTGGCCAGTCAAACGGAGCAACACCTTAGAGTTTAACGCACCCGCGCGAGTTCGATCCCTCCAGCCCCACGTTGGCAGCCCGCATTTGCGTTTTACGGGACTCGAACCCGTGACCTCCCCGAGCAGGAAACCCCAAGTCTAAGCCCTTTCGAGCCGGGCAAGTTGATTGTCCCCAATGGGGATCGAACTTGAGACCTTTGGAAAACCTTCTCACCTCCATGTAAACCAATTGGTCTACACATCATTGGCTGCTGAACGTTGATGGGTTCTACAATTATCTGCTCACATTCATCGATAAAGCAGTAGATGATGGATTTATCAAACCTTCTCAACGTCACATCTTTGTCTCTGCACCAAATGCCAAAGAACTTGTTCAGAAACTCGAGGTTCGTGTGTTATTATGATGATCATGGATCATGCATGTCATGTTTAATCAGTAGTACAACTCTTTTAGGTAGATAAGTAGTTTAATGTGGTCATGTCGATTGAAATCTGTATTTGTATGACTGAAATCAGCAGGTTTTAGCATCAATATCAATCCTAAGTACAAGGTAATAATGTTAATGTTAACTAATAGAATACAATAAGAGGAAGGTGTTTATGGTCTAGTTCGGCTGGTTTTAACAAGAAGTTCTAGGTCGAACAGACCGGCTGGGTTGGATGACCGGCCGGTTTAAAGGGTTTGGCACTTTTAAGGATTTAAATTAACCGTGTTTTTTAAAGTGTAAGTTTGTATTAAAATTTTAAAATGATAAATTTTTTAAGTGCAAGGTTGTATTAAAATTTTTAAAATGATAAAAAATAGTTTATGAATATAACATATACATAATTGTACATTTCAAAATTAAAAAATAATAATTAAAGGATAAACAAACTTTTTTTTTCTGTTTGGTTTACATAGCTGATTTTAAGTTTTAAACCGTCATCAAGACCAGTAAACTGTCGAACCCGAACTATATAATCTCAAAAGGTTTGTAGGTTAATTTTAAGGATTTATAAATACAACCTTAAGCATTCACATTAGAATCCTTATCTTCATCAATATAATTTAAAAAAAAAACATACCCCATACTTTTTCTCAAATTATAGGCTTTTGGCCATCCTATCCTATGTTTATAATTCATAACATATACCATTTTGCAAAGTTGAAGGGATCACAATAAAAAATAGGAATTATGTAGGGTCCAAGTGAAACTATGAATAAGATGTGGACAGGGTTTACCGGAATCTTTGCAATCCCTTTAACCTATCTTGTCTGTATCTAATTGTCATAATAAAACTTTTTGTGGTGCTTTTTTGTAAATTTGCTAACTTGGGGGGACCAGGAGTACATCCCTGTAAAAGATGGAGTGATTCCTCAGGCCAAGTGGGAGGTGGAACAGAAGCCAGTTGGGTTCAATGCTTTACATTCTGAAATAGCTTTGTAGGCGATCCAATCGAGTCGTCTGGTCTCTTAATGTAACTTGGGGTTTATGGAAGTTTAGTTCTCGTTACTAAGTATATATATGTTTTGATTTCGGATGCATCGAGTTGTTGTATGGTACAGCCAAGTAACGTAATTAAGGGTTGTACGGTATGAATACTTGATGCGTTTGTATTTGGTGTCATTTGAAGTTAGAAGCTTGCCTTTTGTAAATGGTTATGGGTTTGGTTTTACCATATAATTAGATTGAACCGTATGATCTCCTGATAGAAGATCACGTTTTCAAGTATTGTATTTTGTGAAATCTTAAATGAAAAGTGTATCTTACGTTTAGTTCCTACTCGTTACACTTCTTACAGGACCGGTAACATCAAATTAAAGGTGGAAAAGAGTTTGGAAATAAGAAAATCCAATGCGTAAAATCCTCTTTGAAACGTCTTGGGTTCAAGTTCCATAGACGACAGAAGATTAAAGAAATTAGCCGTTCAAAAAAAAAAAAGTAAATTACAAGTTTTGTTCTTATGTTTACACCAAATTGTAGGTGTTGACGACATGTAACCCTAAATTCCTAATTTCTAAAACAATGTCATAATCTGATTGTTCGATTAAGCGGTAACTCGAAGAGCACAACATCTATTGTTAAGAACATTTTTAGAATCTTGATTTTAATTATGTATTGTTTTTGTTATTAAGGTGTTGGACATGTTTTAATTAAGTTAGAATTTGTTTTTGTTGAACGCAGCATTATATAATTCAATCGAGCGAAAACGATCCGCTCGATTTTAGTTAGGATTAGAGAAAAACGAAGCGAAACCGAGCGAAAACGATCCGTTCGATTCAAATTCAATCCGAGCACGAGCATCACTTTTGTGCTCGGTTTTGCAAATTCGATTCGATCAGATCGGATCGGTTTTAATTCAATCCGAGCACGAGCAGACCCTCGATCGGATCGGATCGGATCGGCTCATGAACACCCCTAGGCGTTGTCCTTTAGCAGAACTAAAAAAAAGTGTTATTTAAGTGTTAAATATTTTATGCAGAACTAAAAAAAAAGAAGAGTAAATTACTGTTTTGGCCCCTGTGGTTTAGCCAGTTTAACCATTCAAGTCTATAAAGGAATCTTTTAACATATCAGACCCTGAGGTTGCATTTTATAACGGTTTTGGCCCCTAACACTAACTTTGTTTTTTTTTTTTTTTAGTTAAGTGTAATGGTAATTATATACCTTAAGGGTTGTTTTAGATAATTACAAAGTTCTTTTAATACTTAAGAGATTATAAATGCAATTACTCAAGTTTTTTTTTATTTCGCTATTTTAACGATTATTATTTAACAAAATATGTTTTATATATACAAATAAAGGGTAAGGTTATTGTAAAAAAGGTTAAAAGTGTGAGAAATGTGAGAAATATTGTGGAGATGACATGTGTCCTAAATCTAAATTAATTCAAAAGGGTAAACAAGTAATTTTACCATTAATTCAATTAATTAAAAACTTCCCATAACCGTCACCTTAATTATAGGAACTGGATTTTTTTAAAAGATCTCTATAAACACCATTCAGCAAGTATTTAACACCATTCAGCAAGTATATAACACCATTCAGCAAGTATATAACACCATTCCAATAAGTATATAACACCATTCAGCAAGTATATAACACCATTCAGTAAGTATATAACACCATTCAGCAATTATATAACACCATTCAGCAAGTATATAACACCATTCAGTAATTATATAACACCATTCAGCAAGTATATAACACAATTCAGTAAGGATATAACACCATTCAATAAGTATATATAACACCATTCAGCAAGTATATAACACCATTCAGTAAGTATATAACACCATTCATGGACTAAGCATCTGATCGAAACATATTTTTTTCTCTATATAAGTATAGCAATATGGTACTTATATTAAAGATAAAAAAAACGTTCGTTATTATGGTGTAATTTTTTTTTTTTAAAAGTTACGTATAAAAAGTTATTGACGTTTAAAAATGACGGGTGGAAGTTACATGTGCATTAATGTTAGTTTCTTAATTTAAAAATGTTAAATTTACCTATATATCCTTAATCTAGAAAATTAATATGTTTAATAGTAAACATTATTTACAATTTTGCCATTATGATCTCAACCATTAGATCAAAGATCTAATGGTGTAGATTTTTTCTTACCTTTCTCACAAAAAAACATTTTTTTACAGGAACCTCTACCTACAAATAAATATGTATTTTCATTAATCGTTTGTTTTTTATAAACGTCTTTTTTAAAATCATTTGTTTTTAACCTTTTTTTAATCATGTACCGTTTTTAAAATTATTCATTTTTAAACTGCTTTTTTATTAAAATCATTCTTTTTAAAGTTGTTTGTCTTCTAAAGTTTTTTTAAACGATTCATGTTATACCGTTCTTTTTAATTCATTTTTTACTTTTTTAAGCAATTCGTCATTTTAAGTGGTTAATTTTTAAAATCGTTTCTTTTTAAACCGTTCCTTTTAGAACCATTTTTGAAATCGTTCATTTTTTAAACTTTGTATTCAGTTTACTTATAGTCGTTAGAGAAAAAGAAATTTTAGAGAAAATGAAGAAAATGAACGATTTCAAAAATAGAAGGAATTTAAAAACGATCGATTTTAAACGAACAAGTGGTTTAAAAAACAAAGATTAAAAAATGACGTTTATAAAAAAACAAAACCTTAAAAAATTAGTTAACAAGTGTAAGGAACTAAAAAACCCACTAATTTAATAAGGGAAATGTCGCAACCCCCGTCCCCTAATTACCCGGGAACGGGCGGCCGCGGCCAGTATTAGTGGTATCGGTGTTTATCAATTTGGCAGCGGAATTTACATCAGTACCGTAGTTAGGAAATATTTTATCAGAGTAAAATACCACACTTTTATAATATTAAACACATGGGAAATTCTCAAGTTTCCATTACAAACATTTTATAGGGGTAAACCCTATTTTATTTAATAAAACATCTTCTTTATTTTTGGTAACTTTATAGCCACTTTTCCAAGCCCTCAGTGCTGTCCAGCTGACTTCTATTTGGCTTTCACATTGTGTTACCTGAAACGCGTGTAAAAACATTTTGTCAGTGGTAAATACTGGTGAGTGAATCCCAATTTAATCAAGACAGGTAAAACCGTTTACAACATTGAGAGCGATCTCGCAATTATATTTGTTTATTTTTCTACTTTAATTACCACCCACGGTACTGTCAACCCGACTTGTGGTCATGTTACTACTCATAGTGTAGTAACAAATTTTGTATACAAAACCCCAACATACCGACGATAATTGTAGAATTACAAATATTCAATCACCGTGAAATATAATTTAAAACATTGAGGCTTTGTAAAAATAGTTTGCAAAAAGGTTTACAAAATGGAGATTACTCACATTGCTAACTTAGGGTTTTCCTTTGTGATTTCCTGGTGATTATCTATTAATTACACAATGCACACACGTTAGTATAATAACCTAAATTTACATTAGTTATACCCTCCCCGAGACAGGACTCCAACGACTACGTCTGGCAGAGCCTCGACAGCCGTTATGGAGCACTAGATCAATCAGGCAGCGTATCTAATACGTAACCGGGGGTTAAAATACTTACAATGAGGCAGGGCTTCGCTATTTTAGTGGGTATAATGCCCGAGAATTATTTCTACACTATAGAAATTGAAAGAGAGATTTGAGATTTGAACGACGTAAACTGAAGGCAGATCGAAGCAATTTATAGGGCTGATCATCGACTTTGTCGCGGCCCGCGTAAAGGAAGGAAAGGGCCTTCACGGCCCGCGGGGCCAACTAGGGTAGGCCCTAGCTTGACTGACTCGAACCCTAGACCAACACGTCCACGACACGTGGCATCTCCGGGCTGCTCCTGATGGCCTAGCTGTCGCGGCCCGCGTAAGACGAAGAGATGGTCTTCGCGACCCGTGATCGACACTCAGATTTTGTTTTTATTTTATTTTTAATTATATAAAGGTATTTAGGGCCAATTTACGTATACGGGGTGTATTTTAGGATGTATAGGGGAACTCTAAATATATTAAGGGTGTCGGGAATATTTTAGGAGGGTTGTTATATCCTCCCCACCTTGTTTTAGAGCTCGTCTTCGAGGTCTACTGGAACAGGTGTGGGTATTTCCTCTGCATCTCTAATTCAAGCTCCCATGTGTATTTTGGTCATCTCTTGGAATCCCATTTCACTTTGACTAGAACTAATCTCTTGTGTTTGAGATTCTTGACTTTCCTGTCTTCGATTTGTAGAGGCTTCTCTACAAACTTAAGTTTCTCATTTACCTCTATATCCTTAAGAGGCACTACTAATGATTCATCGGCTAAGCACTTTTTGAGATTGCTTACATGAAATACATCATGTATTCCTGCCATTTCCTCTGGCAGTTGTAGCTGATATGCTACAGGTCCTATTCTTCTAATAATCTCAAAAGATCCAACATACCTGGGGCTTAGCTTTCCCCTCTTGATGAATCTAACTACTCCTTTCCAAGGAGAAACTTTTAATAACACCTTGGCTCCTACTTGAAATTCCAACGGCTTTCACCTGTTATCAGCATAACTCTTTTGTCGATCGCGTGCTGCTTTCAGTCGTTCCTTGACTTGAACAATCTTTTCTGTGGTTTCTTGTACTATTTCAGGTCCAGATAGTTGTTTTTCTCCAGTTTCTGCCTAACCGACTGGAGTTCGGCACTTTCGTCCATAAAGTGCTTCGAATGGTGCAACATTGATACTGGTATGGTAGCTGTTGTTGTATGAAAATTCTATTAATGGTAGATGATCGTCCCAATTACCTCTGAAATCAATTACACAAGCTCTAAGCATATCTTCCATCGTCTGAATTATCCTTTCGTTTTGTCCGTCCGTTTGAGGGTGATAAGTTGTGCTTAGATTTAGCTTGGTTCCCATTGCTTTTTGGAAACTTGCCCAAAAATGAGAGGTAAAACGGCTATCTCTATCAGAAACAATTGATAAAGGAATTCCATGTAATGAAACTATTTCGTTTACATACAACTTAGCTAACTGTTCCATACTGAAAGTTTCCTTCATTAGTAGGAAATGAGCTGATTTAGTCAGTCTGTCTACAATCACCCAGATTGTATCATTACCTTTTCTTGTCTTGGGTGATTTTGTAACAAAATCCATTGTTATCAATTCCCATTTCCAAACCGGCATTTCTAACTGCTGCAATAAACCTGAGGGTTTCTCATGTTCAGCTTTAACTTGTGAACATGTTAAACACCTGGCAACATAAGATGCTATATCCTTTTTCATTCCTATCCACCAAAAATTCTTTCTTAAGTCTTGATACATCTTATCATTTCTAGGATGCATCGTATACTTAGACTTATGTGCTTCTTCTAGTATATGGTGGCGTAGATTTCCTAGTTTAGGTATCCACATCCTTTCCTTATGGAATCTCCATATTCCATCTGTTCCTTGTTCTAGTTCCTTAATCATTCCTTTCAATTTCTCAATATCATCCTTGATTACTGATTCTTGTGCTTTCCTAATCTGGTCATTTAAATCTACTTGTAGATTTAATTTAAGAGAACGTACTCTTTTTGGCTTTTCATGATACTTTTGACTTAAAGCATCGGCTACTACATTAGCCTTTCCTGAACAATACTGGATATTACAATCATAATCACTAAGTATCTCCATCCAGCGTCTTTGTCTCATGTTTAACTCCTTTTGCCCAAAAACATACCTTAAACTCTTATGATCGGTTTAAACGGTAATCTTGCTACCGTAAAGGTAATGTCTCCAAATTTTCTGGGCGAAAATTATAACTCCTAATTCTAAATCATGGGTTGAATAATTTTCTTCATGATTTTTAAGTTGTCTAGAGGCGTATGCTATAACCTTTTGACGTTGCATCAACACACATCCATAACCTAACTTAGATGCGTTGCAATAGACTACAAAGTCTTCAGTCCCTTCTGGTAACGCTAGTATGGGTGCATTGGTTAATCTTTGCTTAAGAATTCTAAAGGCTTCTTCTTGTTTTGGTCCCCATTCAAACTTAACAGATTTACAGGTTAGCTTAGTTAAAGGGATGGCTATTCTAGAAAAATCTCGGATAAATCGTCTATAATAACCGGCCAGTCCTAGAAAACTTCAAACCTCAGTTGGTGATTCAGGGGTTTTCCATTTAGTAATTGCCTCAATCTTTGTGGGATCCACATGAATTCCTTCATGATTGACTAAATGTTCAAGAAATTGTACTTCTTCTAACCAAAACTCACACTTTGAAAACTTGGCATAAAGCTTTTCTTTTCTTAATAAACTTAGGAGTGCATGCAGATGCTTTGCATGTTCCTCTTTACTCTTAGAGTAAATGAGAATATCATCTATAAAGACAATTATGAATTTATCCAAATATGGCTTACATATTCGGTTTATCATGTCCATAAATGCAGCTGGGGCATTGGTTAAACCAAATGGCATAACAGTAAATTCATAATGGCCATACCTTGTTCTAAAAGCGGTCTTAGGAATGTCCTCTTCCTGTACCTTTAATTGATGATATTCTGAGCGTAAATCGATTTTAGAGAAAAATCGAGCTCCTTGTAATTGATCAAACAAATCATCGATTCTCGGTAATGGGTACCGATTTTTAATCATGACTTTATTCAATTCACAGTAATCAATGCCATACGCATTGATCCGTCTTTCTTTTTGACAAATAAGATCGGTGCTCCCCATGGCGATGAACTTGGCTGTATAAATTCTTTTTCCAAAAGATCGTCCAGTTGTTTCTTTAACTCTTGCATTTCTGCTGGTGCCAAACGATAGGGTGCTTTGGCAATTGGTGCTGTTCCTGGTAGCAGATGAATTCTGAATTCAACTTCTCTGTCTGGCGGTAGTCCTGGAAATACATCTGGAAACTGAGATACTACTGGAATATCCTTCAGTTCTTTTTCTTTAGTGTTAATGATTATGGAAATCAAATACACTAATGATCATTTTCTTACATAACTAGCTGTTTTCATCACAGAGATGAATTTTGTGGATCTAGACGGCTTATCTCCTTTAATTGTGATCTTTTCACCCCTTGGTGAATTTACTTGAATTGATTTTTGATCACATAGAATACTGGCTTTATTAGCTATTAACCAATCCATTCCTAATACAACGTAAAATCCTGCCAGATTCATTGGATAAAGATTTGCAATAAACTTTTGATTTAAAAATTCTATTCTTGCTCCCTGCAGGATTTCGATAATCTTAATGGTTTCTCCATTTGCTGTCTCTACTAGACATTCTTGTGGGAGTTTAGTTAATGGTTGATTGAGAAGTTTTCAAAATGAAGTATTAATAAAACTTTGGTTCGCACCATAGTCAAATAATACTTTAGCAAAAACATCATTAACTAAAAACGTACCGGCAATCACGTCCGGAATCATCGTTGCTTCTTCTGTAATCAGAACAAATGCTCTAGCATTTTTAGTAGTCTTGTTGTTCATGGCTGGAGCTAATTTCGGACAGTTCGGCTTGATATGACCTTTTTCTCCACAGTTGAAGCACACTCCATTACTAGGTTTCTTCCTACAATCTTCTTCCTTGTGTCCTGGTATCTTGCAGAAATTGCAGTAAGTGGAGCATATTCCTGAATGCTTCTTTTTGAAGGCCTTACAGTAAGGTGAAGAGGTAGAACCTATATATTTCCCACGGTTAGAATAACGAAATTCTTGGGTAAGCCTTTGAGCTAGGTTCTTTCTCTGTTCCTCTTCTCGTGTACGCACTAATTCATCAGTCAATGTGTTTGCTAGTTCTACAGCTTCTTCTATGGTTTGTGGTCTAGCTGCCTTGACTACATGCCTAATCTCACTGATTAATCCCCAGATATAACGGGAGATTAATACTGGTTCTGGTGATGCTAGGATTGGCACTATTCTAGCATATTCAAAGAATGTAGTAGTGTAACCCTTACTATCTACTCCCGTCATTCTAAGGTTTAAGAACTTATTTGCTATCTGTTCCTTTTCATTAGGAGCACAAAATTTCCTTTCAACCATGTTCTTAAATTCTTCCCATTCCATATTGTAGACCTTGTCACTTCCCCTAGATTGGAGGATAGTGTTCCACCATTCTAAAGCTGAGTTCTTAAACATATTGGAGGCAAACATTATCTTATCCTCTTCTGCGCACTTGCTTATTTTTAAGACTTCCTCAGTCTTTTCTATCCAGCGTAGAGCTGCAATGGCTCCTTCATTGCCCGAGAATTCTATTGGTTTACAAGACCAAAATTCTTTGTAAGAACAACCATAAGACATGGTTCTTCTTCTTTTGGGAATGGGCACTTCAAGTATTGGTCCATTGTTTACGCTGTGTTCTGGTTCGGTAGGTTGTCGTTTACTGTCATTATTACTTTTATTATCAGCTTCCTTAACCGTTTTGATAATATATGGCATTGCGTCTATAATCCCTTGTGCCACTATGTGTTGGATGACACTGTTATCTACTTGGTTTCCATTATTATCCTTATTCTAATTTTCTTGATTCATTTCGTTGTCCATCTGAATTTTTAACATTTATCACATATTAATATCATAAGATAATATTTAATGCAAACAATCACACAACAAACATATTGATCAAAATCGTCGAACATTGTGACCTTTACTATATTTTATATTATGCATCTATATCTATTACAATTACAACTGGAATTGAAAATACAATAGGTACGAACTTCTTTGCATCCTCAGCACTTGGCACCATAGGAACATGGGGACCAAAAACAACAGACCTCCAACATCCAGTGTTCTGTTGAGCAAGGATGTGACCCATCCTTCTCTGCCAGATGTTGTATTCATTACGTTTAAGCATAGGTGGTTTGAAAAGAGAGCCAATGTTATTCTTATCATCTTGTGATTGTGACGTCATCCTGGTTGTTTTACAGGCACTGATTAATCAACTTTGATGGTGATTAAACCTTGCACTGTTTTTCAACAAAACGAACAAACTATCAGTATTAACGATTATGAGCTGAACTATTTATGTCAAAATGATTGTTAAATCAAATTTGACTGTCCAAGCTCTGATACCAATTGTTAGGATCTGAGTTTGGTTTTGATTGTGTTTTACGTTTGAATTAAAATGATCCATGAATGAGTAGTGCAGCGGAATGTAATGGAAGCAAACTTTTCACAATCAAACAGGAGAAATGATTTTAACATACAAGTTTAACATTGAATCGAATGCTTGAATTTATTACAAGATTCAATTACAATTGCAAGTATGTAACAAACTCCCCCTCAGCCTGAGCTCACTTGGTTTGTTCGTGCAGGAAGAAGATGGTGAAAGAGCTAATAGAACAATACAGAGCACTGTTCTATTTATAGGCACGAGCAAACCACTGAAGCATCTAAGCTGACGTCACCATGAAAGTGACATCTAACCTCCTAATAAACTCTAACATCTGATCTATACAACCTCTGCTATGCTAACTGCTGTTGTACATTACATATCATAATATAAACTAAACTACTGATGCATCCTTCCACTGATGTGAACCCAGCAGTACTTGTCATGATCAGCAGAGCTTGACCCATAGCAGTAGATTGAATCAGCAGAGCTTTAGTCTTCCATCAGTCTTTGACTTGGACAACAGTTGTAGGTTAACAGTTAGTAAAGATCAGTAGTTTGGAGGTCAGTAGATGTTGAAACCACTTTCAAGGAGAGAGACTTGTATACATAACATCTGCTTATTCTGGATCCACTGCTCTGATCCAGTTTTGGCTTTTATTATCTGTTCCTTTGGTAGGGTTCAATCCCAACAATCTCCCCCTGGAACAGATAATGCCAAAACTCTTCATTATTGGTAGATCTTTATTGCCTCATCAGCAGTTCCCTTATTTGCCCTTTGAGTTGTAACTCAAAGGCTAAGGCATCTATGTCATCATCATCCCTGCACAGTGGAAGATCAAGGAGATCCTGCAAATCTTCAAGACTTAGGCCAAGTGCTTGTTCCCTTGTTATTTTCTTCACTTCTCCACTAGACTTGAACACTGTCAGTACATGGGTCTGTTTGTCAGTTTTCCACTTTAGTACTTTTGAGCCTGGTGGGTTTCTTGGGAGATTTTTATTAGATGAGGTGTTTGGTGAAGCTAGCCTATTGATGACTGACTGAGCAGTACTTGCAGTTTGATCCAATCCAAGAGTTTCTACAATCATTTTCTTTATGCCTTCTTTTACAAGGTCATCACCTTCCATTAGCTCTTGGATAGTTTCAACACCCAACTGTTTTTGGTTGCCTTCTTTTAAAGATGGCTGCACCAACTGGAGCAGTGGATCTCCTGATTTGCAGCTTTGGTGGTCTTTTTGAAACCTCTGCTTCAGGATAGTCAGGCTTTTGTGGAGCATTAGGATCTGTCTTCCTTAATTTCTCCAAACTTTTGTAGGTAGCCCTGACTTTATCTTCTTTCCATCTCAACACTTGATTCAAGGACCCATAATCAGCAGCAGCTAATTCCTCTTTCATTCTCCTCAGCTCTACCTTTTTATCAGGTACATTCTTTTTGTATTTTGCCCAATCTGGAGGAGTATGTTTCACTTTGTTCTTGATCATGTCTTGAATCCTGGCTGCTTCATTTTCCAGCTCAGGAATGGACCAGTCTTTATACATGTATCTTTCTCCTTTGTATTTCTTGTGGGCCATGATATTTTCAACATAATCTTTTCTCAGGGATTCATCTGCCTTTTCTGATACTTGCTGACACACATTCTTTGCAAATTGTTCCAAAGGTCTGACTTGTGTGAGCAAGTATTGATAGTTCTGCTGAATTTCTCTATCAGATTTCCCTTGTGTATTTATTTTTGAGATATCCTCTGCTTGCTGAGCCTTGATTTTCAAATATTCTTCAATATTGTTAGGCCTGGGATATCCTTCAACTGATGGCAAACTCCTTTTAGCAGGGTCATCCTCAAAATAAAAGGACTTGATTTCTTCTCTGACTGCTATGAGCTCAAGAGGAAATTGAACACCTGCAGGAGCTAGGGGTGAGCATATAACCGAAATAACCGAACCGAAACCGAAATAACCGAAATTACCGAACCGAAAATAACCGAACCGAGCCTTAACCGACGGTTCGGTTATCCGTTTTTATAATAACCGAAAAAACGGTTCGGTTACGGTTAAGCACATTTTACCGAACCGATTTATCCATAACCGAACCGATTGGCCCAATGCATATTTTTGTGATTATATTTATATCTAGTCCTAAGTTTTTAAGAAACCCATTGTTTTTAGACCCAAGTTACTAAGCCCATTTTACATTAATAAAAAACAAATGTCAGGTCCATTACACTAATAAGAAGCCCATTGTTTTTAGACCCATTGTTTTTAGACCCAAGTTACTAAGCCCATTAATAAAAAACAAATCTCAGATCCAACAAGTCAACAACAACTTACAAAAACTATAAAAAAAATAAAAAAAAAATTGAAAAATAAAAAAAATAAAAAAACGGTTATTTAACCGTAACCGAACCGTAACCGAACATTAACCGAAAATTAACCGAATTATCCGAAAGCGAAATAACCGAACCGATCGGTTAAGGATATGTCATGACCGATCAAATCGGTTTCGGTTACGGTTAAGGCTCAAAACCGAACCGAACCGAACCGTGCACACCCCTAGCAGGAGCTAATGGCTTTTGAATCTGAGCTGATGAGAGAGGAACTGGCTTTGGTATTGTAACAAGTGATAGAGATTTTGAAGATGTTGGTGGTGGTGACGGAGAATCATCATCTGGTATGAAAATCCTTCTCCTTTTTATTGTAGGAGAGGCAGATGATGTTTTGGGTGGATCAGTGGTGGTGGTTTGAGTGGCAGTGATTTGTGATTGACTAACAGCTATTGAAGCAACTGGTGTTTCAACCACTGTTGTCATTACAACAGATGTTGTAACATCTGGTGTCTTCTGCTTTTTGGCAGGAGGTGATGGTGGTGATGGTAAGGCAGTGGTTGTGGTGTGTGTTAAAGTGATAGCAGATGTTGAAACTACTGAAGCATCAACAGTTGTTGATACAGCAGGAGTTACAACAGCTGCTTGAGTGGAAGGTTGATGTTGGGGGCTTTTGGACGGTGGTTTTGGAGTATGCTTTGTGAGTCTGGATGGTATGGATTTGGGTTCCCTCACTTTTCTAGTGGGATTCTTTCTTTTTAGCTCAGGATTTTTAACATCCTTTGGCTCAGAACAACCCTGCGCATTCAGCTCCATATAAGCTCTTTTCTCCACATTCCACCTTGACATATCCTTTTCCGCTCTGTCCCTTTTTACACTTGTTATAGCTTCATCAAGTGTATTTTGGGTAACATCAACCTTTTTGCTACCATCTGGCAAGGGTATCTTCTTGGTCATATTCTCCTTTTCTGGTTCTATGTGGAGACCATCATCTACTCCCTTCTTCTTCCATTCTTTAATTTTCTCCCCCTTTTTTGGCATTATCTGGAGGGGGTTGATCAATGAAGAGAATAGTTGGAAGAGCAGTGCCAGTGGGTTTCATTATGTGGGCCTTGATAGCCTTAATGTCTGCTTGTGTGTTCTTGAACCTAGACTCAATTGTGTTTCTCAGCTCTTGTACATGTATTGCATGTTGCTGATCAGCCATTTATTTTTGTTGGTGGAGAAAAGGTTGAAAGAGGTTCCATATCTCATCTGCAGCAGGTGCTTGTGGTGGAGCAGGTGCTTGAGGTGGAACAACAGTGGATTGTACCTTTTGTACTTTCAACAACTGCTGCAGCATTTCTTTGATTTCTGCAACAGAGTTATCCAGGTTTTCAACTCGTTCCGTCAATTCCAGGTACTTTAAACCATCACCAAATTTAATGGGATCATCTGATTTCCCACTATCAATGGTTGTAACAGGGGTTGATGTAGGGAGTGTACTCCAAACATTAACCACTGATGCCCCTTTTTCTTGGTACTGGGGTCTTCTTCCTTCAACACTTGATAGCCTTTTGATTGTACCAGAGGGTAAAACAAACTCACTGGTGGATATTAGAGGTGCTATGGAAGGAATTGCCTCCAAGGAAGTCTTACTGATGTAACCACTGTCCAAATGTAAACCAGTGGGTTCAACATTTGTAGTGGTTGCTTCACTTGGACTACCACCAAGAGTTACTTGTAACTCAAGGGGTGTAACCTCCTCAGGTCTTGTTGGTGGATTAGCTATGATTGATACATCAGGCCCAGTCATTTGTTGAAGTATATTCTCATTGATAGGTGATTGAGAAGGACTGGTTTGTGAGGTTGGGTGTGGAAAGAGAATTGGCCCCGGGCATTGGGCTGTGGATGATGGAAGCAAGTGATTCCAGAGCATCATATTGTGGTGTCCCTATTTGTACAACCTGTTCTTTTTGAGAAGAAACAGGAGGAGTTTCGGTTATGGGTTGAGATATTTGTACCAACTGCTATGAGGAAGTAGCAGCAGTGGTTTCTTGTGACTTTTGTGCTGTCACTGGCAGTTGCTCTGGTATCTCATCCTCCAGAGTTTCCTTTTTGATGGGTTTGGGGGGTTTTTGAGTTTTCTTTTGCTTTGGCTTTTTGGTGATTTTAGGTGTGGGTTTCAAAGCAGTTGTTTTGCTACTCTTATCACCTTGAGCAGTGGGCTCAGCAACAGATACCTGAGGAGCAGTGGTAGCTGCTAAATTCTGCTCAGGCACCTCTGCTTGTGTTTTGCAAGGTGTTGACATTCTTGTAAAGGTTTCAACAGTTAAGTTGTTTATTTGAAAAGATTCACCTTGTTTTATTGCAAAAGCATCATCCTTACTAAATTTCTTTTCAAAATAATAGCTTAAAAATCTTGGAAAAAGTAAGAATGGCTTTTTATCAATATTTTTAACCAGATCATTAAAGATTTCTTGGGAATAATTGAAATTTTCTTCTTGAAGAATAGCATACCCCAGGTTTTGAATCTTTAATGGTATTTCATTAAAAGAGGTGGTTTTATTTGAAACACACAATAACAGGGTATGAAATAAAAATCTTGTTGCAGGAGGGAAGTACCCTTTTTGTAAGGTATCCCTCTTCATCATTGGATCAGCATACCCTCTTTCAAGGAAATCAATTTTTAACTCATTTTTGGGAAAAGAATTTGTACCTTCCTGATCGTTGAGTTCAAAGACTTCCGAAATGGATTGTGGTGTGATTTTGACTGCTTTACCCTATAGAGTAGAGTTAATGGCTATGGCATCTTCACCTTGTTTGTCAAGGGTACAATTTTTCCAAAACTCTCTCTGGGTTTGCAGGTAAATGGGAGCATCTGCTGTAAGCAAAGTTTTGTACTTTGATGCAGACATGAGATCAATGATAGAATCGAAAGCATCGGTGGTGTCGGGTTTTGTAAGACGACCCAAAATGTTGTGAGAAGTTTTGTGTGGAATTTCAGTGGGTGTTGACGGTGATTTGGAAGTGGATTTGGCGGATGACTTCGATTTTGTTATTTTTGAAAAGATGATCGAAGAAGGTTGTGAAGAAATTTGAGGAAATGAGAGGAAAACTGCTTTGAGAAAGGAATTTTTAAGAATTCAATTCGACAGTAAAACCCTGTTTGGGGTTTTGAATGGGGGGTTTTATAGAGAAAAAGTGAATGCTGACGTGGCAGCGGTTACAAAAGGTCTGACCACAATGTACTATCCACGTGACAACCCCTGATGAAGAAAACGACAACTCTGTTATGAAGACCACTGATGGAACAAGATCAGTGGTATGATTGTGGCAATGAGAGCAGTGGGTGATTTTCACTATCAGTGGATAGCATATCAGTGGATAAAACACTGATTTTGAACAACAGTGCTTATCAAAGAAATAAGAGAACAGAGGTTGACTTTCAGCAGTGGACAATCTTTTAAGGAGAACCGACTTTTGAACAAAGCAGTGGTTATGGCAGACTTTTAAGGATTTAATGAAAAATTCATTTTTAGCTATTTTTAAGGATGGATTTTTGATTTTCCGAAAACATTTTAATGCTTTTATTCATAGAAAAACAGGATTTTGCCTGTTATTCCATGTTTAGCATGCCAATCCTAGAGATCAAGCTTTCAAAGGTGGATGTGTATAATGCTTTGGTTAGCACATCTGCCAGCTGATCCTTAGTTGGAACATGATGCAGAGAAATCAAACCTTTTTCATAGCAATCCCTCACAAAGTGATGTCTGATGTCAATGTGTTTGGTGGTTGAATGAGAAACTGGATTTTTGATGATATTTTCTGCTGCCTGACTGTCCAACATGAGTGGTGTCTTTAAGGCAGTGATACCAAAATCCAGCAACTGATTTTGAAGCCAGAGCAGTTGGGCTGTACAGCTTGCAGCAGCTATGTATTCTGCCTCAGCAGTTGATGTGGAAACAGCTGCTTGCTTTTTGCTTTGCCAAGACACTAAGCAATTGCCTAGGAATTGGCACCCTCCTGAAGTGGACTTCCTTCTCTTGTCACATCCAGCAAAGTCACTATCTGAGAAACCTGTAAGCTCAATTTTACCATCAGCTGGATACCAAATACCAAGTGTGGGAGCACCTTTTAGGTATCTGAATATCCTTTTTACAGCAATAAGGTTTAACTTTCTAGGGACTGATTGGGATTTAGCACAAACACATGTTACAAACATGATGTCTGGCCTGGATGCAGTTAGGTACAATAAAGACCCAATCATGCTTCTGTACAAAGTTTGATCAACCAATTCATCCTTCTCATCAGATATGACTACTTTATTGGTTGCAATGGGTGTACTGCATGGCTTACAATCATCCATCTCAAATTTATTTAACAGTTCTTTGGCATATTTGCCTTGATGGATAAAAGTGCCATTTTGCAGTTGCCTTACTTGGAGACCAAGAAAGCACTGGAGTTCACCCATTGCACTCATTTCAAACTCAGCTGGCATGAGTTTCCTAAACTCTTCACACATTTTATTACATGTGCTTCCAAAAATGATGTCATCCACATAAATTTGGACAATCATCAAATCCTTTCATCTCCATTTTAAAAATAGTGTTTTATCTATTCTACCTCTTGTGAAACCAATGGATAGTAGGAAAGTGGAAAGAGTTTCATACCAGGCCCTTGGTGCTTGTTTCAGGCCATACAAAGCTTTATTCAGCTTGTAGACATGATCTGGATTAAATGGATCCTCAAAACCTGGAGGCTGACAAACATATACCTCTTCTTGAATCTTACCATAGAGGAATGCACATTTGATATCCATTTGGTACACCTTGATGTTGTGGTTGACAGCAAAGACCAAAAATAGTCTGATTGCTTCAAGTCTTGCAACAGGGGCAAATGTTTCATCATAATCAATTCCCTCTTCTTGTCTGTACCCTTGAACCACAAGCCTGGCTTTATTTTTGACAACAATACCCCTTTCATCAGTTTTATTTTTGAAGACCCATTTTGTGCCAATAGGACTTACACCCTCTGGCAATGGAACAAGCTCCCATACTTGTTGTCTTCTAAACTATTGGAGCTCCTCTTGCATGGCTTCTACCCAGCTGTTGTCTTTCAGCCCCTCTTGGTACTTGACTGGCTGATGGAGTGATAGAAAACCAGCAAAAAGACAAATGTTTTGGGATTGACTTCTTGTGAGCACCCCTTCATTGATGTTGCCAATAATTTGGTCTGATGGATGAGATTTCAAGAAGATGAGCCCTCCTTGGTATGGAATAATGGCATTGAGTGGGGAGGGCTGCAGATGTGAATCATCTGAGCTAACCACTGCTGGTGACTTTGATGATCGAGCAGTGGCTTCAAAAGGTGGTGGAATAGGAGGCAAAGGTATGGACACATGCTGACTTTGATCCACTGTTTGAGGACTTTTATCAACAGTGCTTGATGATGTGGAAGCAGTGGTTAAGGGACTACTTTGGTCAACAACTGTTGAAGTAGCAATGGTTGAGCTTTGACAGCTGTTTTGAACATCTACTGCTCTTCCCATTCTGACAGACTTTTGAGGAATGATGATTTCATATCCATAGTCTGGTGATGAATCCTCTGATGGACCTGCACTGTTAGTCTTGACAGCAGTATTTTCAAAAGTGAATTTATCAAGATCAAACAAATCTGCAGGATTTGCTGGGATTTTCATTGATGAAAGTTCATTGAACTTTACATTCAAAATCTCCTCCACTGTTTTGGTCCTTGTGTTAAACACTTTGTAGGCCTTAGCAGTGGTTGAGTATCCCAGATGATATCCACAATCAATTTTGGCTGCAAACTTAGAAATGGAATCTTTTAAGTTTAAAATGAAGCATGGGCATCCAAAAACTTTGAAGTATGAAATCAATGGCTTTATTTTATACAGCAGTTCATAGGCAGTCTTTCGATGCCTGGGGTTGATTAAAACTCTGTTTTGGACATAGCAAGCAGTGTTTACTGCCTCTGCCCAAAAATTTAATGGCAAACCTGAATCAGCAAGCATGGTTCTGGCAGCCTCAATCAAAGTTATGTTCTTTCTTTCAACAACCCCATTTTGTTATGGTGTTCTTGGAATGCTGTATTGCCTCACAATTCCTTTTAACACACAGAAATCATCCAACTCCTTGTTCCTGAACTCTGTGCCATTGTCACTTCTGAAGATTTTGACTGGAAGGCAAACTGCTTTTCAACCTGTTTCACAAAGTCTTGCAGAATGCCTGCAGTCTCATCTTTTGAGTGTAAAAAGTAAGTCCATGTAAACCTAGAAAAGTCATCAACTATAACCAAACAATACCTCTTTTTCTTAAGACTCATGACTTTTACTGGGCCAAAGAGATCCATATGAAGCATTTGCAAACATTTGGTTATTTTGGACTCATCAATGGATTTGTATGAGCTTTTTTGTTGTTTTCCTTTTAGGCAGGAAACACAATGCTCAGGACAGGTGAAAAGTTTTTGAGGTAAACCTCTTACTAACCCCTGTTTTGAAATGGCAGTGATTGTCTTGAGATTTGTGTGCCCCAATCTTCTGTGCCATAGTTCTGTCTCTTTGTTTGATGCAGCTGAGAACAGACAGGCATCAGTTCTGGGGCTCTCTTTTGACATATCCACCACATAAACATTGCCACTTCTTTGAGCAACAAGTTTGGTTTTTCCAGTTTTTATTATTGCTTCAATCTTTTCAACCATTTCTGGTCCAACAATCCTACAACACTCCTTTGTGAAGAATGACCCATACCCCTTATCACTCATTTGTGAAACACTCAGGAGGTTGAATTTTAGATTGTCTATCAGATTGACATTTTCAAATTTTACATTTCCAGACTGTACTGTACCAGACCCCAAAACTTTCCCTTTACTATTATTACCAAAGGATATATCACCCCCTCCATGGATTTTGAAATCTTTGAGAAGGGATTTACATCCTGTCATGTGCCTGGAGCCTCCACTATCTACATACCAAAGACTATCTAAGCATGCAGAAGCTCCCTGCACATGAAGTAAAAGGATTAGTTCATTAGAGTCTCCAAAGCCAATAAGGCTTTGGATGGGGTCTCAACAGTGTTTGGGATGAGTGCAGAAGGATGGACAGTGGTTAGGTCAGGGGTTTGGATAGTTTTAGGATTGTTTCTCTCTAACCACTGTTGTGGGTTTTGACCAATCACCTGCTGATAACCAAAAGGATGCCTGTTCACTCTTGGTTTAGAGGGCCTTTTGTAGGTCTCATAGACGTGTGGAATCCTTTGGTAAGATGATTGTCCCTTGCCTTTTCTGAATTGGTTGGCAGGGGGTGCATCAGTCATTTGAACATCTCTTTGGGCAGATGTTTGATTCAGCTGTTTTGTAACAGCTGTTTGATCTGGCACAAACAGTGGTTGATTCTTGGTGAATTTAACAGATGATGTTGATGGACTCAAGGATGTTTTAGCAGTGTACTCATTCTTTTTAACATCAAAGTTTTTGAGATACACACATGCTTGAGTTTTGTGATTTGTTTTACCACAGATGGTGCAGCTTTCAGCAGGGACAATGACACTTGTTTTGTTTAGATCATATGCTTTTAGATGAAAACAGTCTTTTGTTAGATGATTTCTCTTTTCACAAAAATCACAAAACATGTTTTTGATCTTTTCTCTTTTCTTCCTTTTCTTAGACTCCTAAGCAACAGAGTTTTGAACCACTGTTGGGATGTCTTTGATAGGAATGACCTTTGCTTTTGGAGCTGTGACACCATCAGTGGTTGTAAAGTCCATAGGCTTGAAATTTTCAAGAATGTCACACTCATCAAACCATGTGGGTTTAAATTGGTATTTCTCAATTTCCTCAAAAGTTGAGAACCCCACAGATCTTTCCAAAGTGATTTTGTTACCAAGCTTGTCGGTTATTTTAACCTCTTGGCCATTCTTGTTGGTTGGTTTAATTTCAGATGAACCAGCTTGTTTTCCAGCATTGTTTACAAGATCATCATATTTTCTATATCCTACACCAAACTTGACATTGCTTTCAAGCTGTTTCTTAAGCATAACCTCATACCCTTTACAAGATTCCACCCATATTTCACAGGTGATCTGGGTGGACTCCAACTCCTTTTTGCAAACTTGGTATTTTTCTACCATAGTTTGGAGTTGAGTTTTGGTTATGCTCTGCTCTTCTTTGAGACTGTTGATCTCTTTATCTTTTTCAGTCAATTTGTTTCTAAGTTCTTTTAATGACTTTTCAAATTTGACTTCATCAATTAAGATTTTATCCCTAAGGTTTTCATTTACCTCTTTGATGTTAGAAAATGCAATAATGCATTTGTCTGAACACAGTTTTTCAAGAACTTGAGGTGATACCTTGGCAGCAGCCATCATGGCACAATCACATTGATGATCACCTTCTTCATCAACTCTATCTTCTTTCTCACCTGCTTTCTTCTCTTCCTTTTCTTCTTTGTCTTCTTCGGACCAGGGGTCGGACAGTGGTTTAATTAAGGTTTCTGAATTTTCTCCTAGCAGTAGTTCACCAGCAACTGCAGTAACCACTGCTTCAGTCACTTCATCCACTGTTTCAACACTTAGCTGTTCACCTTCAGTTTCTACCCCTTCTGGTATAGACTCTAATGCCATCAAACAAAATTCATCATTAGTGGGATCATTAAAAGTATTGAGTGCAAAATTTTCATCACTAAGCTCATCAGGCATGCTGCTCCAGTCAACAAAACCTTGGGGTGAAAAAGCTTTGTTGATCTGGTTGTACCACTGTTGGAGCAGCTTGTTGAGGTGCAACAGGTTGCACTTGTGCCTGAGGGACAAGGGATTGAACATACTGAATTTGTGGAACAGTGGTTTGAACATAATGCACAGGCACAGGGGTTGCAGCATAGTGAGCAGTGTTAACATGGGATGCAGGGGTATATTGGGTATAATGCACAGTGCTTTGATTTTGTGGTCTAGGGTTTGAGCTAGGATGAGTTATTATTGGACCAGTGATTTGACTCCTGCATTCCCTAGCAAAATGACCTAGCCTATTGCACTTATAGCACTTGATTTTTGACTTATCCAACCCCACTTTTAAATTCCCATGTAACCCTGGGAATTTTCTCCCTGTTCTTTTGTAGAATTTGCTTGTCTTACACTAAGAAAAGCCAATTGATGCAAAATGTCCATCTCTTCTAAGTCAGTGGGATCAAAGTGTTGCAAATCATTGAGTTCAAAGCACAAGTTATCTGACATCTGGTTTTCACAATTTGCAGTAAGAGCATAATTTGCAGAGTGAGGATCAGGGTTGTTGAAATTTCCACCAGCAGTTATATCAATAAAGTGATCATAACCCTGATCCTTACTACTGCTACCAGATTCTTCCTGACCAAAAAGAGCTGTGCTGTCAAATGAGTAATCATCAGCAACTTTGCCAGACTCTTGCAACTTCTTTTTCTGGTTTAACTCCCTTTCATAGGTCAGGAGTCTACCATGAAGTTGGGTCAGGGTCAGTTCTTTGAACTCAGCAGAGTTTCTAGTAACAAATGCAATGGTATCCCATTTTTCTAGTAGTGATCTAAGGAACCTGCTATTTTGAGTTGAATTTGGAAATGTTACTTTAACAAGCCTTAGTTAACTAATGAGACAACTGAATCTCTCAAACTGCTGAGTCAATGATTCACCCTTAATGTGACAAAATGTTTCATACTGCTGATTCATAATTTCCCTATTGTTTTCAATAACTTCTTCTGTCCCCCCAAACTGTTCCTTCAGTGCATCCCATAGCTCTTTGGCACTGTTACAATGTAACAGTCCAGCATAGATCTCATTGGGTAATGCAGATGCTATGATGCTAAATGCTTTGGCATCGAGTTCGAACTTTTGAAAATCAGTTTCAGTATAGTTTTCAGATGGTTTAGGTACGAACTTCTTTGCATCCTCAGCACTTGGCACCATAGGAACATGGGGACCAAAAACAACAGACCTCCAACATCCAGTGTTCTATTGAGCAAGGATGTGACCCATCCTTCTCTGCCAGATGTTGTATTCATTACGTTTAAGCATAGGTGGTTTGAAAAGAGAGCCAATGTTATTCTTATCATCTTGTGATTGTGACGTCATCCTGGTTGTTTTACAGGCACTGATTAATCAACTTTGAT
This sequence comes from Helianthus tuberosus, assembly GCA_030545235.1. Lineage (NCBI taxonomy): Eukaryota > Viridiplantae > Streptophyta > Magnoliopsida > Asterales > Asteraceae > Helianthus > Helianthus tuberosus. Next base: position 6,239,299 of record JARYGA010056639.1, read on the forward strand.
GGTGATTAAACCTTGCACTGTTTTTCAACAAAACGAACAAACTATCAGTATCAACGATTATGAGCTGAACTATTTATGTCAAAATGATTGTTAAATCAAATTTGACTGTCCAAGCTCTGATACCAATTGTTGGGATCTGAGTTTGGTTTTGATTGTGTTTTACGTTTGAATTAAAATGATCTATGAATGAGTAGTGTAGCGGAATGTAATGGAAGCAAACTTTTCACAATCAAACAGGAGAAATGCTTTTAACATACAAGTTTAACATTGAATCGAATGCTTGAATTTATTACAAGATTCAATTACAATTGCAAGTATGTAACAAACTCCCCCTCAGCCTGAGCTCACTTGGTTTGTTCGTACAGGAAGAAGATGGTGAAAGAGCTAATAGAACAGTACAGAGCACTGTTCTATTTATAGGCACGAGCAAACCACTGAAGCATCTAAGCTGACGTCACCATGAAAGTGACATCTAACCTCCTAACAAACTCTAACATCTGATCTATACAACCTCTGCTATGCTAACTACTGTTGTACATTACATATCATAATATAAACTAAACTACTGCTGCATCCTTCCACTGATGTGAACCCAGCAGTACTTGTCATGATCAGCAGAGCTTGACCCATAGCAGTAGATTGAATCAGCAGAGCTTTAGTCTTCCATCAGTCTTTGACTTGGACAGCAGTTGTAGGTCAGCAGTTAGTAAAGATTAGTAGTTTAGAGGTCAACAGATGTTGAAACCACTTTCAAGGAGAGAGACTTGTATACATAACATCTGCTTATTCTGGATCCACTGCTCTGATCCAGTTTTGGCTTTTATTATCTGTTCCTTTGGTAGGGTTCAATCCCAACAGAGGGTGCTATTTCCGTCCGCCGCTGTGCGCCGTTTAGATCCACCTTCGCTGATTCCGTCATGCCGACTCTCCCTCTCTCTTCAACCACTCTCTGACTTCCTCTCTGATCTTGTTCCCTCTCTCGTCTCTTTGATTCTGCCACGTGCAGGTGGAGGTGAAGGGTGGTTGGAATGTTACCTCGTCCACCATCGCCGCCGCCGTGAGAAACCACCGCCGGAAAACGAGGATACAGGGGGGTGTGGGTGTTGTCGGAAATGCAAAGCTCGGAGAAGGGGGTGGTGCAGACGAGTGGTCGTCGGTTAACCGGCTGGTCCTGTTACCGGAGTCTAGTCGGAGTCCCCTGTGCTCCCCGGTAGGGAATCCCTGAGGTGGGAGTTGCTTTGCAGTGGATTTGTGTGTGTAATTTGAAAGATAGTTTGGTGTTTTATGTGTGAGTGTTAGGTTTTGTAGCAGGGAAAAAATTAGAGGAGGGTTGGATAAGGTGAGATTTGGGAGGGAAGTGTAATGAGCGGCTTATGAAAATGATAGATTTAGGGTTATACTACCCTTTTATACATAGGGTTTATTTAGTTGGCTTTGGGCTTGGGCCCAAGGCCCACAAGCCCGCTTTCTTTATTTAGAACGGCCCGTAAGCTCCTACGAGGCCCGTTTCGCAACCTGAACTCCGTAAGCGTCGTAAAATATAGTTTTGGGTTAATTGTTCGTGAACTTGTATCGGTAGACGCTGTTTGCGCGCCCGTTCGTCTATTACGGTAATAATCGCATAAAAATGCGTTTTTGCCGTTTTAATCCGTTTTTGGATCTGGTTTCGACTGTGATTCCAAAAATAGAAAAAAACAAACACGTATTTTCTAAAAAACTTGGAAGTATGGAAATACGAGGCATTACATTGGGTTAGGGTGCTACTGGGTTCATGGGTTCCTCTATTGGGTATAGTTACTGGTAATCCCTGTGGTCGTCAAACCATGGGTTATAGTCTGGGGGATGGGGTGCTGGTATTCTAGGAATTTCAGCTGGGTCAAAAGCAGGTGCTAGAAATTGGTCTACTGGATTTGGCTCCAATTCCATAGGTTGTGTGGGAAATAGTGCTAACGGCTGGGGTGTTATGAGTTGTTCTTGATTCGAGTCTGCAGCTGTAGTTGCTAAGATATGAAAATTTTCTAGTCTCCTATTGATCATATCCTGTGTTTGAGCATTCATTTCTCTATCAGCGGCTGCTAAAGCTCACTGCTGCTGAAGTTTTCTCATCCTTTTTCTACGTTCACGAGCTCCTCTGCTGAACCATCCTCTCTTCTTGGGAGGGAATGACTCTTCAGATTGTGCTTTGAACACGAAAATCCCTTCTTCGGTGTCAGCCGAATACCCCGAGGGGGTAGGCTGTGAAGAGGTGCCTTCATCCCTAGGTGAGCTGGACAACTGACGGTAAGCGTCTGAAGGTCCTTGGTCACTCATATTGTAAACTAACAAATAGTCAAATAACACAAAATAATAAAATATGCACGTAGTTCCGTAGATAATTTCCTAACATAACAGATAAAATTTTGGTGTCAGCAGACACTTCTGTGGCTGAAATCAGTGGCTGTAGCTCTGATACCACCTTCTGTCGCAACCCCGTCCCCTAATTACCCGGGAACGGGCGGCCGCGGCCAGTATTAGTGGTATCGGTGTTTATCAATTTGGCAGCGGAATTTACATCAGGACCGTAGTTAGAAAATATTTTATCAGATTAAAATACCACACTTTTATAATATTAAACACATGGGAAATTCCCAAGTTTCCATTATAAACATTTTATAGGGGTAAACCCTATTTTATTTAATAAAATATCTTCTTTATTTTTTGTAACTTTATAGCCACTTTTCCAATCCTTCTGTGTTGTCCAGCTGGCTTATATTTGGCTTTCACATTGTGTTACCTGAAACGCGTTTAAAAACATTTTGTCAGTGGGAAATACTGGTGAGTGAATCCCAATTTAATCAAGACAGGTAAAACCGTTTACAGCATTGAGGGCGATCTCGCAATTATATTTGATTATTTTTCTACTCTAATTACCACCCACGGTACTGTCAACCCGACTTGTGGTCATGTTACTACTCACAGTGTAGTAACAAATTTTGTATACAAAACCCCAACATACCGACGATAATTGTAGAATTACAAATACTCAATCACTGTGAAATATAATTTAAAACATTGTGGCTTTGTAAAAACAGTTTGCAAAAAGGTTTACAAAAAGGAGATTACTCACATTGCTAACTTAGGGTTTTCCTTTGTGATTTCCTGGTGATTATCTATTAATTACACAATGCACATGCGTTAGTATAATAACCCAAATTTACATTAGTTATACCCTCCCCGAGACAGGACTCCAACGACTACGTCGGGCAGAGCCTCGACAGCCGTTACGGAGCACTAGATCAATCGGGCAGCGTATCTAATACGTAACCGAGGGTTAAAATACTTACAACGAGGCAGGGCTTCTCTATTTTAGTGGGTATAATGCTCAAGAATTATTTCTACACTATAGAAATTGAGAGAGAGATTTGAGATTTGAACGACGTAAACTGAAGGCCGATCGAAGCAATTTATAGGGCTGATCATCGACTTTGTCGCGGCCCGCGTAAAGGAAGGAAAGGGCCTTCGTGGCCCACGAGGCCAACTAGGGTAGGCCCTAGCTTAATCTTTTTGAAAAATACGTCAGATTACACTGGTAAATACAACTAACTGACTCTTTTGAAAACATTTATAAAAATTGATTTGAATGCACGAGGCACAAATATTCTTTTATAACTTGGGACAATTATATAAAATAATCTTGTATACAGATTTACATGTTTGTCATAGGTTCAGGGCCCGGAATAGAAGAGCCGAGACAAGATTAATAGACACACCACTAGTATAAGCCCACAAGAAGTTTCCTCACGAGTGAGATACCGTTTTACATACGCAACTGTCAGGTGTATGCCTACACCCCGTGCTTAAGTCGTGGCCATTTCAAATGAATGAGCTGAGGATATCCAGGACACGGTCATATTAACCCCCAAATGCTTTGTATCAAACAAAACAGATTAAAACGGGTTATCTCGATGATTTAACCACTAACCGATTAAATATTCAATACCCGACCAAGCGGTAATAATTTACCGTATCCCAAGCCCGTATAAGGGAAAATAAGTTAAAAGTATTTACCTGAGCTAAAAATGTAAATTATACTCAGCCGTATATTCTAATCAGCAAGTGCAGATAGCTTTTACTGGGCTCCTAATCTGGAACGAAGGTTTTAATAATCTATTAGATTCCTAACGCGTCTTATTTAAGTTGTAACTTAGACCGGTTAGTTTTAAAGAAAAGTTTACTGTACGAAACGCGAGATTAAGCGATGACCGGATTGGAATGCGATTTAGACCCAACAAGTATGAAGACTTGTATAAAATGGGTAAACTAAATACGTTCTGGGTTTTGAAGTAAAAATGATAAGGTTTGACCCGTTTCGGCTAATTTATGCAAACTAGTTACATAAACCGTACCGAACGCGTATATGCATAACGGGTAACCAAATGAGTCATGTACAAGTTCCATAAGTTATTATGCTTAAAATATGTTATGATATTAGTAGGATATATTCAATTATGCCCAAAACGAATTTAAAACCAATTTAACCCCCGAAAGGGTAATTTGATCATTTTAATGTTTATAAAAGAGGTTTAATAGCAAACTGAGATTCGGTAAGATATCATACATATTTGAGGTTTATCAATTACGGCAAAACTATGCACCGTAGGGGCATTTTGGTCCTTTCGCATATGCTTTTAAGGTCAAATTTGGAAGTCTGAGTTCAAGACTTATACTTACTGTTAATGTATAAAAATTTATTTATAAAATCAGTAGGTAACAAGTCTTAGGCGTTAAATATGGTTTTAAACCATACTATGCGCCTAATTAACGTAAAAGTCGGTATTTGCTGATATTTGAGATGTTTATAAAATTTTGAAGTTTTGATCAGTCTTGAATGTTAGAAATATTTTATTTAACATATGACATCAATAGGAAAAGGTTTGGCATATAAAAGATATGTAAATCTTATTTTATTAATGAAAATGGCATTATCGTCAATTACCGAATTCATGCTAGAACTCTATGTTATGGTCAGTATAAAATTTGACAAAAATTTCCAAAAATCCCTAAATATTATATCATAACAGTGGGTAGTAAGTTTGGTGCCAAAAATTGGGTTTAAATATGATTTATGCTAAAAATGCAATTTAATTAACAAAAAGTTTTGTTTTACGATATTTTGCGTAACTTTTATTTGAGACCAGAAACTGATGTCAAATTTTTATAACATACTTATATATCTGTAATAAAGCTTTTTGTCCTCTCACATTTTCAAAAATCTCATTTTTATAACATAAGGGCATAATGGTCAATTTTTAAGCATTTAACAGAAACATGCAAATGATCTCTGATTTCTTAGGGACCATGTAGTATAACCTCAGAGGGTTATACTTACATATAATATGGTCACAAAGGAACCCTAAGGCATAACTAAACTAAGCTAATTTGGCTCAGAACTGAAAGTCAAAGCAAAAGTCAACTTTTGCGACTTTCGGTTGCGAACCGAGCCTAATACTCAGAGTTGTCGGGTTGAACATGCCTAAACATGTTCTTATATTATTTACCAAGTTATTTAAGTGATAAAACGTATTTTATAGCTTCTACATTATCAGTTATGAATTATTTTATAAAAACTGACTCGTTTGACTTTTCTGTTCATAACTTTGAACCGACAATTGACTGAGTAAACGTGATAATTAGGAGGTGCCCTTTTGAGGGATTATCACCTACTTAATTACCAACACATAGCCATTTTCAATTTGAATAATGGCTTGACCGTTAGTGATTAATCACAAAGTCAAAGTATCATTACGATATCTTTGACTTTCGGTCATTAAGCTAATAAAAACTTAACTACAGAAGCTAAGAACGCTTACAAGGGTCCTTAGCACGAAGATTAAACTTAAGAGAGCTTCCTTAGTGCTTAGGATGCTCCGGAGAATGCTCCAAAGCTTGAGCAATTGAGATAGAATGAAATTTTTGAATTTGTGCAATGAATGAAGCAACACCAAGCCCCTATTTATACTACAAGAGGCCATCACTAGATCTTCCCAATCTGTTCAATGTTGTTTCTAGATGTTAACATGTGTCCCAAGTGGTTTTAGATACCAGCAAACAGTCCCTAGTTTCGAGTTTTTGTGAGTGTAAGGCTGAATTGAAGAAGAAAGGTGCAGAACCTGCACCTGTGCATGGTTTTTGCCAAAATCAGGCCATCGCGTCGCGCGACGGCACAGCCTGATCATGGTCGCGCAGCGCGAGCCCTTTGGGTGGGCAGTTTTCAACTTTTAAACTTGGCAGAATCAACCCCTGGACCTTTTAAAACGTAATAACTTCTATTTCAAGCACTTTTAACCCATATAGTTTATATTTGGATGATCTGTAGGATATAACTAAACATTATTAGGTCCGGTTTTGTTAAACGATAACCGAAAACACTAGTTTTGCCTCGTTGACACTTTTAACCCTTTATCTACGAAAGTTAACGCATTTAATATCAAACGATATCGAAACCTTGTGAATTTTTCGTCACTTGTTTTTGAGAGTATAAACAATCGTTACAAAGCCCCGGGTTCGTTAAAAGGTCACTCAGACGTAGTAATTTAACATGTTGACGCATTTAACCCTCGCGTCTTGTAAACTTTCATTTTGTTTCACAAACGGCTTCATACGTTTCACAATTTATTCGTTTAAGGGTATAAACATCGTGTAGGGCTGTTGAAAGGCATAGTTTTCAAATGTTGACACTTTGGATCCTTCTACACTCATACTTTCTTTGTTTGTCAACTTTAGTCCCTCAAAATTAATTCATTACACGTTTAGAGTTCATGACACGTGTCTTTATTATATTGGACATGATTTTGCGAGGTGTTACACTCTCTCTCTCTGTTCTCTCTTTCTAATCTGAACCGCTTCTCTCTTCTTTCTCTCTCGTTCCAGAAGATTGTTACCAATCCTCACTCAAACATACATTAAAAAAAACCTTACTAATATCCCCACTCAAAAATAGCCCCTAAACCCTCAAAATGTTCACCATTTTCAAAAAAAAACCTCTGACGACTCTGCTCCAAGCTCTGGTGGCCGGTGCGCCGCTGTGCAAATTCACCCAAATAACCATTCAGTTCAATGAATAGTTCAGAAATAAAGAACAAAAATTCGCAAAGTCAAAGTTGAGGTACCGGATATTGAGATCTTCATGAAGCGAACCAAACAGTTGATGGTGGAGTGAAAGTGATTTTCGGGTTTAAAGAGAGAATCTAGAGAGAAAGAGAAGGGCTTCCACTCGAACGGCTGCAATGGGGTTAGGTTGAGTCTGGGTCTAAGTTGAAATCGAGTCAGATCGCATAGTTCTTGTTGAAACTGAGTCTCATCTAGTCAGATCTGCCGTTACGGCGACTGTAATAGTCGCCGGAAAATCGTGTGGTGGCAACATGTCTGAGGGTCGGAGAGGGGATACAAGGTGAAGCGGCTTGTTCTGGGTCAGAGAGTAGGGTGCTTGTTGGGTTGTGGTAGAAGTTGGGTGGTAGAAGATGGTAACAGAAGGTGGTAGGTGGTGCTTGTTGGGTGGTGGTAGCAGGTCGGTGGTAGAAAGCGATGATAGAAGATGGTGTCAGAAGGTAGTGAGGGAAAGGGTGTGTGGTGAAAAAGGGAGTTTTTATATCTTTATTTTTTATTTTTTAGTAATGTACAAATTAGTCCCTGAATAACAGATTTTTACAAAATAACCCATCGGAAGGTGAAATGACAAGAATGCTCTCATGTGCAAGGCACATGATCATACTTAACCAAAAAATCTAACTGGATGAGGGCTAAAGGACATAACGTGCAGGATTTGAAAACATTAAGTATAGAACTCGTCAACTTTTGCGCTAAAGGATAGCGCCTGCAATTTTGTGTAAACATAAATGACAAAACTTATAATTTACTCTAAATAAAAGTGTATTTTACGGTTAGAGCATTTACAGAGCCTTCATCTCCATCTATATAAAAAACACAATTTTCTTTAAATTTTGTTAGTTTTCAAAAATAACTCACATCTGACTCTCTATTTGTATTCATTTCCTACCCACAAACATTAATTTCATTAATTTTTGCTCTTTCCTACATACTAGAAATAAAAATATAAAGGTTTGAATATGAACCACTTGTTATAAATACAGATATATTCTCCCTTAATTCTTCTCCTAATTATCCTCCTAAGTTGTTATTATTTCAGTTACATTTTGACCACACATAGTTTTCAGTTACATTTTACATTTTGACTACTGTATATATATGTGTGATTGTTAATGATAGAATACACACTTCTCATTTTCTTATTTTATTTCACGTTATCAGCACATTAGCTCTATATCCACTCTAATTGTTGAAGATATCTCAACTTCGGTTGGTGTTTTCATCTCCATTTGAGTTTCTGTTTCAACTACAAATTCACCATACCAGGTAACAATCATTCACGTCTCCTGTTTTTTTTTTTTTTTTGGTAGATATACAATAGATTCACTGGAATCACAAATATCAACATTTTTTTTTGTGATTCAGTGTTAAATCATTGACATAAAAACGAGATAGAATGATACATGATATGTACAGATTATTATAGAGCACAACAAAGTGTATTTTTCTTAAAAAAAAAAAAATGTTTATCAAGGAAACTGGTTGAAAGATATATGATCATTTGTTTATACAAATTATACATAAACACCTTGATATTTTATATAATCTCTCCTCTGTACATATTATTACCCATTTTGTTTTTATTCAATAGATATATGTCATGTGTATCAACAAAGACATTTTCTCTTGTATCCCTTGTTAAACAATATAATATCTGTGATGTAATTTGTAAAATTGTTAAATAAAGATAGATGTAGCACCGAATCATAAAATAAGGTTTGATATGGTTTTCATACGCTTTTAGATCTGTAATTTAGGACCAACATCAACAAGCTTTTAGATCGATTTTTTTTAACAAGTAAAAGGGGGTTCTGCTTTAGATCCCGTAACTAGGAAACAAGAACACGTCCGGTGGTTTCTGCCACCATATATTACCTACCTACATGCAAAAGATCCCGTTTTATCGTCCCCATTGTCGAGAAACACAGTCGCTGCCGCAGACGGCGGCGCCGCTGCGCCTCTACATCATTCCATTGCTACCACCGACGTGAGCGGCGGCGGCGGCGCCGTCAAAACGACGAGAAAAAAAGGAGCAGGTTTTGGTGTGGGGTGAACAAGTATAAGGAGAGGGGTTTGGAGAGGTGTTTTCGCTGGAAAACGAGGTGCCGGAATATACTCCGATCGCCGGAAATGCCGCCCGAGGAAGGAGGGAGCAAAAGTTGGTGTGCGGCTGATTGTATTTTAGGGTTTGGAGAGGTGTTTCGTTGGAACACAGATTAAGTATAGAGTTAATATGGAATGCTCCTATACATATTTTTATCATTACACTATACATATATAGATATTATATGTATAAATTAATTAAATAAATAATTGAGGCTATTTTTTGTTTGTTTAATCATTTAATTTTATTTACACTATTTTGAATAAGTTTTATATAGAAAACCCTATAAAACCCGAAGATCTCGTTGGTTTACATTTTATATATATATAAACCCATTTTAGAAACATGAATTTTTTTTTTATAGATACCATGTCGAACTTATCAAAACTCGAATTCGTCGCACTTGACATCTCCGGAAATAACTACCTCCCATGGACCCTTGATGCGAAAATTCATCTAACAGCAAATAATCTAGGGGCGACAATCAATGATGAGAATCAAACATCCGCTCAAGATAAGGCTAAGGCCATGATATTCCTCCGTCACCATCTTCACGAAGACTTGAAGAGGGAGTATCTTACTGTTGAGGACCCTCTCGAGCTGTGGAAAAATATCAAAGAAAGATTTGATCACCAGAAGCTGGTCTTGCTCCCTAAAGCTCGCTATGAATGGCTTCATTTGAGGCTACAAGATTATAAAAGTGTTAGCGAGTACAACTCTGCCCTTTTCCGCATCACCTCTGAGCTTAAATTATGTGGTGAAAAAATAACCGACGAAGACATGCTTGAGAAAACTTTCTCAACGTTCCATGCATCAAACATGCTCCTGTCGCAGCAGTACAGGGAACGTAAATTTACAAAATATTCTGAATTAATATCATGTTTGTTGGTCGCGGAGCAAAACAACAAGCTCCTACTACAAAATCATCAAGCGCGACCCGTCGGTGCAAGCCCATTGCCAGAAGCAAATGCGGCAAATTATCAAAGCGGACGTGGGAGAGGTGGCGGTCGCGGCCGCGGCCGTGGCCGTGGCCGTGGACGGAACAATACATGGCGACGAGAATCTCAAAATTCAAAATCTAGTAATGGCGAATCGAGTCGACAGAACACGGGACGACCTCCTAGAGGGAGAACTAGCGGGAGCCAAAACAATATATGTTATAAATGTGGAATGTCAAATCATTGGTCCCGCACATGTCGCACCCCCAAACATCTCGTTGAAGCTTATCAACAGATGATGAAAGAAACAGGGAAAAATGTTGAGACAAATCTAATTGAGAATGCACCTAATCTGTCATCTCCTACACCACTATCAGACACTCATCTAGACGCATCTGACTTCATTGAAAATTAGTGACATCCTATGGTCGAACTTTATGTGATGTTTTTTTTTAGACTATGGTTTCTTTTCTTTGTTTCGATCTTTTGTTTAAACTCTTATGGTATTTTATGTTTGAACTATTGTTATGGTTTCATTTAAAATCTTTGTGATATTTGATTCATATTTGTGTGATGTGTTTTTTTTTATATACTCAAGCAAATAGTTCGTTATATTAATTTATTTTATTATTTCCAGAGTAAATATGTTTACAAGTTCCAATAAAGCTATCATTGGTGATGAATGTCTCGTAGATAGTGGTACTACCAACACTATTCTCAAACATAAGAAATTTTTCTCTGAGTTGTCTCCTGCAGAGACACTTGTTGGTACTATTTCTGGTGTATGTGATCTTATAGAAGGCTCTGGAAGAGCAAGCATCATATTACCATCGGGTACTAAACTAATTATAAATGATGCATTATACTCTAGTAAATCAAGACGAAATTTACTTAGTTTTAAAAGTATTCGACAAAATGGTTACCACCTCAAAACAACATCCGAAAATAATATTGAATACTTACAAATTACTTCAAATGAAAATGGCAAAGATATCATTGTAGAAAAGCTAAAAGCTTTATCCTCTGGATTATATTATACAAATATTACTCCTATTGAAGCACACATGGTGGTGTGTAACCATATGTTACTAGATAAAGACACATTCACAATATGGCATGACCGACTAGGTCACCCAGGTAACATAATGATGAGGCGAATAATTAAAAGTGCAAATGGGCACCCTCTTAAGAACTTAAAAGTCTTGTTATCACAAGATTTATCATGTGCGGCATGCTCTCTAGGCAAACTCATTACTCGGCCCTCACCAACTAAATTGACACACGAAAACCCCTCATTTTTGGAAAGAATCCAAGGGGACATCCGTGGGCCTATACATCCTCCTTGTGGTCCATTTCGCTATTTCTTAGTCTTAATTGATGCCTCATCGCGATGGTCACACGTGAGTCTTTTAGCTACCCGAAATGTAGCATTTGCCCGACTATTAGCGCAAATCATACAGTTGAGAGCTCATTTCCCTGAAAATCCAATTAAAACCATACGAGTGGATAATGCAGGAGAATTCACATCCCAAGCTTTTAACGATTATTGTATGTCGATTGGGATAAAGGTTGAACATCCAGTGGCTCATGTTCATACACAAAATGGTTTAGCTGAATCACTAATTAAACGATTACAAATAATCGCTAGACCTCTCCTGATGAGATGCAAATTGCCATCTTCTGCATGGGGACATGCTATTCTACATGCTGCTGCACTAATCCGATTAAGACCAACTGCCGATCATGAATACTCCCCATTACAACTGGTCTCCGGAAGAGAACCAAATCTGTCCCACCTCAAAATATTTGGTTGTGCGGTATATGTACCAATATCGCCACCACAACCTACCATTATGGGACCACAAAGAAGACTGGGCATTTACATCGGTTTTAACTCCCCATCTATTATTAAATATTTAGAACCATTAACAGGTGACATGTTTACAGCACGCTTTGCTGACTGTCAGTTTAATGAGACAGTATTCCCAGTCTTAGGGGGAGATAAGACTAAAGAAAGACTGGTACCACAAGAGTTAACATGGAATGCATCATCATTATCAAATCTCGACCCCCGAAGTGGTCAATGTGAATCTGAAGTCCAAAAGATTATACATTTGCAAAGAATCGCAAATGAATTACCAGATGCATTCACAGACACAAATAGGGTGACAAAGTCACATATACCAGCATCAAATGCACCTGCTCGAATTGAAGCAATCCCAGAAGCGATTACCATACAAAGAAAGCGTGGGAGACCAATAGGTTCCAAAGATAAGAACCCACGTAAACGAAAAGAGCAGAATAAATCAGTTGGTGAAAACTTAGTAAATGAAACCCTAGAAGAGGTAAATGTCCCAGAAGAGACAAATATAATTCTAGAGGAAAATGAAAATCCAGAAGACACACTGGTACCAAACGAAAACGAGATCTCTATCAATTATGTACAAAATAGTACAATATGGAACCGAAATGAAACACGTGTTAATGATATATTTGCATATGCTATTGCAACAGATGTAATCAATGAAAATGATTATATACCCAAAACTCTAGAAGAGTGCATGCACAGAATTGATTGGCCAAAATGGCAAGAGGCCGTAAAGGCTGAGTTAGATTCGCTTGAAAAGCGAAATGTTTTCGGACCTGTAGTCCGAACACCCATAGACGTCAAACCAGTAGGTTATAAATGGGTGTTCGCTATAAAAAGAAATGAAAAGAATGAGATTGTACGATACAAGGCACGTCTTGTAGCACAAGGGTTTTCCCAAATCCCAGGAGTTGATTATGAGGAAACGTATTCCCCTGTAGTGGATGCGATAACCCTTAGATTTCTAATTGGCCTTGCAATCTCAAAAGGACTTCAAATGAGACTTATGGATGTCGTCACTGCATACTTGTATGGGACACTAGAAAATGACATCTACATGAAAATCCCTAAAGGATTAAAAATGCCCGAAGCATTAAAATCAATACCTCGAGACATGTGTGCTATAAAGCTAAAAAGATCTTTATATGGTCTTAAACAATCTGGCCGTATGTGGTACAATCGGCTCAGTGAATATCTTGAAAAAGAAGGATACAAGTCTGATGTAATCAGTCCATGTGTTTTATAAAAAGATCACTCTCAAAATTCACTATAATAGCAGTCTACGTGGATGATATAAACATCATTGGAGCTCCTGAAGAGATAGAAAAAACTGCTAATATATTAAAGAGAGAATTCGAGATGAAAGACCTTGGCACAACAAAATTATGTCTTGGCCTGCAGTTCGAGCATTTGCGCAACGGTACATTCATACATCAGTCAAATTACATCCAGAAGATGTTAGTACGTTTTAATATGGACAAAGCTCATCCGTTCAGCATACCCATGGTTGTTCGACCGCTAGATCCTCAAAAGGACCCTTACCGCCCTCAAGAAGAAGGCGAAGAAGTACTTGGTCCAGAAGTACCGTATTTAAGTGCGATCGGTGCTCTTATGTATCTTGCAAATAACACGAGACCTGATATTGCATTCTCGGTACATGTACTAGCGAGATACAGTTCAAACCCAACACGTAGACACTGGAATGGAATAAAACACATATTCCGATATATTTGCGGGACACAAGACTTAGGTCTTTTCTACCAGAAAGATCAAAAGTCCCAGCTTGTTGGGTATGCTGATGCTGGATATCTATCAGATCCACATAAAGCAAAATCTCAAACAGGTTATGTATTCACATATGGTGGAACAGCAATTTCTTGGAAGTCAACTAAGCAAACACTTACAGCAACGTCATCAAATCATGCCGAACTCATTGCACTATATGAAGCTGGTCGAGAATGCGTGTGGTTAAGATCAATGATTACTCACATACAAGAAGCATGTGGATTAGAACAGATCAAGAAGGAGCCGACAATTATTTATGAAGACAATGCTGCTTGCATAGCTCAGATCAAAGAAGGTTACATCAAGGGTGATCGAACAAAGCACATTTCACCAAAATTCTTCTCAACATATGACTTGCAGAAAGAAGGGGAAATTGATGTTTGCCAAATCAAGTCAAGTGAAAATTTAGCTGACCTATTCACAAAATCTTTACCAAGAAACAGTTTCGAGCAACTATCACACAAGATCGGTCTACGTAGATTGAAAGATGTTTGTTGAATTCAGGGGGAGAATTATACACACTGTACTCTTTTTCCCTTAACTAAGTTTTGTCCCAATGGGTTTTCTTAGTAAGGTTTTTAATGAGGCAGTACAACTGATCCAGTAGTATCAGTTTATTCTATAGGTCCTGAAGTATCTATTTAATATCATCCTGAAGTATGTTATTAACTGTGTATAATAAATAATAATAATAATATATATCTGAGGGGGAGTGTTATAAATACAGATATATTCTCCCTTAATTCTTCTCCTAATTATCCTCCTAAGTTGTTATTATTTCAGTTACATTTTGACCACACATAGTTTTCAGTTACATTTTACATTTTGACTACTGTATATATATGTGTGATTGTTAATGATAGAATACACACTTCTCATTTTCTTATTTTATTTCACCACTAAAATTTTATTAATTTTTTCTTTTTCCTACATACTAGAAATAAAAATATAAAAGGTTGAATATAAATCTTTAAATATAAAGTTGCATTTTACTTTTTATATATTTTTCTCTTAATATAAAAATTTCAATATGCTGATATTTTTGTTGTTTCCTTTATTCTTCTATCTATTTTATATAGAATACATGCTCCAATGTAAACTTAGTTCCTAATTTAGACGTGTGAGTTATATTTTTTACACGACGACCGGTAACATGAACGGTCGAAAAGAATTTGGAAAAAAAGAAAAGAAAGAAAGCAATGCATAAAGTCATATTTGTGAAATATTAAGTGAAAAGTCTATCGTGACAGTTTTTACACGACTAGTAACATCAAAGGTGGTAAAGAGTTTGGGAAAAGGAAAATCCACATTATAATGGACCCTGTTGGTATTAGGCTGGAAGGTATGGTGAGCCTCATCCATAAGAGGATGGTTGTCACGTCACCGCCACGTAAGCGGGGGCCTAAAGGGGATGGACCTAAGGGGTGGGGATGAACCTCTTTATTATAGTATATGTATATGTGTGTGTGTGGGAGTGAGGGACGGCGAGCTCGGCTATGAGCGGACGGAGAAGACGGGCCTGGCCCAGTGCCGGAGCTGGGGGGCCGGGGCGACGAGCAGCGGACGGGCATGGGGCCGGCCCCCTACCTTCTAGTCTTATAACAAACAAAAGGGATCATGCACGTTGTGATTTATGTGAAGACGAGTCAGATTCAGATTGGTCAAATAATAATTAACGTCGAAAGTAATAACCCCTAAGTGTATTTTTTAGGGGTGCCTTATTCCCACATACCCTATATCTTATTTTCACATCCCCTATTGTATACGGGCCGTATACAATTATACGGCTCGTATAGAATGTTTTTGAATAGGAAAATGCGCAGGGAATGTTTTTTTTGTTTTATTATATACGACCCGTATACAGTTATACGGGTCGTATACATGTGTATACGATTTGTAAAACGTATACGGCTCAATTGATTTATTTTTGTGGGTTTTTGATGTTACCACATGTATACGGGCCGTATAACTATATACGGGCCGTATATATTGGCGTTTTTTCAAGTATCACGTTTTATTCCCGTAAAAACACAATCATTCTAGGGTTTCTAAACTCTTCATCACCTTTAACAATGTCGATAAACGTTGATCGGAACATGCCGCTTAAATCGGAGTACAGGTAGAGTAACGTTACCGATCAGTCCGTTGATGAAAACCTTAGCGATCGCAGAGATCTTCGTGTTGGTTATTTATCGATTCCGAGTAACTAGCAGAAGAACCTGACACAAACAAGTTCTCCACAGTTTGTTATTCAGATCTCTGTTCGGTCATCTTTCCAAACTACAACACACGATACTTTTAATAAGCTGTCATAGTTGTCAAATTCGATTTCAACAAATCTTTTCATTTTCCTTCAATTTCTAAAACATTCTCTGTTACATGAAGACGTGTCGGGTTCTTCTACTAGTGGTATTTTAATGAAGTATTGAAGATTGAATGTGCAAACCCAACCGTTTTTTACTACGGAAACGATGGCTATGCGAAATACAAACCGCAACCGTTTTTTACTACGGAAACGGTGGCTATGCGAAATACAAACCGCAATCTTTTGTGACTATGGGAAACACAAGTTTTCTTTTTGAGCTTGATGGATGTCCGTTATCTCAGTTGAGGCGGGCATTGTTTAAATCTGAATATAACTAGATGTTACGTGTATCAGCGTTGTTTATCACCCTGTGTGAGCATTGGAAACCCGACAAACAGTCTTGACAACTGTGACATCTTATCTATCTATGTGTGTCATATCCATCCTGTTATAGCAATCGATATGATTAATTTTACATATTTTTTTCTAATTAGCGTTGTTAACTACCAAAAGAATGCATACACAAATAGTTCTAATGGACGAAGCAAAGAGACCGTTGTGTATCTGAATCAGGTTCTCAAACAAACACTATTTAAGATGAGTTGGTGATAAATATCGGAGCTGTTATCTCGGTTGTTCAGTACTTTCGTGATAATAAAACAAGCAGGCATTGATTTTGCCAAGATTGAAGGAAAGAATCTTGCCATAAGCGTTGTGGATTCTTAGCGTTATTCGAATGTAAGTGGATCGAGTGATACGCTTATCTATTCTGGTCAAGGTGGGCATGGTTTTTTCGGGAGTAAATCACCACCCAAAGATCAACAACTTGTGATTGTCGGGTTATGCTAGTTATTCGGAATGTTTCGAATCATCACAGAAGACATGTCGGGTTCTGCTAGTTTATTCGGAATGTTTCGAATCATAACAGAAGACGGATGCGGTTTGCATATTCAATCTTCATTGCTTCATTAAAATTACAACACACGATAAAATGCTTGGAAAATTGCATCAACTCTCCAGATCTCTGTTCGATCATCTTTCCAACATTAACAACATTGGATCTTCATTCTGTCACTTTGTGTGTTGACAAAGCTGACAAACACATTGGTATTTTCTCAAAATGTGCAAACTTGAAGAATCTCACATTAAAGGAGTTTGCAACAACGAGATCAACGTATACAGGTGCAAGAGAATGGCGAGTTATTTTCAGTTATTTATGTTGATCCACAAATTCCATTGTTTAAATCAGAATCAGGTTCTCAAGACAAGGATCGTTCTAATAGATTAAAGAGAATAAACCAGTTTTTTACCATTTTTTACCCATAGTATACGAGCCGTATAATATTATACGGCCCGTATACAATCATCGTATACATTGTATACGATCGGTAAATTTGTTTTTAACCGAGAGTATACGGCCGTATAAACGGTATACGGCCCGTATACATATGGTAAAAAATGGTAAAAACTTCTAGCATTACCTTGTTAGTTTCTCAAACACTACTAAACATCTGCTTCCTGGATCTGAATCAGAGTGTTAACTTTGAGTCAAATCCAAACCCTCACCCTCAAAATCAACCAGAAACCAAAGGAAAAATGGCTGATAATGGCTGATGGTTCTTCGTTGAGGAAACCAAATGTAGACGGAGATGATAGGCCTGGTAACTGGAAGAGAAAAAACCCCAGTGACGTCGTCGACAATTATGAACGGATTATTGGCCATTATTCGACCGAGTAAATCAATTGTATTTTTTTAGTTGCTTCTCTTGTTAAGTTTCTGAACCAACCGAAATCCACAAATTCCAACAGTTTCTTCGTAGATTCCGTCCGGTTTCCAAACTCTTTCACTCAAAGTTAATATTAACTGTGGTGGATGCAAGCACAAAGTTAGAAAAATACTCAAGAAGATTGAAGGGTACACAACTGAACGGACGATATGTATCAACAACTTTAAGGTTCAGCCAAAATGACATCTAGCATTACTAACGGTTCAAGTAAGTGTCTAAAATGACATCTAGCATTACTAACGGTTCAACTTGAAGAATCTCACATTAAAGGAGTTTGAACCAGTTGTCCATCACTTAAGACCTTGAAAGATTTGTTGAAATCGAAGCATTCACGAACCACAATTGACTCAGACTCAAGTTCAAGTAAGTGTCTAAAAATCTGAAAATTCAGGTTTACCTTGTTAATTTCTCAAAACAAACTCTCGTTTCTTCATCTTCATCTTCAAGAACAATGATGAACACATGATGTCAGATAATACTTCATTTGTCGAGAAACCATACTGTGTATCTAAATCAGGTTCTCTGCCTTAGATCGGTCATTCCTTGTGATACATGAACGTTGTATTCTTGTCTTTCAGAAGAGTTTGTATTGAATGGCGAGTTATTTTCAGTTATTTCTGTTGATCCACAAATTCCATTGTTTAAATCAGAATCAGGTTCTCAAGAAAAGGATCGTTCTAATAGATTAAAGAGAATAAACCATTTTTTACCATTTTTTACCCATAGTATACGAGCCGTATATTGTTATACGACCCGTATACAATCATCGTATACATTGTATACGATCGGTAAATTTGTTTTTAACCGAGAGTATACGGCCGTATAAATGGTATACGGCCCGTATACATATGGTAAAAAATGGTAAAAACCTCTTTAATCTATTAGAACGGTCCAATAAACGAAGAACAAAGGCTATTTACAAAACACAGGTTCATACAGTGCTGTAATAGGTAGTTCGTTGAGGAAACCAAACGTAGACGGAGATGATAGGCCTGGTAACCGGAAGAGAAATCAATTGTATTTTTTTAGTTGCTTCTCTTGTTAAGTTTCTGAACCAACCGAAATCCACAAATTCCAACAGTTTCTTCGTAGATTCCGTCCGGTTTCCAAACTCTTTCACTCAAACTTAATATTCACTGTAGTGGATGCAAGCATAAAGTTAGAAAAATACTCAAGAAGATTGAAGGGTACACAACTTAAGCTCAACTTGAACGGACGATATGAGTCAGGTGTTGGAAGGATTGTAGTAGTAGGACATTGGTACCACTGTCAAGTATGTCGGGTTCTGCTAAATTCAAGTCAAGGATCGTTCTAATAGATTAAAGAGAATAAACCCTCGTTTCTTCATCTTCATCTTCAAGAACAATGATGAACATATGATGTTTTTTTTCGCAGAACGTGACAAAATAAGGATGTTCGCATAAACATATATTCGTTTCATAACCTCCTCCTATAAATCAACCACAACTGACAAAGAGCCTGTATTAGAAACCATCCTATGTCTTTTACCAACCGAAGAGGCAGCAAGGACAGATAATACTTCATTTGTCGAGAAACCATACTGTCAAGAAACTAACATCTTTTACTCATAAACCCTTAAATCCCAACGCTTCATTTGTAACCGTAAGGATGATGCAAATTTGTACGTAAAGATCTCTACACAAACTCTTCTACATCTTTTAACCAATGGACTCAGACTAATACTACTCACCCTCCCCTGAGTAAAAGTTTTCTCGACGACTCAAGAAAATCCACAATCCTGTGTATGTGCTTGTGCTGTAGAAACCGGTGATGAATTTGTGTACACAACTGAACGTTAATTGATATTGTTTTAGACAACAACAGATAATGAACAGATTGTTGGTGGATAACGCAAACAAGTTCTCCACAGTTTGTTATTCAGATCTCTATTCGGCCATCTTTCCAAACTACAACACACGATAAGTTTAAACTTTATAGTGTGTGATTTAACCATGAAATGATTGGAGGTGAAGGTTCAGTGCACGAAAAGTTTCTTACGAAATGTACGTGACAAAACAAGTATGTTGGGAATTAAACGCATGTCCGTAATCCCGCGTTGATAGCTTCCGTTTTATTCAGTGTGACAACCCGAACTTTACGGTTAGTGTCTTTCAATCTTGTGATTCCGATTCTTCGCTATTATCACTTCTTTGCATACTCTTCGTCTTAGTGAATCTGATAACGCTCGGGATTTTGTTAAACTAGTTAAACATAAATGATTAGTGGGTGTGAAGTGATGGTACTGGTAGGTTTCATTGTATCGCATAACTAGTGTTTGGGCCGGTTGTTAGTTCGTTTGGGCCACCTGCATTTGGGCCGCACACACACGGTGTGTATCTAAACCCGCCGGTCCACAAAGGTTATATTAGGCCGATCAGGCAAGTCCGAGGCCCAAAACCTTGTTGTGGACTATAAACCTATATATGATTATATATTAGCTATGTAGTTGGTTTTGATAACAATTAATTGTTTGGGCTTGAGCCCACTTTTGCCATTAAGTAAACCGCCCAACACCCTCATATTATAGGATTACGTAATATGCTCCTTATTAGATAAAACTTACAGCACAAACCAAATCAGAAACCCTGTCTCTCTCAAGAATCACGCACGGCAACAGGATACCCCCCCTCTTCTCTTGCGTCTCAATTCGGTTAGTATAACACCTTTACCTGATTTCATTGATCAATGTTCTTGGGTATGAATGAATGTATTGTTTGTTTGTTGATAGCCTCTTTGATGATTCCTGGTACTTATTGTTCATAATATGAATTATGGGGGCCGAACAGTAGTTAAGGTATAATAATTAATATAATCAATTGATAAGGGTTCTTGGTTACTTGCATGAATAATTGGTAAGGAATCATGGGTGCACTAGGGTTATTAATCGATTTATTATAATGTCCAAGTATTCCTGTTAGTTGATGATTAGGGTAGCTTAATATTGTTGATTGGTGTCTACTGTTTGATAATCTTGATGATGAGGGTGTCTAGAAACAGTAGTGTGTGTGGCATAATATAATGGATCCAATTCGATTTATGAGGATAATGAGTGTTATGATAATTGTTTATGATAATTGTTATGTTGAATGTTATGAAATTGCAGTACTGTTTATGATAATGTGAATATAGAAGAGTAGGGGAACCGATTAATTGAAGTTTAACATAAGGGAATAACTAGTAGAACAAATTAGTACATTAATTTGGACCACACAACATCGACTGGGCCGGTCAGTTAGGAAGTGGCCCAACAGCGAATGCCTGGTTGGATTGTTTGATTTAATTACGAGTATGGCTTAGATATTTGTTGAATAACAACATGAAAATGATTTGTTAAATTACTTGTTACAATTAACAAGTGTATTTAAATGTAAACTGAACCACTTATGTTATTGAGTGCTATGAACTTGCATTGTTAGACCCGAACTTGCATTGTAATCTGTGTTATAAATGCAAAGAAAACATGTTTTACGCGTGCATGAAATTGACTAACTCTAGTAACCACGGTAGGGCTTGGTTGACCACTGTTGATAAACGTGTAGCTAAATCTACCGAGCAAATCAAAGGTGAGTTCATCTTTTGAGCATGCGTCCCGGTGGTTGGGACAGTCAGTGGGTATCCCGGGGAGGGATAAGTCTTTTGGGTAAAAACGGGAATGTTGGATAATATACTCTTCCTATCACCTTTAAAGTCCCTCCGTGTTGTTTTGTTACCTGGGAGGTAACATGGTATTAGTTAGTAGCGCTACTTAGGTTTGGCAACCTCACCCCGTACCTGGGAGGACGGGTGTTGAACTAATGACCTAGTCATGACCAATGCTTTGATAGGAGCATTGGAGAAAGGGCAATGTAAATCAGAAGCCGTCTTGTATTCGGGTTATTATCAACATTACTTTCGGAATTAACTTCAATGGATTAACTAAACACTTGGTAATCAACGTTTTGGTAAAAACTATGAACTCACCAGCGTTGTCTGATACACTTGTTGCATGCTCGCAGGTCATTAGATTACTTGGATTTGGAACTTGCTGTCTGAAGTAGCCGGAGTGGTCATGGGTCGCTCTGATTGGATACACATACTGGTTCATTGATTTCGTACATTTGTTTTGAGAATATTTAAACCATGGTTTCGTTAATGCTTCCGCTGAACATATTGGTTTTCATTTAAACTTGTTGATGGTATTTTATTAATGATTGAGAACTTTATTTAGAAACTTGTATGGGTTCAATGTAATTAGTGGCTCATTGTTGGTACATCACACGCTGATCAGGGACACTCCCTAGGTGGTATTTTGGGGGTGTGACAGTTTGGTATCAGAGCCACTGGTTATAGTGAACTTGGTTATAAAACGTTTTTATAAAACCAAACTATAACCGAACAGTACCGAAATCGACCATGACACTCAGCTCCAGACTGCAAGGTTCGTTTCTCATCTACAATTGCGTAGTATATCTAGTGTACACTTATGTATGACATTACACGTGGATGCACACTTGGCACAACAGTATGAGCCCTTATGTTACCAACCCCTGTTATGTGAACTGTTAGTGTGACACTACCCATCGACTATTGTGATTCTTGATCCTGTAAAACCTATCGTTTGCTATTTGAATGTGGGGAACCTTTTAGCGCAAGTTAAGAGGCACTGAGATAAGCATGCAAATCGCCTTATTATTATGGGTGCACACATAATAATAACGTGAGGTGCATGTGAGTCCTAGTGAGGCTTAACGAGTGTGAAAGGGGTTCCGCTCGGCTAATTGGTGTTATGTTAGAACTCAGTAGTCTATAGAGGTCATAGTAATACTTGACTCCTACTCAAACTTGCATTTTAAATCATTCCTCTTCTTGTATAGAAACATGAGCGGACGAGGCCATGGACGTGGCCACATTGCTATGACGCAGGCCGAATTAACCAACTTGATCAACACTCGTGTAGCTGAAGCCCTAGCGGCTTACCAGGCTGGTACGATATGTGCCAATTACTTTCTATCCTTGTCTCGTATACTCGAATCTTACCCGTGCGTTGTACGTTCTTACGTTTTAGGTCAACCTGCGAATCAAAACAATCCACCTGCTCCACCTGCATGTACGTACAAGATGTTCATGGATTGTAAGCCACAGACCTTCAGTGGGACCGAAGGGGCTGTAGGACTCCTGCGATGGTTCGAAAAGGCAGAATCGGTATTTGCAATGTGTAACTATCCTGCTGCGGACAGAGTGAAGTATGTTACGGGTACACTCGAGGATGGTGCCCTGACATGGTGGAATGCCCAGGTTCAGATGTTGGGTATTGAGATGGCGAATGCCACTACTTGGGATGATTTCAAGGAGTTGATGAGGGAGGAGTATTGTCCTCGTGATGAGGTTCAGAAACTGGAGAACGAGTACTATAATCTGAAAATGGAGGGATCTGAGATTTAAGCATACACTAGGAGGTCTAATGATTTAGCAACTTTGTGCCCTAACATGTCTCGACCTCCACATCGGCGAATTGAGTTGTATCTCAAAGGCTTAGCACCAGCTGTTAAGGGGTACGTTACTGCTGCAAACTTAGACAATCTGCCCCGTATCGTCCATTTGGCACATAAGATTACTGACCAAGAGGTCGAACGTGGCAACTTGCCACCACGTGTTTCTGCTACTACCTCGACTGCTACAGCTACCATACCTACCAGTGATAACAAGCGCAAATGGAACGATACTGACAAAGCAACCAGTGCCAGCCAATCTCAGAAAAGGGCCGACAACAGCATCCACCGTAGTTTCGGCCAGTCGTCTTCTGTGAATCAGAATCAGAGCAACAATTCAAATCAGGGTTCTTACACGGGAAAGCTACCAAAGTGTGATAAGTGTATGTTCCACCTTCGCGGGCCATGCACCCGAGTATGTCATAGGTACAACAAGGTGGGCCATATGGCCAAAGATTGTAGGGTCTGGCTCCCAAAGCCGCCGCAGCAACAGGAGAGGCAGCAACCCCAACAGAATCGGGGAAATCAAAAGGGGTGCTTTCAGTGTGGTGAAGAGGGTCATTTTAAGAGGGATTGCCATCGGCTTAATCAGAATGCTGGCAACAACAACAATACTGGGAATAACAACAATGGGAACCATGGTGGGAACGGGGCAAGTGGAAGGGTATTTACTATTGGCGCTGGGGAAGCTCGCAATGAAGGGTAATGCTGAGACCGGTACGTCTTCTTTGAATGATCTTTTTGCTTCTATTTTATTCGACTTTGGTGCCGATTTGAGTTATGTGTCATTGGGGTTCAATTGTTAGTTAGGACTGACTCTCACCCCTCTTGTAAGTAAGCATGCAGTAGAATTAACTGATAGTAAATCGATAGAAGCTTCTCATGTTCTCTTTGATTGTAAACTTAATCTCATGGGTCAAGTGTTCGACATTGACCTACTTCCCGATACTCTTGTAAGTTTTGACGTGGTCGTTGACATGGATTTGGTTATCTATGCATCAAGCGGAATTTCTCTGAAAAGAGAAAATCGTGCGTATCCCTCTCCCTAGTGGGGAATCCTTATCAGTTCAAAATCATCGTAGTGGTGCCATGGTTGGCATCATCTTGGCCATGAAAGCCCAGAAGTGTGTACGTAAGGCCTACTCTACTATTCTAGCTCTCGTCACCGATTCGCAACCTGAAGAAAGGAAAATCGAGGATCTTCCAGTTGTTCGTGAATTTTCTGACGTGTTTTCTGAAGAGTTACTTGGTTTACCTCTACATCGTCAGGTGGAATTTCAGATTGACCTTATGCAATTTCAGATTCCTTCTGGGATACAGCAATCCCTTGGGATCGCTGGATGCTATCGCAGATTCATCATGGGATCTCCAAAGATGGCGCAACTTCAACCTCCTTAGCACAGCGGGGAGCTGTGAATTCATGAGAAATAACATGGGGAAACGCCTCTTCAGCTTTTGAAACCCAACCCTGTGACGCACTGAGCATCACTTCTATCCGAGGGTACCGATGACCTGGCGGTATACCATGATGGTCCAAATCAGAGTCCCAGTTACACATCAATGCAGCACGAGAAGGAGATGGCCCACGTGGTGGACTTACAGGAAGAACTGCTCGATTCACGACATACGGTGGAACCCGTAGTCCTTGGATTTAAATTGGAGGCATTACTTGGACGGTACCGAATGCACCACTTAGACTGATCACAAGGGCCTCCAGTGTACCCTTGTTTCAATAGAGCTAAACAATTGATGGCATCGCAGGATGGAACTTCTGAATGAATACGATCGCGAAACCTGGACGTGCACGAGCTTTGCAGCTCGCTATCGACTTTAACATACCTGATCAGACTCGTCTTGTTCAAATTGAAGAACTGAAGGAAGAGAGTTCTCAAGATAGACCCATGCGGGGCATGGGGAAGCAACCTCTGGCAGGTCGGGCGATATTGGCCACTTCGTGGAACGAATATGGACCTCACTATACAGCAACATTAGGGAGCTGGTGCAGGCGAAGCACACGGATCTCGATATCCTAATCATCTGAGTTTAGATAGGACGTATTGAAACCTGAAGACCATGTACGGATGACCGGGCCTGGAGGCCCACATAGCCACGCATGAGAACGAAGTCAAGGTGGGATATTAGCAACCAGAAACACATATATGGAAATGCGAACAAACTGCCATGGATTTGGTCACTAGTTTACTTACAACTCGAAACGGAAACATTATCCCCTGGATGATCATTGATGGACACACGTTACCAACACACTTTCTTGCAATCATGAAAACTGACGAGTCTTCACAGTTATAAATGTTCCTCTGAGAGAGGCGGCTTTCAGGCACGAGGTGCCAACTCCTGTTACCTCTGAATATGATCTATGCATGATTTATGTCAGGCATTACACAACACCCTTGGCTCACGTCAGGACCAGAGCATTGATTTTCTCCGTTGGGTAAACGATCAGAGAAAACAAACTCTCCTATCACTCTAAGACATGCTGCGAGCATGTGTGTGACTGGCGATGGTGCGAATTGGAAGGACTCTTACCTATGGTTGAGTACTACTGCGACAGTGATCATCTTAGTAACCAGACAGCTCTGTTGGGACATTACCTAGACAATAATGTCAACCTTCTTGTTATATTGAGATGGTGGACAACTTAATTACTCAAACCTCTTGGGAAGGTTGTTTGGATCGGGAGTCGATTGACGACAACGCGTAACTGTCAGGAAAGCTGATAAACTTGGGAAACACTGGAAGATCGCTGTAGGCGATCGTATCATGTTGAAAGTCTCTCCCTAGGAGGGTGTGGGATGCTTGGGAAGCGTGGTGAGCTTAACTGACGTCTGATGAAACATGTGCGATACCTCCACTGGAGAAATTTGTCGAACACATGGACCAGGAAGTCAAGGTTCGATTAACATAGTCGTATCCCGATTGTGAAGGTTCGTTGGAACTCAAGACGTAGACCGGAGTTCATGTAGGAGCGCAATGGTCGGAGTAAACTCTAGGATCCGCAGTTATCTAAACGATTGTGTCAACGTCTGTTATCATTGGCGAATTTCGGGACGAAATTCCCTTTCAAGTTGGGGATGATGTGGCACCTGGGGAAATCCACAGTTATCTTGAACTACCACTTCATTTCTCTGAGACTTCTTGTCAAATTTCGGGATGAAATTTCTTTCAAGTTGGGGATGATGTGACAACCCGAACTTTACGGTTAGTGTCTTTCAATCTTGTGATTCCGATTCTTCGCTATTATCACTTCTTTGCATACTCTTCGTCTTAGTGAATCTGATAACGCTCGGGATTTTGTTAAACTAGTTAAACATAAATGATTAGTGGGTGTGAAGTGATGGTACTGGTAGGTTTCATTGTATCGCATAACTAGTGTTTGGGTCGGTTGTTAGTTCGTTTGGGCCACCTGCATTTGGGCCGCACACACACGGTGTGTATCTAAACCCGCCGGTCCACAAAGGTTATATTAGGCCGATCAGGCAAGTCCGAGGCCCAAAACCTTGTTGTGGACTATAAACCTATATATGATTATATATTAGCTATGTAGTTGGTTTTGATAACAATTAATTGTTTGGGCTTGAGCCCACTTTTGCCATTAAGTAAACCGCCCAACACCCTCATATTATAGGATTACGTAATATGCTCCTTATTAGATAAAACTTACAGCACAAACCAAATCAGAAACCCTGTCTCTCTCAAGAATCACGCACGGCAACAGGATACCCCCCCTCTTCTCTTGCGTCTCAATTCGGTTAGTATAACACCTTTACCTGATTTCATTGATCAATGTTCTTGGGTATGAATGAATGTATTGTTTGTTTGTTGATAGCCTCTTTGATGATTCCTGGTACTTATTGTTCATAATATGAATTATGGGGGCCGAACAGTAGTTAAGGTATAATAATTAATATAATCAATTGATAAGGGTTCTTGGTTACTTGCATGAATAATTGGTAAGGAATCATGGGTGCACTAGGGTTATTAATCGATTTATTATAATGTCCAAGTATTCCTGTTAGTTGATGATTAGGGTAGCTTAATATTGTTGATTGGTGTCTACTGTTTGATAATCTTGATGATGAGGGTGTCTAGAAACAGTAGTGTGTGTGGCATAATATAATGGATCCAATTCGATTTATGAGGATAATGAGTGTTATGATAATTGTTTATGATAATTGTTATGTTGAATGTTATGAAATTGCAGTACTGTTTATGATAATGTGAATATAGAAGAGTAGGGGAACCGATTAATTGAAGTTTAACATAAGGGAATAACTAGTAGAACAAATTAGTACATTAATTTGGACCACACAACATCGACTGGGCCGGTCAGTTAGGAAGTGGCCCAACAGCGAATGCCTGGTTGGATTGTTTGATTTAATTACGAGTATGGCTTAGATATTTGTTGAATAACAACATGAAAATGATTTGTTAAATTACTTGTTACAATTAACAAGTGTATTTAAATGTAAACTGAACCACTTATGTTATTGAGTGCTATGAACTTGCATTGTTAGACCCGAACTTGCATTGTAATCTGTGTTATAAATGCAAAGAAAACATGTTTTACGCGTGCATGAAATTGACTAACTCTAGTAACCACGGTAGGGCTTGGTTGACCACTGTTGATAAACGTGTAGCTAAATCTACCGAGCAAATCAAAGGTGAGTTCATCTTTTGAGCATGCGTCCCGGTGGTTGGGACAGTCAGTGGGTATCCCGGGGAGGGATAAGTCTTTTGGGTAAAAACGGGAATGTTGGATAATATACTCTTCCTATCACCTTTAAAGTCCCTCCGTGTTGTTTGGTTACCTGGGAGGTAACATGGTATTAGTTAGTAGCGCTACTTAGGTTTGGCAACCTCACCCCGTACCTGGGAGGACGGGTGTTGAACTAATGACCTAGTCATGACCAATGCTTTGATATGAGCATTGGAGAAAGGGCAATGTAAATCAGAAGCCGTCTTGTATTCGGGTTATTATCAACATTACTTTCGGAATTAACTTCAATGGATTAACTAAACACTTGGTAATCAACGTTTTGGTAAAAACTATGAACTCACCAGCGTTCTCTGATACACTTGTTGCATGCTCGCAGGTCATTAGATTACTTGGATTTGGAACTTGCTGTCTGAAGTAGCCGGAATGGTCATGGGTCGCTCTGATTGGATACACATACTGGTTCATTGATTCGTACATTTGTTTTGAGAATATTTAAACCATGGTTTCGTTAATGCTTCCGCTGAACATATTGGTTTTCATTTAAACTTGTTGATGGTATTTTATTAATGATTGAGAACTTTATTTAGAAACTTGTATGGGTTCAATGTAATTAGTGGCTCATTGTTGGTACATCACACGCTTATCAGGGACACTCCCTAGGTGGTATTTTGGGGGTGTGACATTCAGACTCCTTACAACTCTCATCAAATGCCTCACCCTTCCTTTTATTCTATAAATATTAAATAAAGAATAACACCATGCCCGTAATTCCGCGTTGATAGCTTCCGTTTTATTACAGTCATACGACACGTTTTCTTGTTCTTCAATCTTTGTTACTTGTTAATGTTTTATTTTTTTCTACTTTTTGAAAGGTTTGAGCACCTCACGACTGTAAAATATCTAGTGTGATTTACACCTTAAATTCCTTAAATACTTGAAAAATCAAATTTTTCGTTCCATACGGGCCGTATAAGAGTATACGGCTCGTATACACGTTCGTATACATTGTATACGACCAGGCAAACTTATTTACACATGGTGTATACGGGCCGTATACTGTTATACGGCCTGTATGGAATAAAAACAACTGACAAAGTCTGTGCCAGCAGACTTTGTCAGTTATTTTTATTCTATACGGGCCGTATAACAGTATACGGCCCGTATACACCATGTGTAAATAAGTTTTCCCATGTGTTAATATTAGGACCCATTTTTTATTCTCTATTGGATTATGTATGCTTTTTATTTTAGTTGATGTACGTTTGTATTTTTATATTACAAAGAGCAAACAACTAAAATATCTTTGGGTTTTGGTCACTTTTACTACTTTAGTATAAAATTCAAATCTTTTGAATCTGCGTCCATATGGTTTCAATTTTATTGCCATTTTCATCAAAAATCAAAATCTAGTCAGATTTTTCGGTTAACATCTAGTTTTTTTCTCTCCTTTAAATGAAGGGCAAAATGGTCTTTTAACGTTTTATTATAACAAATTAAAAAAATCGTACAATTTTGCCCTTCATTAAAAGGGATGAAAAAAGAAAAAAAAACTGGATATTAACTGAAAAATCTGACCAGATTTTGCTTTTGAATGAAAATGACAACAAAATTGAAACCACAGAGCCCTAAATTCAAAATGTTTGAGTTTTAGACTAAAGTGGTAAAAGTGACCAAATCTCAGGGATCATTTTGGCAATTTACTCTATTATGAATGTTTTTATTTTTTATTTTTTATTTTCAAGTTTTATTTTAATATAATTTAAATTATACTTGATTATTTAAATACATGCGAAATATAACAAATTAAATTAGGGCTAATCACGAGAATAGCAAAAACTTTGTCAAAGTTTCAAAAATAGCCGGTTGACACCCCATAAAATGGGTTTTCACGAATTCCCACGCGGCTTAAATTAAAAGTTAAGAACTTTCCTCACGACCAATCACCTTTTGCCACCTGTGCAACTGTAGTTTTTCTGCACATTGATTCCCCATAAGGACCCACTTTCGTCACGTGCACCTCTGTTCAGTCCCTGTCTTCTACCCCAATTTGGCTGTTCAGCCCCTGTCTTCTGCCCTAGTTTTTCTGCACATTGATGCCCCTTAGGTACCACTCCACCACCGAGGACATCAACCACTATCCATCCACCTTTTTCTGACCAACTATCACCACTACCCCACCGTCGACGATTGTCGACGACCACTGTTCACCCCCTCGAATAACAATCACGACTCACCCTCCGATCGACCACCATACCCACCGTCACCCACAATAGACTAACCTCCACCATCATCGATCACCCTACCCACATCCGATTACCTCATCACACTGCCGACGACCATCTCTCTGTACACGACCACCGATCAACTTTTATCATCTCCGACTGCCGGCAAACACCTCCATCACGGTCCTTCATTCCTTTTGTCGACAATTTCCACCACGGCAACCACTCTATTCACCCCCGATAACCACCGCGACGATCAATCGACCACCGATTACCATCTCTTATCACCTCCGGCCGACAACTTAGTTCTTCACCTCCGATTGACTTCCGTCAACAACTTATTAACAAACAAAGTTTAATATGGGGTTTGTGTTAGATCAATGAATTGGGGTTTTGTTGCTGAAGTGATGAAGAAGATGTGCAGAGCATCATTAAAGAAGAAAGAAGATGTGCAGACAAAATGTATTTAAACGAGATAGAGAGAGAAAGAGGAATAGTTGGTGATGTGAGAGAGAGAGACTGAGGGAACAATTGGTGATGACAGCAGCACACTTGGCAAAAGGTGATTGGTCGTGAGGAAAGTTCTTAACTTTTAATTTGAGCCGGGTGGGAATTCGTGAAAGCCCATTTTATGGGGTGTCAACTGGCTATTTTTGAAACTTTGACCAATTTTTGGCTATTCTCGTGATTTTCCCATTAAATTATGATAAAAGTAAATTGATTGTTGAACTAGGTGATGATATGCTTTTTGAGGTGCAGATTAGACCATGTGTGAGCTTGAAACAATTGCTCCATCCTTGGGTATGAAGCGACATGTGACAGTCCAGTCAGCATTTGTGCATTATAAGGCATTTGTTTAAAATGGGTGTAATGTTATAATGCCTAATAATGCCACATCCAATGATTACCCAATTTTTATTTTTTCTTTTAAAATTAAAGATAATAATATTTCATTAAATAAAAAATTACACTACTAAAAATAAAAAAACAACAAAAATCTAAAAAACATAAAATCTAAAGTCCGTATTTGTCACGAATTTGTTACTGACGCATTTTAGCTATGATCAACGTGTCTCCTACAAGGTGATCGATCGGTTTAGACAAAAATTCTATGTCTTTCTGCATTTGCCTCGATTCTTGTAGTGCGACAAACTTTTTATTTTCGGCGTTTCTTTCTTGCATTGTCTCCAAACGCCTATGACCGAGGCCACGTATGTCTTGTAGGCATCGGTTCATCTCTTCACAATCTTGCTTCCTTCGAAATATGCCGAAGACGAGTCTGCCCTTCCCTTTTTTCCCACTTCTTCTACCTGTCGGTCGGGCCAACTCTACTTCCTCATCCTCGTCGTCTAAATTAATGTTTAAATCTACTTACTCTACAAGATCAAAATTACCCTACAAGAACATTTTACCAAATTACTCTACAAGATCATTTGTAGAGTAATTTTGATAATTATTCTACGAGTAAATAATTACGAAAATGCCACCGCGATTTGTTGGCTTTTTCTTGCATTTCGTACGTTTTATACGATACGGCACTTTATACGTGAACTTTAACTCTATATAAATGAGATTTGAAATCTGATATGATAGTTGGTGGAGGTTTATCGCAATCCTCTAATAATCTAATTTTACTGTTGTTTTAATAAAGTTATTTAATATTTGCAAAGATCCGTTAAATGATCGGTTCCATTATTGTAACTTTTTTTTTTATAATTTTTTAACCAAAAGACGTAAATGAAACACTACAAAGCTGGTAACTTTTTTATAATTTTTTAACCAAAAGACTTAAATGAAACACTTACAAAACTGGTTATTATTTTGTATTTACTTGTTCTCACAATGACTATTTATCCAAGGTTAAACTTGAAAAAATAGATTACTAAATAGTAATTAAGTTTTATATTTGTTTTTTTTAATATACCAAATATGTTTTTATTTAATCATTTAATTTTAATTTTTTAACCTACCGTTAATTACCGCGCGTTGCGATTACTTGATTCTAAACATCGAAACGTAGATAAAAAAAGCATGCCGCGATGGTATATTTAGAAATGATGAAAAAACCACGTCGTAAAAATGAATGTTAAGAAAAGTGGAAGCAAACTTGAAAAAAAAAACTTTTAACATACAAAAATAAAACCATATAAAACCGTCTCCTGCCGAAGTAGTAAGATACTAAAAAGCTTTGATTAATAAACTAATTCTTTTTAAAGACATATTTTTTACCCGGTTCTAAAAATGACACGAATAAATTTTCCATCGCAATTACAATTGTCAGATGTTAAATTAATCTAATTTTAAACTGAAAAGGAATTGTACATCTAGGTTCAAAAGCCAATGATCTCTAGATCAAGTGGTGGAGGGCTTGCATTTCTCTTGAGAGATGCAAGTTCGACTCCCACTTGGTGCAGAGTGAGGCACTGGTGGGCAATGATAGGAGACCCAGGGAAACCTGGGTTGGTTCCTTGAGCCAAACGGGTTTTACCGGTAACTTCACCGTCGTGCCTACGGGCGGGTGGGTTACCGGGTTTTCCCCGGAATTGGTGGTGGACTCGGGTTACTCTCGGAGTACTCCGTTTGTCCAGTGGGTGCCCCGAGAGTGCTCGGGATTAAGTTTGTTGGCCGTTAAAAAAAAAAACATCTAGGTTCAAAGTTTTATATAAGTTTGATGTGTCTACTTTCTCTTGAAAAAGAAACAAGACGACTATGTAAAGTGTGTTAGCATTGAACAAAATTTATATCCTAAATTAATTATAAGCATTAAAATAATTAAAAATAAGAAAAATACTAGGATAGTAATAAATATACATCTAATACTAATAAAAAAAGTCACCTTAATGCCACACGACATTCTCTCATAATAAAAGACTTTATCAAAATGTCATGTGACAATTTATTATACTACATTAACGATAATAATAATAATAACAATAATAATAATAATAATAATAACTAAATTAATATAAAGACCATTCTCCACTTTAATAAATAATTTTTTATGCATCATCTCACTCAAAAGAAATTTATATACCATGATGCTTAATTATACTATATGATATATAGATAAAAATATAAGAATTACTTTATCTCTTGAATATACCGATTTTACATATTAAAGATCAAGATTATCTCACCTCAATGACATACGATAAAGGGTCCTTTAAAATCAAAAGTCTTTTAATCACAGGTTTATTATTATCTGTAACAAAACTATTATTATTTTTATTATTATTAATATCCCCGATTTAATTATTTATGTATTATTATATTTACTTAATTTGATAATATAACACCTCATTAAGATTAACCACATATATTTCTAAAACCAAATGATTTAAAATATTAATTATTGATAAAGATGATAAAGTAACAAATCTACTAATAAAAAAGTGCCCTTAATGCCACATGTCACTCTAATTTAACTTTTAATAAACATCAAATCTTATTTAACTTTTAAAATAAAATTTCAAATATTGTTACGAGTCACTCTCTCCTTCAACTTTACAATTTAGACTTCAATGTTATTTAATAAAGATTTTTGTAATCCTTATCCTTACTAATATAATAAAACTAATTTAAATATGTTAATAACCATATTAAGATGCACTATTTAATTAATTTTATAGATAAATACAATGTATTTTGTTAAATATTATCGTAAAATTAAAAAAATACAATAATTAGATCTTTTTTACTAAACCATCCTTATATTAATACTAATCGAAAACACACAATAATTAGATTATACTATTACATTTTTTAATTATGTGATCAGGATTATATAGAAGTATGATTTACATTTTTTTATTTTACGTGTTTAATACACGGGTTTGTAACCCTTATAAATTAAAATAGTATTCAATCTAAGTGTTTTTATATGTAATTCGTGTAATACACGGATTTATAAACTAGTAACATATAAAATTAACAATATTAAATAAAATTAGATAAAAATTAATATAAGATCATTTACAATCTTTCCACCAAATTCCGTGAGAGAATATTTCTTTTTATTATAAAAACTGGTTCTAAGGTTTATGATGTTGGGCTTTATCACGCCACATTAGCGACATGTCAGCACTAACTGTACATGAGGTTCTATTGTTAACTGATAGGCGATGGGATAAAGCATCTGTCATCATTACTCAATTATTATTTTTTTAATTTAGATTTTCATTAACATTTACAAACAAATAAACTAAACATACAAATATTAAAATTCAAACAACGCACACTACAATTAAGCTAATTAAAAAATTATTTCTACCCGTCTTCATCGTCGCCGTCAAGGTTACTCCATAGATGTTCAACCAGATCCGCTCAAATGTTCAAGTATGTTTCCCTATGACGTAAATTCATTTGGATAGCTTCTTTATGGGCGTAGTTTAGTAGTTGGTTTGTCGATTGGTAGGTATCGTCGAAGTCGGCACATAAGGCTCTGCATGTGTCCTCCAAGATCATGTTATACAAGATAATACATGTATACATCACGTTTCTCTTTTTTTTTTTGCTTTTCACTAATATATGAGGGTTGGGCAACGATAGTCCGTCATTTCTTTAACACTCCAAATGCCTGTTCTACATTTTTTCTTGCCGACTCTTGTTTCTTCTTGTAATACAACTGTTTGACGTCATCCGGACACGGAAGAGTTTTCACTAACGTAGTCCATTCCGGATAAATACCACCGACAAGATAGTACCTATATTTGTACTCCACATCTTTTGCATAAAATGATGAATCTGGTGCAGCCCCGTGTATGACATAATCGAATAGATTTGATGGTTGTAAAACTTAGATATCATTGTTTGCACAGGTCATGCCAAAGAATGCATTCCAAATCCATAGATATTCAGTTGCGACTACTTGTATTAGGGTTGGACCATCATAGTCACCTTGATGGTGTTGCCCTTTCCAAGTAGTTGGACAATAAGCTGACGGCCAATGCGTATAGTCCAGGCTACCTATCATCCTGGGAAACCTATGTATTAGTTGATGGGCTTCATGTAAAATTGGGATGTCGAAAGCCGTTGGATTCCTCATATATCGCCTTCAGTAGATATTGATAACACCTAATAATATACAAGCATTATAACAAACAACAACAATAACAACAATAATATTAATAATAAAACCTTCATAAAACTTTTCAAGACTTTCTTGTCATACTCTTTCTGACATTCTTAGATACTTGTCTCATGTATCCGTTGACTTGCCGTATGCTCGTTGTTTACAAAAATGTATACTCGCGTTCTTAATCACTCGAAATTCTAAAAAAAGTCTGCGACTTATGAGAAAACGATGTCGGAATTGGGCGTCACTGTACAAAGGGTTTTGAGCAAAATAATCATCTACCAAACGTTGGTGAGTACCTAACCGATCTCATTCAACGGCTCCTTATCTTGTAAGTGGCTCGGACGACTCTGCTTCATCTCTTAAAAGTTGAATCGCCTGTTTAGCGGCTTGGATAATCAAGTCGTTAAGTACTCCCGCGTTTTCACAAGATGAGTCGACTGACGAGCTTGAAGACATTTTTAGAAAATAATAGAGAGAATTGAAAGAGTTTGATTTGAGTGTTCAAAATGTTTTGTTAGTTGTGATTGAGTGGAATGTGATTTGGTTGAAAGTTTTGTGTATATAAATAAATAAAGGAAATGATTTTTTGTTAGTTTTTTTTTACTGTTGCCAACGATCTAAAACCTCAAAATCACGCACATTTCAAGCATTGGCGCTCGCCAACCTTCTGGCGAGATGAACGATGGTGCCCCCTTTATTTCATGCGGGCCAGTGTACGGGGCACCATCATGCTTAGGTGGCATTAGACGCCATCCAACACCGTTTAGTCTAAGTGGTTGTGAGTGGATGAGAGTAAATTGTTGCTGCTTATCTGTATATTTGAGGGGACATTGTTTACTTTCTATAGTCTTTTAATATATTTTGAAAGTGGTTATGAGTGGAGAACGGAGAAAATGCAATGATAAAGATATAACAAAATATTATTTAAATGAAAGAAAATAGAAAATGTAGTTGTTTTTAATATGACTATAGGGTACAAATGATAGTAAGGATACAAATTCTCTAAAATAACAATATAATATCCTGATATAAAGTGCCACTTGAGATTAATATAAAATGGAGTAAAATGGTCCCTAAATTTAGGTCACTTTTGCCACTTTAATTAAAAAATAAAACATTTTGAATCTGGGTTCACGGGGTTTCAATTTTGATACTATTTTCATCCAAAATGTAAACCGGGTCAGAATTTTCTATTAACCTCCACCTTTTTTGTCGTGTTCCTCATTTTAATTAAGATAATTTAAGGGATAAAAAGACAATTATACCCTTTATTCAAATTAGGAACACGACAAAAAAGGTGGAGACTAACATAAAAATATGACCCAGTTTGCCTTTTAGATGAAAACGACATCGAAATTGAAACCCCAGGGACCCAAATTTAAAAAGTTTTATTTTTAAGCTAAAGTGGAAAACTTGACTTAAACTCAGGGACGATTTTATTATTTTGCTCTATAAAATTAGGCCTGAGAATAAAAACCCATTTGGGTTATTTTAAGTCATTTTAAAAATAAACATGGGTCAGGATATGTTGGGAAACAATTAAGGTTGGGTCAGGATGAGTTTTAAGATATCTATTTAAATAATTTGTGGGTCAGGACGGATATTACATTATGTAAGTATGTAACCCTAAAATGAGCATCACAGTCAAACTCCTCTTCATGTTCGAGTGTTTGTAGACATAAGCCTTCAGA
Source organism: Helianthus tuberosus (assembly GCA_030545235.1). NCBI lineage: Eukaryota > Viridiplantae > Streptophyta > Magnoliopsida > Asterales > Asteraceae > Helianthus > Helianthus tuberosus. Next base: position 6,276,448 of record JARYGA010056639.1, read on the forward strand.
GCTGTGACTTCACAAAAAAAAATTAAAAATAAAAAAATCTAAAAAATAAAAAAATCAAAAAAATATAAAAAATAAGAAATACAAAAAACAAAATAAATCCCAAAAAATTAGAAAAATTAAAAAAAATCAGAAAAATTTAAAAAAATAAAAAAATCTTAAAAAATCAAAAAATAAGAAAAATAAAGATATAAAAGAATTTTAAAAAATCAAATATCCAAAAAAATAATAAAAAATTAAAAAGAACAAAAAAAAAAATACAAAATCCAAAAAATTAAGAAAAAAAACTTAAAAGACAATAACTTAAGAAAACCAAAAATAAAAAGTTTCAAAAACATAAAAAAGTAAAAAAATTGTAAATTTTAAAAATAAAAAAAAACACATTTAAACACACTTTCCCCAACATTGGCCACTCTTGAAACACATGTGTTTTAGATATTTTTAATTTATTTTTTGGTTTTTATTTTTTTTAATTTTTTAATCAAAACTAAAAGTTTATATTATAAAATAAACATATAGTTTTTAATTTTTTGCTTTTTTAAAATTTTTAAAATTTTCATTGATTTTTTTATTTTTTTTAATTTCCATTTTTAAAGTTTTTAAATTTCTAAAATTTTATTTTTAATTTTTTTTAAATATTTTTGATTTTTTAAAGTTTTATTTTTAAAATTTTTAAAGTTTTATTTTGTGTTTTAAATTTTTAAATTTTTTGATTTTTAAAATTTTAATTTTTTTAAATTTTTTAATGATTTTTTTTATTTTTTCATTTTTTTTTCAAATTTTTAATTTTTTTAATTTTTTTTAATTTTTTGATTTTTTTCATTTATTTGACTTTTAATTTTTTATTTTATTTTTATTTTAATTTTTTATTTTTAGCCTTTCATGGTCGAAACCACTATTGACCCAAACTCATCATAACATTTTTCTTAATAAACCCATCTTATCTCAAACTCATCTTAACCCATACTCATTCTAACAGTTTTCTTAATTAACACATTCCATTCCAAACCCATCCTAACCCCTTACCAAAACCCACCTAACCCATTACTTTTTCAACCCCTACATAAAATGAAGAGTATATTAGAAAAATCGTTTTTTATGTTGACACTACATTGCAAAGTGTGTCATTTATCTTTAAAAATTACAAAAATCGTACTCGATTTTTGCAAACCCTTGCAAGTTATGTCGTTTAGCCCTAACTCAGTTATTTTTTATGGTTAAATCTGACCTAGTAGACCCCACATAAGGGTATTTTGGTCATTTTACTTTAATTACTAAAATAAACAATTATAAAAAATAATAAATAAAAGAATTTTATTTATATATTAGTTATACATATGCAAACGCCCAGATACATTCTCTCTCTATCTCTACACTCTTTCTTACTCTAACCACCACCCACCACCACAACCACCTGACCACCACCCACCTGCCACCGCCACCACCATCCACCACCCACCTCTCCCACCGCACGACCACACCACCACCGAGAATCCATGAAGGGACCCATTTTGAGAATGAAAGCTTTATGAATTAGAAAAAGTTTTAGAACAATGAATTTTGAGTGGTTTTTAATTAGTAAAAAAAAGTTAGAACGCTGATAAAAACAAAACTCTCAATTTATGTGCATGTGGATTTCGTTACCGGGCCCGGCCTGTAAACAATCCCAAAAGGTATGATAAAGTAGAGGTTTGGTGTAAAGGACTAGTGGTCCTAATATATAGGCCCAATAACTTGTGGTTTGGTTTTAAACGTGTTGGTAACCAGTTTCCTTTCTGGTTTTTGTTACAAACATCCATAAAAGTGAATTAACCATATCAACTCACTGTTTTCAAGTAAAGAAGTCACATTTGTTGATGTTGTTAAAGCCTCACAAGATCTATATATAATCAAAAACAAAAACAAACCACAACATAATACAACTTTATGAACTTGGAAACTAAGAAAAGACTTTAGGCATATTCTAGTGGGAGTTGATAGCCATTTATAAGATAGTGACTCCTCATGTGTGTCCTAATTGATTTAATCAAATTTGTCTTCTTCACCACAATCAAATCTGTTTGGCCACATGTTATTTATAGCAAGATACACAATCAAATTTGTATCTTTATTCTCTGCCTTAAGATAACAAGCATCCCAATACGATTTGAGGTATAAATAATTTTACTGGGAGAAGTATTCTAAGTAAACACCAACGGCTAAGACCATCTTCAATGCGAGGTGGCGACATAAGCCATCAACCGTCTTCCATGTTGGCATGCCTGGCTTCAGACGGTCGAGGTCCTCTAATATATATTTAAAAGAAGAAATAGAACACAAAACCTCCACGTAAATCGACAATGAGATAGAAAACACTATTAATCACCTGCACAACAACAATTGTCTTTACTTTGCTCATCTTAGACATAATAGATAAAGAGATTATTGAAAATCTTGCAATGCCATTTTGGCGTACTGGTACGCCCCGTAGCATGCTTATACACCACCCTTATAATGCCATTTTGGTGTACTATGGCCCTATTGCAATTATTATTATTGTTGTTGTTGTTGTTGTTGTTGTTGCTGTTGCTGTTTTCTTCAGAAACTCAAATCTTGTTTTACATGTGGCATACGGGTACGCACACGACAACAAAAGTCTTCTATTTCTTATGTTTTAAACTTATAACAAGATTAAAGATCAAAACCCAAGTTGTTAGGAATGTAGTCTTTAAACTACAAATGGAAGTACTTATACTTCAAGACAATGTCAATCATGGCCCGTTTCATGCTTAACAATGTTCTATAATCGAACATAACAGGTAAGGTGTCAACGTCATTGATGTGAGACTTGTGGTCACCACAATAGTACTTAACTTCTCATATAAGGCAGTCTAGAAGTCCCAAATTTGACACTTAAGTCATAACAATTAAGCACTTATCCATATTTTAACAATATCAAGAATCATAAGCATACCATAAAATGTAAAAACCAGTATATAACTAACTAAAAAAGTTAAATTGTAGTATAAACTCGCCTAGACTGCCTAAGGTTCCCACCTCCAGCTCCCGCTCCTTGTTCACTTCTAGTTGACCTCCTAAAGTCAAACTAGGCATAATTGCATATTCAATTGTTATGTGGTCAATCTTACAACCTTATAATTCATATACATTCTAAACATTATTACATAAGTGCCGGGACTCATATGTCACGAAATAGACACTTATAATGAATATTATCCTCTTGGTTCATGTTTTGACCCATTAAGAAAAATCAACTTGCATAGCTATATTTTCTTGGTTCCAACACCTCAAACACATTAGAGCATTCCCATCCAATCCACCATCTTTACCCTTATAATTTAACTAAAAATGCTTACTTTTTAAAATTTATATCATATTTTAAAAAACCTTCCATATCCAACACCCCATACCTATCTCTATATTCTTTTTTTATCATTTCTTCTCTTTCTCCAATTTACAATTTTAACTACTCTCTATTTTGTCTTATTATATTTTCTTCAATTTACAATTTTAACTACAATCCAACACCCCATACCTATTCGCAATTTTTTTTGGACCGGCGAAAACAACAACCCACAATTTAAGATGGTAACACACTTTAATTGTCCAAATAGATGCAAACTTAAACAAAAGTTGAGCTAATAAGTTCTACTCATACATATATAATTCTAATGATCATCACATAACATATTTCTAAATCAAACTCATAACATTCACAAAACAATCTAATATAGCGCGACATCGTTTATTGTTGGGAATAGAGTAGCCATTGATGTTCAATTAGGTCTTCTTGAAGCTGATGATGTGCCGAGGTATCTTTAATATGAAGACGACGTTGGATGAAGTCCATAAACTCGTTTGTTTGAGTGCGCGACAATTCGGGGAGATCATCGTCAAGTTGATCATACTCAATGTTAAGATTATCACCATCATCACGTTCGTCTTCAATGATCATGTTATGAAGAATAACACATGCTTTCATTATATTTGTTAGTACCTTCAATTTGAACATTCGTGAAGGTCCTCGAATTATTGCAAATCATTGTTGAAGTACACCAAATGCTCGCTCGACATCTTTTCTTGCAGATTCTTGTGCTTTTGCAAATGTTTATTCTTGTTCCCTCTTGGTGATGGAATCGTTTTTACAAAAGTTTGCCACTTAGGATAAATACCATCTGCAAGGTAATACCCCATAGTATAGTCGTGGCCATTGACTGTGTAATTGACTGGTGGAGCATGCCCTTGTGCAAGTTCCGTGAAAACAGAAGATCTCTCTAACACATTAATGTCGTTATGTGAACCGGGCATACCAAAAAATGCATGCCATATCCAGAGATCATATGAAGCAACCGCCTCCAAAATAATAGTAGGTTCACGAATGTGGCCAGAGTACATACCTTTCCAGGCTGTGGGACAATTTTCCACTTCCAATGCATGCAGTCGATGCTTCCGAGCATTCCGGGGAATCCTCGTTGGTCCGCAGTCATCATCCGAAGACAGGTATCTCAACAACTTGCGAAAGAATGTACGAACCATTTGATCAAAGGTGCAATTAACTCAACCTGTCATCATACATGTTATAAGTAAAAAAATGTTATAAACGCCAAAAAGTGCCGGTTTTTCAGCGAAAAACATAAAAAAAAGGCAGCGTTCTGTGTCGTTTTTCAAAACTGCAGTTAAATTCAGCAAAAATACCTTAAAAAACTGCAGCGTTTTTCGGTAATAAAACGCCACAAAACAATCAATCCAAACAGAATACCTGAACACTTTTAAGCGACGACAATCATACGTATTCTTTTATCCGTCACACCTTCCCTCCCGAGAATGAGCAACCATTTGTGTCTCGAGTTTATTTGTCAAATTCCCAGAGAACACCATTTCCATCCTCTGCAATGAATAAAGTGTACATATTAATATTCAAAACTGCAACACAGGATAAGAATAAGCCATCCATTTTTCTCATCAGAATATATGATTTGTGAACATACTGTAGACATAGAGAAATTTATTTGTTGTTTTAATACATGAATCATCAATGCCAAAAGGCTCCTTTCATTGTTTTTATTTTATCTTGAAAGCTTAGTAGTTGATATATAATAATAAATCAACAGTTCTAACTGGCCCTTAAAGACTGTTATAGAGTATTATAATAAATCAACATTTTATCAAGTAATCTTTAGCGATGTAGCTACATTTGTTTTATGTTCACCTTAAATGAGAGTTTGAGGTAAATAAGATGTGCATTGGTATCACTGATACTAGTCATTAGGCATGAGCAAGTGGTATAAAATACCGATCCCGATACCGATAATCATGATCCCGACATGTTTCGGTGTTGGAAACGGTATCCACATTTTGGTTTTATCGGTACGGTACGGTATCGGTAAAATACCGACTTTTACCCTCAAAATACCGATACCGTACCGAACCGACATGTTTCGGTATCGGTATCGGTATCAATTATTCATGAAATTTCGGGATCGGGATTATCGGGACGGGATCGGGACGGGATCGGTATTTGCTCATCCCTACTAGTCATGCTTAGATAGCTATGTATACATGTCTTTCTAATAATGAAGAAGCAAACGAAACAACAAACTATTATGCACAATTGAGAAATCACCCACAACATTCTTGTTTCTAAAACTAATAATCCAAACACATTCAATGTCAGCCAACCCAGAATCCCACAAATGTACGGACAACACACATCAATCAATCTTCACATAATTCCAAATTAACCAATCAAACATCAACAAATACTAAAACAAATCAATACCCAGAACAACAATTACAAAAACAATTATACCCCACGAAAACAAAACTCAAATCGGATCTAAAACCAATCAAATCAACCGATATAACCGGTCAAGAAAACCATTACAAAAACAGAGCAGCAACAAGATTACCAACAATTGAACAAAACCCTTTAGTAAAGATAAAAAATTGATCAAATGGGGTAGTAGGTTTGGAACAAGATTACACAGTGGGTTTGTGAATAAAGAACGTACCAAGATTGTCAGTAACCCTCAAATCCGAACCTTGCAAGTGCAGAGTTTTGTTGAATTTGTTGCTGGTGGTAATCGATGTGTAGGAGGAGAGGGGCGGGAGAAGACGAAGGTGTCACACCCCTTTCTGCGGTGGAAGCACGAGGTGTGATCATGAAAGGTTCTCATTGCATACGAAAGGTAAACATGCTATATGCTCGTAAAAACATCAAATACCATAACTTGAAAACATAAGTTTAGCGTTTACATCGCTAAGTCGCATAAAACATTGTCTTAAAAAGTTTACAACTTTATTTAAAGATAAACAATAGCGACATCCACAAGCATAAGCGAGACCGCGCGCACATCCATCCTAGTTACCTGAAATACATGTGAGTTTTGGAAAAACGTCAACATAAAGTTGGTGTGAATTCATGCAGTTTTGTATTTAACGCTTGTATACTTTGTATAAAAATCATGGTATGTATTTGTTAAATCACGTATTCAAGTGTAAATCAAGTATTTCCATATGTATCAAGTGTTAATGGGTTGCAAAGCCATTAACATGTGACACGACATAGGAAGTCACCAAACCATAGGCATTTTTCTATAGTCGATTCACGACTGAGACACAAAAACACTACTTGGTTCTAGTTGTCACCAAGAGTGGGGCTGCCCTGAAACCCATTAGATCTAACCTTTTGTTCTGCGGTCTAAGTATGTACACGATTAATGGTGCTTATGTTACCCTATTCGTGACACGATTTCTCGTATCAATTCTTGGCACTAGTTGTCGCCAAGAGTACTTCTCGTTTTAGTACATATCATACCATTTTGAAAATATTGAAGTATTCGTAACATGTATTTCACCCCCGAAGTTATAAGACTGAAAACAGTTAAGAGAAAAGGGGGAGCATGAACTCACAACTTTGCGTTCCTGTGCGTCGTAAACTTCACCGGATTTGCTTACTTAACGTCGTAACCTATACGCGTTTTCTTAACGTTAGTCACTAGACTTGTATCGCACAAGTACAGTCACTCTCTTTTGTATTTGTATTGTTGTGTTATAAATATTTCATATTTTTAACTAAGTATTTTACTTATATTAGTTTCTCAAGATTTAATATAAGTATTTTGTATTTTGCACTTTGCACCCGAATTATGTATCTTGTATGTTGTATGTGTATTTTATGTTTATACTCCTCATGAGTATTTAGTGTATTTTTTTAAGTCTTAATACACTAGCACGTATAACACATACTATATACACTTAGCACAAAAGTTGGTGATAACATAATATATATTTTTCTCTCAAAATATACATACTTATATCCATTTTTATTCTTGAAGAAATCCTCATTTCTTATCACCAAAAATTAGGGAAACCTTGGTAATACTTTTAAACACATTTTTAGGGAATAAGTTTCTCAAAAACTTATATTTTCTAAGTGTCAAAATTTATAAAAATTTTGACAGAGTTTCCCCTAAAAATGGAGGTTTCCCATGTTTTCAAAACATGTGTTTATTTTCTTTTAAATCGTCAACAATCATCAACAACAGTTATCAACAATAATCATCAACAATAATCACTAGTTTCTCTATTTCATGAACTTGAATATTTACAAAAATGCGTAGTAACTTGCTAGTACATTTAGTAAGTCTTGTTATCTTTAAAAATAAGTTTAGTTTCTTAAAAACTTTATTTTTAATGAGTATGTATTTTCACAACTTCCAGTCATGAATTTCAAAAATATTACTTGTTAAATTTTTCTTGTGACATAAGTGTTTACACACTTGTTTATTCACTAAAATGCTTTTAGTTTATGTAAGGTCCGGGTTTTGACAAAACTAGCATTTTCCGCTTGGTTCTTCCGAAAAACCACTTGTAGATCTTTAGATCTACATGTTTAGAGCCTTACTTTACAAGAAAAATTATATTTACACAAGTTCATGTTTAATGTGTGGTAGAGTTTCATCATTTAACCCTTTGTACACTTAAACAAACTCTATGTCATGATCCATGATCACGACTAATCCGGGTTAGATGATGATCCGAGCTACCACCACATAGATCGGCCCTAAATAGTTACACAAAACAAATCTTACAGGATTTACACAACTCTTTAGCTTTTATCCAACATGTTTAACATTTTTAGTAAACTTTTAGTATGTCAACTTGCATGTTCTTGACTTTTAACCGACAAAGTTCGTTTTAACCACTTTAGAATAGATCAAGAAGGCGTTTAGAGTCACTTACTACTAGCTCGAGGCTAGGGAAGAAACTAGTCGAAGATCGGGTGGATAAAAGCAATGTAGCGAGGTTCTTCACAATCCGAGTGCACCGAGCTTCCTTATACGCAATCCTTAACACTTGTAGATACTTGGAAAGGCAAGATCAAAGCTCGAAGATGGATGGGTGTGGGTGGGTGTGTTCGGCCGTGAGTTTCAAAGAGAGGGAGAGAGAAGTGTGTTGTTGGTTAAGTGGTGAAATGATATGGTGTGCTAAAGCTTGTTCTTATAGACAAAACCTTTCACAATTAACCAATGGTTCTTATGTCTAATTGATATTAGACAAACAAGATTATAAAAATCAAATAAAGGACAAGGGTGTCCCCCTAGGGGACGAACTCGGTTAGGGGGGGGGGGGGGCTTATGGTTCATTTACAACTAATAGTTAGGATATAGTTATGTTAAGTTGGAGGTTAATCCGGTTACTAGTGTGTTGAGCATTACAGCGGGTGTTAGGGTATTCAGGGACCCTAACTGGCTTAGAAAGAGATAAACAATGTTATTGGCAATATTTTTATGTTCCGGGTAAAGTCCGGTTGTTCGGTTACATACCGATTCGTTAAAGTGCTAAATTGCACCTTTTAGTGTTTAATAAGTATCTTTTTGTAACACTATCGATTCCCAACACTTAGGGAAATATTCTGGATAATAAAACGACATTTCTGCAAAATATTCATATGTCTAATGCTGAATTATTGCTGAATTATATAAATTCTGCACTTAAAGTGCGTTTCGGGTGCTTTTTAGTGCTTATTTTTGCTTTCGTATTGCATATATATTAAACCCTTGTATGTACTCTTGGGTTTTAAGGTATTCTTGTCGTCGGACCTACACCTAGGCCTCAATTTTATTGCCTGACTGCTTGCTGCAGTATTGTTGACACAAAGTGCCTTACCGGTGAGTTTACTAGTATATTTGACGCAACACTCTTGTTTATGCATAAAGCAATATTTTGTAGTATACAACATGCATGAATTCACCTGTTTAGTATGCAATCAGACATTGTTGACAATTAAGCACATAATTGCAGTCAATAATTAATAATTAAAGTGTACGGAAATTACCGGTTTGGTGCCAGTTGTCACAGTCTCCCCCCGTTAAAAGAATTTCGTCCCGAAATTCAGGCTGAACTAACTCTCGCTGGAGTCTTCTTGAATAGGTGGGGATACTTTTTCTTGAACTGGTCTTCACGTTCCCATGTGTACTCGGGTCCGTGCTTAGAGCTCCAACGTACTTTGACAAGTTTTACGCTGCTCCTCCTGGTCTTGTTGACTTTCCAGTCGGTAACCTCAACGGGTTGTTCTGTAAATCGGAGGGCTTCATCAATATGCACTTCATCCATCGGGATGATCACGTTTTCTTGTGTTGGACTCTTCTTCAGGTTGGATACATGAAACGTATCATGTACTCCATTAAGTTCTTCCGGTAACTCCAATTTGTATGCCACGGTACCAACTCTTTTCAATATTCTGAATGGTCCGATGTATCGTGGATTCAGCTTTCCACGCTTTCCAAATCTGACTATGCCCTTCCAAGGTGAGACTTTTAACAACACTTTGTCTCCCACCTTGAATTCTACTGATTTTCTTTTTGGATCAGCGTAGGTATTTTGTCGATCTCGAGCCGCCATAATGCGCTCTCGGATCTGCGCAATCTTGTCGGTTGTCTCTTGTACAAGTTCAGGACCAACCATACGTTTATCTCCGGCATCTGCCCAACATAAGGGCGATCGGCATTTGCGGCCATACAGAGCTTCGAACGGTGCGGCTTTTATGCTCATATGATAACTGTTATTGTAGGAAAACTCAACTAAAGGTAGATGAGTATCCCAGCTGCCGCCTAGATCCATGACACATGCGCGAAGCATATCTTCTAACGTTTGTATAGTCCGTTCGCTCTGGCCGTCTGTTTGTGGATGGAATGCCGTGCTTAGATCTAACTGAGATCCAAAGGCTTCCTGAAATGATTGCCAGATTCTTGAGACAAAGCGTCCATCTCTGTCTGAAATGATTGAGTTTGGCACTCCATGACGTGCCACAATTTCTCTTAAGTATATTTCAGCAAGCTTTCCAGTGCTGTCTTTTTCTCGGATCGGTAGGAAGTGTGCAGACTTCGTTAATCGATCAACTATTACCCATATCATATCGTGCCCTCTCGGGGTCCTGGGTAATTTTGTTATGAAGTCCATCGAGATTTGTTCCCACTTCCACACGGGAATCTCTGGTTGCTGTAGTAGGCCGGACGGTTTCTGATATTCGGCCTTAACCTTAGCACAGGTTAGGCATTTTCCATCATAGACAACAACGTCGCTTTTAAGTCTCGACCACCAGTAATATTCCTTCAAGTCTTGATACATCTTGTCCGATCCTGGATGGATCGAATATCTCGATTTGTGGGCTTCATCAAGGATGACTTCTCGTATGCCACCATAGAGTGGAACCCAAATACGCTTCTTGGAGTATAAGGCTCCCTCTTCGTTTGGCACCATGTATTTCAGCATACCCCGTAGGTATTCAGCTTTACGGTTCTCTTCTTTAAGAGCTTCTTGTTGTGCATCCCGAATGCGTGCAGTGAGGTTCGTTCGAATCGTCATTTCCAATGCTCGAACCCTTAGGGTCTTAACCCTTTCTTTTCGGCTCAACGCGTCCGCTACAACGTTTGCCTTTCCAGGATGGTACTTAATCTCACAGTCATAATCGTTCAGCAGCTCGACCCAACGTCGCTAGCGCATATTCAATTCCTTCTGATCAAATATGTGTTGCAAGCTTTTGTGATCTGTGAAGATTGTACATCGAGTACCATATAAATAATGTCGCCAAATCTTCAAGGCGAATACTACCGCACCTAGCTCCAGGTCGTGCGTGGTATAGTTTCTTTCATGTACCTTCAGTTGTCTTGAAGCGTAAGCGATGACTTTTTGGCGTTGCATGAGCACGCAACCCAAGCCTTGTCGTGAGGCGTCGCAGTATACCACGAAGTCTTCCGTGCCTTCGGGTAATGATAATATTGGTGCATCGCATAGCTTGTTTTTAAGTAGTTGAAAGGCTTCTTCCTGTTTGTGTCCCCAGTCGTATTTCTTGTCTTTCTGTGTAAGGGTCGTTAGCAGTTGAGCTACCTTTGAGAAATTCTCGATGAATCGCCGATAATAGCCCGCTAAGCCCAAAAATTGTCGAACTTTGGTTGGGGTCTTGGGAGCTTCCCAATTCTTTATTGCTTCAATCTTGGATGGGTCTACATGAATGCCCTTCTCATTCACAACGTGACCAAGAAATTGTACTTCGCGAATCCAGAATTCGCATTTCGAGAACTTTGCATAAAGCTTCTCTTTCTTCAGTAGTTCCAAGATGGTTCTGAGATGTTGCTCATGCTCTTCTTTCGTTCGCGAGTAAATCAGGATATCATCGATAAATACAATCACGAATTTATCGAGATATGGTTTACATACGCGGTTCATCAGATCCATAAAGACCGCTGGCGCGTTCGTCAATCCAAATGGCATCACAAGAAATTCGTAGTGCCCATAGCGTGTTCTGAATGCAGTTTTTGGCACGCTTTCATCTTGGATTCTCAGCTGATGGTATCCAGATCGAAGGTCGATCTTGGAATAGTAGCTTGATCCTTGCAGTTGATCAGATAAGTCATCAATCCTCGGTAGCGGATACCGATTCTTGATCGTGAGCTTGTTCAGTTCCCTGTAATCGATACACATCCGCAGTGATCCATCCTTCTTCTTCACGAACAATACTGGAGCTCCCCAGGGTGAGAAGCTTGGCCTTATGAATCCTTTATCCAACAACTCCTGAAGTTGTGTAGATAATTCTTGCATTTCGGATGGTGCAAGTCGATAGGGAGCCTTGGCTACAAGAGCGGCTCCTGGAACCAAGTCTATGTGGAATTCGACTTGTCGTTGTGGAGGTAGTCCTGGCAGATCTTCAGGGAACACATCAGGAAATTCCTTTACCACAGGAATGTCTTCGAGTTTTGGCTCCACAGCCTTCTTATCTACAACGTGTGCTAGGAAAGCAACACATCCTTTCCTTAAGCACTTCTGTGCCTTCATACAACTGATGATTCGTAGAGGCGCGTTTCGTCTTTCTCCATGTACTATGAGAGTTTCATCATTCGCCAGAGGGATGCGAATGATTTTCTCATGACAAATGACTTCAGCTTTGTTCTTGGACAACCAGTCCATCCCGACCACTACATCGAAGCTACCTAATTGAATAGGTAAGAGGTCGATGCTAAATCTTCATTCACCAAGTTCTAGCGTGCAGCCTCTAACAACTTCGCCCGATTCAACAAGTTTACCATTGGCTAGTTCTATGGAATAAGGAATTTCTAATCTACTAGATTCTATTCCAAGTATGCGTTTAAATTCCACAGACATGAAGCTATAATCGGCGCCAGTGTCGAATAATATGGATGCAAAGTGATTGTTAATGAGGAACGTACCGTTGACCACATTAGGGTCCTCGCGTGCGTCCCTTGCTCCAATTACAAATGCTCGGGCCTGAGCATTGTTTCCTTCTGGGCAATCCTTCATGAAATGATCTTTACTTCCACATCTGAAGCATCCTTGGTTTCGCCCATTTCCGTTACCAGCACCATTTCCATTTCCACCATTGTTCCTATCATCAGCCCCATTACGATTTCCATTCCCGTTCCTCTTACTCCAGCAGTCTTCAGTGCGGTGACCCAACTTTCCACACTTGTCACACTTTGAGATGCGATAAGCTCCCTCGTGATGGCGTTTACACCGATGGCATTTGGGCAAGGTGCCCAGGTATCCCTTTGCTGGAGCGTCGTTCATGGCTGCAAGAGATTTCGCCCCTTGAGGCGGGTTAGGGTCACGCTTCTTGTTGGAACCTTTGTTGTTACGAGTTGCTTGATTCATGTTTGCATGTTTCCTCTTCTTGTCGCCAGACGACTCAACATGCGTCTCGGCATTTTCTGTTGGGTTCAGTGATAGCTTCTTCATTCGAACACAATCTTCAGTAAGGCTGACAGCCAGAGTTACAGCCTCGGTGATTGTTTGTGGTTTGGCCGACGTCACCATGCCACGAAACTCTGAGGCCAGTCCCCAAATGTAACGTTCAACACGCTTGAATTCGGGAGTCACCATGTAGGGAAGCACTCTGGACAGATCGTGGAACCTTCGAGTGTAACCATTAATGTCGGCACCTTCCATGGTCAAGTGCCAGAACTCCGTCTCCAGCCTTTGGAGTTCAGCACGAGAGCAGTACTTCTCTCTCATTCTTTCCTTCAGTTCCTCCCAAGTTAAGCCATAAGCAGCATCATCACCCAAAGTTTGGACTTGCAGGTTCCACCAAGTCAGAACTTCATCGACAAATAACCCGGTAGCAAAGGTGACTTGTTGATCCGCGGTACACTTGCTCATGCGGAAAGTAGCTTCAGTCTTCTCCGTCCAGCGCACAAATGCTACTGCACCTCCTGTGCCATCATAGTTCGTCGGCTTGCAGTCGAGGAACTGCTTGAAAGTGCAGCCTGGAAATAACCCAACCAATTCACTTATGAGCAATCGAAGAAATAATGAAACAAGGACCGTTCAAAAATCTCTTCATGCTTAGTAAATTGTTTTAAGGTTACCTTGAGCTGCGTTTCCTCCAGACGAATCTCCATTCCCATTACGCCTAGCGTTGCTTGGTCCTCCACTGTCTTGAGTACGGTTCGCCTCATATTGGGCGATAGCAACGGAGATCCTTTCCTCCAGTAGAGCGTTCAGCTCTTCAGCAGTTCTTGGCAGTGGGGGAGGAGGAGGTTGATCGTCATTGCGAGCATTCACAGCTTTCCTGGGTGCCATGTTCTGATAGAACATAACACAACAGGGTCAAACATTTGTTTGATATCGTCCTACTAGACAGTAGTAGTATATATACTCATAGGTATATACCACATAAGTGACATCAAACAATTATTACTCTAGCAGAGTACTTAGTAGGCTTGCACTGAGGGAGTCTATACGTGACAAGACTTGCTGTGATTTTTGTGCACTGAATTCCATAATTATGTATGCATCCATAATTACGTAACTCCTTGCACAGTCCGCACAGTTCGTTTCATCCTCGTATTTCTTCCTTCAGATGGGCCATTGCTTTCAGATAAAGTCACGTATACTTGTGACATTCTACTTCTAGTACATGCTAATTATCACACATAATTGCAAGTAATTTCTAGTCAACGACAAGTGCTACTCAAGTGCATTCTAAGTCTCGTAGTGTCTTTTCTAGACTCATGTAGACAGTTTCAGGCAGTGGATGTCGCGGGACGTTTTATGCAATGAAAACTATTTGAAAATTGTTTTCGTGAAAGGATCATAGAGATTGTAGACTAGACTCGAGAAGGAATCCTGGTTCACTACAATCGCAGCTCTGATACCAATCTGTCACACCCCTTTCTGCGGCGGAAGCACGAGGTGTGATCATGAAAGGTTCTCATTGCATACGAAAGGTAAACATGCTATATGCTCGTAAAAACATCAAATACCATAACTTGAAAACATAAGTTTAGCGTTTACTTCGCTAAGTCGCATAAAACATTGTCTTAAAAAGTTTACAACTTTATTTAAAGATAAACAATAGCGACATCCACAAGCATAAGCGAGACCGCGCGCACATCCATCCTAGTTACCTGAAATACATGTGAGTTTTGGAAAAACGTCAACATAAAGTTGGTGTGAATTCATGCAGTTTTGTATTTAACGCTTGTATACTTTGTATAAAAATCATGGTATGTATTTGTTAAATCACGTA
The DNA here is from genome assembly GCA_030545235.1 of Helianthus tuberosus. Taxonomy (NCBI): domain Eukaryota; kingdom Viridiplantae; phylum Streptophyta; class Magnoliopsida; order Asterales; family Asteraceae; genus Helianthus; species Helianthus tuberosus. The sequence goes on from JARYGA010056639.1 coordinate 6,291,491, forward strand.
TTCAAGTGTAAATCAAGTATTTCCATATGTATCAAGTGTTAATGGGTTGCAAAGCCATTAACATGTGACACGACATAGGAAGTCACCAAACCATAGGCATTTTTCTATAGTCGATTCACGACTGAGACACAAAAACACTACTTGGTTCTAGTTGTCACCAAGAGTGGGGCTGCCCTGAAACCCATTAGATCTAACCTTTTGTTCTGCGGTCTAAGTATGTACACGATTAATGGTGCTTATGTTACCCTATTCGTGACACGATTTCTCGTATCAATTCTTGGCACTAGTTGTCGCCAAGAGTACTTCTCGTTTTAGTACATATCATACCATTTTGAAAATATTGAAGTATTCGTAACATGTATTTCACCCCCGAAGTTATAAGACTGAAAACAGTTAAGAGAAAAGGGGGAGCATGAACTCACAACTTTGCGTTCCTGTGCGTCGTAAACTTCACCGGATTTGCTTACTTAACGTCGTAACCTATACGCGTTTTCTTAACGTTAGTCACTAGACTTGTATCGCACAAGTACAGTCACTCTCTTTTGTATTTGTATTGTTGTGTTATAAATATTTCATATTTTTAACTAAGTATTTTACTTATATTAGTTTCTCAAGATTTAATATAAGTATTTTGTATTTTGCACTTTGCACCCGAATTATGTATCTTGTATGTTGTATGTGTATTTTATGTTTATACTCCTCATGAGTATTTAGTGTATTTTTTTAAGTCTTAATACACTAGCACGTATAACACATACTATATACACTTAGCACAAAAGTTGGTGATAACATAATATATATTTTTCTCTCAAAATATACATACTTATATCCATTTTTATTCTTGAAGAAATCCTCATTTCTTATCACCAAAAATTAGGGAAACCTTGGTAATACTTTTAAACACATTTTTAGGGAATAAGTTTCTCAAAAACTTATATTTTCTAAGTGTCAAAATTTATAAAAATTTTGACAGAGTTTCCCCTAAAAATGGAGGTTTCCCATGTTTTCAAAACATGTGTTTATTTTCTTTTAAATCGTCAACAATCATCAACAACAGTTATCAACAATAATCATCAACAATAATCACTAGTTTCTCTATTTCATGAACTTGAATATTTACAAAAATGCGTAGTAACTTGCTAGTACATTTAGTAAGTCTTGTTATCTTTAAAAATAAGTTTAGTTTCTTAAAAACTTTATTTTTAATGAGTATGTATTTTCACAACTTCCAGTCATGAATTTCAAAAATATTACTTGTTAAATTTTTCTTGTGACATAAGTGTTTACACACTTGTTTATTCACTAAAATGCTTTTAGTTTATGTAAGGTCCGGGTTTTGACAAAACTAGCATTTTCCGCTTGGTTCTTCCGAAAAACCACTTGTAGATCTTTAGATCTACATGTTTAGAGCCTTACTTTACAAGAAAAATTATATTTACACAAGTTCATGTTTAATGTGTGGTAGAGTTTCATCATTTAACCCTTTGTACACTTAAACAAACTCTATGTCATGATCCATGATCACGACTAATCCGGGTTAGATGATGATCCGAGCTACCACCACATAGATCGGCCCTAAATAGTTACACAAAACAAATCTTACAGGATTTACACAACTCTTTAGCTTTTATCCAACATGTTTAACATTTTTAGTAAACTTTTAGTATGTCAACTTGCATGTTCTTGACTTTTAACCGACAAAGTTCGTTTTAACCACTTTAGAATAGATCAAGAAGGCGTTTAGAGTCACTTACTACTAGCTCGAGGCTAGGGAAGAAACTAGTCGAAGATCGGGTGGATAAAAGCAATGTAGCGAGGTTCTTCACAATCCGAGTGCACCGAGCTTCCTTATACGCAATCCTTAACACTTGTAGATACTTGGAAAGGCAAGATCAAAGCTCGAAGATGGATGGGTGTGGGTGGGTGTGTTCGGCCGTGAGTTTCAAAGAGAGGGAGAGAGAAGTGTGTTGTTGGTTAAGTGGTGAAATGATATGGTGTGCTAAAGCTTGTTCTTATAGACAAAACCTTTCACAATTAACCAATGGTTCTTATGTCTAATTGATATTAGACAAACAAGATTATAAAAATCAAATAAAGGACAAGGGTGTCCCCCTAGGGGACGAACTCGGTTAGGGGGGGGGGGTCTTATGGTTCATTTACAACTAATAGTTAGGATCTAGTTATGTTAAGTTGGAGGTTAATCCGGTTACTAGTGTGTTGAGCATTACAGCGGGTGTTAGGGTATTCAGGGACCCTAACTGGCTTAGAAAGAGATAAACAATGTTATTGGCAATATTTTTATGTTCCGGGTAAAGTCCGGTTGTTCGGTTACATACCGATTCGTTAAAGTGCTAAATTGCACCTTTTAGTGTTTAATAAGTATCTTTTTGTAACACTATCGATTCCCAACACTTAGGGAAATATTCTGGATAATAAAACGACATTTCTGCAAAATATTCATATGTCTAATGCTGAATTATTGCTGAATTATATAAATTCTGCACTTAAAGTGCGTTTCGGGTGCTTTTTAGTGCTTATTTTTGCTTTCGTATTGCATATATATTAAACCCTTGTATGTACTCTTGGGTTTTAAGGTATTCTTGTCGTCGGACCTACACCTAGGCCTCAATTTTATTGCCTGACTGCTTGCTGCAGTATTGTTGACACAAAGTGCCTTACCGGTGAGTTTACTAGTATATTTGACGCAACACTTTTGTTTATGCATAAAACAATATTTTGTAGTATACAACATGCATGAATTCACCTGTTTAGTATGCAATCAGACATTGCTGACAATTAAGCACATAATTGCAGTTAATAATTAATAATTAAAGTGTATGGAAATTACCGGTTTGGTGTCAGTTGTCACAGAAGGAGACGCGGTTGTTGGAAATAGAGAGTTACAGTAGGTTTTTATGTATAAAAAGCTACTGTAGCTTTTTTTTTTTAATATTTAGGGTTAGGGTATAGGTATAGTGGACAGGATGAAGTGGGATTTTAGAAAGTTTTTTTTATATTTTGGAGTTAAATGTTACTTTGATGGACAGGATAAGAATGCTCTTATACTAGGTAATTTGATTTATTGGAATCGATCTTAGTCAACAAAAACCTATTCACCCTAATCTTAAAAAATATGTATAATTACAAGTTTTCTCATTTATCTTTATACTAAATTTCAGACGGTGCCCTTTGTCTTTAAAATTGACAAGTTTTATGCTTATTGTTTCAAAATCTTGCACGATACGTCATTTGGTCGTAACCCAGTTAGGTTTTTCTGTTAAATCAGATCATGTACCTTGCACAAGAAGGTATAATTGTCTTTTACCTGATTAAAGAAAAATAAAATATTATATATATATAAATATATATATATATATATATATATATATATATAGTGAAATGTTCATATGAGAAGAAATTTTTTGTAAGAATAAAAAAGAACAAACTTCAACCAATAAAAATGCTTTATTTTACTTCATTTAATTTTTGTATTTAATATTGGTGTAAGGGTATATTGGTAAAATTAGATAGATCATTAATTGTTAGTCTTCCTTTTTAATAGCTAACTAAAATTAAATTTGTAACTTATTTTCAAAAAAATATATCTTTTCAAAGAAGAAAAAAATTAATTTAAGGTGTAGGATAAATTATGAGGTGTGTAGGATAAATTGCGAGTTGTGTAGGATAAATTTCAATATGTGAAGGATAAATTTAAAAAACGTGTAGGATAAATTTTGATGTTTCTAGGCAAAAATTTAGTGTGGATGATGATAATATTTATGACTAATTAATTGGTCAAAAAGAATAATAAATGAGATGAGAGAAAACTATTTAATGTTTTACAATTGTACCCTTTGTTCGTTTTCTTCTCAATTTAATTTTCTTCTCAAATGAACCTTCCCCTATATACATATATATATATATATATATATATATATATATATATATATCAATTCATCCCTTTATCTCTCTAAACAATCACTTTCTCTACTACATCTATCTCTCTGTACCCTCCTTCCACCACTACAACCACCACCTTCCTTTCTCTACATCTCTCTCTCTCTACACTACACATCCCACGTAACCACCACCACTGCCACCACCAAATGTCACGGCCCCCGATCCGTACCCCGATTCGGGAGCCGCGAGGCAGACACGAGTGGTACCGGTATTTATTAAATTATCGCAACGGAAAACTTATCAGGACCGGGTGTCAGGAAAAATATCAGAGTTTCAAAACACCAAATTTTTCATTTCATAAACTGTGGGGTAAAACCCATATTTACATAAAGGATTTTCACCGGGATAAATCCTAAATTACAAAAACACGTTTATTTCAGGTTTACGTAACCACTTATTTAAGCTGAAGTGCTTCACGACACTTTTATTCACTTTACAGTAGATCACCTAAAACACGTTTTAAAAACATTTGGTCAGCGAAAAATACTGGTGAGTTCATTCAATTGTAAAAACATATTTGTTAAAATTTACAGCATTAAGAGTTTTTACATTTGCTTATATCTAAAATTTACTCAAATCATTATTGCGACTGAGGCCAACCCCTGTGCTCGTGGTCATATTACTATTCGCTAACTCTTCGTTCAATAGTAACGTAACGTTAAACAACTAATATATACAAACCACACATACCGATAGTAGTTTTAAAATACAAAAACTTAATCACTGTAATATAACTTTAAGAAAACATTTAGGGTTTTGAAAGCAATTTGATTAAAAAAAAGGACTCACATTGCAGATTTAAGTTGTCAGCACTGGCCTACTGGTTTAATGCTTGTATACCTAAGTAAACATATAATGCACACGTATTAGCGTATTAACTCAATTCAACTTTAACGATAATCACGAGATCAAAACCCACAACGAATGACAAAGTATAGCCGTATACCGTCAGCACTTAAACATCCATTGGATCGGTTTCAATCGATCGGATAAAGTACCGTATCAGTGATTAGAGTTATTACCCTGATAACGGGGCAGAGTTTCGGGGTTTAGGGGCTCCGGGTAAAGAAACCGCAAAACGAGAGAGAAGATGATCGCGAAATTCGATCGATTGTGAGTAGAAACTTTAGTCCTACGCTGCTCTTTATATAGCCCACATGGGCACCCCCCGATGCGTCGCGGAGGGCACAGGGGAAGCCCCGACGTGTCGCGATGATGACCAATTAGGGCTAGACTATTCGTCGTACGTATAGGCTTGCCACACGTCGCGCTTGGGTCACACGTGTCCTAGTACTCCTCCGCGTGTCGCGGAAGATTTAGGGGTATCCCCCGCGTGTCTCCGGAGAGTCCTGTTATTGATTTCTTTGTTTTTCGTACTGGGTCGCGCCGTACAAGTCCGAGGTTTTGATCAGGAGTCCTTATAAGGTATTTTGGGAGTTGTTACACCAGATTACACCACCAATGATCAGATTGCACCATTAGAGTGAACCTGATTAGCCGCCACCAGTTTGTGGAGACAACCAAGTTACCCGAGCCGCCATCTCTCTATAGAAACCCGAGACATATTACCGTCACAGTGGTGGTGGTTGGAGACTTGATGGTAGAAAATGGCGGCGGCGTTGGAAAAGTTAGGGTTCAGAAAATGGCAACGATGGCATCTTCTTCGTGAACGGATCCATCTCTGAGTGTAAAAAGGCCGAAATTTGTAATGAGTTGAGTAAGAGTTAAAACATAGCTACTTAAAAATTTACCTATAAAAATGTGTATATGTATACATAAAACTGGAAATTAATATAGAAAATCCGATCCGATTAATCTCGAGTAGTTGCTAGTCCTCACCTCACCGGCCGACTAGCGAGTTCTCCAACCTTGGGTATAGGTACTCGGTATAGAGGCCGAAAGAAAAAAACCCAAAAATTAAGTCGTGATATGCCCAATAGGTTATCAACGCGTGTTTTAAATTGATTGAAAACCATAAAAAATGACTATGGCTACCGGGTCAGATAATACTAATACCAGTACCGATGTTCAATCGGAACTGGTTCAGTTCGTCACGGCATGCCATAGCTTTTGATATAAAGAAACCACTATATTTTGAGTAAAACTTTATTTTCAACAATATTTATACCTAAATATCAAGAGAAAAATAACACTGTGCCGTATCAATTTTTTTTAAAGTTATAGCTAATTAAATAAGAATTAGATAGCCTAAATGTTATTATTTATAGTTTATACCTAAATGTCAAGAGAAAAATAACAGTGCCGTATTAATTTTTTTAAAAATTATAGCTAATTAACACTACTAGAAAACTACATTTTTTCCTACAAAAGTTTCCTACAAATTTCCCACAACTTATTTTTTTTTTACAATTTTCCTGCAATTTTTTGACAAAAAAGAAAAACAAAAAGAAACCCAAAACTTTTCCAAAAATTTCCTACAAAATTGCTACACAATAAGCATTTGTAGCAATTTCGTCACAAAATTTATAACCTTTTCGACAAAATTCCGACAAAAATTATAAAATTTCATATTATTTGTAACTACAACAAAATAAATAATTTAAAAATATAAAATATTAAATTTGTCAGAAATTTGTAGCAAATTGACACCAGTTGCTACATATTTCCAACAAAAAAATGTTGTTTTATTTGTTATTTATCAATTTTAGAAAAATAGATAATTTTAAAAAATAAAATGATAAGTCTGTCGGAAATTTGTAGCAAATTGACAGCAGTTGCTACAAATTTCCTACAAAAAGGCTATTATTCAACAAATTAAGAAGAAAACACAATTTAAAAAAAATAAAATATTAGATTTGTCGAAAATTTGTAGCAAATTGACACTAGTTGCTACATATTTCCTACAAAAAAAAGTTATGTTATTTGTTATTTATCAATTTAGAAAAATAGATAATTTAAAAAAAATAATAAATTTGCCGGTAATTTGTAGAAAATTGACAGCGGTTGCTTCAAATTTCCTACAAAAAGGCTATTATTCAACAAATTAAGAAGAAAACATAATTTTAAAAAATAAAATATTAGATTTGTCGAAACTTTGTAGCAAATTGACACTAGTTGCTACATATTTCCTACAAAAAAAAGTTATATTATTTGTTATTTATCAATTTAGAAAAATAGATAATTTTAAAAAATAAAATAATAACTTTGTCGTTTTGTTAACTATTGGAATGTTGAATTAGTGAATCAAAAAACTTGCTCTTAATTAGGATTTTTTGTGTGTTTTGGAATGTTTTAGAATCTTGCTTGTTGCAAATGTTTTGGAATGTTTTATAATTTTGCTTGCTGCAATTTTTTTGGAATGTTTTATATTTTGCTGCATTTTTATACAAAAATGGTTTTTTAAAATTGAGATATTGTTATTTTGTCACAAATCTGTCGCAAAAAATTGTAGGAATTTTGTCGCAAATCTTCATTTCTAAGTTGTAGGAAATTTGTAGCTACATTAAAAAATATATTTTTTATTTGTAGGAAATTTGTCGCAAAAACATAATCACTGTAATATAACTTTAAGAAAACATTTAGGGTTTTGAAAGCAATTTGATTAAAAAAAGGACTCACATTGCAGATTTAAGTTGTCGGCACTGGCCTACTGGTTTAATGCTTGTATACCTAAGTAAACATATAATGCACACGTATTAGCGTATTAACTCAATTTAACTTTAACGATAATCACGAGTTCAAAACCCACAATTAATGACAAAGTATAGCCGTATAACGTCATCACTTAAACATCCGTTGGATCGGTTTCAATCGATCGGATAAAGTACCGTATCAGAGATTAGAGTTATTACCCTGATAACGGGGAAGAGTTTCGGGGTTTAAGGGCTCCGGGTAAAGAAACAGTAAAACGAGAGAGAAGATGATCGTGAAATTCGATCGATTGTGAGCAGAAACTTCAGTCCCACGCTGCTCTTTATATAGCCCAAATGGGCACCCCCCGATGCGTCGCGGAGGGCACAGGGGAATCCCCGGCGTGTCGCGATGATGACCAATTAGGGTTAGACTGTTCGTCGTACGTATAGGCTTGCCACACGTGTCCTAGTACTCCTCCGCGTGTTGTGGAAGATTTAGGGGTATCCCCCGCGTGTCTCCGGAGAGTCCTGTTATTGATTTCTTTGTTTTTCGTACTGGGTCGCTCCGTACAAGTCCGACGTTTTGATCAGGAGTCCTTATAAGGTATTTTGGGAGTTGTTACACCAAATTACACCACCAATGATCAGATTGCACCATCAGAGTGAACCCGATTTGCCGCCACCAGTTTGTGGAGACAACCCAGTTACCCGAAACCGCCTGACCATCAACTACTAGCCGCCATCTCTCTATAGAAACCCGAGACATATTACCGTCACAGTGGTGGTGGTTGGAGACTTGACGGTAGAAAATGGCGGCGGCGTTGGAAAAGTTAGGGCTCAGAAAATGGCAACCGTTGGTACATGCGTCTGTCGACTTCGTCTTGTATCGAGTCTTGCATTTGTTTATGGCACGAAGATCGAGAAAACAAGTCAAATAGTTAATTTCACTTGAAGGTGTCATGGCAAATTCAAGCGAAATCACATTGGTTAATATCGCTTGAAGCTGATTTCGCTTGAGATGTTTAATTTCGCTTGTAATGGTATTCCGCTTGAGTCTGTTCAAGCGAAATCAGAAGTCTATATATAGGTGTAGGTCTGTTTCATTTGGAGTGGAATTAGAAAAGAGTGTTTCCGACGGCGAGCTCTGTCGAAGTGTCATTTTGCTGTAAAACTGTTTCAGATCAATATAAACGACAGTTAAAAGTGATATCTTGCTGAATTCAACTCATTATGTCTGTTTCCGCCTTTCATTTTGAGTAGAACACCTCTGATCGACTCGTTTCGGGTCCGTACACGATCCTACATGTGGTATCAGAGCTCAGGAGGAGGAGTTCTGAAGATTTCAGCTTGATTTCATCTTTTTTTCTTACTTCTACACCTTCTTTTATCAATTGAACTAGTTTTAACGGTTAAAATGGCCTGAATTTTTTCACAACATAACCGAAATTGTGTTTTATCAAACCCTTGAGAGAATCAGATCAAAATTCAGACTAAAACTGATAAAAAAAGACTAAAAACCTAATTTCGCTTGAACAAACCATTTGTTTCCGCTTGAAATATTGTGATAATTTCAAGTGAAATAAGTGATTTCGCTTGAAAAGCAACTGATTTCGCTTGAGAAGATTATTCCGCTTGAAAATCATTTAATTTCGCTTGAAAGTGCTGATTCAGCTTGAAAGTTAATTTCGCTTGAAACTTTAATTTCGCTTGAAGTGTTTGTGTGCAGGTTAATCTCGCTTGAAGGAGTAATTTCGTTTGAAAGTGTCAGTTTTGAAAAACTTGATACCAAATCATGGCAGAAGAGTTCAACAACGCATTTGCAACATCTCCGACTACTCCGGCTACCATTGCTCAAAACATGAACTTGGAAAATGAGGATTACTTGCAACTGTGCTACAATCCTATGAAGGTTTGGTTGCAGGAAGGATCGGAAATCCTATGCCGACAAAAGAGGATTACGATCAGATAGACGCTGAAGAGTTGGAGCTCATGGACATCAAATGGTGTCTAGCTAGTGTTTTAAGAAAAGCAGAAAAGTTTAAAATGATTACTGGAAGAAATGATTTTTTGGATGCACATGTGTCTACTTTGGGTTTTGATAAATCTAAAGTTACTTGTTTTCGATGCAGGGAGAAAGGTCATTTCAAAAGAGAATGCAAAAATCAGGAAGCTAGTGGAGCAAAGAATCCTTTTGGAAAAGATGATTACTATCGGAAAGCCATATATCAACAGGTTGCTCATCAACTGCATCAACAAAAATATTCACAAACTGCTCATGGGAAAATGATCGAAGATGCGAACAAGAAAGCATATTATGGTATCATTGATCAAGACGATGAGAAAATGGCTCCAGGATTTAGCTGGGATAAGTTTGTGAATGAGAATGGGGAGTTTAAAGCTTTCATTGCTAAAATAGTTCAAGAGCCTGATTTGTTTACAGAATGGATGAAAGCGATTGGTGTTCATGAGAAGAATCAAGAAGAAGAATCTGTTTCATCCGATGAAAGTTCAGAAGAAGCAACTGTTTTTTTATCAAACATCTTCTGATTCTGGTTCTTCAAATGATAGTTCTGAAAAAACAATCGATTTTGATCAAACACCAACTGATGACAGTGGTGATGATGAGGAAGAAAGACATATTAATGTTGCAAAAACTCATCTATCTCCTGAAAGCTTTCAATTTTATTTTGCAGATCGCTTGGAGAAGCTAAAGGAGAGACGAGCAGAAAAAGAACAAAAGAAAATGAAGTGTGAAAGTGTTGATAAAAACGAAGTGACTGTTCAAAATGAAGAAGTTAAAGCTGAGAAAGTAATTGAAGCTAAAACAGTGATTGAGGTTGAGAAGGTCATCGAAGTTGAAAAGATTGTGGAAATCATCAAGCCTTGCTTAAAGTGTTCAGAATCTTGCAAGCAATGTGCAGAAAAAGATGAGAAACTGAGTGAGCAAGAAAAGATGAAAGAACAATTATTGTTCAATCTCAATTATGTGAAAGAGTCGTATGACGTTTTGAATAGAAAAGTAACTAGTCTTCAAAAGACAAATTCTGAGAGAGAAGATGCATTGACCATGATGAATGCTGTGATGATGACAAAGCAGAAGGCAATTAATCATTACATTGAGGAATGTGCAAAGTTCCAGCGGGAGTTGGAAAATGAAAAGATTGAAAATGAGAGAATCAGACGTTTATTACAGAGTTATTCTAGTTCTGATTATCTCATTGATCGAATTTATCCAACTGTTGCAGGTTTTGAAGCATTTCAAAATGATGAAAAGCCAAAGAAGAAGGATACTGGTAAGAAACAGAATGTTAGTTATAACCAGTGTCCGCCTCCGATTTGGGAAGGGTATTCTCCTAGAAAACCGAATGAGGAGCAAGTCGAAAAAGCAGTCAATATAAAGTTAAAGTCCGATATAACCGATGAATTACCAGAAAACATTGACGTCGTTTTTACATCGTCTGACACTGATCATGAGTCCGAGTTAATAAAAAAGGTGGTCGATCAGGTGTTGGATACAGATGAGGAATCGGAGTTAAAGTCTGAGTCAAAGTCCGAGTCTGGGTGTTCAAGTTCGTCCGTCAAAAGTTCAAGTTCATCAGTCAACAATTCAAAGTCGTCGGTTAAACGGGTTTACAATAAAGAATTTCTTTTGTCAAAATCTAATTTGAATGATGAAGCAATCAAAGTGGCATATATATTGATTAATTCAGACAAATTATATTCTGATGAGGAATTTCCAATAAGAAGTGTTCAAATTGAAAAGATTAAACAGGTTTTCAAACTAACAGAAATTAATATTTCTGAAATAAAAGATTTAAATCTTTCTGAAAAACCTAAAAAGTATACTTCAAGAGTTCAACAAGGTTTAAACAAGAAAAAATGTTACGGTTCTGGTTTTCAAAAGAAATCAAACCATAATAGTAATTTCAAAAAGAAAGGTCTTGGATTTATTCCACCAGAAAATTATAAAAATGAAAAATATGTTCGAGATTTTAAATCAAAAATGAAATTTGTTTCAGGGACAAGCTGTGAAGAGGAATCAAAAAGCTCATTCTGGAAACAATCAAACAGAGAATTCCTTGCCAAAAAGCAAGAGAATGTGAAGAATGGAGTTAATCAAAGAAAGGAGACAAGAACCTGTTACAAATGCAATGAAGCTGGTCACATTGCATGGAACTGTTCTCAGACTATAAAGACGAAACAGGGAGTCTCAGAAAAACTCAAAGAAATTGTTGTTGATAAAACTGAACCACCAACTGAAAAATTTAAAGTTTTTGAAAATTCAACATATGAAGTTGGTGAATGTTCAAAGAGATTTTACAGGAGAAGTGTGAATCCTGACAAACAAAAGTGGGTTGTTAAGAAGGTTCATGAGGATGTTAAAAAGTTTGACGTGAAATCTGGCGATGAATCTGATTCCACAAAATCAGAGGAGCCACATGTTGTTAAAAAAGATGAAAACTCAGTACCTCCAATGGATGATGTTCATTTTCCACCATTGAGGGCTGAAAATTTTAATTCAAAAATTGGAAAAGTTGAGATCTCGAATCAGTTCTATTCTGAGAAGAAAGAATTTGATGTCGAGAAAGCGTTTAATGGAAATGTGAAAAAGATTTTTGGAAAAATGGTTGAGGGTAAGATGAAAGGGGTAAAAGAGTTTTATGAAACAAAGAAAGCAACTTTTTACTCAAGTGAAGTTGAGGAGGAAACATCCAAGTTTGGTGAAGCTTGGATGTCTGTTTTTCATAAGTAAGTAGTTTAACTTGCTGGAGCTTCCAAGTTGATAATCATGGAGCAGGAATCGGCATCATTCTTATTAAAAATTGATTTTGTGAAAGTTTATTAGAAAATTGTAAAATTTTTACAGGTTGTGGAATTGCCGGAGCTTCCAGGTAGGTAAGCGAGGAGCAGGTATCAGCATCTTTCTTGAGAAATTCACGAAAGTGATTTCGTCTTTCAAAGTGGTTATTGGTTTGATACTTACAAGTAGTAAATCAGGGACATTAAATTGTACTTGATTTTCTACAAGTGGTTTAAAAAATGGGGTTCATTTCATTGTAAAGAAGAAAGAATCAAAGTGATGATCTCTCACCCTAACCTACAAGTGGTTAAATCAACAAAACTTATTTTCCGGAAAAATCATTTTCGTTAAAACAAACTTAAGTGTTTTGAAATCATAATGAGAAAATAGTTTGTTGTAAGGGGGAGTTCTGATTGTTTATGCCAAGTGGATGGCGAATTGAAGTGATTCAATATCAGTTGTCATTTTACTTGTACAGTTTGTTTTCAAATTTCTTTTAATTGTGTTTTTCAGAAAATCCAAAAACATTAGAAAATTTGAAAAAGACAAAAACTTGATAAAATCAAAAATGAGTTTTAGTGTAAAAAAGAGGAAATGATAGTACATCAGTGGACAGTTACAGTATGCTAAAGAAATGTAATGTTTAAATAGCGTTAAACGGTCTCACTGATGATATGCCGATAGGTTTTTACACATTTAGTAAGCTTTTTCGGGATATAAACTTAAATTCAAACTTTCTTATTTCGTGGGGAACACTACTTGGATATATAGGTAACCCCTGAAATTTCGTTTGAAGGATCCCTCTTTCTGAGATACTAGGTCTTTATGCTCTGTGATATCTGGGGTATTATCCCGGGACTTCTGATTTTGCGGAAGCAATGGCCTAGTCCCCGGAGAATACTTTACGCTTGCTTGAAATATAGCCTACCCTCAACATAAAAAATGATAAAACATTGCAAAATGCAAATCATGTGCTGTTGTAAAAAAGATCCTCTAAAGGGGACCCACCAAAAGTCGAAGCCGTCATCTCTCTGCTGAACGAAAGTTCTGACCTGAGCTCTCACGGTTTTTCGCATCTAACCCCTTACAGATATCATCTGTGGTATACTCACCTGTAAGACTGAATATTAGGATCTGGATACGGGAGTATATTCAATAGGTGGGACACATGAATGAGTTTAAGTTCTTAATACACCTAATTCATATCCTGAATCAGTTGAAATTTGTGTGAAAATTTAAGTGGATCAGTATATCGGAAATCTAAGTGAATTGTTTAATTCTTAATGTGTAACTAAGCTCAACGGTACTTGTGACTTGTCAAAAACTGATATGATCCTCTTACACAAACTCACAAAAATATTGTTTGTAAATATTTCTTTATTGCATCTCATTCTATGTCTATTAAAAAATACAAAAAGATTTTAGTGTGTTTTAGCATAAATTTTGAAAAATATCCAAAAAGATTTTCGACAACTGATGTTGGAGAGCGGATTTTCAAAGTTCCGAGTGCTAAACATGTTGAGCATGTGGTGAGGGGGAGTTTGTGTTTAAATGTTTAAATGAAAAATGTTGTGTTTGTGTCCACAAGTGGTTCATCAGATTTTAAAATATTATAATCATATCTACCTCACAATAAATGTGGTGTTGTTAAAAGAATTCTGTTAAATTTGAAAATTTATTTTTGGGTAGAGAATGTGCAGGATATCTGAGTGATAGAGAGCCAGGTTCCGATACCTGAAGACTCTGTGATTTCAACAAGCCAGACTGCGATCCCAGCAAATCGAAAGGGGGAGTCTGAAGACATCCGAGTAGAGAATATTTGTTGGAGAGGAGTATGTTGGTGCTTACACTTCAAAGAAGGATCAGACTGATAAAGACTGAAGAAGTTGAAGACTCGACACTTAAGACTCGTCAACATTCGAGGGGGAGTCTGTTGGTACATGCGTCTGTCGACTTCGTCTTGTATCGAGTCTTGCATTTGTTTATGGCATGAAGATCGAGAAAACAAGTCAAATAGTTAATTTCGCTTGAAGGTGTCATGGCAAATTCAAGTGAAATCACATTGGTTAATATCGCTTGAAGCTGATTTCGCTTGAGATATTTAATTTCGCTTGTAATGGTATTCCACTTGCGTCTGTTCAAGCGAAATCAGAAGTCTATATATAGGTGTAGGTCTGTTTCATTTGGAGTGGAATTAGAGAAGAGTGTTTCCGACGGCGAAGCTCTGTCGAAGTGTCATTTTGCTGTAAAACTGTTTCAGATCAATATAAACGACAGTTAAAAGTGATATCTTGCTGAATTCAACTCATTATGTCTGTTTCCGCCTTTCATTTTGAGTAGAACACCTCTGATCGACTCGTTTCGGGTTCGTACACGATCCTACAGCAACGATGGCATCTTCTTCGTGAACGTATCCTGCTCTGAGTGTAAAAAGGCCGAAATTTGTAATGAGTTGAGTAAGAGTTAAAACATAGCTACTTAAAAATTTACCTATAAAAATGTGTATATGTATACATAAAACTGGAAATTAATATAGAAAATCCGATCCGATTAATCTCGAGTAGTCGCTAGTCCCCACCTCATCGGCCGACTAGCGACTAGCGAGTTCTCCAACCTTGGGTATAGGTACTCGATATAGAGGCCGAAAGAAAAAAACCCAAAAATTAAGTCTTGATATGCCCAAAAGGTTGTCAACGCGTGTTTTAAATTGATTGTAAACCATAAAAAATGAATATTGCTACCGGGTCAGATAATACTAATACCAGTACCGATGTTCAATCGGAACTGGTTCAGTTCGTCACGGCATGCCATAGCTTTTGATATAAAAAAACCACTATATTTTGAGTAAAACTTTATTTTCAACAATATTTATACCTAAATATCAAGAGAAAAATAACACTGTGTCGTATCATTTTTTTTAAGTTATAGCTAATTAAATAAGAATTAGATAGCCTAAATGTTATTATTTATAGTTTATACCTAAATGTCAAGAGAAAAATAACAGTGCCGTATTAATTTTTTTAAAAAGTTATAGCTAATTAACACTACTAGAAAACTACATTTTTTTCCTACAAATTTCCCATAACTTAATTTTTTTTACAACTTTCCTACAATTTTTTGACAAAAAAGAAAAACAAAAAAAAAACCCAAAACTTTTCCACAAATTTCCAACAAAATTGTCACACAATAAGCATTTGTAGCAATTTCGTCACAAAATTTATAAGTTTTTCGACAAAATTCCGACAAAAATTAAAAAATTTCTTATTATTTGTAACTACAACAAAATAAATAATTTAAAAAATATAAAATATTAAATTTGTCAGAAATTTGTAGCAAATTGACACCAGTTGCTACATATTTCCTACAAAAAAATGTTGTTTTATTTGTTATTTATCAATTTTAGGAAAATAGATAATTTTAAAAAATAAAATGATAAGTCTGTCGGAAATTTGTAGCAAATTGACAGTAATTGCTACAAATTTCCTACAAAAAAGGCTATTATTCAACAAATTAAGAAGAAAACATAATTTAAAAAAATAAAATATTAGATTTGTCGAAAATTTGTAGCAAATTGACACTAGTTGCTACATATTTCCTACAAAAAAAGTTATGTTATTTGTTATTTATCAATTTAGAAAAATAGATAATTTAAAAAAATAAAATAATAAATTTGCTGGTAATTTGTAGCAAATTGACAGCAGTTGCTACAAATTTCCTACAAAAAGGCTATTATTCAACAAATTAAGAAGAAAACATAATTTTAAAAAATAAAATATTAGATTTGTCGAAACTTTGTAGCAAATTGACACTAGTTGCTACATATTTCCTACAAAAAAAGTTATGTTATTTGTTATTTATCAATTTAGAAAAATAGATAATTTTAAAAAATAAAATAATAAATTTGTCGTTTTGTTAAGTATTGGAATGTTGGATTAGTGAATCAAAAACTTGCTCTTAATAAAGATTTTTTGTGTGTTTTGGAATGTTTTAGAATCTTGCTTGTTGCAAATGTTTTATAATTTTGCTTGCTGCAATTTTTTTTGAAATATTTTATATTTTGCTGCATTTTTTATACAAAAATGGTTTTTTAAAATTGAGATATTGTTATTTTGTCACAAATCTGTCGCAAAAAAAATTGTAGGAATTTTGTCGCAAATCTTCATTTCTAAGTTGTAGGAAATTTGTAGCTACATTAAAAAATATATTTTTTATTTGTAGGAAATTTTTCGCAAAAACTTAATCACTGTAATATAACTTTAAGAAAACATTTAGGGTTTTGAAAGCAATTTGATTAAAAAAAAGGACTCACGTTGCAGATTTAAGTTGTCGGCACTGGCCTACTGGTTTAATGCTTGTATACCTAAGTAAACATATAATGCACACGTATTAGCCTATTAACTCAATTTTACTTTAACAATAATCACGAGATCAAAACCCACAATGAATGACAAAGTATAGCCGTATACCGTTAGCACTTAAACATCCGTTGGATCGGTTTCAATCGATCCGATAAAGTACCGTATCAGTGATTGGAGTTATTACCCTGATAACGGGGCAGAGTTTTGGGGTTTAGGGGCTCCGGGTAAAGAAACAAAAAAACGAGAGAGAAGATGATCGCGAAATTCGATCGATTGTAGATAATTCGTAGCAAATTGTTTAGAGAAAATTTATAAATTTGTAGGAAACTTGTGGAAAGTTTTATTTGTAGGAATTTTTGTCGTAAGAAAGTTTTATAATTTGTAGGAATTTTGTCACAGAAAAATTTTATAATTTGTAGGAATTTTGCCGCAAGAGCATTTTATAATTTGTAGGAATTTTGTCGCAAGAAAGTTTTATAATTGTAGGAATTTTGTCGCAGAAAAATTTTATAATTTGTAGGAATTTTGTCGCAAGAACGTTTTATAATTTGTAGGAATTTTGTAAGGAAAATAAAAAATTATGAATATTTTTTAATAATGTTATTAATTTTAAAAATAAAATATCATAAAATAATATACAAAAAAGGCAAAAACGTGGAAGAATTGTTGGAATTTTGCAAGAAGAGCGATTTGTCAGTATTTTGTAGCAAATTTTGCGACGAGAGATTTTGTAGGAATTTTGTAGCAGATTTTGTCGTATTTTTGTAGCTAATCCGGTTACCCACAAGTTTATTTCCTATGAATTTTTTTGTAGGGAATTTGTAGCTAAGGCCAATTTCAGACAAATTTGCTACAAATTTGGTTGTCACAAACTTGACAATTTTCTAGTAGTGTAAATAAGAATTAGATAGCCTAAATGTTATTATTTATAGTATAATAGGTGAAATTAAAATTTAAAAAGTTGAATAAAAAACTAAGTTTTATTCATTAGCTATCTATCTATACTTTCTATAAAAGGAGAAATCTGAGTGACATAAGAAAAGTTGATGTGTCAGCTAGAGAGGTTGTCCAACAATGCTTTTCTTATGTCATTACTGCATCATAAAGCCTAATATATAAAATCATTTAAAATTCTGTCTAAACCTCTGCCAGGGTAAACATCTGCTCATTTATATGTGACTTTACTTTAATACCTAGCAGCAGTTGTTGTTATCCTCCGTAATGCTTTTAGATCAGCAGGTGTTTAAGGCTAATTACCAGGAAATTCAAATTAAAAAATGCATGGGAATAAGTAATTAGCAATTAATGCATGTCACTCTGAAACTCCTGTCAATCATCCTTCTTATATAAGCCTTTTCTTCTCATTCCCCTCTTTATATTTAAGCACGCTTTCATCTTCTCTGATTTTGAAATTTGAAATTTAATCACAATCCGAATTCCGAATTAGAAGCATGTCAATATCACTTGACAGTAACAATCTTAGTTTTGTTAACGATTTGAATCCTGGGAAAGATATGTGGAGCATGAAAGCGAGAATTATTCGAAAATGGAATCAGAGTTACAAGATGGATCTCATCTTCATTGATGAAAATGTAATTTGTATCTCTGCTTTTCCGTTTTATTAGAGAATGCAGTGGTGTATGCTAAGAAGATACTTTCTTTAAATGTTCTTCATGGTGCTAAGATTCAAGCAGGTATTAAGAGTCATCTGATAACTGCTTTTGATGGACAGCTTCAAGAAGATGCTGTTGTGATTCTGTCGAAATTTGGTGTTGGTGAGAATAAAGATTTATATAAAGTAGTAGTGCAGCCTTATAAAATCAACTTTTATAGATGCACAACTATTACTCCTGTGAGAGATTGGCAAGGTGTTGAGTATGGTTTCAACTTCAGAGCTTATGAAGATATTCTTCAAGGGGAGGCGTTAAACGCTTTGAGTGTTGGTAGTGTATATTAATGTAATCATGTCTTGCTTGTATAATATTAGAGAGTTTTACTTATATTCTTCTATAATGTGATCATATAGATGTTGCTGGATCTGTGGTTTGTTGTGGAGATCTTGAAATCTTTGATCGACCTTCAAAGGAGACTAAGAAGCTTAATTTCGATATTGAAGACTTGGAGTAAGTTGTTGTTTACATGTGCAGTCATGTGTTGATCATTGTTTGTATTTAATGATGTTAATAAATAAGATGAAGAATGTTGGTATTTAATGTGGGATCATGGTAACGGTAATAAATGAGATCTATAGTGTTTGTATCTAATGCTGAATCATGGTAATAAATGAGATCAACAGTTTATTCTTAGTGAATATGTTAGTTAATTTATAGCTCATTTGCTACTTTAATAAATGTCATAATTTTCCTTTGATTTTGTGTTTTTATTTATTCAATTTGGGTTTGATATTAGAGATTTGTAAAGAAATGGTCATAAATTAGTCTTTAGTATATCGTCATATGAATATTCTTTTCATGTAGGGGTAAGGTTTTGCGGTGTACTGTGTGGAATGATTATGCTCTGCAGATTAAGGACTTCGTTTCTAAAATCCCACCTCATGAGCATGTGATGGCTGTTATACAACATGGAAAGTGTAAGGAATGGAAATGTATTTTTGTTACTTTCTGCAAATCATAACTATACTGTTTATTTCTGGCAATATAAAGACAGGTACACATTAAATATCTATATACTTTTGCATGTAGGTGAATATACTGTTCAAAGTGATAAGTTTGCAACACGGATTTTTCTGAATGAAGAAATTGATGAAGTTAATGAGCTAAGGAGGAGGTAATTTGTCAATGTAATTTTTATTGTATATAGATGTTCAAGTCAAATACTTGGTTTCATGTTATTTGTAAACTAATTCTAATCATTTGTGGTATTCAAAAGTCTTATACTAAAGTTTGGATTAGGGAGTGGTTCTACTTCTCAAACAATACTTTCGGCTCAGAGTGTTTTTCCATTGCATAAAGAATTTGTAACTGATGGTGTGAAGAAACATGTTGATGAGATTAGTGAGATAGAAAAGGTTTCACATCTTTTTATATAGTTTAATATTTATTTGGTTTGTCACCTGCATTTTTGTCAAACTAGAGATTACAAGTTCATGCATTGTTTTTACAGGAAATGTCTTGTGTTGTGGTTGCGACAATTAAGATTGTGCTAGAAGAGTATGGTTGGTTTTATGCTGCCTGTCGTAAGTGTTTCAAGAAGGTGATGGGTAAAAGTGAATACTTGCAGAATGTTGAAATTGTTTCAGATGATATTGTTCGATTGCCTGCGACTTCTTTGGTTTGTCCCAAATGTCATAGTGAATGTACATCGATCACTACAAAGCAAGCAATGATGATTATTTAACGTTATATTTATATAAGTAACATTCTAAGACTGATATTTGAATATAGTTTTGCAGTTTACTTAGTCATTTGTGTATATTTCAGGTTCAAGGTGCAAGTCCGGGTGCAGGATGAGAGTGGTAGTGTTTCTTTTGTTATGTTTGATAGAGATGTTCAGAAGCTTCTTGGATTAGCGGCAAGTGACATAAGAGAGAGGCAGGTTAAGGCCAATGATACTAGATGTTTCCCTCATGATATATTTTCATTGGTTGATAAGAAGGCTGCTTTTAAGATTGATGTTTCATAGTTCAATCTTAAAAATGACTATCATGTTTATACTGTGCAAAAAACATGTGATGATCCAGTAATAATTACTGAGTTGGTTGGTGGAGATGGTAATGGTGATGAAAATACTGATGAGGTAGCATATAAAATTACTCTTTCAATCTATTTATTTTTCTTTTGAGTTTTAAAGACTGGATTCTGCACTTTTTTATATGATATCATATATTATGATCCTTTAGGTTACTCAAGAGGTAGCTGACGTTAAAGATGTTAACCTTTCAGAATCTTCCCAGGTGTCTGCTGAACAAACTTCAAGGGTGAGTATTTATTTTCAAAGTATGTTTAGTATGTTTAAAAAGAGTTCATTATTTTATTAAATGAGATCAATAGTTGTTTTGTGATCTGTAGCAAGGATGTTGTCTCTGTTACGGCCGACTCTTCAGCCGTTGAAGTTGAAAAGGATTCTGGATCAAGTCCCAATGGAAAGCGGATGGCTCAAGATGCTGATGTTGTTAACGTTGGTGAGCTATCCACTAATGTGAGAAGAACCCAAAAGAAGCTGACTAAGGTTAACAATTAGATGCTTATGAAGAAACAATTCTTATGAGAGATAAGTAGAAACCACTTATTTTTGAAGAATCCTTGTGGTTTTTATTTATGTCTGTTAACTGTTGTTTTAATAAACTGTGGTTAAAAGTTTGGTTTGTAAGGGCTACAATGATGAATATGGTATGTAATGTCTAAGGTTTGAATATCAAGTAAAGTTAACCTTTTGTTTGTTATATAATATTGTTATTATACATTATATACATTTTTGGTGATATTGATGGACTGGACAAGTAGTAGGGTTGTATATTATTGTTAGGTTAATGAATGAAAATTTAATCAATTGGTTAGTGGGAAAACTGTTAGGGTCTGAGATACATTAACATCTGTTAGAGGCTAAGCACTGTTATAGCGTGCTAATGATGTGCTAAAAGTGGTCTAATTAAATTAACTAAATTAAACCCTAAACTAGACTCTCTAAGTTTTAAATTAAAAAACTAAGACTCTCTAAAACCTAGACCACACAACCGGCAAGTGTACCGGTCAATGCAGTATAGCCTAAGTAAGTCCGAGTATCGAACCCACGAGACTCTACTGACTACGTTTACTAAAATCTGACTAGACTGACTCTAACCTAACTGTACTTAATTGTTTTGTTGTTTTTGGGGGGATTTTCTAAATATCCTAAATTTGCAATTAAATTAAATTAATTAACTAGACTAACTGGACACGAATTTGGACGAAGGTTTTAACTCAGTGGTGATGAAGACTACCTAGGCTAGACTCTTGTTTAACTAGGAATTGATTTCTATTCGTAACTAACATGGTATGGAACCGGGATCTTTTAATGCTAAACCCTAAGAAATCCCTACTAAGACCTCCCTACCCTTCTCAGGAAGAAACTTGTGAGACTCTACAAGGCTGTTACGACTACGGGTTGTTAGATTTCCTTACAGTCCTCTAACTTCTTGAAAAGTCCCCTAATATGACAATCTACCTTACAACGCGAAAGTCTAAGGCAACTATGGATTTTAATTTAGTTTAATAGACACGAATAAAGATTAGGGAACTAAGACCGATTTCTCTCAAAACCTAATCCTAGCTATATATCAAAGCAGGACCTATTAATAACCTCGAGCCTTACAGCGACAAGATTAGTAGAATATCAAGTTTCAATAATCTTTTCATTACCGTTTCTAAGGCTATTGGCCAATTCACTAAAAAATTACCCAAACCCGTTAAGATTAGATAATTAACACGAACCTATTCTATGAAAGACATTCATCAAGATTCATGTGAAACGAGCAATTAATTGAAAATCAATACAAGATACGCATATACACCAAATTAAAGATTCCAAAGTCGTTTACTTTCCAAGAAAACCCATAACCAACATTAATAACGAATAAAAATCCACACTTTATTAAACAATCACCATATCCTAGGTAGTAAAAAACGTTTAGCCAAGAATCATAGTCATGGAAACAATCAAATAGAGTCTAAAAACTGAATTCATCGACTTAAAGAACAAGAAAAATAGATTACAAGAAAAACCAGGAAGTTAGAACCTGTTAATCCTTGATCTCTATGCTTCCACTTTGATCCGATGATTTCCAAGCTTGATTTCTTTTGCAAAAGATGCTCTCCAATTCGTTCCTCCTGACCGTATCTGATGTTCTTGTATATATATATATATATATATATATATATAGGGAGAGGATCATGAGAAAACTAGATATAAATGAGAAAACTAGAAAACTAACTAAAAAGGAGGGGGAGACTTTTAATGAAGGATGGGGGACTTTTAATGAAGGAGGGGTAAAATTGAAAAAAATATATATAACTTTTCAAACATTTCCCATTTCTCCATACGTTATCATTTTAAAACAAAAATGGCACCATAAGATCACAAATTTTTTTATCTTTCATTCAAGTATATTTTTTATGACATAAAAAAAGATTTATGGTGTCGTCTTGTTTTCAATACTGTTATTAT
This sequence comes from Helianthus tuberosus, assembly GCA_030545235.1. Lineage (NCBI taxonomy): Eukaryota > Viridiplantae > Streptophyta > Magnoliopsida > Asterales > Asteraceae > Helianthus > Helianthus tuberosus. The sequence continues at coordinate 6,314,365 of JARYGA010056639.1, forward strand.
AGTAGTGCACATGTGCAATATAACATGTACTACAATTGCATTACATGCTTAAAATTAGCTTTTTGAGTCTAGTTTAGCTTTTAGGGTTAGTTTTTTTGGAGGTTTAGGATTAGGATTAGGTTTTTGGGTGTGGGGGGGGGGGGGGGGAGGGGGGGTTTAGGTTTTTGGGGGGTGGGGGTGGGGGTGGGGGGGTTTAGGTTTTTTCCGGGTTTATGTTTAGGGTTTAGTTTTAGGTTTTTGGGAGGGTGGGGGTGGGGGGTTTAGGTTTTTGGGGGTTGGGGGGTTAGGCTTTTGGTGGGAGGGTGAATTTAGGTTTTTGGGGGGTGGGGGTGGGGGGTTTAGGTTTTTGGGGGGTGTCGGTGGGGGGTGGGTTAAGTGGTTTAAGCTTTATGTATTAGTGCACATGTGCAGTACAACCAAAAAAAATTTTATTTTTTATTTTTTTTCCATACATAAAAAGTAGTGATTTTCTAAAAAAAATTGTAAAAAAAAAATAAAAAAAATTTTTGGTATGTTTTTAGGTTTTTTTTTGTTAGTTTTTTGGTTTTCTCATTTAAACTAGTTTTCTCATGATCCATCCCCTATATATATATATATGACTTTTTCGTCTGACGTGCGTCCCCCAAATAATTCGTCCGGCCGCTGATGATCGCCTCCTCTGATCTTTATTTTCTTCCGTTCATGCGTCTTTTTTTCGTATGATGTTATCCCCTTCGATTCTCCTAGGGTTATTGCATTAATAAATATTTAAAGGCCTAATGCATGAGATTCACGAAATTGCTGCTGGACATAATACCTTATCGGCCCCCACCAAAAAAATATATGTGCGTCTAAGTTTTATTGGCTGATGTCCATTAGGAATATTATATGCCTTCAAAATTTTCTTTATGTTTACATATAGTTATAAAGAATATAATATTCATTTCCTTTTTTTCTTGTGTTGCATCCTAGCAGTAGAATGGGCTTGGCTCAATCAAGGAACAACTGTTAACCCCTAAGAACTGTTAAAGATTTGTTAAAGGCTAAGCACTGTTATAGCATGCTTCAACAGACCTTATGAGCTATTGATCATCATCTGTTAAAGATCTTATATTTTAGATCTTCTGTTGAATTGTGCAATATCTATTGGTCCACAGCAGAACTTAGGTTCATCATACATTTGGCTTCATCAGCAGAGGTTCTCTTTAGTAGACCTTTGCTTCAGTAGTCTTTGTCTTAACAGACCTTTTGGTTCATTAGCATAGTTTGTTTGGCTCATGAGCTGAGATTGTTTGGTTTAACAGACTTTCTTTTAACTGTGGTTGTCTTCAACAGACGTTTTGGTTTGCAAAGTTTAGCGAAACGGATGTTGAGTTTGTCCCTTTGGTAGGAGCAGATTTTTAAAACACTGTTATTTGTAATTACAAGTTGTATACTATTTTACTAATTTTGAGTCTTATATTTCTTTTTGTTGAGCGACCGTGAAATGTAATGGAAAATAGTATTGTTTAGATGCAAAAGATAGTAATGTTTACTTGAAAAATATAAAAAGATAAAACCACAAAGTTTTGAAAGTATATAACTTTATATACTAACACTACATAACTTCATTCTTAAGTTAGTTTTCGAACAAGAAAGTTGTCCATCAAACATGTCAACTAAAACATAAATCATTAATTGCTAAAAAGATGTTCAAAGACTATGTCAACAAACTTCAAAGTGTATTTTATCTCCTGTTACACTTTTTTCTTCGACTATCTCAAACCGCAGCTTTTTCCCCACAGATATTCCCGTTTCATCCATGATACGCTACCCGTTTGTACACATCACTAGATGGTTGTTGTCGTCAGGTCTTCTAGGATCTCTCCTAACAACCAGCTGTACCAAAAACTTCATATGACCAAATGACAGCACAACTCTATGGTAGTCATTTAGCTGGTGTTCTCGAACAAAGTTCCTCGGTATTGCCTGTAAAGGAAAATTATTTCTATAGTTATTCATTCAAAACAGCATATACTTTAAGTAATAACAGATAGATCCAACATTATAAGTAAAATCAACCATATTAAAAGTAGATATGTAAATACCAAGCTGTGTGTCTCTATAACATGGTATTCAAACTATTTTTTTATAATGTGGATGCTTTTTACGGTGTTGATGATTGCTACAGCTGCAGTGATGTTTAGTCTCCCCGTGAAGTCCAATCCCGTCTTTGTTAAAAACCTTCACAGTGAAGTTAAAGTTGTCTTCAGGAGTACTTCCCATCCATTGAAACTGCAGTTGGCAGCTTTACTCAATCTCATTTTCAAAGCAAAAAGTTGTCCATCCTGGTCCCATAAAACCAGCAGCCAATCCCTTTTTTGTTTTTAGGAGAGAAAACATAATACACATCAACTTTACTACTCTGCTTTGGTCCGTGTACTTTTGCAACCAAGTTATCAATTTTTAGTCTCCTCTCCGACAACAGCTTCAGCAAATCGTGTGGTAAATGCTATAATTTTCATACATTTCAGAAATGTCATATTAGATTTTATACAGGAAACAAAATATAAATTAGAAGTTTTGCCAACAGCCCAAAAGATACACTGGCAATATATAAAAATAAGGTAGCAATTTTTAACCTGCTTGCAGTATGTTTCTTCTTCAGCCTGTATCAAGCAACCATGAACATAATCTCTGTTCGAGCCATCGTTTCTAATCTCTAATCCCCCATTGTTCAAAACATTTATCTCAAATTTTACTTCCTTCAATTTTTTTAAACATGACTTGTCTATGTTCTTATTTCTATAAGTTTCAACAAACTGAGTCCATTCTGGCCCGTTTATCCTCTTACTTTTATGACCGATGCTCTGTACTGCAATCTTATACTTAAATCCCGTATAATCAACCAATTTTATTACTTCACACTTTCTTGGTAATTGGTTACTCATTATCCTTGGAAGTACCTATGTATATAAAATACACAACATTTAAAATATCTTTAATTTTAAAAATACAGTTTTTAGCATATCATTGTGATTTGAACTAATTTGTTCTAAGAATATAACTTACCAATCCCTCATTTAAGTCTGTCAATTCAGAGACATTAATAATTATCATAAACTCCATCTGAAAGTAAAAATCAGAATAACAATTAAATACTAAAACATAAAATCAATTGTATCTGAAAAACATTCTATTTAAGTTATAAAAAAATATCCAACACTCTGTATGACCAAACTTATATGTTGTGTACTTCAATATGATCCCTACAACCAACAATATGAATCTAACACCGTGTAAGATCAAATTTATATTCTTTTATAATAAAAAAGTATTATATGACATTAAAGTTTTCAAATATCCATGTTTGTGTCAACTTCAAACTTTAGTTTTTTTTTAGCAGCCAATGCTATATTCACTTACAAATCAGACATATGAGTACTATAAACTGATTGCAGAATATTTTATCAAAATTAATATTGATAGAACAAATTTACCAACACTACATGGCAGTTCATAAAATAATTTTAAAACCATTCGTAAAATATACAACCAAATATTTATGAAACAATAATATTTCAGATTTTTATTTAGATGGAATGAATCAAAATGTAACTAAATAAGTTAATATAAATCTTATTATAAAATAAAGAAAACAAGTTCATATAAGTTTATTTATTTTAACATCAATAGATTATGATTTTGATGTTTATATAATTTGAAATGAGGAAACTGAAAGGAACATGTCAAAGCATACCTGTAAAATACACAAGAGAACAAAAAAAATACTTGATCTAAAACTTTAAACTTCTGATCGTCAAGTCTGAAGAAGAAGAAACTGTAGAGTTTTTTCACCGGAGAAGAAGAGGTAAGATTGTATTGGGATTGTTGAAAGTAAGATATTTATCTATTAACTTGTAATTGTTATCTAGAGTGTGCATGAGGAGTTGGAGCGTAAAGCTATTACTGAGGCCCAAAAGGTGAGATCTGAAATGTCTGCTCAGGTGGAAAAATTTCGAATTGACACTGACTTTGTGTCTCAGGTGCAGGAGCGATACCAGGCTTTAACTGTTGAGGTAGAAGCATCTAATGCTAAAGCCCGGGCTAAACAAGCGGAGTTGGAGGAGCGGGAAGAGCATCTTAGGAAACTCCAACAACATTGCGATTCCCTTGTCTCTGAAAGGAATACGCTTACCCAATCTTCTGCCACGCGCCTGAAAGAGGTGGAAAGTGCCCTGGAGCAATCAAACGCTGAGGTGGACAACTTAACTAGCCAACTGGCTGCCTTGTGGGGTGTTGGAACCTGAAGGTTTATACATGGAGGAGTACAAAGTATAGGGGTTGATTAGTATGTTTTGTTTATTAATATTTTGGGTCAATATGTATTAGATGGGTTATATAGTTGGTTTCGAGTGGGCCTAGGGTATCGACCCACCTGTTTTGTATTTAAGCAAACCTCAACCTTTAGGTTGAGGTTGATCAGTTATCGAGAACAAGAGGCAGCCGAAACCTTTTTGGGAGTCTTGTATCAGTCACAAGTTATTCAGTGAATGCAAGTTCCGGTTTGTTTTGATTATATTGTTTTGGTTTCGATTACTAATATTCTTGAATCCACTTGTGTTTGATTTCCGCACTTACACAAGTTCTTGTTTGATATCATTGGAAGATCCTCAAGGGTTTTACAATTGGTATCAGAGCAAAGAAACCAATTTCTTGGTTCGGTTTTTGATATCATTCGGATTCAATAAAATCTTAGTTTACTGATTTTGTTTTGCTAGTGTTTGTTTTTGCAGTGGTACAGTTTTGATTGTGTTTTCTGTCTACGGATCATACAATCTTCAAACTGTTCATAGCGAATATTGATAAATATTGCTGATTTTGGTTCGTGTAATTTCAGTGAATTGTTTGCTGATTTCTCGAAAGTTTGTTGAGGATTAAAATATAAAGATTTCAAAATCTTTGAATTTTGGAAGCTGCTGATAATCAGGGATATCGGCTACTTTTATCACATTGTTTGTTTTGTAGGGTCTCGACTCGCAATCAGCTATCTCAGATTGTCTTCCTCTAGATCTCGACTCGTAACAAGCAGTGGTCTCGAGTTGTCAACTTTTGGATCTCGACTCGCAACAAGCCGTGGTCTCGACTTGTCATCATCTTGTCTCGACTCGCAACCAGCTTCAGTCTCGAATTATCAACTGTTGATCTCGACTCACAACCAGCATTGGTCTCGAGTTGTCAACTGTTGTTCTCGACTCGCAATCAGCTACTGTCTTGAGTTATCAATTCCCTTGTCTCGACTCGGAACCAGCATCTCAACTCACTGTCTCGAGTCGCAACGTCAATCATCGACGTGTTTTTGAACTATTTGGACTTTGGACCTTTGGACTTAACAATAATTAATTAATCAACTGATTAATCACTTTCAAGAAAACATGTCTTCAAGTAATCAAAATGGTGACATGGCAGTCACAAATGCTCAGCAAGAATTGGACTCCAAAATTGGAACTAGTTCTCGTATTCCCAGGTTTATGGATGCAAATGACTTCCCAGAATGGAAGTGGGGTTTTGAACAGCATGTAAAATTCAAGGATCCTAAAGTCTGGAGATGTATTGAAAGAGGTCCTAGGGAAATCTTGTATAAGAAGGAAACGAATCCAGGAGTTAAAGTAAAAAAGCCTCGTGCCGAGTATACTGAAGAGGATTATGCGATTATTGAGGAAGATGATCGGGCAACCTCATATCTGACCATGGGACTGGGATCAGACATTGCTATGGGATTTCGCACTTGCAAATCAGCCAAAGAAATGTGGGAAGCACTGATTGATGTATATGAAGGAAATGAAGACATGAGTGAAAGTCAGAGGAACTTGTTGAGGCAAAATTTTAACAATTTCAACTATTTCTATGAAGAAACTATTGAGAATCAGATTCAGTGATTCTCGAAGATTATTACTCAAATGGATTTGGAGGAAATCCTTCCTTCTAAAGCTGCACAGAATCGACAACTTCTAAATGCTTTGCCAAGAAGTTGGGATAATCACGTTGCAATGATCAAACAGAACAAAGATCTTGCAAGATGTTCTTTAACTGAGATGATTTCCCACATCAAGGCTTGTGAGCTGGATGACAAGCAAAGGGAAAATAATCATAAGTCTAGTATGCTGGCAGCAGGTTTCCCAGTTTCTTCTACTGTTTCAAACAACGACAATGCTGCACTGATCTCTCAAAGTGGATCTAAAAAGACCACTCCTGCTTCCGCAAATGTTCATTACTCTAGTTCGACTGCTTCATCTACTGTACCGCCAATTGCTACAGTTCCTTCAGCAAAAACCGAGTTGATCGCTTTCTTCACGCAACAGTCCAAAGAAAATCTGGAGATCGCTGCTTCTGTTGTCAACTGTTTAAATGCCTTTATTGCAGGAAAAATACAACCTCCTAGTTGGTCTTTGAATGATCTATACCAGTATCATCCTGATGATGTAGAGGAGATGGATATTACATGGAAGATGGCTATGGCGGCGTTCAGAGCACAAAGGTTTGCAAACAAGACTGGAAGAAATAGGTGGGGTACTCCTTATTAAAACTCTGCCAGTGTTCCATTCAAATTGCGCTGTTACAATTGCCATGAACTGGGGCATTTGGCACGAAACTGTACTAAGCCGAATGTAAACAAAGAACAAAATCCTGCACAACCTGCTCCTCCAAACCCTGAAAGGGCACTTGTCACTACAAATGACTCTTCAACAGTTGCTGGTGAAAGCACTCAGAGCTCAGCCCTAGTAGTTCAACAAAGTGCAAATTTTGATTGGAATGCTGAAATTCATCGCTTGAACATCTCTGCTCCAGAAAATCAGAGTGCCTCGGAAAACATTACCTTCATGACTTCAGATTCGGAAAACAGGAATTCTGCACCTGATGATGAGACTCCACCTAAAAATCTGGCTCTTATGACTAGGATTTTATCAGCTCCCGTTCATGGACTTACTACTGAAGAGGTACGTTCTATTTTCTGTACTCCTGAATGCAGAGAAAGAGTTGAAGCATATAGGTTACATAACGCTGAGATAATTCAAGATTATAAAGATATTAAAAATAAAAACTATACTTTGGCTAAAAATGAAAAACTTTATAAAGAAAAAATTAAAGCCCAAAGGAAAGATATCATTTACTTGAAAGAAGATCTCAGCGCTAAGAATTGTAATTTTTTAGATGCTCTAGCAACAATTAGTGACTTGACCAAAGAGCTAGAAGACTTAAAGTTGAAATATCAGGTTAATGAAATTAATATTAAAAAGTATGACACTTCTAGTAATTTGGTCAAGAACATTTGTGACATACAACTAGCGTACAAAGAAAAGAAAGGGGCTGGTTTGGGATACACTAAAACTCCTCCTCCATACAATCATAATTATACTTATATGCCTTTCACGGAAGAGGAGTTAATTAATGAGGGCAAGATGACTTATGGACCAAAAACTGATAAGTCATCAGTCAACAACGGATTTGTTGGTAATAAACAGTCAGCCCCGTCAATAATTTTTTTCTCTAAAGGAAATATTGATCCTAACAAATCGTTTACATGTGCAGAAGAAAAGGTAGACTTGAAATTTGAAGACACTCTAGGGGGAGAACAAGCTTTAAATTTTGATTTACCTAAAAATTGTTTTGATAAAACTAATCTTGAACTTGTTTTGGGACAAAGTATTTTTAGTATGTTTGTTTCTTTAGCGTCTAATGGGCCTGATGTTTTGGGCAAGACTGATGATGTTTGTGTTGAATCTGTGAACATTAAGTCTGGTGATGAATTTTCTTCAGTTAATGATTGTGAATGTGATGTTTCTAACCCATTGGTTGATGATAGTGTTACAGGTGAGGTCCCTCCGGATACATTCAGTGAAACCACTGAAACTACTTCTAAAGAAAATCAAGAATATCCTGATTCTTCTTCTGAGTCGGTCTCAGTGGGTGCGCCTAATGTTGAATCTAGTGGGACCCCATTGGAAACCGTTGATGCATGTGCTGCAGAAACATGTGCTAATAAAATTTCAACTTCTTCTGAAATTAAAACCAAGTCAGAATCAATTGACAAAGAAACAAATGTTGAAATAAACCAACAGTCATCAACAGATGTTTTTGAAAATAAAACTGAAACTGAACCACCGACTTTTCAACATGATGATGATCACAGTAAGAAGGATGATTCTCATTCTCCATCTACATCTCAGGCTTGTGCAAACTCTAATCAGCAGGAACCAAATCGCTCAAAACGAAAGCAAGCCAAACAAGCTAGACAAGTGAAGAAAATCAGAAACGATACTTTGAAAAATCAAAATACTCACATTTTGAAACGACAAACGTGTTTCAACTGTGGTATTGCTGGACACATCGCACGAAATTGTGTTTATCACCCAAGAATGCAATCAAAGCATAAGAGTTTTAACAATCAGAAGGTTAAGCCTAACCGATCTTGTTATTCACAGCCAGTGAAAGCTGCAAAGACTAAGGCAATGAAGAATAACAATCGTAAGGCCAAGCCCTCTGATTATGACTGGAATGCAGCCAAACAAAGAAATCAAAATTATCAAAATAATTTTCAAAGAAACAAACGTAAAGCTTTTGAAAATTACAATTATAACTGGTCAAATCAACATTGGAAACCCAAAGGTAAGGCTGCTCCGTCAAACACGTGTTCACACAAGTCTGTCAACAAAGACAAATCAAAGTTTTTGAATAAAGACAATTTAGTTTGGCAGAAAGTGACGTACATTGATGCACAAGGAAAACCCAGATCTACTATGGGCTGGGCTCCTAAATCTAACTAATCCCACAAATCATGCAGGAACAGCTGTGGAGGACTACCGTGTGACTTTGGTACATGGATAGTGGCTGTTCCAGGCACATGACAGGATACTTGTCCCAACTTGAAAATGTCAGAGAATTTAATGGTGGATATGTCTCTTTTACGGGAGGAGAATCGGGCAAAATCACATTAAAAGGAACTGTGAGAAATGGCGTCTTAAGTTTCAAAAATGTGAATTACGTCCCAGAATTGAAACACAACTTGCTGAGTATCTCATAAATTTGTGACAGAGGAAATTCGGTTCATTTCACCAAGAAAGGTTGTCATGTACTTAAACCAGGAATTGTGATCCCAGAAGATTGGTTTTTGATGACTGTAGAAAGACGTGGAAACACATATATTATCGATATGAACAAGAAACCATGTGAAGAAATTACTTGTCTCTTCTCGAAGATTTCAGAACATGACGGTCTGTTGTGGCATCGTCGTCTTGGTCATGTGAATATGAAAAATCTGAATCGTTTGGCTAAAGGTGAATTGGTCCGTGATCTACTTGTTAAAGATTTCATGTTGGTAGAGAAGTGTGTTGCTTGCGCCAAAGGAAAAGCCCATCGAAAGCCTCAAAAGTCCAAGCCTACTCCATCAACAAAAGCTATACTTGAGCTGCTACACATGGATCTCTTTGGTCCAGTGAACGTTCTCAGTATTGGCAAGAAGGCGTATTGTCTTGTGATTGTCGATGACTACTCTCATTACCCATGGGTTTACTTTCTTGGTCATAAAAACGAGGCTGCAAGTTTAATCAAACAATTTGTCACTCTAGTGGAAAATCAGGCCAGTACCAGAGTGAAAGCAATTCGATTAGACAATGGAACGGAATTCAAAAATATCACCTTAGACACATTCTGTGTAGAAAAGAGAATCGAACGACAGTACAGTGCACCACGAACTCCACAACAAAATGGAGTCGCTGAGAGACGAAATCGTACTCTTACTGAGGCTGCGTTCACCATGCTGGCCGACTCGAAGCTTCCTAGTTTCTTCTGGGCCGAAGCAGTTAACACGGCTTGTTACATCCAGAATCATTCTTTAGTTAACAAACGTCACATGAAAACTCCTTACGAGATTCTGGAAGGACGTAAACCCTCTGTTTCACACTTTCGTATCTTTGGTTGTCCGTGTGTTTTATTGCTCATGGATACTAATGGAAAGTTTGAAGTCAAAGGGGACGAATGTTTCTTTATTGGATACGCTAAAGGATCCTCCTATAGAGTGTACAATAAAGTAACCAAGAAAGTCATTGAGTCGTGCAACATTGAATGGCTTGAAGAAAATACTACGGACGCTAGAGTTGGTCTAGATTGGCTATATGATTATACTGACCTGTTCAAATCAATTAACATCTTGTCTAGTGTTGCTCCTGATGCAGGTGTGTTGAATATGAAACAACCAGTTTCATTCGGTGATACAGAAGAAATAGAACAGGACGAAGGAATCTCAAGAATTCACACTATTGATCCTCCTGGAATGCGATTTACTGAGAATCCAACGTCTCAAGAAACCCCTGAAGGTGCTCAATCTAGTGGCTTTTCCTCAAATGCATCTGGATCAGAACTATTTACTGATCCCATTCCTGAAGATTGTACTGTCACTACTCCTGTGGTTCACAGTCCGTCAGCACCTGATGAGGGGGAGCCAAGCAACATCAACACACTTCAAGATGAGAACATACCTGATTTTTTCATTCCAACAAGCGTTCAAAGAAATCATCCCATTGAGAACGTAATTGGTCCTGTTAATGCAGGAGTTCAGACCAGGAGCCAATCAGGAACCATTAATTTATGCTTATACTCCAGCTACATTTCTCAAATTGAACCTAAAACCATTGATGTAGCTTTGCAGGAACCAGGCTGGGTTGACGCTATGCATGAAGAGCTAAACCAGTTTGAGAAGCTAGGAGTATGGAAACTTGTGGAGTTGCCAAAAGGGAAACGCAAGCTTGGAACTCGCTAGGTTTTCATAAACAAACAAGATTCTGCAGGAGTTATTGTTCGAAATAAAGCACGATTAGTGGTCCAAGGATTCAGACAGATAGAGGGACTGGATTATGATGAAGTTTACGCCCCTGTTGCCCGACTTGAAGCAATCCGGATCTTCTTAGCATACGCATCCTACATGGGGTTCACTGTTTATCAGATGGATGTCAAGACTGCGTTTTTGTATGGAGATGTGAAGGAGGAAATCTTTGTTGAGCAACCACCGGGTTTTATTCATCCAGACCATCCAGAATATGCCTACAAACTCGATAAGGCATTATATGGATTGCACCAAGCACCAAGGGCTTGGTATGCAACTCTTACCGAACATCTTCTGGCTCGTGGATATACTCGAGGCACGATAGACCAGACTCTGTTCATTAAGAGAGTGGGAAAGGATTTGATACTGGTTCAAATCTATGTCGATGATATTATTTTTGGATCAACAAGTGAAGCTCTTTGAAAGGAATTTGAGGGAGTTATGAAAAAGAAGTTCGAGATAAGTGCGCTCGGAGAAATGACACTGTTTTTGGGTTTACAAGTTAAACTAGATTCTCGAGGCATTCTAATTCATCAAGGGAAATATATGGATGATGTGCTAAAGAAATTTAAGTTCACAGACGCTAAACCGGTTGAAACTCCAATGGAAGAAAGACCGTTGCTGACTGAAGATGCAGAAGGATCCCCTGTTGATCAATGACTTTATAGGTCCATGATCGGATCATTGATGTATCTGAAAACAAGCCGCCCAGACATTATGTTTGTTGTCTGCAACTGCGCACAATATCAGGCTAATCCTAAAACTTCTCATCTTACTGCTGTTAAACGAATCTTTCGGTACCTTAAAGGCCGACCTCGGTTTGGTCTGTGGTATCTGAGGGATTCAAATTTTGACCTGTTTGCGTTTTCTGATAGTAATTTTTGAAGCACTGACAAGGACAGGAAATCCACATCTACTGGATGTCAATTTTTGGGTGACAGACTCATTTCATGGCAATGCAAGAAACAGCAAACGGTGGCTATTTCCACAGCTGAAGCAGAGTATGTTGCAGCTTCGGCGTCTTGCTCCCAAGTGGTGTGGATGCAGCATCAATTGCAGGACTACGGTTTGACTTATCTTAATACTACCATATACTGTGATAATGATGCTGCCATACAAATTGTGAAAAATCCTGTCTTCCACTCAAAAACCAAGCACATTGATATTAAAGTTCATTTTATACGAGACTGCTTTGACAGAGGTCTTATCAAACTGGAGCAAATCGACACAGATGCAAATGCTGCCGATTTGTTCACAAAACCTGTCAGCAGTTCGAAATTTCAAGTGCTTGTGGATTTTCTAAAAATGATCCGATTTACTGACTGAGCATGTTTTTGGATTTTCGTAGGTAAATTTGTTCATAAAGTTTTTTATTCTTAGGTAGTTTTTATTTATGCTCAAATTTAGGGGGAGAAAATTATGAAAAATACAAAAAACATTGAAAAATTAAAAAAATACAAAAAGAAGCATTGCATGACACGGGAAATGAAATGAATTTTCACATTATGGTGAAGAGCTGACTCATGTAAGACCAGTATCAAAACAGTTTGACTTTAGTATGATGTGTTGGTAGACTCTATCCTTAAAGACTGGAAACATTGGCTGTTTCTATCCAGAACTAAATTAGTACATGACCTCAGGAAAGAAAATCACTTGGAATTAGCTCATTTCTATTTGAATGTCTGTATGTTGTCCCGATACACACAATTTTGGTCTGACTCTGAAATCTTCTCTGAAAAAGTCGTGTATCTCTTCTGTTTTGCGTGAGCAAAGACCTGGAGGTGCTAGGCAGCGTTTAGCTTCTGTTTTGCGTGAGGAAAGACTTAGCTGATCGTCTGTCGTCTTATAGATCAATTAAACACCCGGAAGAGGCCCTCAAGTGCCCCAAAGAAACTCAAGAAACCTATATCAAACTGAGAAAAACTCATTTGATTTGTATATTATATCCTCTTTGCTTATGATCTATTCTGTTCTCTTCTCAACCTATTCCCAGTTAAGATTTCAGAGATCTGGATTGAACTTGTGAAATTATGTGGTAGGGAAGCTGCTTACATGATAGAGTGTGCTGTCTATAATTCCGGGATTTGATTAGTATTTGTTTGGGTGTTCATTGTTAAGAAATCAAAACATGATAAAATCAGTTACAAGCAATTATATGGAAAAGGTCTAAGGAGATGAGTTTAGGTGGACAAATATATTGACAATCGTCTAGATCATTCGGTAGTAGATCAGTGTTGATAAGTGACATCAAGCCCGAAACCTCATGATTTGATCCCTGAGCAATTATGATATTTCCTAATTTTATTTTTGTAAATAATTATTAGTATTATTTATTTTTATGTTTGTAGGTTTTTGTTAGTAAAAACGTGCTCAGGAAGTTAAATGGGTCATCAAATAAAATAAAGAATTTGAAACTGTAAAAGAAATTAAAGTAAAGAAAATGTGGTCTCGAGTGAATTGTTAAGTGGTCTCGGCCCAAACTACTGGTCTCGACCCAGTACAAAAGCCCGGCCCACAGCTTTTGAATATAAAAGGTGGTCTCGAGTCGAGACCTCATTTGTACTCGAAATCACAAACGGACAGCTCATATTCTCTCTCGTTTTCCGACGAATTCTTGTTTGATTCCGGCGAAGTTCACATGTTTCAAAGCCTTTTTCTGATCTCGATACATAAAGATTCAAAGGTATTATGATAATTTGTATGAAGTTTTGCAGATTGTTTGAAGACTTGTTGAAGATTTGAATGGGATGAAGAACCCTAATTGTGGGCTTATGTTGATCTTCAAAGAAATCATGGGGTGTTTATGGGTTTTGATCCAAAATTAAGCAGATTAAAGTTGTTTATGGGGTCTCGACTGGGGTTGCGACTGAACACATGTGAAGACTCGAGACGTCTAGTTGCGAGTCGCAACCTCGTCTGTCTTGATTGGGGTATCGACTCAAACTTGATAGTCTCGACTGAGGTCTCGGTTAAAGTTTACTCAGTCTCGACTGAGGTCTCGACTCGAAACCTCATGGTCTCGATTTGATTCTTGTGTGTTACCCACAACCTATGTTGTTAGCTGCTGATTCAGAATGACCTGTTTATTCTTTGAACTAAGTAGTTAAACATTTCTTTTCATGTATTCTATGCTTAATGGTTTCGTTTTGTGTAGGATATGGATTTAAAATTTATCTCAACGCACAATCAAGCAGGTTATCTAGCTCCACCCCCAGAGAAGCACAAGAGGATGTTTACGTCATTAATCAAGGGCCTAAACAGTTGCAGGATAGTTCATGCACTTTGGGAAAACCCTATTGTCTACGAAAGTCTTATTCAAGATTTCTGGAAGACTGCAAGGTTCGATGCACTTGAAGCTGAAGGCAAGGGAGCTTTAATTTCTGAGATTCAAAAGAAGACTATTACTGTGACTAAGCAGATGATACGGGAGGTGCTACAGTTCAACGATCAGGAAACTGATCCTATTGAGCTTCCAGCAGGAACTGTGGAAGCGATTCTACCGAGATTAAGCTATGAAGGAAAGTACCCATCGTTGGTGAAGAAATTTATGCATCCTTATTGGCGTCTGTTAGTGCAGATGTTCATTCTCTGCATGACAGAAAACCGAGGAGGCACTGATCAGTTAAACATTACACAGTCTGCTGCCCTTACTTGTCTGATAACAAATGAGCCTTTTAATTACTCGAAGTATATATTCGAAGGCATGAAGAGAAATGTGACAGGAGTTTGAAAGGACAAGTTTCTTATGTATCCAAGATTTTCGCAGATGATTCTTAATGCTCGTTATCCAGATTTAGTGAGATCTGGAAATACTTTGGAGTTGAAGCCCATGGGTCCTGTTTGTTTTGGTGCTCTCACTCCTAAAAAGGGTACTGAAAAGAGATTTCAAGGTTTAATTCCTCTGGAGAAATTCTGTCAATTTGCTGAGACTGAAGATGTAGCTGCTAATCCAGTGATAGTGCAACCTGTTCCAGTGAATGCTGCACAAATCAATGCACTTGTAAATGCAATGGTTATTGAAGAGCATGATGTTCAAGGTGCTGTTGAAGATGAGCCTGAGACAGAGATTTTAACAATCAACTCTGACGATGAGGGCATAAAGATTATGTGTGATTCAGGAGATGATGAAGAGCTTCCTCCTGAAACTGAAGCTGACATGGCTGTTTCTACTGTTCCACCTATGATTTCTGCTGAGAGTTTGGCCTTGTTGTTAAAGTCTGTGACTGATAAGATGGGAAATCTTCCTTCCAATCTTACAGTATCAAATGAAGAGCCTAGTGAGAACCCAAAGGATCCTGATTCATTGCCTTTGAAGCGGAAAAGGAGGGATCCTCGACTCGGAATGTATGTTGAACAAAACAAAGATCAACCCATGAATGTTGCTGAAGATGATGATGGCTTATATGACTTCGATTTTGAGAAGAATGTCACTGATACCACCACCACTATTGAAGATATTTTTGAGTTTAATGTTGATACTCAAAGAAGTGATTTGGAAACCACCACTGCAGATACACCAGCTACAAATGTTGTTTCTGATCCTATCATTACGTCAATGCCACCTGTTACCCCTGAAACTGCAGGTCCATCTGGAATTATTCATGACGAGCCTGGAAGTTCAAGTGGTAAGAGAATTGAAGAGCCATTGAGGATGTTGTTTGATGATGATTCAAGTGATGATGATGAGTTCATCAGTATGAGGGAAATGAAGAAACGACTAATTGTGGTTGAGCAAAATTCGATTCATAAAGACGCTAAGATTATTCAACTTGAGGATACTATAGTGCAAAAGAATCAACAAATTGAACAGCTTCAAGGTGACGTCAGTTTGTTGTTTAATATGGTTTATGATTTATGTGGAAAGTTGGAGAAGAAGTTTGGCCAAGAGTTTTCTGATCCAACTGATGTAGAAAATAGAAGAAAAGCTTTTGATAAGGATGATGCTGAGAGAAGTGCTGCTATGGAACAATACTTCAAAAGAGTTACTGATCCAGTTGTAGACAAAGAAAAGGCTAAAAGAATCAAGAAGAAAAGAGAGTTTGTGATCCTGAAAAACAAGAATCTTAATCCAGACGATGAAGATGATAATGCTACGCAACATCTGATGGATGTAGGTGAAACACTCCATGATAAAGTTGGTAATCGCTCTGGTGTAGTTAGCTGGGGTTTTGATCATGACAGACGAAGGTGGTGGATTAAGAGAAAAGTTAGTCCTGTTGAATGGTACAAAAATCTAGCTCAGTTTCAAACATTCACAAAAGTTGATTTGATAAACTTGTCAAAGTCGCTTTATGTGGATGATCGACCTGGAGGTCGTGGATATTTGTTCTTCGAGAGACTGCAGAGGGAAGTTCTTCGTAATTTTCCTTCGATGCACACTGCAGAATCTATTGTTAAGCCAGCTAAAGGCATTAGAGGTCCAAACACCAACAAGCGAATGAAGATCGTGCACTGGCCAGCAACTGATAAGGAAAAGACTATTCCTTTGGTCAAGAAGATTCCAAAAGGTGCTCTGAAGACCTTGCATTTTTGGGCTTATGATGAGCATCTAGGGCAAGCAGTGATTGTTTGTGATGATGATGTAAACTTTCATTTGGTGGATCAAGTTGATTTGCTGAATCTTGCTTATGAAGATTTGGAGGTGCTAGCTCGCAATCAAATTAGAGCTACTGAAAAATATGAAGAAATAGCAAAAGGATGGACTGCTGATGTTGCTTCAGCCATTCACATTCGCACAAAGGGATTTGATGGGCTCAAAGATCGTTTGGGTGGTAATAGTGACCGTTGAAGTCTCAAGAACCTCCATGCATAAACCTAGGGGGAGATTGTTGGAACCTGAAGGTTTATACATGGAGGAGTACAAAGTATAGGGGTTAATTAGTATGTTTTGTTTATTAATATTTTGGGTCAATATGTATTAGATGGGTTATATAGTTGGTTTCGAGTGGGCCTAGGGTATCGACCCACCTATTTTGTATTTAAGCAAACCTCAACCTTTAGGTTGAGGATGATCAGTTATCGAGAACAAGAGGCAGCCGAAACCTTTTTGGGAGTCTTGTATCAGTCACAAGTTATTCAGTGAATGCAAGTTCCGGTTTGTTTTGATTATATTGTTTTGGTTTCGATAACTAATATTCTTGAATCCACTTGTGTTTGATTTCCGCACTTACACAAGTTCTTGTTTGATATCATTGGAAGATCCTCAAGGGTTTTACACGGGGCGATAGGAATTGGCTGATAACTAACGGCCTGGTTTGTGCGTTTGAGTATCTTCGTCAGTCGGGACCTTTTACAGCGTTGATAGATCGCCTTTCTGCCGCCGCGTATCAGTCTAGTCACCATGATGGTGTCTACAAGGGCTACTTTGAGTGCCAGCAATCGGAGAAGATTACTCCCGATTTCCATACAGCGAGGGGTAAGCTTCAGGGATATATGGCGGATGCCTTGGAAGCGGCGTGCAACGATCCACTACCCGCTTACGTTGATTTAACGAAGCACGTTACTGAAGACGACGTGGATGCCCTACGCCTAATGCTGGAGCCAATGGAAGAGTAGGAAGAGGAATAAGTGTTTTTGTTTTTGTTTATTATGTACACTGTTCCTCAGATATTTTGTATTAACACTGTTTTACTTGGTTTTTGCTCAAGTACTTGATTTGTTTGTCAGACATTTAATGCTAATGTCATGATTGATGCCGCCGTTTATCTGAAATGTGGCAATTTGACGTGTGATGATTATTTTTGATTAATTCTGCTAACGTCATCACTGTCAATCCTGTTTATCCTTCTATAAATTAAGCTTCCTTTTCCAAATTTGGTAATTCAAAAAGATGAGCCGCAGGAGCTATAAACAGAGACTTTCTGATATTTTTCGACGCTTAGATGCGGCTGATGGCTTGGTTCGTCTCCAAATTCCGGTAACGGAGGAGATGATTAGGGGAGAAGGAGTGCCTCCTGATGATGTCTTACCCCGGGTTAGCCGGTCCTGTAAGAGCATCATATATGAAGAACCTTCCCATGTTGAGGCAAGTGCCGCTGCTTTATCAGCTGATACTTTGATAAGAGCCATTCCACCCGATCACATTCAACGCTGCGGAATAGTGTATGAAAGACGTCGTGGTGGCAGTTCCGGCAAGAAACTGGTTGAGGATCAGGAGATGATGGCTTCTCCGGTGGATGAGGAAAATGTCGATGACTTGATCGTTGATCCTCATCCGTTGGAGTACTTTGGTGAAGTGTTGCATACAACTGCAGAGGTGATGCCAACCCTTTCTAAGAAGTAGGTGTTAGAACATGTTCGTTTTTGGTTCCCGTATGTTGGTATTTAGCAACAGGGATAAGTACTTGGTTTTTTGTAAGATAGTAGCATGTATTTATTACCAAAATACCTATCTTTTTGTAGCGGTTAATGTATCTATTACCAAGATACCCGCTCTTAGCGCTATATATTTTGACCCTTTGACTTATATATATGAAAAATATTTCGTGTCAAGGATACTTTTTTACCGTTATGTGCAGTTTAGATACGATGGTAATTGTTTGTACCGTATAGTGCAGTATAAATGTGATGGTAAATTTTATTGCACAAGTAATGAGGAAACATAAAAAGAAATAACTTTTATTTATTCAAAACTTAAAAAGGAAAGAGACATCGCTATAGATGAATTACACTTGTTTGCAAGAAGAAAAGAAAACACTCATACCCGCCGTTAGGGGCAAGGTATTACATATAACATTTTTTCAATTGAGCCGCGTTCCAGCTACGTGGAACCACGGTACCATCTAGCCTTGATAAGTGGTAAGCTTACTTGCCTAGGTCTTCTTGGATGACGTAGGGACCTTCCCAGTTGGGTCCCAACTTGCCTGTGGGTTCCGCTCTACTGGCCTCATTATCGCGCATGACATACTCGCCCTCCTTGAAACTGTGCTGAGCCACGCGCTGATTATAGTATTTTTCCAGAGTCTTCTTATACTTTGCCTCGCTGATGGCGGCTGCCTCGCGCCTTTCTTCGAGCATATCTAGGCCTTCCCTTAGGATCCTGTCATTACTGTCGTTAGTAGTAAGATGCCTTAGCGAGGGCAAACCGACTTCCGCGGGTATCATTGCTTCCGCACCATAGGTTAGGCTGAAGGGAGTTTCGTTGTTACTTGTCTTAGGCATTGTTCGATGTGCCCAGAGGACATTTGGCAGTTCTTCCACACAGGAGCTTCCTTCATAACCTAGCCTTCTTTTTATACCATCCAACAAACTTCGATTTGCCCGCTCCACCTGGCCGTTTCCTTGTGGGAGTGCTACATATGTGAAGATTTGTTAAATTTGAAGTTCTGCACACCAATCTTGCAAGACCCTATCTGTGAACTGCGTTCTGTTGTCACTTACCAAATACAACGGCAGTCCAAACCGACACACAATGTGCTCCCAAAGGAACTTTTTTGTGTTTTCAGTGGTTATTTTAGCCAGAGGTTTGGCTTCGACCCATTTGGTGAAATAGTCAATCGCCATGATAAGGTATTTTAGCTTTCCAGGGGCCAGCGGGAACGGTCCCACAATGTCCACCACCCACTTTTGGAAAGGCCAGGTCGTTGTGACCGGGATCAAGTTGTTCTCGGGTCGGAGTGTTTGAAGAGCAAATTTTTGGCAGCTACGACACCTTCTGAGTTCTTCTACCGCGTCTTCGTGCATCCCAGGCCAGTAATACCCGGCGTTATGGATTTTAGCCACAACTGCCCGGGGTCCAGCGTGAATGCCACATATGCCCGCGTGTATTTCTTGGATTATATATTTTTCTTCTGCTGGGGATACACATCGCAGTAGTGGTCCCAGGTATGATTTCCTGTAGAGGACGCCGTTGTTGACTTCGTATTGCAGTGCCTTGTTTTGGATTTTGTGGGCGTCAGCCCTGGCGGGGGGTAATTCACCCTTTGTGAGAAACTTTAGTATTGGGGTGTACCAACAGGGTTCTTCAGCTGTGAGGGCGGAAACCTCCCGGGGTTCAATAGAGGGCATTTGCAACGTTTCTACCTTTACTTCTCTTTCCATGCCTGAGGTGGCGAGTTTGCTCAAGGTGTCTGCTATTTGGTTCTTTCCTCTGTGGACGTGATTGAGCGTGACATTGTCGAAGGAAGCTATAAGCTCCTTTGTTTTAGCCAAATACTTTGCCATTAACTCGTCCTTAGCCTCATAAGTTTCGTTTACTTGATTATTAACCAGCAAGGAGTCAACATACGCGTCAACTCTTGTGGCTCCCATAGATTGGGCTATCCTCAGGCCTGCGAGTAGCTCCTCATACTCTGCTTCGTTGTTAGAACATTCGAAATCGAAACTTAGGGCGTACATCAGCCGTATTTCGTCTGGGCTTATCAGCATGAGACCTGCCCCAGAACCTTTCCCGCTGGACGATCCGTCTGTGTAGAGCTTCCAAGTTTGTCTGGCTGTACTGGACTCTGGGATGTCCTGAATTGCGGGGTCCTGTATAATTTCTCCCTCAGGAATTTCGGCCAAGAAATCGACGATCACCTGCCCCTTGACTGCTGACCGTTTTCGATACTCGATATCCAGGGCTCCTAGTTCAATCGCCCATTTGGCTAATCTTCCAGAGATCTCTGGTTTGTGTAAAATTTGCTGCAGCGGGTAATTCGTTAAGACCTGCACGCGATGCCCCTGAAAGTATCTTCTGAGTCGCCGAGTAGCGTGGACTAGCGCCAAGACCAACTTTTCGAGTCTTGGATACCGCGTTTCCGGTCCTGCCAGAACTCGGCTGATGTAATATATAGGTGTTTGCTTCCCGTCTCTTTCCACCATAAGAACCTCACTTACCGCGTTGTGGGCCGCTGCCAAATACATTTTAAGTACTTCTTCTGGATATGGCGCTATTAGCATAGGTAGTTTCTCGATGAAACGTTTCATGTCTTGTAGGGCTTCTTCCGCCTCGCTGGTCCATTTGAAATTTTTCTTGTTGAGGTAATCCTTTAACGTCTTTATAAATGGCAAAGACCTCTCGGCGTGTCTTGCCAAGAATCTGTTTATAGCCACTAAACGCCTGTTTAATGCTTGCGCTTCTTTCAAAGTCCTGGGGGAGGGCATCCGCGTTATGGCGGCTACCTTTTCCGGGTTAGCTTTAAAGCCGTCCCGGGTGACTACTACCCCCAAGAACTTGGCTTCTTCCACCCCAAATGAACACTTCTTGGGGTTGAGCTTGATATTATATTCTCTGAGCGTTTGGAAGGTTTCTTCAATGTCTATAAGCATTTGTTTTTCTTCCCTGCTCTTGATTACTAAATCGTCAACATATACTTCTAAGTTTCTGCCGATTTGTTTTTCGAAAGCTTTATCCATAAGCCGCTGATAAGTAGCTCCGGCGTTTCGTAGGCCAAAAGGCATTTTGGTATAACAAAAGATACCCACATCAGTATGAAACGCCGTTTTCTCTTCATCGTCTTTGGACATTTTGATTTGGTGGTAACCCTTATAGGCGTCTAAGAAGCACTTGTACCTATAAGGGACCAGGGAATCAACTTTGAAATCCATCACCGGTAGCGGGTAAGCATCTTTGGGGCATGCTTTATTCAGATCTTTAAAGTCTATGCACATCCGCCACGTGCCATCTGGCTTCTTGACCATCACGGGGTTTGATACCCATGTGTTGTACTTTGTTTCTCTAAGTATTCCAGCTTTAACCAGCTTTCGTACTTCTTTGACTACCGCCACTTTTCGATCGGGAGCCATACTGCATTTGCCCTGTGCAATGGGTTTAATGCCCGGGAGTGTCGCTAGCATGTGCTCTGCCCTTTCCCGGGGTAACCCAGTCATGTCAGAATGCTCAAAAGCGAAGATATCGGCGTTTCTTCTCAGCAGTTGTTTCAGGTTATTTTTGACTTCCGGGGAGAGGCTGTCCCCTATTGTCACTGTCTGATCCGGATGGCGTGTTCTTAATACCCACCTTTCTGGGCCGATGGCTCCGGTGGGCCCCTGTCGGCATCTTTTGGTGTCCAATACCTCCCCCACCTTATCTCGAAATACTGTAGCAATGCCCCGCGGGGTGGGAAACTTCATGAACCCTCGCGCCGTAGATACGATGGCATCCAATTTCCCCAGGGTGAACCTTCCGATGATTACATTGTGGTAAGACTCAGCGGGTACCACAAGGAATGTAAGGAGTATGGTTCTTTCCCGGGGGGCTTGTCCGAATGTGACTGGGAAAGTAATTTGGCCAATGGGGTCCACCTTTTCCCCTGTGAACCCTTTAATGGGGGCGTGTATTGTCTCAAGCAGTCTTCTATCTTCTAGTTGCATTCTATTGAAGCAATGCTCATAGATAATATCCTCTGAACTCCTGGTATCTACCAGGATCCTCCTTATGTGATAATCACCCACCGCAGCAGATATGATTAAGGCGTCCGTCGTGAGGTGCAAATCTTCCACGCGAGGCTCGATTGTCATAGTTGCCAGCATCCAGGGTTCGAGCGTGGAGAAACTCCGCTTGGCCCCTTTTCCCTTATCCGCGTGTACCATGTTTAGCTCTCGCGGCCTTTTACCCGCCGCCTTATCGTTTTCTTCTTTGACGGACGGCGGGCCCTGTTTGATGTCTCGCACCAGGTGTGCCAATTTACCCGCTTTCACGAAGTATTCAATCTGCTTCTTTAGCTGAAAACAGTCATTAGTATCGTGGCCGCTCCCTTTGTGGTATTCACAGTACTTGATTGTATCTTTGTTTGGGTTGTCTTTTAGCGGCTTTGGAGGGTTAAACTTGAGGTTCTCAGAGGCTAGGATTTCCGATGGCGTCTTGCTCAGATTAGGGTAATCGGATCGTGGCTTAGAGGATTCATTCCTTGAGTAGGTATTTCTAGACCTATCATACAACGAATCCATTCTATCACCTTTTTGGTATCGGTCTCCTCTACCTTTATTTTTATAACTCCGCTGTTCTCTATCCTCCTGGCTTTTCTGAGCCTCCTTCTTTCGATTGGCCGCGTGACTAGTGGCTACAGCCTTTTCATGTATAACATATACTTTGGCTATCCTCAAGATTTCTTCAATGGTGGGAGGCACGCCATCCTTCCCGTGAAGTGTTCTTAATAGCTCATTATCATTTACCGCTTGTAGGAAAGCTCCACACGCTAGATCGTTAGTGACACCTGGGATTGCCAGACTCTCTTTGTTGAATCTAACAATAAAACTTTCCACCGTTTCATTGTCTCGCCGATGAATGTGGAGGAGTTCGTTTCGATCTTTTGTGTGTCTTCTCTGCTGGTTGAACTGCAGTATGAATTTGGCCTCTAGATCTTCGAAACTGTCAATTTCCCCGATGGGTAAACTATCCCACCAGACCCGGGCTGCACCCACCAGTGTTTAGACAAACATCTTACACCAGAGGGGCATGGGCCAACATGCTACCTCCCCAGCACTTTTGAATAGGTTGAGATGGTCGTCAGGGTTTCCTAGACCATCATAATTGCCTACAGTCTGAGGCATCTTGGGCTTTTCCTTGATAGGAGCTTCCGCTATTCTTCTGGTAAACTTGGATTTGAAAGTAGCATCCACTGGCTTGTAAGGTCTGGTAAGTTCGTATTCTTCTACATTGATGGGTTGTATTGGAGGAGTTACCCCACCATGGCTGATACCCTGGGTGACAGGGGGTTGAGCCGGGGTAATATTCAGTGTTGGGCTGGGGCTTCCACCTGGAGAAAAACAAGGCCTAGACGTGTGTTAGGAAACTTTATTTGTAATTATTGAAGAAAATCACAATCAACTAGATCTATGAAGAGATCACAGTCTTGAAGATCACGAACTAGAAAAAGAAGATCAGATGGGACAACTGGAATGCATAACATCTACTTCAAAGAATCACAAGTTGATCAAGAGCATAATTGGATTATCAGAAAAGGTCACTTCTGATGGATCTGATGATATTTCTGATGAAATATCATCAGTTTCTGACGATTCTGATCATCAGGATTTTTCTGATGATTTGTTCATCAGAATTTCTGATGAAGTCGTTTATCAGAATTCTGATGAAATACTCCACTTGTCTGAAATTGGCTCTGTCATGCCACACTTACCGAAGCAAGTTGACATTAATTGATATCATGATGAAAAAAGGCAACTTGAACGTTGGATTCAATGAATATGTCAATTGGGCACTTTTCGCAGGAATTATTGCATGAATAAACTATTGTTTATTCATGCACCCAGCCTTCTATAAATAGAAGGCTCAACCAGGAGAAGCAAAGTGAGTTTGAAGCTTATCATTCACACATACATCAAAACTCCATTGCCCTCTCACCCACAGAATTCAAGATTCGTTTGTACTAGATAATAATCTTACAATCACCTTGTAAACCTTTTTTTTTTCAAAGTGATATAAACTTGATAATTCTATAGGTCTTGTTTCTTGAAAGTCTGATTTCCATTTCCGCACATCTTTTTCACATCTACTGAAATCACTTGCCATATTACGTGAAAAGAAGTTGTTTTAAGGACGAACTGAGTCCAACAATTGGTATCAGAGCAGATTGAATAAACTATTTTCAAACGATCAATCGCTCATCTTCTTTTCTCTAAATATGGCCAGCTTTCAATCCTGGAATAATGCTTTTAACATTGGTTCTATGTCCAAACCTTTGACTCTGGTCAGAGAAGAATACCCCCAATGGAAAATCAGGATGGTTAATTTCCTTAACGGTCATGACCGAGCTCTGTTTCAATCCATTGAAAGGGGTCCACATACACCAATGACTGATATACCTGCTATTCCAGCAACTGACCAATCACCAGCTATCCCTACCTCTCGCGCTCCCAAAAGTGAAATAAACTGGAGTGCGGAAGACAAGGACCTGGTGGCTGGGGATGAAAGGGCAATGTCACTTATAATAATGGCCATCCCCAATGACATATTTTGACAAGTCGATGCATGTGCATCAGCTAAGGAAATATGGGATCAGTTGGAAAAACTTTGTGAAGGAGGAGAAAGGATGAGAAGAAACAAGAGAACAAACAATGTCTCATCTTATGAAAGGTTTAAAAGTTTGCCAAATGAAAGGTTAAATGATACATATCAAAGATTTACAAAACTTTTAAACGAGCTAAAGAAATTTGGTATAACAAAATCAAACGATGAAAGAAACATAAAATTTCTTGATGCACTTCCTAGAGAATGGAGAAGTCTAACCATGACTTTATCATCAACCTTAGAACTAGGAAACATGAGTCTTCATGACTTATACAGCATCTTGATCCCCAGAGAAGAAGAAATATTTGAAGAAACCATTCAAAGAGGGGGATCTTTAGCTCTTATCTCCAACTCACAAAGATCAACAACAACCAATGATCCACAACCATCAAACAGCCAAAATCTTGAAATTTCTGATGCATCATCAGACTTTTCAGCTTTTGCTGAAGCAATAGTACTGCTCACCAAAACATTTGAGCAGAGGTTGAGGGGAGGTAGCCAGAGATACCAGAGGAGTGACAAAGGAAGGATGGATGGAAGATCTAAAGAAGAGGTTAGATCTAAGGATAAAGGGAAGGCTGAAGTTGTGTGTTACAAGTGCAAGCAGAGAGGTCATTATGCATCAGAATGCAAGACCAAAAAGCTGAAGGATATTGCCTATTATGAGAAAAAGCTTGAAGAAGCAAAGAAGCAGCAACAAGTAAGCTTACTTGCTGGAACAGATACATAGTTATCTGATGATTCTTCTGATGATGAAGAAGAAGAATTGGCAAATTTTTGCCTCATGGCACTTTCTGAAGGACTACCAGAAACTTCAGAACAAAAGGTAAATTTAGACAATCTTGATCTTGAACACAAGTTAAATAAGCTCATGTCAGATTTTCTAAATCTGCAAGAAAAACATCAATCAGATATTAGAAAATCTGATGAGTTGCAAAGGACTTTGAATAAAATCATTCTTGAAAACCAACTTCTTATAGAGGATAGTTTAGATCAAAGAGCAAAAATTGAGTTTTGTGAAAATGAAAGAAAAGATCTTTACAAGAAAATCAATGACAAAGAAATCAATGTAAAAGGTTTTCAACAGGCTAAAGAGTTCATAAATTTTATTGAGTCCACACCAAAGAACAAAGGAGAGGGTTTAGGCTATACAAGTTCTACAAGATCAAATAGAAATAAACCCACTATCTTTGTAAAAGCAACTCATCAGAATTCTGATAAATTTACATCAGAATCTGAATCTTGCAAAACAACTTGTTCTGAATACTCTTTTGAAAAACCAAACTTCAAAACAAACAATAGTGAATGCAGTAAAAAATCTGTAAAAACTCCAGAAGCAGTTCACTCATCGTTTCAAAATTATCCACTCATTCCATCACAAGAAGAAATATCAGAAAATTCTGATAACTCTTGTATGTGTGTTGACATACTGAAGCTTGTTCAACACCATCTTCAAAAGAAAATTGTAAAATCTGTTAATGGCCCAGCATATAACAGAGTTTCTGATGTAAAAACAAGAAGAAGAAAAATAAAGTAATTAATATTCCATCAGAAATAGTACCCAAGCATGCCTGGGTACCAAAAACCCTCTAATCATTTCATTTCAGGACCATCATGTGCAGCAGATCTGGTATTGCGACTCAGGAAGCTCCAAGCACATGACTGGGGACATGAGCTTACTCAGCAAATTTGTTTCAAAGGCAGGGTAAAATGGTAAAATTTTGGAAATAGAGTGAAAGGGAGGATCATGGAATATGGATGTATAGATATTTGACCATAGAAAGAGTAGTCTATGAATGTAGGCTTAACAAATAATCTGCTTTGTTATAGTCAGAATTACTCAGATAATTTTAACACCAGAAAAATGATTGATAAATTGCTTTAATGATTATCAAAGTCATGTCTTTGATAAATCACCAGAAAATATGGCAACTTATCAGAAATTCTGATGAAAAACATCAGAAAATCTGATACAACATCAGAACACCTGATAAATCATCAGAATTCTGGTGAATCATCAGAAAATATGCTGGATATTCAAAATCGTCAAAGGTCACTAATATTTTTGCTGCATTTGATCATCATCATTCATATCTCTTGACAATATATTCATAATTTGTACATTGGCAATTTTTTTTTCTTGTTAGTGCTGATAACGTCATCCAACAGAAAATTTCTGGGAACTCATTAATATGGAACTTTCTCTCTCCTTCATTTATTACACCCCATGATGTAGTAAGAAAGTTGAAGTGACATATTGGTAGGCTATCAGATTACATCACCAGAAATTAGCCGCCTATATCATTAAATTGCATGTGAAGAGGTGAAGAAACATATCTCTGTTTTTTTCTTTGGTAATCATTAAAATAACAGAGATTGCGGTGAAGAAAATCTACAAGTTGGTAGCTTCCATTTATGGCAAATATTAAATTTAGTATAAATAATCACCACTTTGTGTTAAAATTCTTCTTCCTCACTTCTCTTCTTCACCACATTCACACACACTCTCACAAAATGAATACCATCAAAGATGAATGATTCCCACTTGTTCTTTATCCATATCATAACCTCAGATTGAGGACCAACCTGGAAGGTCCTCAGTGGGAAGGGTGTCAAGTCGTACTCAAAATGCTCATGAGCAGCAACTTGAACTATGCCCTTACCGCTCACATAAGTGTTCATCCAGAGATTCTTCAAATCTTCTGGAAAAATGCAACACTATCTAAGTATCAAAACAGGGAACAGATGGCCATCAAGAATGTGGTGCTAAATCAACAAATTTTGTTAAATGAAGCCACCATCAGGACAGCTCTTTAACTCGATGATGACAATGACGTCCTGATGTTCACAAGGGCTCGGAAGGATGATGTCTTGAGTCAAATGGGTTATCACACACAAATCCAACAACGGGCAATCAACAAACATGGCTTCATTAAGCCATGGCAATATCTGGTCACACAGATGGGAGCATGTTTTTCAAAGAAAGTCATCAATCATCACGAAGTATCTCTTAGATTGATGGAGCCTATTCTGGCACTTGTACTCAAAGTACCTTACAATTTCTCTCATTATCTAATGAGTGATTTTGCAAGTAACATGTGGGTTAGCAAGCCATTCTTAATGTATCCTCGTTTTCTGAAAAAGATAATAACGAGCCAGCTAGACTTTGCAGGCATTCCTGCAAGTTATCCAAGAGCTGATATGAGACTTCAAGAAAATATGGGTCTCAGCATGCTTGTACCCACCAACCACAACTTTGGGTTAATAACTGATCTGTTGTTGCTCCTAGAAATGGAACATGGTGAAGGCATAGATATTGATTAGACTTTGTTTGATCTGCTTGTACATTTTTATTTTTATTGTGTGCTTACTTGATCATCTGTTTATGGTTTATATTTGTTTGGGAAATGGGTAAATATGATATGATCATCAGAAGTTAACATTCTGACTCAAAACTCAAATTTTCTGATGACAGAAGACAAAATCTGGTAAATCAAAATTGGATCTTAAATTTTTCTGATAAAACTTTAAGTTGATAAAATGTTTTTAGAAAATATCAGAAAAGGCAAAGAGACACGGATGCTACTGGAAAAAGAAATGTGAGTCTTCTAATCTTATCTCATTCCCTCTCATCTTAAAAAAAAAATTGTTAAAGAGGATCACAAGTTTAGGGGGAAAACTCAGAAATTCTGTTGAAAAGACCGTTTACTTCTGTTGACCACGTCAAAAAGGTCAACAGAAGTCTGAACAAAAGGGAATACATATATTCAACAGAATTTAGGATCAATTTCTGATGACATCATCAGAAAGGGAATATTTGACTTACAAAGAAAAGAGGATACATACGAAGGAAGATGATTGGACCTCCTATCTAAAGGGGTCCACAAAGAAGAAAAGGTGTTACAGAACCGATAGTTTTCTCCAATCAAAAGTGAAGATCAACACGTTCTTGAAGAAATAATTGAAGAAACTACAAATTGAAGGGATAAATTGAAAAGGCATAACCACGTTTACATGGTAAATAGTCTCATTAATATCTTGATACCCACGATCCAACGGTTACATTCTGAGCCAATAAATCATATCACACGATCTAACGGTTATAAAGACATTTAATGAGTTCATAAACCACCAGTACATGCCACGTTCTAAAAATTCCCTCAACCCCATACACCCACAACACACTGCTGAAATACTTCTATATAACATACACTTAGCATAAATTCAAAAATCACTCATCTTCTTCACAAAAACTTCAAAAAAATCCCCTGTTTTTCACTCACAATTCGAAAATCCCTAAATTTCAAACCCTAACTCTCAGAGACCAACAATGGCAGAAGTTAACCTCAATATTCCAATCGTTCAACATGAAGTACCTTTTGTCGAGGAAGCAGAATTTCTACCAATGAAGGAAAACAATCTGCTGATGAATATAGAGCATTCAGAATATGATAAAAGATGTCAACTTCTGGTAGAATATCTCACAAAATGTCCAATCTCAGGAGCACTAACAAAAGAAAGAGAAATACCAGAAAGGCTGCTACAGCAATTTGTTTACACCTTTAATGAAATTGAAGAAAATCAGGTGTCTGCTCATGTATGGGGAAGTGTTTATGTAACATTAACCCCCGCAAGAGTAAGAGAATGGCTTGGACTGCCCATTCTTGGCAGTTACACTGAAGCCCCAAGCAGAGAAGATTTATTAAACTTCGTCATTGGGCTTGGATACAAGAAAAGAGACGTCAACAAAATTGGATCAATAAGAAGAAGTGAATTGCCAGCCATCTGGCAAGTGATGATGGAAGTGTTAAACAAATGTCTCACCTCAAAGATAGGAGGAACTAATCAAATTAACCAAGCTATTCTGACAATCATGTTTGGACTCATAAATGGGTTCAAGATCGATTATGGGTCAGAAATTTTTAACCTTCTCAAAAGATCAATCATCACCAGAAATGGAAGAATAACCTCTTATCTGCCATATCCAAGGTTAATCTCAATTTTCATTTCTGAAGCATTCATTGAAAGAAATATGGAAATTCCAATCTTAGAAGATGTCTGGAGATCAAAAACCATGAAGGCCTGGAGTTCCAATCATGGATGGGAATCAGAAAAAGATGTCCCTGTGTTACCAGAAAGCATGTTATGCTTCATTGCACCAGACTCATAATACAGAATACAACATGAAAAACTTCTGACAAAATCAAATTCTCCAACAGAAGAACCCAGCAAAGAAGTTGTGAACTATTCTTCATCAACAGAAAAAGGAGATGATGAGAAGTCCTCGCTATCAGAAAAGGAGGGTGCAAAAGAAAGAAGAATTCTGGAAACAGCTAACTTGGAGATAGCCAACTCACCAGAAAACAAAGAAAAACATGCTGAAAGTCAACAGATTCATGAAGCAGGAATTCATCATGAATTTGAAATCCATCAAAAACATGATGCAGAATCACATATTGCTGGAGAAACTCATACTGATAAAATTGAAGCCACTGAAGTTATACATTATGATGAATCTCACATTGCTGGTACATCTCTTTTAAACACTGTTTTAGTTGAGTCTCACAGAGAAGAAACAAAATCAGAAAGCTCAGTTAGTGTATCCTACAAGATAGAATACAGAACAACTAAGGTTGATGAGGAGGTTACTAGTGCCATTAATCTCAACTCTGAATCAGAAAGTGAGGAAGAGGATGAGATCCCAACAGATAGAGATTAGGAAACTGATCAAGGAAATCTGGCTAAAGGTAATCTGATTACCTCAAAAACTCATGGAGAACCTGAAAAGGTTCAAGGATATGAGGAAATCCAGAACTTGAATATGTTTCAATTTTCTGGTGAGAACATAGAGAATTTGGAATCTTCAAATACTCTTAATCTCAGAACAGCAGCAAATGTGTTTGCAGCTGGGATGTTAGAAGGAACATCTGTTGTTCCAATTATCCCTGAGAAACCTATGAACCAAGAAAGTTTAGAAACAGTACTGAAAAATGTTTACAAAATATGCAAAAGAAATTCAGTGGAAGAAAAACTTGATATATTGCTGGCAAAAATACAAGGTCAAAAAGCTGATATGAAGACTTTGTCAGAATCAGTGAAGGCAATAAAGAAACAAAATAATGAAAACACTGAAGTACTAAAGTCTCTTCAAAAGATGAAAGAAAAGGCAACAGAATCCAACATCTCTACATCAGAAATCCAAACGATTCTCACAGAAATAGAAAAGATCAAAGCACAAGTTGCAAATGTGATGGAATCAAGGCAGTCAAGCATTGCAAACAGAGTTTTGGAGGAAGTTACCATGCTAAGGGCAAGCAATAACAGTATCACAGATGCTCTTGAAAAGCTGTCAAAAGAATTGGTTGTAATTCAGACGAAAGCTCAAACTGAATTCACCAATGTTCAGAAAAACATGGCCAGCAACTCTAAACAAGTAAGAGAAATACAACAACTGGTGGAGAAGATGCAATTCAACATTGCAAGATTGGCCAAAGTGGATCCACAAGAACTCATGAAAGAAACCAATGCTGAAAGCTCACATCAAGAAACTTCAAAGTCAACTCCTCAACAATCATCAAGCACACCAATCACCAAAGCAGGAACCACAATGATGGGACCACCCCCAAATGTCTCAAAAGAAGAAATGCTGTAAAGGTTAGCAACTGTAAAACCTCAAGTTATTAAAAATTTGAAATTGCTAGCATCTGCTCCAAATCCAACAGTGTCTGATGACTCAGCCATAAGTAAGTATATGAATATACAAACTATGAATGAATGGGAACAAGAAGGTGATTCATCAACAAAATCAAATATTGTTAAGAGAAAAATCTCTGAAGCCAAGTCTGTGATGGTTAAAGAGATTGCCAGGGATGTAATGATATTCCCTGAGAACAATCTGGTGAGCTATTATCTAACAAAAGAAGATGAAACACCAAGATCACTGTCTCCTACCAGACTGGCATTAAGAAAAGAAAGGATAAACAGAGGGTCGAGCAGCATTCACAAACAGGATGACAATCCAGTAAAGAGAATTTTAAAGGTGGATGAAATGAAAATTGCAACTGATGGTGTCGGAGGAACTCATGCCCAAAATAGATACACACTTCAGAGAAAAAATGGGGAAGAACAAAAGGTGACTGATGAAGAAATAGCTGACCAATTGCATCCTTTAGACATTCTGTTTATGAAGGATCATTATGAAAAAGAGAAGAGAAATAATCAAGAGGTCAGAAGAGCATTATATGGCATATCAAAGGCTGGAATACTGCTATTTGAAAGAGTAGCCTTCTCAAACTTTGATCTATGCATCAACTTTGAGCATGTACACAACAAAAAGGTGTATGTCAGATCACCAAAGACAAAAGTTCCCTCAGAAACATTGGAAGATGCAAGATCCGGAGACATCATTATGATGACAAGTAAAAATGAAGAACAGGAATATGGTATCATCTTCAGAGATAATGATAATAACAAGGCTCTATTCAGAAGTGTTGACATTTGTAAGTACTCAAATCAAACTCTGAGGTATATCTTGAAAACAATGAACAGAAGACAAGAACATCTTCAGAAGATAGAGAAGAACTTGGAGGGAAAAAGAAAAGAAATTGAGAAAATGATTGAAGAATGGATCCAAGCAAGAGAATGGTACAAAGACATGTATGTCAGCTGCAACAAGTATATCTCCTACAAAAAGAAGTTAAAGGAAGGAGATGTGCACAAGAGAATGAAGCTAAATTGAAGAACTTGTTCATTTAAATTTTCATCTTTTAAAATTTGTCTTTCAAAAACATCAGTAACTGTTTTGTTTAAATTCTGCATGTATTATGTTTCCACTGTTTGGAAACTTTCTGTTCAAAAGGTAGTTCATTTTCTTACAATATTAGGGGGAAACTGTTAGGAAACTTTATTTGTAAGTATTGAAGAAAATCACAATCAACTGGATCTATGAAGAGATCACAGTCCTGAAGATCACGAACTAGAAAAAGAAGATCAGATGGGACAACTGGAATGCATAGCATCTACTTCAAAGAATCACAAGTTGATCAAGAGCAGAATTGGATTATCACAAAAGGTCACTTCTGATGGATCTGATGATATTTCTGATGAAATATCATCAGTTTCTGACGATTCTGATCATCAGGATTTTTCTGATGATTTGTTCACCAGAATTTCTGATGAAGTGGTTTATCAGAATTCTGATGAAATACCCCACTTGTCTGAAATTGGCTCTATCCTGCCACACTTACCGAAGCAAGTTGACATTAATTGATATCATGATGAAAAAAGGCAACTTGAACGTTGGATTCAATGAATATGTCAATTGGGCACTTTTCGCAGGAATTATTGCATGAATAAACTATTGTTTATTCATGCACCCAGCCTTCTATAAATAGAAGGCTCAACCAGGAGAAGCAAAGTGAGTTTGAAGCTTAGCATTCACACATACATCAAAACTCCATTGCCCTCTTACCCACATAATTCAAGATTCGTTTGTACTAGATAATAATCTTACAATCACCTTGTAAACCTTTTTGTTTTCAAAGTGATATAAACTTGATAATTCTGTAGGTCTTGTTTCTTGAAAGTCTGATTTCCATTTCCGCACATCTTTTTCACATCTACTGAAATCACTTGCCATATTACGTGAAAAGAAGTTGTTTTAAGGACGAACTAGGTCCAACAACGTGTTGCCCCTGTCATACGTCGGTTCCGTTGTCGGCGGGGTTTGACTGTAAACATGCTGTGATGTTGGGAAAGTCCACCAAGGCGGCATATAAGCCGCGTATGGCGATTGTTGAGAATAAACGTGTGGCCCCCGCTGGGGGGTGTACGTTGGAGTATTGTATGGGGGTAAATACCCGTATGGGGGTGCGAAATAATATCCGGGGAAATAAGCCTGATTTCCCGGCGTAACTGGGGCGTTCAAGATTCCCGCCGGCATTACAACTGGTTGATGGGGTGGCGTAGACAACGCCGCCGTTAGTGCTGCTGAATACATAGGTGGCATGGCGTAAGTGACCGAGGGTTGATTGTATTGAGGCGGGCCCACCTGTGGTATGACGGTGCTTGGGCTGGCCGATGTAATAACTGGCATAGTGCTACGACGTATAGTCTGTGCACTGGAGGTTGTTGCTGGGGCAAAAACATTCACGCCTGTTGTAATTGGTCCAACTGACTGGAACTGTAAAGAAGTATATGAAAATAGGCCTGCTGCCGTTGTCCAAGAAGAAACGGCAGTAGTGCCAGTAAAACTTGGTGGGGGTCCTTCTGCTTCGAATTCCAAGTCGAGAGACCTGGTCACAGCCAGTGAGGCTGGCATGGAGATAACAGGTCTTGTTTCTAACAACCGATTGTCAGTTAGCATCGCCTGACTTGGTTTTACTGCTATGTTCTTATCGCTTGCCATTGGGTTCAGTTTTGTTGTTGCTACGGAAAGGTCCCACGGATGGCGCCTGTCACACCCCAACCAATGGCAGAAACATCGGGATGAGACGAAGTGTGAAGATTGCAAGAGACATCATAACGCTATTTGTGACAATATTTAATAAACCGGTTTCATTTCATATTTCATTTGTCAGCATTACAAGGAAATCAAATAACATCAAGTTCATGCGAAATACAATACAACATAATCAAAATTGATACAACGATTAAACCTAACGTCTATATATGTATCTAGGCATCAACGCTACTTCATTTCATAGCATCATCATCCTCAACCTGTAACATGTTTAAAATAAAGTTCAATGCAAAAGCAAAGGCGAGTATACAAGTTTGGTACATACGTATCAATAGATAAGTTTAAACAATTCCATGTGGCAAGCTCTTGATACGAGAGAAACAATAAAATTGGCATGTGTCAAACATATCAAACCAATAATGAAACGAAAGATGCTCATGACATAACCACAAGTCTACAGGCGGGTCGTTAATCCTATAGCGCTACATATGTCATGGTTTGGCTCGTACGAAGTTAATGATAAGTCTAACACATAATGTCCTCAACCCAAGTTTAAAGTATCAAGTAATCAAATAAGCATGCGTGTAATAGGAATGTTTATGTATTATGCTAAAGTTTGTGTGTAAGTTTATAAACAACATTTTACACCCCAAAAAAAGTGGTAAACGAAAAGGGGTTCAAGTATACTCACAATATTGCATATGCCTTCCGATTATCCATTTGTTGACGAGTGGAGATTTAGAGTCCGAATGTATAAGGGTTAAAGTTCAATTATGCTTAGAGTCGAGATTCGGAATAAAACAACATGAAAATAACATATGAAAATAACATGTGAAAATACTCATCTAATACATATGATACTTGTTCTTGACACTATGTACTCCAAGGAGTTTATATGGTTTCATGGAACAAGGTTCCATTAGAATCGTAACAAGTTATCAAACTATAGGATGATATAATCTAGTACTTGGACATATGAACACTAATTCATCATCTAAGATTCGATTATTTGGATTATGTGCTTATGTATTACATATATTTTATACATATTATTAAGTCCAATATTTCAAGCATGAGGTAGAAGATTAAGATCTTCATTTAGGTACCTCTAAATATCATAGAAATCATGTAGGAGGTAGGAAGATCAAGTCTTCCATTTAGGCACCTCTAGGTGTTCACCACTACACTTGATGTAAAAACAACCAAGGAGGGTCATGAACATACAATAAAGAATGAATAAATACAACAAATCTAAGGAAAACATCAAGTAATGTGTGGACTTACAAGTAGGATAGCCCAAGCTAGTCCTATAATCACATAAACATCAAGCATTAGGCTTGTTCATTACTTGTGGGTTAAAACCCAAACAAAACAGAAAGTATGTGAGGTTTACACCTCTGATTTCACATGTCTCAACCTTGTTTTTAAGCCTAACCAACCATAAGATAGGTTGTAAGCATTAGGACATAGGTTTGAGTGAGTTGAACTCAAGTTTAAGTAAGTATTGATAAAGATTAATGAAAACAAATTTGAACAGTGGACTTTGAAGCCTATTTGCTGGAGTTCCAGGGGTTTATTCATTGAGAAACACC
Organism: Helianthus tuberosus; assembly: GCA_030545235.1. NCBI lineage: Eukaryota > Viridiplantae > Streptophyta > Magnoliopsida > Asterales > Asteraceae > Helianthus > Helianthus tuberosus. The sequence continues at coordinate 6,350,202 of JARYGA010056639.1, forward strand.
CATGGAATCGAAGATAAGGTCAAGCCAAGCGTTCTGGAAAAAGAATGAGCTAAAACGGATGAGAAATGAAGAAGTTATGCCCATTTTCGTAAAGCTCGATGAATCTGTCCGAACTCTGATTTGCAGCAACGTTTTTGAGTGATTGAGAGAGTTGTGAGGGTGTTTCTAAAGTGTAAAAGACTTGGGAGGCCTTGGGTATTTATAAGGAAGTGTTTAGGGTTGGTTTGGGGGGATAATTAATGCTAAAACTTGGTTTAAACATGAAAATCCCGCTCAAAAACGAACCTGGTCGCGAGCTGAAACATGTTTCTGATCTGGGGATGGCCAGGCGGCCAGCGTAAACATATACATAAGTTTACGCGGCTGGTATGGAGGTGTGGCCTGAAGTTTCAATTTATTACACTTAGGCCCCTCTAGTTTGTTATTTAGGGCATTTAGGGTGTTTTAAGGACTAGTTTCGTCATTTTAGCATAGTTTAAGGCCAAATAAAGTATGAGGAACATAATCAAAGTATAATTAAGCATATGAAGGTCGTATTTAAGTATCGGATACGTTCGTAATACGTTCTATGCACAAGTTTCACATTTTTACAAATTTAGCACATAGTTTCCAAGAATTACGAATAAGCATCAATTGTTTCACGAAATCGAATGTAGGAGCATGTACAAAGTACGTGTAACATGTATTTAAAAACATATGAGTTTTATTTATAATCCAAGTCTCGGATTTTACAACGGTTATAAAGAAAGAACGATCACAAGAACGCAAGATTTCCAAAAAAAAATAGAGTTTCAAGCAATGGTTTCTAAGTATGGAAAGTATGAAAACGCAGGGCGTTACAGTCTCCCCTCCTTTAGGAAATTTCGTCCCGAAATTTATTCAAGAGGAAGACTTGAAAGGGTTTTGGTAAAAAGTGATTACTTAAAACTAAGACTTGGAAATTTTGAAACGTTTTTGAAAAGTACGAAATCTTGGGAGAATAGTCATAATAGGTTTGTAAAGTGATTTGTTTGGCAAAAATGGTTTTGGGGCATAAGCATGGGTGAACGTGTATAGGTAAAACGATTTTTGAATAGCTAAATTTGGAGTTGTTTTACAAATGTGTTGCATTTACGAAGGAAGTCTTAATAAAATAGTTTGTAATCAATACGAGTGAGGTTGGTTGCATAGGAGGTTTTAAGGGTAGTGGAAAACCACATATAAAAATTGCCTTTTTGAGTGGAACGAGAAAGTTTGGTACTTTAAATAAAGTATCAACGGCCTACTAAATATGTTTACCAGAAATAAGAATAGGAAGGTGGTTTTAAAGGTAATGAGATAAGTTAGGATGTGATGGTTTGAACAAGCTTGATTGCGAACGAGGTTTGTATGAAAGAAAAGGATAAAGAAGATTAATACGAGTATAGAAATGAACGAATGACTCTTAAAGAGTGCAAGTATAAGAATAACATAAGTGTTGGATGGATGAACGTAGTGTGTTAAGAATGAAGTCTCGTCGTGGATAATCGGTTATAATGCGTTTGTGAGTTGTCTAAAGTTGTATTAGGTCCAAATAGGTCTGTAAAACACTGAATTTCTCATGACACGTTTTACGAAAGTTTGGTAACGTGGTGAAAACACTTATATATAGGAAGTACCATCGGCGTATCCACCATGTTTTGACCACATTACGTCCGTTCCGTATTCGGTGCCATGTTATGTTCCGTGTCTTACCATACACAGTAGTACACTCTATGGTTTTCATACGCTTATCACTATAATCCCGTGTGCACCCGCGATTATTTTGATCGTCGCATGATCTGCATAGCTTGTACTAGTTATGTATGAATTAGGGTATACATAATTTAAAAATTAAGAATGTGTATGTGTAAGAATGTAGTATGTAAGCAAGTCCATGCTTAAGTATGTATGGGACCCACGTAAGCAAATCCCTCGGATTACGCTTGCGTACGGGTACGAATGTATGAATCATGTGTATGAATGAAAGTATGAGCATAAGTTTAAGGTTAGGTATGATTATTCACGTAAGTATGAACATAGATATTAAACGTAGTATGAGTATACGTATAAGCATGGAACGTATGAATATAAGTAAAAACATGAAACGTATAAGTATAGGTATAAGCATAAAACGTAATGTTATGAATATGAGTGTGAGTGGAAGTACGAATACTAATGATTGCGTATATAGTATTAATTGAAACGTAACAATTTTAAGCATGTAAAAGTGCTCGAAAAGGTTGAGTATATAAAAAGAATGTCGTAAATGAAATTGTCGCGAGATATCGACTGAAATGTGTATGATGATATGCATGTATATTTGTTTAAACGAAACGTTGAGTTTATCGAATCAAAATTAGACAGAGCTTGATTTGAAGGTAGAATATAGTTTGTAAATGTAAAGGAACATAAAGTACCCGTCGGTTATGTATAACGTAATTCGGTAATGATTGAAATGCTACTTTTGTTTAAAAAGGGAGTTTAAATATGTTGAAGGTTGTCGGTCCCATGAGGTCTTCTAGCCCGTGTGTTTTTTAAATTTGAATGACGAATTAAGTGGTGTAGAAAAAGGTTTTTGAAAATAACGGGTTTGTTTCATTTGCATCAAAGCGAGAAGTTTTGAACCTTGAAGGTTCTTGTGAAAACGTTGACCCTTAGAAAAGAAATTTAGTAGAAGGTCTTAGTGATTGTTTTTTTTTTCTTTTTTTTTTTAGATATTTTTGACAAAGGTTTTATTGGTGTTGGAAAGCGTCTTTGGTAAAACGGTCGTATAATATCTATAGTATCCTACAAGTATGTGAGAAGGTTGAGTTGAATTCCGTTTGAGAATGAAAGTCCTTAGTATGATGATATAACGTGAGTGTGTGTTTTAGTGATTAAGTCGAATATGAAGTTCATGGGCGAGGGCTTCATTGGACCGATTAAATTGATAGGTAGCATTTCGTAAGGTTTTGAAATTCGGGTAATAAAACGTTTTAAGACATGTTTAAGAATCTCATGTATACGAGTCGAGTGAAAATAGATCGTAGGATAGAAAGTACGCTTGATAAAACAATGCATTTTTAAATCGGTATAAGTAGGTATTTCGAATAATGATAAACAATTTAGGTATAAAATATGATCGAGTTTGCATAGCAAGATATTTTGAAGAGACGTTTTGTTAACGATCACCTATGGTAAGGGAATCACCCCTAACTCGTTGGTGAGGTCGTTTTAAGAAAAGGGGAGTGGAGTTAATCGTCAAGGTAAGGAAGTCACTCCTATCTCGATGATATGTCTCCACTTGTCGTTACAAGGAATATGAATTTAAATTATATGAAATCATGCATATGTATAATTGTATGGAAAAGATTAAATATGTTGTGTGTGTGAAAAGAGAATATCGAAAGTAAATTTTGAATTTGAAAGTTTGCATCGTATAAGATAAATAATAGAAACACGTGTTTGATTAAAATTTTGGATGGTTCCAACACGGAACTTTGACTAACCAAAGTGGTCGAAAAGTCTTTCGAATTTGAGGAGCATGCTTTGGCCTAATAGGTGGAATACTCTCGCCGACAAGTCAGTTAATGGTATTTACCCTTCCGGTTACTACATGTCCCAATTCAATTGAAATTTCGAGACTTGGCGGGATTTATGAAAATCAAGGAGTGGAACTCGTCGACAAGGTGCGGGTTTCACCCCTAACTTGGCGATTTCGTATCCTAAGTGTGGTTGGTACTCGTCGGGTCAAAATTTAATTTCAACACTTGACGAGGGTACATTAGAATTTAAAATTTGAATTTCTCCATCAAGGTGAGGATTTCACTCCTAACTTGATGGTGAATTTCGTGTAAGAAAAGAAAGTAGAAGTATTGGGAGTCATTCACCAAATTGTGGGTTTCACACCTATTTTGGTGAAGTCATCTCGTTTGTGTATTATGAGTGTTGTCGGATTTAGAAATATCGAGTAAAATGCACGAGGGAAGTGTATGTCAAAGGAATACGCAAACAAGTATAAACGCGTAAGAAGGCATATCAAGAATGGTGCATAAATAATGAAATGATAAATCAAGTATTAACACATAGAGAAATAGGTCAAGAATAATACGTAAAGGATCGAACAACGAAACAAGTATTAACTCATAATAAGACAAGCATTAATGCATAAGAATAACATGTCGAATATTACCCACGAGTGATATACATGTTTAAAAGAGCATAAATAAGAAACAAATAAAGTATCATGTAGTAGTTTAAGCAAAACATACGAATAAGGCTCTAAAACTATAGACTAGGTAAAAGCATTCATACTTTTCCTAATTCCCTATAGTTATGGCTCTGATACCAATCTGTCACACCCCAACCAATGGCGGAAACATCGGGATGAGACGAAGTGTGAAGATTGCAAGAGACATCATAACGCTATTTGTGACAATATTTAAAAAACCGATTTCATTTCATAATTCATTTGTCAACATTACAAGGAAATCAAATAACATCAAGTTCATGCGAAATACAATACAACATAATCAAAATTGATACAACGATTAAACCTAACGTCTATATGTGTATCTAGGCATCAACGCTACTTCATTTCATAGCATCATCATCCTCAACCTGTAACACGTTTAAAATAAAGTTCAATGCAAAAGCAAATGCGAGTATACAAGTTTGGTACATACGTATCAATAGATAAGTTTAAACAATTCCATGTGGCAAGCTCTTGATACGAGATAAACAATAAAATTGGCATGTGTCAAACATATCAAACCAATAATGAAACGAAAGATGCTCATGACATAACCACAAGTCTACGGGTGGGTCGTTAATCCTATAGCGCTACATATGTCATGGTTTGGCTCGTACAAAGTTAATGATAAGTCTAACACATAATGTCCTCAACCCAAGTTTAAAGTATCAAGTAATCAAATAAGCATGCGTGTAATAGGAATGTTTATGTATTATGATAAAGTTTGTGTGTAAGTTTATAAACAACATGTTACACCCCAAAAAAAGTGGTAAACGAAAAGGGGTTCAAGTATACTCACAATATTGCATATGCCTTCCGATTATCCATTTGTTGACGAGTAGAGATTTAGAGTCCGAATGTATAAGGGTTAAAGTTCAATTATGCTTAGAGTCGAGATTCGGAATAAAACAACATGAAAATAACATATGAAAATAACATGTGAAAATACTCATCTAATACATATGATACTTGTTCTTGACACTATGTACTCCAAGGAGTTTATATGGTTTCATGGAACAAGGTTCCATTAGAATCGTAACAAGTTATCATACTATAGGATGATATAATCTAGTACTTGGACATATGAACACTAATTCATCATCTAAGATTCGATTATTTGGATTATGTGCTTATGTATTACATATATTTTATACATATTATTAAGTCCAATATTTCAAGCATGAGGTAGAAGATTAAGATCTTCATTTAGGTACCTCTAAATATCATAGAAATCATGTAGGAGGTAGGAAGATCAAGTCTTCCATTTAGGCACCTCTAGGTGTTCACCACTACACTTGATGTAAAAACAACCAAGGAGGGTCATGAACATACAATAAAGAATGAATAAATACAACAAATCTAAGGAAAACATCAAGTAATGTGTGGACTTACAAGTAGGATAGCCCAAGCTAGTCCTATAATCACATAAACATCAAGCATTAGGCTTGTTCATTACTTGTGGGTTAAAACCCAAACAAAACAGAAAGTATGTGAGGTTTACACCTCTGATTTCACATGTCTCAACCTTGTTTTTAAGCCTAACCAACCATAAGATAGGTTGTAAGCATTAGGACATAGGTTTGAGTGAGTTGAACTCAAGTTTAAGTAAGTATTGATAAAGATTAATGAAAACAAATTTGAACAGTGGACTTTGAAGCCTATTTGCTGGAGTTCCAGGGGTTTATTCATTGAGAAACACCCATGGAATCGAAGATAAGGTCAAGCCAAGCGTTCTGGAAAAAGAATGAGCTAAAACGGATGAGAAATGAAGAAGTTATGCCCATTTTCGTAAAGCTCGATGAATCTGTCCGAACTCTGATTTGCAGCAACGTTTTTGAGTGATTGAGAGAGTTGTGAGGGTGTTTCTAAAGTGTAAAAGACTTGGGAGGCCTTGGGTATTTATAAGGAAGTGTTTAGGGTTGGTTTGGGGGGATAATTAATGCTAAAACTTGGTTTAAACATGAAAATCCCGCTCAAAAACGAACCTGGTCGCGAGCTGAAACATGTTTCTGATCTGGGGATGGCCAGGCGGCCAGCGTAAACATATACATAAGTTTACGCGGCTGGTATGGAGGTGTGGCCTGAAGTTTCAATTTATTACACTTAGGCCCCTCTAGTTTGTTATTTAGGGCATTTAGGGTGTTTTAAGGACTAGTTTCGTCATTTTAGCATAGTTTAAGGCCAAATAAAGTATGAGGAACATAATCAAAGTATAATTAAGCATATGAAGGTCGTATTTAAGTATCGGATACGTTCGTAATACGTTCTATGCACAAGTTTCACATTTTTACAAATTTAGCACATAGTTTCCAAGAATTACGAATAAGCATCAATTGTTTCACGAAATCGAATGTAGGAGCATGTACAAAGTACGTGTAACATGTATTTAACAACATATGAGTTTTATTTATAATCCAAGTCTCGAATTTTACAATGGTTATAAAGAAAGAACGATCACAAGAACGCAAGATTTCCAAAAAAATAAAGTTTCAAACAATGGTTTCTAAGTATGGAAAGTATGAAAACGCAGGGCGTTACAGCGCCAATGAAGAAACACTAACCTTCACGGTAGTATCCAACTAGGACTTCAACTCTTGGCGATCCGAACTGCTAGCTGCAAAACAGAACACCGTTAGGACTCATTACAGGAATGAGGTTATTCCTGTAACCACCCTCCGGCGTGAGAATAAGTTTCGGTTTGGGAGAAAGTATAAGTGGATAGAAAGAGAGAGAATGAATGAGAGCAAGATGAATCATACCTTAGATGTTTACCTCTATTTATAGTTTACCATTAGGGTTTTTCCTAACTTAGGATGGGCTCCGATAAGTTAGGGATTTGCATGATCTTCCCAAAAGAATGGGGATTTAGTTACGTGATTTATCCATGCAGAATAGAACATCCTAAAATAAATGTTTATAATTAGTTATTTATAATAAAATAATAGGTAATGACCGGGTCGGTTTAGCCAATCCGGGTCATACCTCGTCATATTTATTTAACTTATAATAATCTTTAATATCGGGATTTAAAAACTATTTTTAATTATATAAATATATGAATTAATAGATAACTTTTTCTTATTTAACATTAAATAAATTTATTTTGAAGCAGTGGTTGTTGCCGTGCAAAAATTGCATTATTTTAAAGAAAAAGGGGGTAAAGTATAAATTTTATAAAACTTAATTTCAACCAACCAGTGTAAATGTAACATCTGTATTAACTCCATTTAATATACTTTTCATCTCCATTATTGAATATAAGCTCCAGAAAACATATTCGGAAGTTTTCTCAAATAACTTTCTTATCAAAATCGGCAAGGTTCTATTGCATAATATAGATTACACGCTATAAAACCAAGTATTGTTTTTTTGAATTTATTGTTTATACTATAAATGTTAGATTAATTATTATTTGATGTTATGAGTATGTATTTGTCACTGACAGCGTTTCATATACTTTGTTGAAGCAAATAATAGTTGCTGTAATCCGGTGTATTTTTATCGATTAAGTACTGCATTAACTTAAATGAAGTTACTGATAGCATTCTCTGTCATAATTTGTGCATGCATCTTCGTGATGTTGTCTTCTACATTACGATTGATAAATCAACCATATAATTTTTGGTTGATGCTCATTTGCTTAACTGTTGTGAAAGATGATGATTTTCGTTTTGTGCTTTGTTTTTATAATACCTTAAGTGTGTGATTATACAAATAGTCCGGTTAATATTTGGTACTTTTGTTTTTTAAGTGCTGATTTAGTTTAAGGGATGTTAGTGATGTCTATTTTATAATGTTGTTTGTCTATGACTTTTGTTGGATGTTGTTCATCTTTATAACTTGCAAGTTTAAATTGCTTATTGCAGATATGAATCTATCCAATCAAACACCATCCTTTTTAAAATTCCTTAATGAAGATGATTTTATATTTTTGGTATGTTTTTTTTTAACTTTCTTGCTACTATTAGGATTCTACATTAATTTTTGATGTAATATGTTTGTTAAGTATTGTCGCAGAATATACCACTTGATTTTGAGACTCTGTTGTGGGGCAAAGAGGTCTCGTACGGTCGAATTGTAGAGTTACTTGATGGTGACAAATCATGGTTAGTACGAGTAAGGAGGAGAGATGATCATTGTATATTTACGGATGGATGGACAAAGTTTGTTGTTTGAAAACCAAAGATGATGTATTGGTAAAAGTTGTTGGAAGTTTGTCATTCGTTGTCTCATGTTTTAAAGAAAATGTCTACGAGAACTCTTACATTTCAGCAAATATTAGACCTGAACTTGGCATGACTGTAAGTAACGATATATTATTTTGTTACTTACTGTAAACATTTTTTGCTAGCTCAACAACTTGCTAACATCTGTTTGCCCTTTTAACGTATGTTTCCTTATAATCTTAACATCTGTTGACTAACCTTTTTAACTTCTGTTGATTAAGTCTTTTAACCTCGGTTTACTAACATCTGATATTTAAGATCTGTCCACGTTGCAACCTCTGCTAGACATAATGGATGACAGTTGTTACGAAACCTCTGTTGGATAGCAACAGAGGTATGTAATAGTTGATAGCCAAACAGTGGTTAGGTTGTGTGTAAATACTGTAACTACTGTTGACTAACCCTGTTGAGTAATTCTCATTTTAACTTTTGTTGACTAACCCATTGTAACTTCTGTTGCTCATTAGTTCATATCAAATTTGTAAGTCTGCAATAATTATTCCTTTGCTTCTTCTATAGCTAATAGCTGACAAATTTTGGAAACAATTCTATGGTAAAAATTACGAGTATGGGATGGCAACTATCTATGTTGGCGAAAGGTTTTGGAATGTGATGATAAAAGGATGGACTGCTGGATGCGGATTTACTGATGGATGGTTAAAATTGATTGAGGAAGTTCCGATAGCAGTTGAATCTTGGTTGGTTTTCACCATGATTGCATCTAAAATGTTTGAGCTTTCCGTTTTCCATTCCGAGACTGGAACTAAGGTTTCCTTCAAGAAAGCTGATGTTGTTGTTTTGGATGATTCAGTTTATGGAGATGATGGGTTTGATTTATTGGCTGCGGTATAAAATTTTGATGATAAAATACATTGTTTAATAAGATGATGGTGATAAGTAATTTTTATTATATTATGCTAATAACTTTTGAAATCTCATGTTGTAGGCTAAACACAAACATGTTCTGGATTTCGGGGAAGTTGCTTTAGATGATGAGGATACTGGAGCTTCGGTTGGTAATTCTAAGCAGTTTACGAGTTTTGAGGATATTTTTAATGTATATATACACATGTAATATTTATATATTATTATGATTTAAAATATGGTTTCTTATATATGATCATTCTTATAAATATAGTTTGCTGATGATGGGCTATTTGATTCAAAGACTGCGCGTCTGGTATATGAGTCAGATGTTAAAAATGCTGTAAATTTATAATTTCCTACGCATATATTTTATTGTATAATAAGTATAAAAAGTTTTTTTTTAATTTTGTTGTAGCCTGAAGATCATTCTGTAAAAATAGCTGATGATGTTAACGATCCTCAACTACAGTCCAAAGATTTTCCTGTTCGTGACATTTCTGCCTCTTCAAGTGTTGTATCTAATGTAAGCGTTTATTAGTTTTATACTGTCTGTTTTATTATTCTCTCAATATATTGATATTCTTCTGTATGATTGAGTCTTAAACTTCAAAGCTGAGTTGAGAAGATAGTTTGTGTTGATAAAGAAAGTTATAAAATTTCAAGAATTTAGAGTTGTTATATTCTAAATTAATTTACTTAGGTTGAAAAGATGCACATCGTGACAAGACAATTGTAGAGGATAACCAAGCTGTTGATAGACCGTGTAAAGTTCAAAAGGCTCGTTTAGTATCATCCACTTCAGAATCAGTCTTACACTTCACCACACATGCTGAAGACAGGCTTGTAAGCTTTTGCAGTCGTTGCTTTGTTTCGTTATTTCAACAATTTCAGTTATATATCAATATTTTATAAAATTCACTATACAATTTTCTGTTTTTTAGCATCTGTCATTGTCACACCCTGGCTTTGCGGAAGCGTGGTATATTTTGGTGTGACTTCTTAATACCATAGCTTAATCATAACAAGCTATATGAGTTTAAAAAACCATGCAAGTCATCAATTAAGTTTGAAAATATCATACAATACCATTGTTTGACGAGAACATACTCCAACAACAATAACCTTGTTCAAGAGACATAACCACTACAACATAACATAAACGTGGTTTAAGGACTGTGTCTTGTCCAGGAAAGAGACACATCCCCTAAACCCTGATGACTTCATGACAAATGCAGCGGAAAACGTTCCATACCGTGCCAGATCTCGTTTAATTTCCTGAAATACATGTGAGTTGAAAAATCAACAATAATGTTGAGCGAGTTCATGTGCAAGTGAGTAAGTAAAACACTTGTAAGTATAAAAGTTTCCTGGTATGTAGCAGTGTAAGAGGACTTGTGATCACCAATGGTTTGCAAGGCCATTAGCATGTTGTGAAATGCAAGTAAGTAGACACAACCCTAGCTGATTTTTGCGTTGGGCAACCAAGTCACTCCAGGTCCGTTGTGGTTAGCCTCCGAGAGGTCCGTTTGGCCTGAAGCTGGGCTCGCTACACCCAAATAGATCTACCGCTCGAGTCCCTCGGTGTTCTAACTACCCATTCACATGATCTAAACCTCCTTACGTAATTCATACCGTGTATAAAGTACTTGTAAACAAAGTAACATGTATTTCACCCCCGCAGTTAAGAAAACTGAAAACAGTTAGAGAAAAGGGGGACATGAACTCACAGTGAGTGCGTATCTCTATCAAGCGTCTCCAATATAGTAAGCTGTGCAACGACCTACAAGTGCTAATTCTATTAGTCGGACGGCCGTGCTTTAGCTTTACAGTTTATGTCTTTGGGAAATAGTTAGACAACTATTTCGTGTTTATGTTCCGTATACACTTGGTAGTTATTCTTCTTCCCAAGGATGGGGGATACAATACATGTGCGTAAGTTACGTTTTTATCAATCATGTGGTAATGTAATTACCGGTGTAACTTATATGTTTATGGAAGCGTTCGCAAAGTTTTGGAATCATTAACGCTTGTAAATATTATTTTTACCCTAAAATAATATTTATGTATTTCACAAAATAATCATAAACAGTGTTGTGACAAATATATTTATCACGTTAATCTTTGTGAAAATCCCACCTCCGAATATTTAGTAAAATATAGTACTGGCGAAATTTATGTTTCAAGAGTATGCCCAAAAATAGTTCTAACACTTGTTGTGTAAAAAGTCTAAGTGTTAGGTTTTTAGAAAATTTCGCCAGAGTTTCCTCTGTAACTGGAGGTGGCCACGCTTTCGAGCGTATCATTTTCTTTTAACAAATCAACTCAATCAACTTCTTTATTCAATCAAACAATTTCCGACACATCAAACTAGTCAACAAGTATGTATATTCGCATAATCGCATGAACTTGTAGTTTTCCCCGAATCTATTTTGTAAACACCCTTTATATGTGTAGATCTTTATATAAAGTAGCTTTAATCTTGTAAAAACCTCGTGTTTAGAGAAAACCGTCTTTACAACTTCTAGTAACAAGTGACAATATACTTCTTTGTCGGATCTTTCCATTTCACGAGTGTCTACACACTTGTGGTTTATAAAATCATATTTATTAGTGCAAGATCCATCTTTTAGAAAAACATGATTTCTTTAAAGTGTGGTCTTTCAAAAATACCACTTGCGGATACGTAGATCCGCTAGTTTTAAACACCATTTTACCGGTTAAATCACTTTTACACAAGTATAATATTTCACACAAGTCCATGTCTCTAAAATGTGGTAGTGTTTCACCTTTAACCCTTATATCTTTCAAAAACAAGCTTATGTGATGATACGTGATTTTACAAAGTCGGATTAAACGAAGATTCGAGCTACCACATTATAGATCGGGTCTAGATAAACACAAATTTCAAGTCCTACGACTTTTACACAAGACATATGCTATTAACCTCCATTTTTGTGATTTTACTAGACTTTAAAGATTCAAAACGCGTGTTTACGATATTTAACCGACGAAAGTTCTTTTAACCACTTTAGATGAGTGTAAGAACAAGTTTTAAAGGTTATACCTCTAGCTCAAGGCTAGGGAAGAGTTGTGACGAAAAACGCGTGGATAAAAGCCAATGGTTGAGGTCCTTCGTGTTCCGCTTGCACCAAAGCTCCTTATACGCGATCCTTGAAGTGTGTATGTGCTTGGAATGATGGAAGCAAGAACCGAAATGATGATGGTGGTGTGTAGGGTGTTCGGCCAAGAGTGGGATAGGGAGAGAGAGTAGTGTGAGTTTGTTGATGCTAAGTGGTGTGATTATCTCTAGATTATGTGGGTATATATAGGAAGATTTAGTGTTAATGTCCAATGGATTATATGTAGTGTGGATTTTAGACAAAACAAGATCCACCAAATCACCAAGTACATATTGGTGTCCCCTAGGTTGAGGGGCCGGTTACGAGAGTAAGGGGGGGGGGGTATCTAGTTTGATTTTAAGTAGTTTAGTTAGTGTTTAGTTTAGGTTAAATAGGTTAGGTTAAGTGTTAACCTTGTTAGTTGCGTACGACGCGTTATGACGGGTGTTAGGGTAACCAGGGACCCTAACTGGCTCAGAAAAAGAGTAATAATAAAAATAGTAAAGTTTTCATGTTCCGGGTAAAGTCCGGGTGTTCGGTTGGATAGTAATCCGTTAAAGTGTTACAAAAGACTTTAAAGTGTCGTTATTACATTTTTAGTGACACAATTTGTTTTCCCGACACTTTAGAAAGTGTCTAGTAATATTTTCTCATTTCTGGCACTTTACTAGTCAGCTAGAAGCTGGTTAAATTATTAAAGTGCTGTGTTTGGTACTTAAAGTACGTTCTGGCACATCCGAATCAGTGTATCTTATCCCCTAGAGACGCGGTAACACAACCCTTATATCCTACACTCACTACCAGTGTAGTCAAAATATATGAGGCTCTTAACAGGCCTTGAGGCAGTATTTGCCTGATGCTGGTTATATCAGCATGTTCACTGTGTATCCGTTTAGTGCTACTGTGCTTTTTGTGCATCATGTTTGTCACTAGGGTTCAGTATGTAATCAATGTAGTGACAGCAAATAAAGTATGATGCAAGTAAGTGCATGTATCAGTATGCAGGTAGCAGTTTATCAGCTAGTTCAATCAAGCACAGTAATCAAGTAATAATTAATCATTAATTAAGTTGTACGGATACCTGGTTTTGTGCGGGTTGTCACATTCTCCCCCCGTTAAATAAATTTCGTCCCGAAATTTAAGTTCTGCTTGTAGAAGCAGGGTTCTTAGGAAATAAGTGGGGGTATTTCTCTTTCATCCGGTCCTCACGTTCCCAGGTAAATTCAGGACCACGTCTGGCATTCCAACGTACCTTGACGAGTTTGACACTGCTCCGGCGGGTCTTGTTAACTTTCCAATCCGTGACCTCAACAGGTTCTTCAACGAAGTGGAGCGTGTCGTCAATATGAATCTCGTCGATAGGAATGGCAACGTCAACTTGAGTTGGACTCTTCTTTAAATTGGATACGTGAAATGTATCGTGAACACCATTTAGTTCAGCGGGTAGGTCCAACTTGTATGCTACCGTCCCGATTCTTTCTAGAACTCTAAAGGGACCAATGTAGCGTGGATTTAACTTTCCTCGCTTTCCAAAGCGCGCTACCCCTTTCCAGGGTGAAACCTTTAACAATACCATCTCTCCGACTTGGAAGTCCACATGCTTCCGGTTTGGATCCGCGTAGGCCTTTTGCCTGTGGCGAGCGGCTTCGATGCGTTTAAGAATTTGCGCGATCTTATCTGTCGTCTCTTGGACGATCTCGGGACCAGCAAGCTGCCTATCACCTGCGTCAGACCAACATAGTGGTGATCGGCACTTGCGTCCGTATAGGGCCTCAAAAGGCGCAACACCAATACTGGTGTGGTAGCTGTTGTTATATGAAAATTCGACCAAGGGTAAGTGTTTATCCCAGCTACCTCCTAAATCCATAACACATGCCCTCAGCATGTCTTCCAACGTTTGTATTGTTCGCTCGCTCTGGCCATCAGTTTGCGGATGGAATGCAGTGCTCAGATTCAATTGTGAGCCAAAAGATTCTTGGAAAGATTGCCATATTCTTGACACAAATCTTCCGTCTCTATCAGAGATGATCGAGAGAGGTACTCCATGACGTGCTACGATCTCTCTCAAGTAAATTTCCGCAAGTTTACTAGTACTGTCCTTCTCCCTGATTGGCAGAAAATGTGCGGACTTTGTTAGGCGGTCAACAATCACCCAAATCATATCATGGCCTCTTGGCGTTCTTGGCAGTTTTGTAACAAAATCCATTGAGATTTGTTCCCCTTTCCATTTGGGAATCTCAGGTTGTTGCAGAAGTCCCGAAGGCTTCTGGTATTCTGCCTTGACCTTAGCGCACGTTAAACATTTGCTTACGTAGACAGCAACGTCGCCTTTCATCCTAGGCCACCAATAGTAATCTTTAAGATCCTGGTACATCTTATCCGATCCAGGGTGGATAGAGTACCGTGACTTGTGCGCTTCGTCGAAAATAACTTCCCTTAATCCATCAAACAGGGGAACCCAAATCCTTTTCTCAAAACATAACGTTCCTTCCTCGTTCGGTACCAAAAGCTTCTCCATTCCACGGAGATATTCTTCCTCAAGGTTTCCCTCCTTGAGAGCTTCCTTTTGTGCAGCACGAATGCGCGAGGGAAGGTTGGTTCGTACAATCATTTCCAATGCTCTAACCCTTATGGGCTTGATTCTTTCTTTACGACTTAGGGCATCGGCAACTACATTTGCCTTCCCCGGGTGATACTTGATCTCGCAGTCGTAATCATTCAATAATTCGACCCAACGTCTTTGCCTCATATTCAACTCCTTCTGGTTGAATATGTGTTGTAGGCTTTTGTGATCTGTGAAGATTGTGCATTTTGTACCATACAGGTAGTGTCTCCAGATCTTTAGTGCAAAAACCACTGCGCCAAGCTCTAAATCATGTGTGGTATAATTCTTTTCGTGCACTTTCAGTTGGCGTGATGCGTAAGCAATGACCTTCTGGCGTTGCATCAACACACAACCCAATCCCTGACGCGATGCGTCGCAGTATACCACAAAATCGTCGGTACCTTCCGGTAGAGCTAAGATTGGCGCGTTGCAGAGCTTATCTTTCAATATCTGAAATGCTTCATCCTGTTTGATTCCCCAATCAAACGTCTTATCCTTCTGGGTCAGGAGCGTCAACGGTTGAGCGATTTTCGAAAAATCCTCGATGAACCTTCGATAGTAGCCAGCCAAACCCAAGAATTGTCGAATCTCGGTTGGCGTTGTGGGCGTTTCCCAATTCTTGATTGCCTCGACCTTTGTGGGATCAACATGAATTCCATCCCCATTAACCACATGTCCAAGAAACTGGACTTCGCGTAGCCAAAACTCGCACTTGGAGAATTTGGCGTACAGTTGTTCCTTCCTTAGCAGCTCTAGTATGGTTCTAAGATGTTGTTCGTGTTCAGCCTTCGTCTTTGAGTAAATCAGGATGTCGTCGATGAATACAATCACGAACTTGTCTAAGTATGGCTTGCAAACTCTATTCATCAAGTCCATAAATACTGCAGGCGCGTTTGTTAAACCGAATGGCATCACGAGGAACTCGTAGTGTCCATAACGAGTTCGGAAGGCTGTTTTCGGGATACTTTCCTCCTGTATCCTTAATTGATGGTATCCAGATCGAAGGTCGATCTTTGAATAATAGTTCGAGCCTTGCAGTTGATCAAACAGATCGTCGATTCTTGGCAGAGGATACCTGTTCTTGATCGCCAGCTTGTTCAATTCTCTGTAGTTGATGTTTATTTGAAAATCATCATCCTCCTTTTTGATGGGTAACAATGGGATTACCCAAAAAGGAATTTTTGGTCTGTTATCTTCCTTCTCCATCCGTTACCAACACTTCTCAGTCAATCCTTGCACCCCCGAAAATGTAAGTCGCTATGATGTATTGACTACGGGTGCAGTGCCTGGAATTAAATCGTCGTGAAACTCTACTTGCCTTAGAGGCGGTAATCCAGGCAAGTCTTCTGGGAAGACTTGTGGATACTCCCTTACGACAGGGATGTCTTCGATTCTTGGCTCAGCAGCCTTTTTATCCACGATGTGTGCTAGAAGAGCAACACATCTTTTCTGTAAACACTTCCTTGCTTTCTAGCAGCTGATAATTCTTAGCGGTGTGTCACGCTTCTCTCTGTGAACCACAATCGTCTCACCATCATCAGTTGGAATACGAACAGCCTCCTCGTGACACACTATCTCAGCCTTGTTTCCGGATAACCAATCCATTCCTACCACTACGTCGAAGCTTCCCAATTCGACTGGTAGTAGATCCAAAGTAAACCCACGTTCTCCCAGTTCTATCACACAGCCTCTGATTACTTCGTTGGCTTCAACTAACTTTCCATTAGCTAATTCGATCGAGTAGGGGATATCTAACTTACTAGCGGTTAAACCAAGTATATTCTTAAATTCTAATGACACGAAGCCATAACCGGCACTGGCATCAAACAAAATAGGTGCAAAAGTTTTGGTTGTTAGAGAACGTACCAGAAATCACACCTGGATCCTGGCATGCCTCGCAAGCGCTGATGTTGGATTTTCTCTCACGGTCTTGTTTCAACTTCAGGCATTCCCTCTTATAATGTCCAACTTCCTTACAATGGTAGCATCCTATCATCCGGCCATCTCCTTTCCTATTTCCACCTAGAGCGTTGTTACTGTTTCCTCCTGGTATGAAACTCTTCATCCCACAACCTTCCTTGTTGTGTCCTTCCCTCCCGTACCAAGGCTTCTGACATCCACCATCACGGTGACACTTGCACTCAGCACATCTTGGTTTGGTTTCTAAGTAAATCTTATCATTGGCCTGTTTGTTGTTAGGGCAATCTTTCTTGAAATGCCCTTTGTCCCCGCAGTCAAAGCAACCTCGAATAGATCTTTGTTCATCGTTGTTCATTTGGGTATCTTCGGTAAGCTTCCTTTTGTTCTTTCCAGACGACTCTACCTGAGTTTTCTTGTCAGGGTTTGCAAGTTTTTCTAGTCTATTTGCTTCCGTAACGAGTGCCAAACCCATCTTACTTGCAACAATGGTTGTTGGTGGCGTAGATGTTGTCATCAAGCTCAAGAATTGAGGCGCCAGTTCCCAAATGAATTGTTCCAATTTCTTCAGTTCTGGTTTTACCAGGTATGGAACAATTTGTGACAGATCACGGAGTCGTTGCACGTACTCCAATACCTTCGGACCTTCCATCATTAGGCTCCGAAATTCATCTTCCCACTTCTGGGTTTCCGTGTGGGGGCAATACTTCTTATGCATCATTCCTTTCAAATCATCCCAAGTTAACGCGTATGCTGTAGTTAGGCCCATTATTCGAACCTGAAGATTCCACCATAATCGAGCTCCATCTTGAAACAACTCAGAAACGTATGGGACCTGTTGTTCTGGCGTACAGCCACTCATTCGAAAGATGGATTCCATACTTTCAATCCATTTTACAAAAGTTATGGCACCCCCAGTGCCGTCGAACTTCGGAGGCTTGTAGTTGAGGAAGTGCCAGTAGGAACAACCGTTGTTTCCTGAGGTACCTTTGATTGGTTTGGAGCGTAGGGCCTCGTGCTATGCTATAGCTGCAGCAATTATCTCTTTAAGTTCTGCCTCAGAGGTGGGCATGCGCACTTCGCGTCTTGGCGGCATCTTCTAAAAGATGTTTCACATAGGTTAGGTCATAGCAAGTGAAGTGTACGTATGCATTCAACAATACCAACACATAACATTTCATGTTATCAACAAATCAATCACATAACCTCTTATGTTATAGGGCATAAACAATTGATTGAACATCGCATGCGATGAGAATACTGCGATTGTATCGCCACAATTCGAGACCACAATGTAAAGCTTACAAGTACACCGCTCTATTATGCTACATCCATGACTTAGTAGGGGACGACCCTAGACAAGTCGTGCGATCGCTGGTCATGTTCAGGAGTCTCTGGTTCGTCCTTTCTCAAATTTCAGGACTCTACGTCAAGTTTCTGGATTTCTGTCCTAAAACAACATTTCTTCTCAATCGTTTCCTTGAGCTCGTCCCAGCTCAGTGTATAAGCAGCGTCTGTGCCAAGGGTCTGAACCTGGAGGTTCCATTAAGAGAGTGTGCCATCTAGAAATATCCCTGAGATGTAGGTAACACTCTGTTGGGGCGAACAGTTACTCATTCTTAGAGTGGAGTCGATCTTTTGGACCAACGAACAAATGCAACGGTGCCTCCGGTTCTGACAAAGTTCAAAGGCTTGCAGTTCAGGAACTGTTTGTAGGTGCAGCCAGTTGGAGGGTTATCTCCAGTAATGCCATCGCTGTACTTAGAGTGGAGGGCTTCATGTCGTGCATTTGTCTGTGAGATGCGTTCTTGTATCTCGGCTTCTATCCTTGGCAACGTACTGGTGTTTGTGTCACGCCTGGGTGACATTCCCTTTTGTCGAAGTGGTGTGAAGCGGGTTAGACAACGTCTCAATTGTCTATGGGGTGTATATAGCAACATATGCCATCATGTAATCACCCAATTTCACACGCAAATATACTCACTGTATGAGTGGGGAAGTAAATTTCCGAGCCTTCACATAGGCTTGCCTATTTGGCTTGTTGCTTGTAATAGAATGAACTCGAGGCTACATCGCCTAGGTCATTTGTGTTCAGGTTATCTCCTACTGCATTGGTTATCATCCGCTTGACCTGCAGAGTCCACCAGGATTCCTGTGCACTACAAATCGTTATTACGTGGGCCCCCGTAATAATAAATTGTCTTGCACAGTTACCCCAAATTTTCTCTCATCCAAGCATATGATCAATCAAGGAGCAACAGCCGGTGCATTGGCATGAACAGGGTCATACTCCAATGCGGGGTCAGGAGCAACGCCTGGCTCAGGGGCCACGGCTAGTTCCGAATCAAAAGCTTCATCTCAAAATCAGCTGGATCAACAATCACAGGGGCTACAGGATCCCCCTAAGGGCTGGTCTAAGTGTATGAACTCAATGTCATGGTCTGGATTAACACCAGGCGGAAAGACAGGGTTGTCCTCAGTATCGCGATCAAACTCAAAGCTGTGTGTGGGATCCGGTGCAGCTAGTGATGCCATATCAGGGTCGGCGTCGTGTAAGTAGTGCTGCATTCCCTGTATGTGCGAAGATGCGGGTGTTAGAAACTCAAATGAGTCTGGGATAGGGGAATGGTCACAAGTTTCCCCTATAGGAGCGTCCGCATGCAGTAGTCTAATACCAGCAGTAATAAGGCTCTGCCCTTGAATGGGTCCTCCTCCAGTAGATCGTTATCGTCTTCAGAGGCCTCGTTGGGAGGGTGTATCATCAACAGGATAAGCGGCAAGGGCACAGGAGCAGGGATCACTGCCAGTGGTAAAATCCCAACAGGATGGCCATCAGTAGGCTCTGCTACGACTTCAGGTAGTGCACAAAGGGCTGAAAGTCGTCATTGTCTGTGCCGGTAGTATCAGAAATGTATACCTCGTGCTTCGTTGAACTATGTCGTCTGATACTATGGTCATGGGGTTCGTAGTGCCTATCCTTCTAGTACTTGATGAAAGCATAACGTTTGTAACACAAACACATATACGTATAATAATCTATCATATAATCAGTTAATCACATAAGTCACCAAGTAGGGTATCACATACTTCTCCTAGTCTTACTAGTCAATTTCATTCAGTCTATATGACTGCTCTATCCTTCACTTAAACCAAACCTCGATCCTCCAGATCGATTCTATAACAACCAACGTGCTCAACTACCTTGACCATCTCGATCCTCCAGATCGATCCTATAACAAACCAACGTGCTCAAATACCTTGACCATCTCGATCCTCCAGATCGATCCTATAACAAACCAACGTGCTCAAATACCTTGACCATCTCGATCCTCCAGATCGATCCTCAGCCCTCCAAGCTGAACTTATAATTAATAAAATGTGCTCAACATTTGTTTGTAAAAAGTGTGGATCTGGACTTAAGTGGTATGCAGAAAAATGTTTTCGTGAGAGCCCTAGTGATCATAGTCTAGACTCGAGACAGAATCCTAGTTCGCTATGATCAGAGCTCTGATACCAAGCTGTCACACCCTGGCTTTGCGGAAGCGTGGTATATTTTGGTGTGACTTCTTAACACCATAGCTTAATCATAACAAGCTATATGAGTTTAAAAAACCATGCAAGTCATCAATTAAGTTTGAAAATATCATACAATACCATTGTTTGACGAGAACATACTCCAACAACAATAACCTTGTTCAAGAGACATAACCACTACAACATAACATAAACGTGGTTTAAGGACTGTGTCTTGTCCAGGAAAGAGACACATCCCCTAAACCCTGATGACTTCATGACAAATGCAGCGGAAAACGTTCCATACCGTGCCAGATCTCGTTTAATTTCCTGAAATACATGTGAGTTGAAAAATCAACAATAATGTTGAGCGAGTTCATGTGCAAGTGAGTAAGTAAAACACTTGTAAGTATAAAAGTTTCCTGGTATGTAGCAGTGTAAGAGGACTTGTGATCACCAATGGTTTGCAAGGCCATTAGCATGTTGTGAAATGCAAGTAAGTAGACACAACCCTAGCTGATTTTTGCGTTGGGCAACCAAGTCACTCCAGGTCCGTTGTGGTTAGCCTCCGAGAGGTCCGTTTGGCCTGAAGCTGGGCTCGCTACACCCAAATAGATCTACCGCTCGAGTCCCTCGGTGTTCTAACTACCCATTCACATGATCTAAACCTCCTTACGTAATTCATACCGTGTATAAAGTACTTGTAAACAAAGTAACATGTATTTCACCCCCGCAGTTAAGAAAACTGAAAACAGTTAGAGAAAAGGGGGACATGAACTCACAGTGAGTGCGTATCTCTATCAAGCGTCTCCAATATAGTAAGCTGTGCAACGACCTACAAGTGCTAATTCTATTAGTCGGACGGCCGTGCTTTAGCTTTACAGTTTATGTCTTTGGGAAATAGTTAGACAACTATTTCGTGTTTATGTTCCGTATACACTTGGTAGTTATTCTTCTTCCCAAGGATGGGGGATACAATACATGTGCGTAAGTTACGTTTTTATCAATCATGTGGTAATGTAATTACCGGTGTAACTTATATGTTTATGGAAGCGTTCGCAAAGTTTTGGAATCATTAACGCTTGTAAATATTATTTTTACCCTAAAATAATATTTATGTATTTCACAAAATAATCATAAACAGTGTTGTGACAAATATATTTATCACGTTAATCTTTGTGAAAATCCCACCTCCGAATATTTAGTAAAATATAGTACTGGCGAAATTTATGTTTCAAGAGTATGCCCAAAAATAGTTCTAACACTTGTTGTGTAAAAAGTCTAAGTGTTAGGTTTTTAGAAAATTTCGCCAGAGTTTCCTCTGTAACTGGAGGTGGCCACGCTTTCGAGCGTATCATTTTCTTTTAACAAATCAACTCAATCAACTTCTTTATTCAATCAAACAATTTCCGACACATCAAACTAGTCAACAAGTATGTATATTCGCATAATCGCATGAACTTGTAGTTTTCCCCGAATCTATTTTGTAAACACCCTTTATATGTGTAGATCTTTATATAAAGTAGCTTTAATCTTGTAAAAACCTCGTGTTTAGAGAAAACCGTCTTTACAACTTCTAGTAACAAGTGACAATATACTTCTTTGTCGGATCTTTCCATTTCACGAGTGTCTACACACTTGTGGTTTATAAAATCATATTTATTAGTGCAAGATCCATCTTTTAGAAAAACATGATTTCTTTAAAGTGTGGTCTTTCAAAAATACCACTTGCGGATACGTAGATCCGCTAGTTTTAAACACCATTTTACCGGTTAAATCACTTTTACACAAGTATAATATTTCACACAAGTCCATGTCTCTAAAATGTGGTAGTGTTTCACCTTTAACCCTTATATCTTTCAAAAACAAGCTTATGTGATGATACGTGATTTTACAAAGTCGGATTAAACGAAGATTCGAGCTACCACATTATAGATCGGGTCTAGATAAACACAAATTTCAAGTCCTACGACTTTTACACAAGACATATGCTATTAACCTCCATTTTTGTGATTTTACTAGACTTTAAAGATTCAAAACGCGTGTTTACGATATTTAACCGACGAAAGTTCTTTTAACCACTTTAGATGAGTGTAAGAACAAGTTTTAAAGGTTATACCTCTAGCTCAAGGCTAGGGAAGAGTTGTGACGAAAAACGCGTGGATAAAAGCCAATGGTTGAGGTCCTTCGTGTTCCGCTTGCACCAAAGCTCCTTATACGCGATCCTTGAAGTGTGTATGTGCTTGGAATGATGGAAGCAAGAACCGAAATGATGATGGTGGTGTGTAGGGTATTCGGCCGAGAGTGGGATAGGGAGAGAGAGTAGTGTGAGTTTGTTGATGCTAAGTGGTGTGATTATCTCTAGATTATGTGGGTATATATAGGAAGATTTAGTGTTAATGTCCAATGGATTATATGTAGTGTGGATTTTAGACAAAACAAGATCCACCAAATCACCAAGTACATATTGGTGTCCCCTAGGTTGAGGGGCCGGTTACGAGAGTAAGGGGGGGGGGTATCTAGTTTGATTTTAAGTAGTTTAGTTAGTGTTTAGTTTAGGTTAAATAGGTTAGGTTAAGTGTTAACCTTGTTAGTTGCGTACGACGCGTTATGACGGGTGTTAGGGTAACCAGGGACCCTAACTGGCTCAGAAAAAGAGTAATAATAAAAATAGTAAAGTTTTCATGTTCCGGGTAAAGTCCGGGTGTTCGGTTGGATAGTAATCCGTTAAAGTGTTACAAAAGACTTTAAAGTGTCGTTATTACATTTTTAGTGACACAATTTGTTTTCCCGACACTTTAGAAAGTGTCTAGTAATATTTTCTCATTTCTGGCACTTTACTAGTCAGCTAGAAGCTGGTTAAATTATTAAAGTGCTGTGTTTGGTACTTAAAGTACGTTCTGGCACATCCGAATCAGTGTATCTTATCCCCTAGAGACGCGGTAACACAACCCTTATATCCTACACTCACTACCAGTGTAGTCAAAATATATGAGGCTCTTAACAGGCCTTGAGGCAGTATTTGCCTGATGCTGGTTATATCAGCATGTTCACTGTGTATCCGTTTAGTGCTACTGTGCTTTTTGTGCATCATGTTTGTCACTAGGGTTCAGTATATAATCAATGTAGTGACAGCAAATAAAGTATGATGCAAGTAAGTGCATGTATCAGTATGCAGGTAGCAGTTTATCAGCTAGTTCAATCAAGCACAGTAATCAAGTAATAATTAATCATTAATTAAGTTGTACGGATACCTGGTTTTGTGCGGGTTGTCACAGTCATCAGATGTATCTTCTGCGTTGGATCTGCATACTGATAATCCTAAGCCTATCAAGATCCAGAATCTCAAATGTGAAGTCCAGGAACTGTTTACAACATCTCAAAAAACCAATACTGGATTCAACTACGCTATTGTTGGATGGTCTTCTTATATGAGATCTTGCAATATTGCTTTTGGTGATGAACTTTCGTTAGAGTTTCACAAGTCTACTCAATTGCTGAAGTTAAAAAAAGTTGTGCATTTCGTGACAAAGATAAAGTACTCTTAGTTTCATGTCATGATTGTTTGTGGTTGTACATTTGGTTCGTCGGTGGTACTAATTTTGCTTCTTAGACATGTTCTATATGTAGTTATGTCTATAAACAGGTTTCATTGTCAATGGGTGGGTGCTCATTTTTTTGTGGATAGGACAATGGAAATACTCATATGTATCTTATATATTAACTGATGATGCATGTTTATAGTTGTCTTTTAGCTATAATAGATAACACATTTTGGTACAATATCTATACATGTATCTACATGTTTTATCAATATGTGTTGTGCATGGTTTTCTAAGAAATGACCCGTGTTTGCACACCGGTCATACCGCTAGTGCTATATAATAAAAGAACCCAATAAAAGGACACTAGGCATTATAGCCTAGTGGTATTTTGGGGGTGGGATAAGGCTTATGACCATTAGGTCATGGGTTCGATTCCCACAAAGGGGGTTTTCTCAAATTTATTGGGTTTCCTCCTGAATTGGTGTATAGGCATTATTGCCTATTGGAGATGGATATGATCGGGTGGTTCTGCTGGTGGCACGATGATACTCCAGTGGTCCGTCAGTGATCCAAATTTGCCGTTCAAAAAAAAAAAAAAAAAAAAAAGAAAGAAATTACGGATAAAGTTCCATAAATTATCTTATTATTTATTTATATTAATTGCTAGGTTATTATTCCAGACCATTTACTCTTAATTAATTATAGATAATTATTATTTAATTTAAACTTTTAAATTTAATATTTATTTCAAACATTTATACCAAATTCGAGTATCACAGCAATTAATCATCAGTTTTACTAATAAACAACAATATATTAATTATATTAATACCAATATATACCAAAAAAGCAAAATGAATTTCGTTAAAAATGTAAAGACATTAATAACGAGGTGTAAAATGTAAAAACATTAATAACGAGGTGGAATGTTGATCATTTAATCATCAACTTGGTTTGAAATAGGATTTTCGCCTTAACTGATTGGTAAGATATGTTTTACCTCTTAAATGGGGTGGTGGTCCATTAAGAAAGGCAAAGCCTTTAAAACATTTTAGGAGGAGAGGTCAATAATTACCGATAATTTATACTTATCTAATTAATTTAAATATTATTTTGTAGCTATAAGTTTATCGCTAATTGCTATATGCCTAATCTAAACATTTCAACAATATTTTTAGAACTAATAAATTAAGACCACTGTTATTTAAATAAAACTTGGGTTCACGTCGTGAGAAAGTCAATGATATAGTTTGTCTTCTAATCGATGGTTCAAATGTTTTCATATTTATAAACTTGACAAACATCACAAGTTTTGATCATACATAAAACAAAATTTTGTTCGGATATCAGAAAAGTGTCTTAAAATTTCGTTTTATAATTGTTGAATCTTCGATATTAACTATCTGATATTTTATTTACTTAACCCGTGTAATACACGGGGTTATAACCTAGTGTTTTTTATATAATAATAATAATAATAATAATAATAATAATAATAATAATAATAATAATAATAATAATAATAATAATAATAATAATAATAATAATACCTTGACATGTTTAAGACGGCAAGCTTAACTGAAATTTTGATGAAAGAACCCAACTTAGATTTTCACTTCATAGTTTAAGATTTTAAGCACTCTAGCTTAAGTGAAAAGCCCAATTAAATACATCCAGAGAAAGAAAAAGTGACCCAAGTTCGTCTATCTTTCCTCAAGTCCAGTTGAGCCCAACATAAAATAAAAGAGGTCTTTCACCTTTGTTCTCTAACCAACATAAAATAAGAGTTTCCTTTCATCTTTGTTCTTTAACCAGTTAAAGCGTTACGTATACGTCACGTAGTTTGGAGGAATTTAAAGTGTGATTTAAAACCTCATTCAATCATTTCAAAATCATCGTTTTTCATTTAATTTAAATTTTCTATTATTTTAAATTAATTATATTTTAGAAAAACAACACAAAAATAATAATCTAAAAGTAAGAAATTAAATAAATTTTCCAACAATTATATTCCAACGGCTGTATTCCAAATTCCAATCGATTCTGACCATACTTCATTGGCTATAAATTCACTTCGTCTTCCATTTAGATTTCTCAATTCACATTTCAGTTGAAGCTCCATAAAATTCTGAGAAATGGGTGGCGGTTTATGTGGCCTACGTTTTTCTTTCTTTGAGGAGGTGAAGCATGAGCTGTTTGAAGTTGCACTTGGACAAAGTTTATATAAAAATATAAATTTATAACTCCACTCTAAAAAATTCTGTTTCATGACATAAAGGTATTCGGTATTTATATATTTTATTTAAAGCATTAGTAAGGCGCCAGCGCCCCAGCGACCTTCACACACTGCACACTCCTCTCTCCTCCCCTCTTACGACACCCGCCTTCTTCCTCTGAGGACAGCCTATGGCTACTGAGCAGCCACCTTCTCTTCTACGTCGGCGTTTCTCTTCCACGTTGAAGCTTTTGGGGATCAACGCACCCTTGATGATGCTCTTATAATTATGGATTAAAAACTTAGAAGTGGACTTCTAAAGCACCTTTTATGCAATATACATAAGCTTAAGCTGGTTCTTATTTTTAGGAAGGCTGGGCCTACGCAAGAGGAACTGGGCTTACAAGTAACCTTTTGTGTATTTTCCTTGATATGCATCCCAATTCCCAAGTTTCCAACATGAACTTTAATGCTAATACTAATATAAACATAAAATGTTTCAAGAAAGTTAAAAACTATACTCAACAACCTATGCATTTATCATATATAACAACCTTTTTTTGTATATAAATTCACTCAAAAATTTGATGTCAATCACATTTGACAGCAAATTATTTACCAGTTTCTTTGTGAAAATGTACCAACCGATGATATTACGAGCCTCTTCGATCGCTTTTTTGTCGTTTTTCTTCAAGCCCCGCAGCCTCGTTTAACATATCAAGAGCATCTTGATGCATGTCCAGCTTCCCGAGAGCCACTGATTGCATGTAGAAGGCGGTTGGCCAATCTGCATGCACAATTTGTGCTTGCATGGCATCTCGAAGGGCCGCATCAGGTTGATCACACATCAAATGGCACAGGCTCCGCCTCGCTAAAACGGTTGGTGATATCATCGTTCCCACATCTATGAACTGCAGATGGACAATGCACAAAAAAAAATCAATGCGTTAAGACGCACAATAAGAAACTGATTTTCAGATTAGCACGAGTTAAACCTCAAACTCTAAACCCCTCTTTTGAACTCATCTCGATTTCTATTATGGGAAGATAACGATATACTTCAAAATTTTTATCAGTATATAAATAATAACAAAGATTATATTTGATGGGAAATAAACCGACTTGTTTTATATCTATACAAAGATTATATTAAGAATGTTTTTTTGATAGTTTTATCTATTACCCACTAAAGTAATTAGTTTAACCCACACTTAAAACAACTGTTTATCTGATTATTAGAACTTCAAACATGTGAAACACATCCGAACGCTATCTAAAACGGGAAGTACATTAAACGAAATTAAAGTACCTGTGAATAAAAGTCGATGGCAGCTTTGAATTCTTTTTCACGGAACGCTTGGTCACCACGTTTCCGTGCCTCCAACATATCTCTCATCTGTTGAGTCCATTCTTGGAATGACAACTGAAAAAGAACCATTAGTAATTCCAAATCTATGCATAAAGAACATAGCAAAAGGTACAAGTCAAACTACCTCATTGGTCCCGGTTCCTTCATCAT
This sequence comes from Helianthus tuberosus, assembly GCA_030545235.1. NCBI lineage: Eukaryota > Viridiplantae > Streptophyta > Magnoliopsida > Asterales > Asteraceae > Helianthus > Helianthus tuberosus. Next base: position 6,377,959 of record JARYGA010056639.1, read on the forward strand.
CACGATAGTGTGTGTTAAGCAAGATTTCATGAATAGCCGTAAGATCTTTACGAGAACAAGCATCTCCCAGCGGGGAAAGTGGACGTTGTGGAGGTAACGGAGCTTCCTCTTGTTTTGAAATCCCGAGCATCACATAAGATGGAACCTAAAAGAATCAAAATGAAAATATTTCCCAGAAAAAAGGAATGTAAATTATGGAGTAAGCTTTGTTCTAGTGGTTAGCAGAGTATTGGTGGGGTTGCGTGAGTTCCTTGATGGGTTCTAACGGTTACCCAAAATAAACTATGGAGCAAGTCTTTTGAGAAAGAATTTCTTACATCGCATTTGGTTTGAAGCGGAGCAAGTGTCTCAACAAGGTCTTTAATTGTAGGTCTATCTTTCGGTTCATATTGCAAACATTTAGAGGCAAGATCAACGAGTATTGTTGCTTCATCTGTCGAAAAGTTTCCCTCTAAATGTGACTCCATTAAAAGAATGATATTTTTGCCGCGGATCAAATCAAGCGCCTATAGTTATTAATAAATATTTTGGAATTAAAAAACAAGATACAAAATAAACAAAAGGTTACCAAATTTGTATTTTTATTCTTCTTACACTACAAAACATTACAAACTTTCCATGACTACACGTTCAAGACGTGAGAAACATTAATGGAAAGATGGAACTAAGCTTAAGTTTTATACAAGGTTATTTTTCAAGTAAATGGGAACCACGATCACAACGTTATGTTTTTGTCTCGCCATAATATAAAACAAAAATATTAAATGATCTAAATGGATTGAAACAGCTTACATGACTCGGAGGGATGTGTTTTCCACTTAGAAGATCTAAAAGGACCGTCCCAAAGCTATAAACCACACTTTCCGCAGTTACTCTTCCTGCAATAGGAAGAATATAGAGATGCATTTAGTAAAAACCAAAGAAAAATAGTAGCTTCTTGAGGTATTTAAAGCTTCATAGTATAATAAAGGCTTCTATAACCTTCTTGTAAGTGTGTTCGGGGGAAGGGGGATAACTTTTTATTAAAAAATATATTGTGAAGGAAATAAGTTATTACCATGTTTGAGATATTCTGGAGGTGTATATGCAAGATTCGTGCTATAACTTTTTCCGTCCCTACTATTTCTCATGAATCCGAAACACGAGAGTCGGGGATCTCCCTCCTACAAAGTACATCAAACCGTTATCATATTAGCTTTAAAAGCCTAGCATTAAAGTTGACCATATCACCATAAACTCATAAAGATATACATGTAATTGTTTATAGGGAAAAAACTCAATCCACCATTAAGAAAAATGCGGTTGAGAATATAAATAAGATCATTATAAATAAATAATTCACCTCATCGAAGAGGATCCTGTACGCATTGAGGTCATGGTACAATTCACGACCTTCGGAGCAACAATAGTTTAAGGCCTCAGATATGTATTGAGCAACCCGTATACGCATAGCCCACTCGATAGTTTGATTTTCCCCTGAAAACATTATTAAAAGCACAAAATGTAAGGAAATAAAAATATGCACGAGCAAAGAAAGAAAAAAGTTGATCCATTTTCTGACTCGTTTTCCCTATATGCGTTGAGACAGTCTTTCTCTGATGAAATTTCTAGCAACCTCTACAAAATATACTAGAAATCCTAGCAACAATGGTGAATGTAAACAAATTGTTGGCCGTGAATATAGATTATTTTTTTATGTCATCACGCTATTAGCGTATGAGATTAGTGATCCTTCTACAAAGCAAACAATAATATATATCAATGAAGAAGAAAATATGTGAAAAACTCCAAATCCTGTATAAGGACTATATCCAACAAAATTGGCAAAACCAAATAATTGAAGAGTCTCTTACACTTTGACCTAATTCAAATTTGAATAAAGAGACCAATAACTCAAATAATGAACTACAAAATTGTCTTGTTATATTATGTTTTGGTGTAACGGTACATTTATTCACATGGTCTATGATGGCAGATCTAACATCGCTTGTCCACAAACATATCGAATGTCCGACCTCAAATATCATCAAGGCGTTCTAAGCGCATTGTATGTGAGTGAGGGGAGAACTCTACAATTAAGCGTGCTAGGGTAAAAGCAATGCAAAATGGGTGACCTCCTACCTAGAAAGTCATCACCCGGGTAACCAAAATTAGGTTGTGAGCTCCTGGCGGCTGGCGGGCAAAACAAACAATATTGGTTGGTATGAGGTGTCGGATTTTACGTGATCATTTGCCAATATGATTAAATTACTTAAGAGGACGAGAATTTATAACAAATCTCATATGATCCACAAGTATACAATTATACAAGTATTTTATACCATGTTATTCCCACATTAAATAAAATTTGGTGTCCATGATCTATGTACACCAAACCACAACTTCTTTTCTTTCTAGAGGATATAAGGTCAAAACACACATATTTTTTTTTTCCTAAATGACCATAATCATTATGACCTAAATTTAATGAACGATAAAATGCATAAATTAGAAATATACTTACAGTGAAACAGATGTTTAGCAAGGGTGTCATTAGGCATGTACTCAGCAACAAGCAACCTCTCTTCACCATCACAACAATACCCGATCAAATTCGCTAGTCGCTTGTGACGCAATTTTCCAACACCCAATGCTTCTTCCTACAAGATCAAACAACCCATCTTCAATTATTCACATTTCAACCAAATTTTATGCTGCAAGGGCATGTGTGTACATGTGTAAATAAAAAATTAAACCAACAAAGAAAGAACTTAAATTCTGAACCCCTTATGAATTCTTGATTTGCACATTAAACCCTTGATTTTTTTTCCATTTATATTGGCCATAATTATCAATCCTTAGGCAAAATCTTCTAAATGTGAAATCAATATTCATATCATTTTACCAACTAAAAACCAGTAATTTTATATTAGCAAATACCCTTAAAATTAAAAATAACCCAATGATTTTTTATATAAACCATTATACTATGGATAGCAATTTCTTGAAGCTAAAGTCAGTCAATTTGATTAGGGGAAAAGCATCACTAAAAAATTAACATAAATAAACACTCACAATTATTTATATACAAACATGTAATTTTTTTTTTGAATAGCAAAACGGGACTTTATTCCAAAACCAATACCAATCGATGATTCCCAGCCAGGAGCTGAGAGCCACCGATTGAGAGTACAAAACAGAAAAAGGAAAACAAAACGAAACAGTTACAACATTATTGTTATACAATCAAATTAAACTAAAAAACAAACCAATAAAAGAAAGAACTTAATTTCCAAACCCCATATAATTTCTTAATTTACATATCAAACCCTAGAATATTTCTATCTATATCAACCACAATTATCAATTCTAACATTTTCAATGTGAAATCAATATTCATATCAGTTGACCAACTTTCACCCACTAACAACTTTTGATCAATCAATGATTTTTCACAATTTCATGAAACCAAAATCACTCAACTTGCGTAGCAGAAAATCACTACTAAAACAAAATAAACACCTCACATAACATATAACTAAACAATCACTTAATACCAACTTAACAATCAAAATTATAAAACAAACATATTAACTTAAAATTCCCAACAAACAAGCATATTCCCATACATAATTAAACTTACTAAACTCAACCAAAAAAAAATAATAATAAATAAATAAATAAAATAACAATAATAATATAATTACCACAAATTGTTTAGCATCAGGCCATGCTAATCTTGAAAACTTCTTAACAGCAATCCACCGGCGATTCTTTAACCGTCCTTTATACACAACATTTGGCGCCTTTTCACCACTTTCCGACACAATTAAATCAGAACTAAAATTATTAGTAGCACTTTTTAATTCACCAAAAGAAAATTCACAAAAGCTAGGAGTAGCACCACCGCCACCGCCATCGCCAGCTCCACCGGATTGCGGTGAAACTTGGCCGGAAAACTTTTGTGGGTTATTGTTTGAGGGTGAATTCTGGCGACTGGAGCTATAAAGACCGGATTTTTGAGGGTTTTTGAAGGTATTTCTTTCTGGGTTTGTTCTTGATTTTGGAGCTGATGCACAAAGACCCATGATCGGAAAGAAAGATTGTAGAGAGAGAAAGTAGACACAGAGAATATATTTGTTCTTGGGTTGTTCTAATTTCTATCGCTTCTTTTTGTTGTCTTTCATGGTTCTCGTATGTATGTACATAGTGAGATAAAAGGGGTCGGGTTGGGTTGGGTTACAGTTGTTTGATTCTTTAGTTTACTATATATCTAAATTCAACTCGGTTCTTTGGCTTTTAGACATGTTGTGTTTGGTGGGTATGTGTTTTTTAGTGTTTATATTTTATTTTATTTTATATAATATGATTTTTGGTTTATCTTCGCTATATAGGGCCATACCAATTATTGTGTTTTCTTTATCGATTTGTGTTATAAAACATCACGGAATTTACATATTTGGATTTTTAGTTTAAACGGGGTTGTGTTAGTTTAGGGTTAGATGGATGTACACGTTTAGCGAAACGGTCAATACATGCATAGACGGACATATATTGTGTAGACATGGTGGGCGGACATATCTTGTGTAGATCGGGTTCGTAGGAACCCGTTAACTTTAAAATTGTTAGTGGAGACGTATATAAAATTTTTGAGTGAATCCGTACAAACTAGTATCATTTTATTAATTAATGTTAAAACACATCTTTGTGATTTGGTTTTCTTAAAATATTCAGGTTAATGTTCCTTGACCTAAAAATTCTAGCGCTTGTTGTGAGAAATCTAACCATCGAAAAAGGGTGCCCATAGAAAAAAAATCTTGGGTTCGTCACTGAATATACCTATTTTTCTATAAACTTTTATGTTAGAGTATTAACACATTTAAAAATATAATAACTTTTTTAAAGTTAAATAGGTCGTATTTGTATCAAACTGTGAATACGTGACACTAGTAAATCTTTATGTGTTATATTGGATTTGATACACATTGTTATGTGTACAGAGGCGCAGCTTCCTTGGGGCGGGAGGGGGAGCCCGCCCCCCGAACTTTTCGATACGTAGTATTATGAAAAGTACCTTTGTATAGAAATTTTTAAGTATATACGTTTTCGCCCCCTGAATTGGGAAAAATCGACCCCAAGCTTCGCCAATGTATGTGTATACATGTATCAACACACAAGTCACACAGATAGACCATAGACCATGCATTTTTTTAAAAGATTAATGGCAATAATTATTTTGGATCACTACTGATTACTGAATACCAGATAAAATCCATATATGGCCGATTTTAAAAAGTTCTTAAATTAAATGTGTTTAGGTGGATGTTACGTTTTCCTAGGGGTGTTCAAAACTATCCGTATCCGAAATATCCGATATCCGAATTCGAAATATCCGAAAAATCGGATATCCGAAATTTCGGATATTTCGGATATCCGAAATATCCGAAAATTTAATTTTCATTTTTTTCGGATATCCGAATATTCGAAAATATCCGAAAATATCCGAAATATCCGAAAAATATCCGAAAAATATCCGAAAATATCCGAAAAATATCCAAAATATCCGAAAAATATCCGAAAATATCCGAAAACTTATATTCGGATATCCGAAACTATCCAAAATATCCGTTTCCGAATATGAAAAAAATAATAAAAAAATAAAAAGTTGGGTTTTCGGATATCCGATTAACTATCCGAATCCGTATCCGAAATTTCGGATATCCGAATCCCGGATATCCGAAATTTCGGATACGGATTCGGATAGTGAAATCTGGTATCCGAAAATTTCGGATATCCGGTTTTGAACACCCCTACGTTTTCCCAACATATTTGTACAATGTCATTTACTCATTTACATAAGCTAGTGCACCGAACAAGAAATTTTATTTGTATGCGTAACTTTAAAATTTGAAATGTAATATGAATTTAAAGATACATTATTTTAATTCTATTAACCAATAATATGATAGGGTGGAGATACAATAGAAAGTTTATTTGGCTAAGAAGGCTAGGAAGTGATCTTGACCATCCATTTAATTAATCAAGGGCTAAGATTAAATGAATGAAATTGAAGCAAAAAAAAAGAGGCGCGTGAGTTTGTTAGGGGCATTCTAGTCAATCCAGCACAATAGTTTCTCTCTCCTCCAATTCCCCCCATTTTTTAAACGTTAATAACTTTTTCATACGACATTATTTTTTTATAAAAATTGCACCAAAAAAACCAGCGTTTTTTTATCTTTAAAACGAGTATACTATTGCTATATTTTCGAAATTTTTTTTTGAAAACCCAGTTGCGTAAAACGCAATGGAGAAAACCCAGTGGCGTAAAACGCAATGAAAAAAAAAACATAAAAAATGACTTTTTCTAAAACGTAACGCACAAAAAACACAAAGAAATGTCTTATTTCTAAAACGCAATGACCAGAAAACACAAATAAATGTCTTATTTCTAAAATGCAATAGCCTAAAAACACAAAAGAAAGTGTACTTTATAAAACGCAATGGACTGAATGTGTTTTACCTAAAACGCAATGCACCCAAAACACTTAAAAATGTCTTATTTCTAAAACGCAATGCACCCAAAACACTTAAAAATGTCTTATTTCTAAAACGCAATGGCCAGAAAACACTTAGAAATGTCTTATTTCTAAAACGCAATGCCTAGAAAACACATAAAAATGTCTTATTTCTAAAACGCAATGGCTTAAAAACACAAAAGAAACTGTTCTCTCTAAAACGCAATGAACTGAATACACATAAAAATGTGTTTACCTAAAACGCAATGAGTAAAAACACTTCAAAAATGTTTTATTTCTAAAACGCAATGACCAAAAACTGTTGTTCACAGAACCAGAAACTGTCTAAAACGCAATGACCAGAAACTGTTGTTCATAGAACCAGAAACTGTCTAAAACGCAATGACCAGAAACTGTTATTCACAGAACCAGAAACTGTTGTTCACAGAACCAGAATCTAACTAAAACGCAATGACTAGAACCTGTTGTTTACAGAACCAGAAACACTGTCTACGAATGCAGTTTTCCAGAGGCAATTTACAGAAAATTAATTTTTCTGATGCATTTTTATTACAGCAATTCAACCCCAGCCAGGGGCTGCCGCCCCTTGGACCCCGGCAGGGCTGCCGCCCCTGGGACCCCGCTATCAGGGGCGCTGCCCCCGGACCTCCGCCAAGATCGTAAAAAGCAATGACTAAATCAAAAACCCATATCGTAAAAATGAAATTAAAGAATTTCTTACATGGATCGAAATGATTTCTTCAACAATTGACGAAGTTTGAATGATTGAAACACTTATCAGCGCTCGAATCGAACGAATCGAGTGATTATCTCCAAAATCACCGGAAAAAACGAGATTTTTTATGAAATTAAACTGGGTTTTCTTCAAAAAAGCTGAAGAACACGTTGATCGGGTGTTTGAATCATTGATTTGTGATGAAAATCGCACTATAATGTAATAATTATTGAGATAGAAAGCGAAGAAATAGTTGAAGATGGTGGGTTTTGAAGTTACTGAGTTTTGAAAAGGAAGAAGAAATGGTTGGATTGACTAAAATACCATTTTTCTTTATTTTAAATGCTGCCACATGTCCTAATCCTATTGCTTTCTACACTTCCTAGCCAAAATAAACTTCATCTTTGATCTTTTCCGTAATATGATATACTGCATGTCAAATTATGTCAACAATTATATATATATAAAACTAGTTTATCACTTAATAATTTTATAAGCTAAGCATGGACTGAGGATCACCTAATATATTCCAATTAAAATAATTAACTATTTGATAAAGTGTTTTATTAATACTTTATTTATTATAGTCATTATATTGTTATTAAAATCGGTATATAACACATGGAAAGAACCATAAAAAATTAAGTACATAATAATTAATTTTATCGATCATCAATACCTAATTTTAGAGAATTTAGTAAGTTCTAGGTTCTCCTCAATCTTGTACGTACATTAAAACCTAATTTTATAAAAAAAAAAATGAAACATTAATTCTAATTTTAAATAGAGTAAATTACGTTTTTGGCCCATGTGGTTATATCAGTTTTACTATTTTGGCCCAAAATAAGAATTTCTAACAGATCTGCCCCCATGGTCCCTATATCTAACCATTTTGGCCCCTGAGACTAACCAAACCCTAACTCTGGTTAATTAATTAGTCACATGGGTAGCACATGATGGGTAAAATTGTAATTTCCCTCCCCTTTTATGAATAAAACCCAGATCTTCATCATCATCTTCAACCAGATCTTCATCTTCAATTAAATCCCAGATCTTCATCTTCAATAATTATCATACATTAAGAACACACACTCTCTCTCATGTTTCTCTCTGCTCTCTCTCTCCTACCACCACCACTTCAGCCACACCTCTGCCACACCTCAGCCACCACCACATCAGTTCAGTTCCAAATCTTCATGAATTTGGGTTTTTTTTTATTTGTTCAAGTTCATGAAGATTTGGAACTGAACTGATGTGGTGGTGGCTGAGGTGTGGCAGAGGTGTGGCTGAAGTGGTGGTGTGGTGGTGGTGGTAGGAGAGAGAGAGCAGAGAGAAACATGAGAGAGAGTGTGTGTTCTTAATGTATAATAATTATTGAAGATGAAGATCTGGGATTTAATTGAAGATGAAGATCTGGGATGATGATGGTTGAAGATGATGATGAAGATCTGGGTTTTATTCATAAAAGGGGAGGGAAATTACAATTTTACCCATCATGTGCTACCCATGTGACTAATTAATTAACCAGAGTTAGGGTTTGGTTAGTCTCAGGGGCCAAAATGGTTAGATATAGGGACCATGGGGGCAGATCTGTTAGAAATTCTTATTTTGGGCCAAAATAGTAAAACTGATATAACCACAAGGGCCAAAAACGTAATTTACTCTTTAAAATAAAATATCTTAAACATAATGATAATCAAATAAATAAAAATAAAGTGGAAAGATCAAATAGGAAGTTTACCTTGTGTAGGAAGTGTGGGAAGCAATAATAAGAGGACATGTGACAAATAACAAAAAAACATAAGGAAATACATTTTAGTCAATCTCCTTTCTTCTATTATATTTATCTTTCTCTCCATCTTCAAAACTGTCCATTTTCAAAACTCACCATGTTCAACTATTCCTTCACTTTCTCTCTCTAAAATTACTACATCATAATGCGATTTTCTTCATCAATAAATGGTTTAAACACTCAATCAGCGTGTTATTCAATTTTTTTGAAGAAACCCAGATTATTTTTATGCAAGTTCTCATTTTTTTAACATAATGCAATGAAACTTGAGAAATCGATTGAAACAGATACTTCTCTTCTCAAATTTCTATGATTCTATCATTCTCTTGATGTATTCTTGAGTTTGGGCAACATTATTTGGTCCAATTTTATTAAGAAATCAGTGGTAAAAAGTTGCAAAATAGGTGTTTGACAAAATGTCTCAAAGAAAATTTCAAAACAGTTTTTTCAGTTTAAACTTTCATTTAGAATTGTGTTTTACAAAATAATGAAAAAACATATATTTTGTGTGTTTTTTTGTTCATTGCGTTTTACAAAAAAAAAAGAAAAAACAACGATTTTTTTTCCATTGCGCTTTTCAAAAAGAATGAAAAACACTTTTTTGTGTGTTTTTTGTCTATTGTGTTTTACAAAATAATGAAAAAACACAGTTTTTTATCCATTGCGTTTTACAAAAGAATGAAAAAATACATTTTTTGTGAGTTTTTTGTCCATTGCGTTTTAGAAAAAACACATTTTTATGTGTTTTTTGTCCATTGCGTTTTAGGGAAAACACTTTCTTTTGTGTTTTAGTCCATTGCGTTTTAGAAACAACACATTTTATTGTGTTATTAATCCATTGCGTTTTAGGTAATGTGTTTTTAGTCCATTGCGTTTTAGAAAAAAAAAAACATTTTCTTTTATGTTTTTGTCTATTGCGTTTTAGGAAAAAAACACATTTTTATGTGTTTTTTGGTTCAATGCGTTTTAGAAAAACACATTTTGAAGTGTTTTTAGTCCATTGCGTTTTAGGTAAAACACATTTTTATGTGTTTTAGTCCATTGCGTTTTAGGGAAAAAAACACACTTTATTTTGTGTTTTTTGTCTACTGTGTTTTAGGAAAAACGCATTTTTATGTGTTTTTTGGTCCATTGTGTTTTAGAATATCCATTGCGTTTTAGGTAAAACACATTTTTATGTGTTTGTTTTTAGTCCATTGCGTTTTAGAAAAAAAATACTTTCTTTTGTGTTTTTAGTCTATCGCGTTTTAGAAAGAACACTTTGTTTTATGTTTTTGATCCATTGCGTTTTAGAAAGAACTAGGGATGAGCATTTGGTACCGGGTACCGGTACAGAACCGAACCGGTATATTCGGTACAGGTACCCGTTTTCTCCATTTTTCGGTATCTGTACTGGTACGGTAGCGGTACTTACAGGTAAAACTCCGGTAAATACCGGTACCGAACCGGTGTATTTGGTACCGGTACCACTTTTCTTCGTTTTTTGGTACCGGTATTTTCAGTACAGGTACCGGTTTGGTACCGAACGGGTACCATGCTCATCCCTAGAAAGAACACTTTATTTTGTGTTTTTAGTCTATTGCGTTTTAGAAAAAAAAAAAGTATTTTTTTTTGTGTTTTTTTGTCTATTTCGTTTTAGGCATCTGGGTTATCGAAAAGTTTTTTTTTAAGTATAGCAATAGTGTACTCGTTTTAAAGATAAAAAATCAATCTTTTTATGGTGCAATTTTTGTAAGAAAATAATATTGTATGAAAAAGTTATTAACGTTTTAAAAATGAGTAGAATTTGAGAAGAGATAAAATATTGACTTGAATGGACTAGAATATTCACAAATTAACTCAGGCACCTTCTTCTTTTTGTTCAATCTCACTCATTTAATCTTAGCACTTGATTAGTTAATAGATGATCATGATTACTTACTAGCCTTCATAACCAAATAAATTTGGTGTTAGCACTTGATTAGTTAATAGATAGTCATGATTACTTGCTAGCCTTCATAACCAAATAAATTTCGTGGTATATAATGACCCTATAAATAAATAGACACTATATTTAAGATGTTTTTTTTGTTAAACATTTTATGACGTCTTAAAAAGAATTGGTTCACTTGTGAATCAATATTGTAAATATAGCCAGGTTTTTTTTATATATATATTTACGTTTGGTTAAAACCGAGTATAACTCTACAAAGGAACTACTATTTACTTACCGTATTAACATATTCTTACGTAAATTTAAGGCGAATTGGAAATAAATAATCTCACATAACTTAATTTGGCCGATAATAATCTTAAGTCAGTTATTGCCCGATAATAATCCGAACTGGTCAATTTTTTTTTGTAAAATTGTCCGCCGTTAAAATAGCTTAACGGAGTTAAGTTTTTTTCCGAATTACAAACCGATGTTTTAGGGCTTTTGATCAGAACAAGTATACGAGTCGATTGATGTAAAACTTACCTCAAAATTGTGCTCGAAATGGCTTGATTTTTGTTAATTGGAAGTTTAAACACCCGAATTGAAACACCGTTTTCGTGGGTTGGGGCAGTATTTCGAGGTAAGTTTTACATCAATCGACTCGTATCCTCGTTCAGATCAAAAGCCTTAAAACATCGGTTTTTAATTCGGAAAAATACTTAACTCCGTTAAGCTATTTTAACGGCGGACTATTTTACATAAAAAATTGACAAGTTCGGATTATTATCGGACAATAACTGGCTTGGGATTATTATCGCTCAAATTGAGTTAGAAGGGATTATTTATTTCCAATTTGCCTAAATTTAATTATACGGTGGATTAAATGTGATGTTACATTAATTTTGTAATACTCCCTCGTTGATCTAAAGTTCCACTAATCACTATAATAAAGATGAATTTAGTTTTATTCATAAACTATTGGTGAATATTGTTTGACAAATTGGTATGGTCAAGTTGAATGATCAATGATGCACTCATAACTAAATCATTCTCCACATTTGGGTCAACCATACCTAGCGTCCGAAGACACTTGTAATTGATGATCTAGAGATGTTGAAAATAGCTAAGAGACATCACATATGAAGCTTGTACATAAACCACACATGATGGGGGTCTGTCATTTAGTCAAGACGGTTTGTATAATACACTTGATTTGAATCTAGGAGGGAAGGAGAAGGAAGGAAAAGTTAATGAAGATGGGACATTTGTTATTTTTCATTGGGATGAGCAAATGGTACCGAGTATTGGTACTGAACCGCTACCGATACCGAATTGGCGAATTGAAACATTTTTGGTACTGATACGGTACCGATTTTTGACGTTTTCGGTACCGGAATTTATCCTCAAATACTAGTATTGAACCATACGTACCAAGTATATTCAGTACCAGCACCGATACTCATTTTTAGGGATTTTACAGTATTGGTTAGTACCATGAGACTAAGGAAAATTACTAAATATTATTGAATTTGGACATTATATCCTTTTGTTTAATTTATTAATTTTGTAGTTAAAAGAAGTAGTAAATTAGTTAACCTAATACTATGGTGAGTTTTGTTATTGTCGATCTCCTTTAATTTGAAAGCATTTTTTGTTAAAGAAAGTCAATATAGATTTGTACCCGTATTTATTTGAAAGCATTTTTTGTTAAAGAAAGTCAATAGATTTGTACTCGTATTATCCCACTTGTATAACATTTTATATAATTTGAAAACATTTTTTGTTAAAGGAAATTCAATAGATTTGTACCCGTATGTATGTGTATGTATGTATATGTATGTATGTATGTATGTATGTATGTATGTATGTATGTATGTATGTATGTATGTATGTATGTATGTATGTATGTATGTATGTGTGTGTTTTTTTAATGCTTTAATGTTTTATAAAACAATAAAAAATAAAAAATTAAAGATTAAACATGTTAACTGTAATTTGAATTTTTAAAACATTTAACTATGAATTTTTTAAAACATTTAACTAATTCTTTAACTATGAATTTTTTAAAACATTTAACTAATTCTTATAGTAAGTTGTTACGAAATATGTAGATGTTATTAAAAGTTTATGATAAAACTGTATTAACAGGTTTCCCCTTAAATTATTTCAACATTTTTTAGCATTTTACCACTTATGTTTCATATTTATCCCATTGAATTCAACTTTTTATTGTACATATTATTAGCGTTGTGCAAAAAACCGAATTAACCGAACCATAACAGAATTAACCGACAAAACCGAACCAAATAAAAAACCGGTGGGTCGGTTAATGGTTTTTTTGAAAACCAAAAGTAGCGGGTCGGTTATGGTTATCATTTTTTCCATACCCCAGCATAACCGAACCGAACCGACATGTAATAAATCTTTGTAGGATTTAGGACTTTTCACCATATTCTTAATATTTGATGTTTTTTACTAAAGATTTTTAGTACTTATGGGGTTTTCATATCATTTTGTGGTTTTAGTTGAATATTTATTTTAATTTATTAAATGTATCATATCACTTATTTCAATATTCGATAATAATTGGTATTAATATTATAGTTTATATGTATTTTTTAATACTACGTAATATACTAATATATACAAATATGCAATAACCATTTATTCCATGTTAAAAAAATAAGCTATTTTTAGCTAGGCTAAATACACGGTTAACCACCAATAACCGACCCGGTATAATCATCAAAACCGAATAACCATAACCACCATAACCGATCGGTTATGGTTATGGTTATCCAATAACCTACATCGCGGTTATAGTTATGGTTTTTGGTCAAAACCGACCCAAACCGACCCATGCACACCCCTACATATTATAATATATTATAATGTAGAACAAGGAAAATGATATAAATAGAACAATATACAAGTTTTATAGTGATTCTTACTTAGATCACTTATAAGTATTATATGAGCGTGAAGAGACTTTATAACACCTCTAACATCGTCCTATTGACGTCATAGGGGCCTGCAGAGAGAGAGTTGTTTCTAGTATAATGTCAAATGAGGAGAAAAAAATTAGAAAGTAATAACTGAAATGGCATTAAGATATGTTAACCAATACGCATTTTTTGAAGAAGCGTTATAATGCTGATGTGCTGGAAGATGCCCCTTAAGATGTATTAACCATTACACATGGTCTAAGTGTTATTGATAATTGACATTTCACATTTCCTTTTCTAATAGCTTGACAATCAGTCTATGCATTAATGACCTCAATCAAACAATTAAAATGACTTCAATAATTTTTTTTACAATGGAAAACATAACCGAAAATGGTCACGAAAAGATATATAATTTCAAAAACCGTATAAACACTTACAGAGTGTCTCGCCTTTGGACATCCCCATCGTAATCCTCATTTGTAACCTGTAAGTGGTGTTCGGATAGGGAGTTTTAAATTAACCTGATGTGAAAATTGACGTAGCGTGTTTTTAAGCGTCTGAATTGTCTAACATTGAACTCTTATATGTACTCCTTTAAATATGATTAGGGGGTTTATTTAATCGTCTCTCTTTCTCTCCTGCATTACTATTCAGTTGTCTTCCATGCACTACATTAAAGTGTTTATGTATTTTTTTTTTTTATAATTTTCTATTTAAAATTGGTTTTGTATTGTAAGGGATTTTACCATGTACATGCTTGTGTGTGAATGGATATACGTGTGTGAGGGCTCATATCGATAAGGTTATCTCCTTGTTGACTTAAATAATATTCTCACAGAGACTTTTTTTTAACGGCAAAGGAATATTATTGAATTAAGTGGAACAATTCTAGTAAGGAGTTAAAACTTATGATATACTTACAAACTATATATTATAGCTACACATAGATACCTGCATGTAATAATAACTAGGAATTTTCTCGCGTGTTTCGGCGGTACGTTATCATAGACGTTCAATGGGTATTGGTTTGGTTCTTTACGGTACTAGTATGATAATTCACTCGGTGTAGAAATCAACATGTTATATCCATCGAAAACAATAAAAATGATCACTGTACCTACACTGCACTGATATTGTTTGAACTATATCCGACCGGTTAAGATTGTCATGGTATCGCTGTCGCTACTGATATTCATTTATCTTCGCAGACAGATTTGTACAAAAAAAATTATTGAAATTGGAAACCATAAAAATGCATACATGTACCGTTACCAATGTTGTTTGGTCTTTCTTGGTCAATTTAGTACGATATGGACACAATATCTATTCCTAATAAATTTTATATCATAATATGGAAAAAAATACACACACTAAGGTAAATTTTAAAGAAAGATTGATGTACACAACTTATTAGAAAAAATCAAACTATATCATGAGTAAAATATTATTATAAAAATCAAAACAACTACTCATAAAAATCAAATTATATGATAAATGAAATATCATTATAAAAATTAAAAAAAAAATACTTAAAAATATTAATTACTATTCAGGAAAACTTTCAATTAATATGTATAATATGTATATTAATTACACTATATCATTAGAATAAATAAAATGATAAGCGACGTAGTAAAATATTAAAGATAAAAAAAGTTATAATAATGTTACAAAATTAGGTTACTAGTTACTCTGAATACCTGATAAAATCCATATATGGCCGATTTTAAAAAGTTCTTAAATATTGATGAGTAAATGTGTTTAGGTGGATGTTACGTTTTCCCAACATATTTGTACAATGTCATTTACAAGCTAGTGCACCGAACATGAAATTTTGTTTGTATGCGTAACTTTAAAATTTGAAATGTCATATGAATTTAAAGATACATTATTTCAATTCTATTAACCAATAATATGATATACTGTATGTCAAATTATGTCAACAATTATATATATAACTCTAGTTTATCTCTTAATAATTTGATAAGCTATGCATGGACTGAGGATCACCAAATATATTCCAATTAAAATAATTAACTATTTGATAAAGTGTTTTATGAATACTTTATAGTCATTATATTGTTATTAAAATCGATATATAACACATGGAAAGAACCATAAAAAATTAAGGATATAATTATTAATTTTATCGATCATCAATACCTAATTTTAGAGAATTTAGTAAGTTCTAGGTTCTACTCAATCTTGTACGTACATTAAAACCTAATTTTATAAAAAACTGAAACATTAATTCTAATTTTAAATAAAATATCTTAAACATAATGATAATCAAATATATAAAATAAAAAAAACAACTTCTTTTTTCGGTATATAAAATAAAATATCTTAAACATAATGATAATCAAATATATAAACCTGAACTAATAATTTTTTCGTAACATAGTAATGAAATTTTCATGTCCTAACACATACTGTCTTTAACATCGTTTTATAAAGATATGTAACTAAACGAAACAATTTAAATGATATATTATAATATGTTTTTTAGTATTTGATTTCGATCGTTATTAAACCTACCCGTGTGTTCACACGGGTCTTACTACTAGTATAAATAAAGGGAAAAGATCAAATAGGAAGTTTACTTTGGGTATGAAGTGTAGGAAGCGTAGGAAGCAATAATAAGAGGACACGTGGCAAATAACAAAAAACATAAGAAATGACATTTTAGTCAATCTCCTTTCTTCTATTATATTTATATTTCTCTACATCTTCAACCTTTCCTTCACTTCCTCTCTCTAAAATTACTACATCATAGTGCGATTTTCTTCATCAATGAATGGTTTAAACACTCAATCAACGTGTTATTCATTTTTTTTAAGAAACCCAGTTTATTTTTATGTAATTTCTAAACCGACATCTCAACCGCCTTTGGTGTTAGTCGAGTCCTCCTTATCGAAATCACCCTACCCCTAATAGAAAAAACACTTTCCGAAGCTACCGTGGAAGCTTGGACCGTTAGTAAATCTTGGGCCATTGTGGCTAAGATTGGAAATTGATCTTCCTTACTTTTCCACCAAGCCAACAGATAAAAAATTTTAAATTCTTGTGAACTCATCATTTGTAGAAAGTTCGACCCACCATATCGACCGAGTTCACTACTACTAGTGTTACCACGTTGCATTTGACTCGACTCATCATATAATTGGTTATAAACATAATGATAATCAAATAAATAAAATAAAACAATTTCTTTTTTCGGTATATAAATAAAGGGAAAAGATAAAATTGGAAGTTTACTTTGGGTAGGAAGGTGCTATTTGTTTTTTCAGAGGTAAAACGTCTGCAGTCTGCGGACCATATATACAGACATATGTAGCTGAAGAGGTGAACCAAATCTCCGCAATCTGCAAGAAGAATACTATTTGATTTTTAACTTCTGCAAGCTGCTGAAATTAACAACCCACCGATTAACGTATTATACGTAATATCGTTGGGCGCACAACCTCGCACTTGCATCTCTTCTAAAAGATGTAAAGCCTGATCAATATCCCCCTCTTTGCAATACGAATCCAACAAAGTATTGTACGTTATGATGTTTGGTTACCGTACTCATTCATTATACTATACACCTGATTCCTTCGTCGAACAAGCTTCATACCCCTAAGCATCTTCAAAATCCTATTGCAATTCTTCACATCAGGCAAAAACTTGCTTTTAATCAGCTTATTAAACACCAACAAACATTGTTCAACCATCAGTTTTTTAGTCGAACACCTTATCTGCAACTTTTTCATTCAAATTTCTATCAAGCAAACCATCCAAAATCCCACTCAGTGCAACCCTTTTCTAGCCCCAAAACCTGATAAAAATCGTTGCTTTTTGCACCTATTAACTGATCAAAAATTTGAATTACAGTCACATAAAGTCAATGTAGGCAGAACTCAAACATATCAACAAATATCTTCAAGAGAAATCGACGATTCTATTGCAACTAATTACTCATTAAAACATCAAATTTTACATTTCGCATAAAAAATCTAGTCCCCTGTAACATTGTTTTCTCTCAAATCAATACTCATACACAAACAGAATCAATCTAAACAGTTTTCATGAAACTAAACCTAATCAATCACAAGAGTCACATCGAAATCAAAATCCGAACACATCTATCTACGAATAACAGATCAGAGATTCAAAAACTCACCGAGTGTTCGAGAGCATGATCCACGAGTCGTTGAGATCCAGAGGATTGCAAAACGAAGATCAGAATGACGTAAGGAACCGAACCGTGAGGGTTCGTCGAAAGATAGAGCTCCGACGAAGGGTTTAATGGAGAGAGATGATGCCATCTGGTTTGGTGCTGACCGGAGGTGTAGTAGATTTGTTAGGTTTGAATGTGTTGAGGTTATATTGGTGTGTGTCGGCGGTAGGTGGATGTAGGAGGAGGAGGGGAGAAGGAACTAGGGCAGTGTTTGTTGCATATAGGAAAAAAAGAAGGAGAAGAGGTATGAAGACCTTGATCCATGTCTGCACCAAAAAGAGGTCGCACAGACCTTTTTTTAATGAAAGGTCTTCGAGAAAATAAACACACTGCAGACTTAAACGTCTGCGCGTGGTCTGCGTGTGGCAGACATAAGAGGTCCTGAAAATCTTTTCACAAAAAACAAACACCCCCGAAGTGTAGGAAGCAATAATAAGAAGACACGTGACAAATAACAAAAAAACATAAGGAAGAACATTTTTGTCAATCTCCTTTCTTCTATTCTATTTATCTTTCTCTGCATCTTCAAAACCCACAATTTTCAAAACCCACAATTTTCAAAACCCACTATCTTCAACCTTTCCTTCACTTTCTCTCTCTAAACTTACTACATCATAGTGCGATTTTCTTCATCAATGAATGGTTTAAACATTCAATTAACGAGTTTTTCAAATTTTTTTTTGAAGAAACCCAGTTTATTTTTATGCAATTTCTCATTTTTTTTCAATTTAACATAATACGATGGAACTTGAGAAATCGATTGAAACATGTATTTCTCTTCTCATATTTCTATGATTCTAACATTCTCTTGATGTATTCTTGAGTTTGGACAACATTATTTGTTCCAATTTTATTAAGAAATCAGTGGTAAAAAGTTGCACACCAGGTGTTTGACAAAATGTCACAAAAAAAATTACAAAACAGTTTTCAGTTTAAACTTTCATTTAGAATTGTGTTTTACAAAATAATAAAAAAAACATATTTTTTGTGTGTTTTTTTGTTCATTCCGTCTTACAAAAAAAATGAAAAAGTAACGTTTTTTCCATTACGTTTTTCAAAAGAATGAAAAAAAAAACACTTTTTTGTGTGTTTTTTGTCTATTGCGTTTTACAAATAATGAAAACACAGTTTTTTGTCCATTGCATTTTACAAAAGAATGAAAAATATACATTTTTTTGAGCTTTTTGTCCATTGCGTTTTGGAGAAAACATATTATTTTGTGTTTTTAGTCCATTGCATTTTAGAAACAACACATTTTATTGTGTTATTAGTCCATTGCGTTTTAGGTAAAACATATTTTATGTGTTTTTAGTCCATTGTATTTAAAAAAAAAAAAACACTTTCTTTTGTGTTTTTGTCTATTGCGTTTTAGGAAAAACACATTTTTATGTGTTTTTTGGTTCAATGCGTTTAGAAAAACACATTTTGAAATGTTTTTAGTCCATTACGTTTTAGGTAAAACACATTTTTATGTGTTTTTAGTCCATTGCGTTTTAGAAAAAAAAAACACTTTTTTATGTTTTTTGTCTATTGCGATTTAGGAAAAACACATTTTTATGTGTTTTTTGGTCCATTGCGTTTTAGAAAAACATATTTTGAAGTGTTTTTAGTCCATTGCGTTTTAGGTAAAACACATTTTTATGTGTGTTTTTAGTCCGTTACGTTTTAGTTAAAAAAAACTCTTTCTTTTGTGTTTTTAGTCCATTGCGTTTTAGAAGTAATACGTTCTTTTGTGTTTTTAGTTAATTACGTTTTAGAAAAAAATATTTTTTTTTTGTTTTTTGTCCATTGTGTTTTAGAAAGAACATTTCTTTTGTGTTTTTAGTCTATTGCGTTTTAGAAAGAACACTTTGTTTTGTGTTTTTGATCCACTGCGTTTTAAAAAGAACTAGGGATGAACATTTGGTACCGGGTACCGGTACCGAACCGGTATATTCGGTACTGGTACTTACGGGTAAAGCTCCCGTAAATACCGGTACTGTACCGGTGTATTCGGTACCGGTACCACTTTTCCCCGTTTTTCGGTACCGGTACTTTCAGTATCAGAAAGTACCGGTACCGGTTTGGTACCGAACGAGTACCATGCTCATCCCTAGAAAGAACACTTTCTTTTGTGTTTTAGAAAAAAAAAATATTTTTTTATGTTTTTTGTCTATTACGTTTTAGGCATCTGGGTTATTGAAAACTTTTTTTTTTCAAATGTATAGAAATAGTGTGCTCGTTTTAAAGATAAAAAAACGTTCGTTTTTATGGTGCAATTTTTATAAAAAATAATATCGTATGAAAAAGTTATTAACGTTTTAATAATGAGCGAAATTAGAGGAGAGAAAAACTATTGACTTGAATGAACTAGAATACTCTCAAATTAACTCACGCGCCTTTTTCTTTTTGTTCAAATCTCACTCATTTAATTTTAGCACTTGATTAGTTAATAGTTGGTCATGATTACTTCCTAACCTTTCTACCCAAATAAACTTCCTAGTATATCCTTTTTTTTAAATTAAACTTCATTAAAACAAACCTCCGACCCAAACGGGCAAAAGGCCAAACAAACTACAGAACCCCCGACCCAAACGGGCAAAGGGCAAAGAAATTACAACATATACATAGGGTATTTACACCAATCCGACCACCTAATGTAATTACATTTATACCTATTTTTGACCCAGGCATAACCTCTAGATTTTACTTCCCATATGATATCCTGCGGGCTACATCTTTTCTGGTTAAAGACCACGTCATTCCTTTCTTTCCAAATGCACCAGCATGCTATCATAGCCAACCCGTAAATGATCTTCTCTTCCTTCTTGTTGCACTTAATGAATTTATGGATTTCTAAAATGTCTTTGAATTCAAAAAAATAAAGTGGCGGAATGTTGCACCAAACGCTGAAAGCCGTCCACACCCTCAAAGCAACCGGGCACGCGGTGAAAAGGTGCTCCACCGATTCCTCGACATCATCGCAAAACGGGCACATAACCGATGTTATTACCACATTCCTTCTTCTTAGATTTATTCTAGTAGGATGCCTATCTAGATTGCCTCTCCAGTTCATGATGTTGCATTTAATAGGCACTCACTTACACCAGACGAAATTTGTAGGATGGCAATTACCCCTATCTGCTATCATAGCCAATTTGACCGTCTTCACCGAGTTCTTACTATCGCCACTCCAATACCAAGCGTCCTTATCGATGGAAAAACTCAACGAACTGAGCGTCTCGCAACACTCCTTCCATTCCTTAAGCTCCCCTTCTGACTCTGGTTGTCTAGACCACTGCCAATTGAAAGCTCCACTTCCACTACCTATATCCATTCTCTCTGCAACCCTGCACGATTTGAGCAACTCCAAACCGAAAAACTGGGGCCACCTCTCCACGAAGGGCAGGTCACCCACCCACGTGTCAATCCAAAATCGGATGTCGACCCCATTCCTCACTTTGCCCATGATAAGACGATTCAAACCCTTCCCATTTATTTTTATTTTGGATATCAAATTTACAATAATTTTCCAACAACCCGATATATTTTCGTTAAGAGGAAGGAAGCTCCTTTGATTATACTTACTATGGCACGCTTCCACCACTTTACACCAAAGATTATGATTATTCACCCTGAATCTCCACCCCCATTTAACCATAAGGGCTTCATTGACCTCTTTAAGCCTGCTAATACCCAACCCGCCTTTAGTCTTGGGCCAAGTAACCCAATCCCAAGTCACCCATTTCATTTTAGGATTGTTACCAGAGCCAGCCCAAAGGAATTTTCTCATTTTGGCTTCGAGGGTCTTGACGACCCTAGCCAGGGCCTTATATAAAGAGAAATAATAAATAGGCAGGCTTTCCAGAACTGAATTGATCAAAGTAAGCCTCCCCCTATCGATAGAGTTTTAGCTTTCCACCTCGACAATCTTTTATCAAAAATCTCCATAATTGGAGTCCACTTGTTGATTCTATTCATATTCGATCCCACCGGAATCCCCAAGTATGTCAGCGGGATCGAATTCGGTTTACACCCAATCACATTAGCCATCTCTGACACAGCCCCACTGTCAACCCCCAACCCGTATATATTTTATTTTTTAAGATTAATTTTTAAGCCTGAACATAAGTAAAAAATTCTCAAGTATCTCGCCACATTCTTTAAATTTTCCTTTTCCCACTCCCCCACCATAAGAACACCATCAGCATAAAAAAAGTGAGAAATTACCGGACCGTTTTTGGGAGTTTGAATAAACCTTACATCCTAGCTTTGCACAAAATGCTAGACAGCGCTTCCATAATCAGAAGGAACAGAAACGGGGAAAGGGGGTCGCCCTGTCTGACCCCTTTGGAGCAGTTAAATTCAAAAGTAGGGGACCCATTTACAAGAACCAAGGATCTAGCCGAAGCTAGGATCCCTTTAATACATTTACACCATAATTCTGGAAATCCCATTTGTCTCATGATGTCCAAAAGAAAGCTCCAACAAACGTTATCGTAAGCCTTTTCAAAATCAAATTTTAACAGAAAAACCTTTTTATTGTATTTTTTAATCCAAGCCATGAGTTCATTTAACATTAATGGACTGTCAAGAATGTACCTCCCCCTTAGGAAAGCCGTTTGATTCTCCGAAATGATAGAACCAATAACCATCATAAGACGATTAGCCAAAATCTTGGAAATAGTTTTGCTTATCACCCCAATCAGATTAATTGGTCTATATTCTCTCAGCCCCACCGGGTCTTTGTTTTTTGGAATGAGAGTTATGAAGGAAGAACTGCATCCCGCTGCTATAGTACCTTTGCTGTAAAAAGAAACTAACAAGTTATAAAAATCGTTTTAAAAAACATTCCAGTACCTTTTGATGAATTTGAAGTTGAAACCGTCCGGCCCTGGCGCTTTGTCCGAACCACACTCTAACATCGCACGTTTAATCTACACTTTGCTAAAGGGAACCGTCAAAGATGCCGCATCCACATCCGAGAGACGCCTAACGTTCTGGCATATTAGTTTGGGTCTATCTCTAACTTTTTCCTCGAAAGCCCTTTTGAAGAAGCCCATGATCTCTTTTTTTTTTTATCATAGATGGCTTAGTGGTCCAAACATCATCAATCATAAGGCCCGATATATTATTGAAGGCCCTTCTACTTTTGATGTATCCATGAAAGAACTTAGAATTCTCGTCTCCTTCCAAGTCCCATCTAGCTCTAGCTCTTTGTTTAATATCTTTCAATTTGTAACCTTCAAGTTCCTTTAGATCTTTTAGGCATTCCAGTCTGGTCCACTCCTCCTCTTCCGTTAACTCTCTGTTTTTCGACACCTCTTCAAGGAACTCTAGGTCTTCTTTAAGATTTAACTCCATCTCCCCTTCTTTTGCTAAGACCTCTTTTTTCCATTTTCTTAAAAACTCCCTAATCTTCTTTAGTTTTTGTGTTAACCTATCGTCCGGATCCCCAACCTCGTTAAAATCAGCAATCGCCTTAAGAACCACCTCATCGAATTCCTTTCTTTCCAACCAAGAGTTGAAAAATCTAAACGGCTTTGGACCAAAGTTTTTATCCGAACAAGTCAAAACAAGAGGGCAGTGATCCGAAAACATCCTCGGCATCGCCCTAAGGTAAGCCACCGACCACTTCAAAAAAAAAAAAACTCTTGACATACCAGGACTCTATCGATTTTTCTAAGTTTATTACCATTATCTTTACGGTATGTAAATTTTCTACCTTTCATCTCATATTCTCTTAATCCATTAACAGAGATAAAATCATTAAAAACTGAAGCACATTTTTTATTGAAAGTAGAATTTCTCCTTTCATCCCGAAAATGAACCGCGTTAAAATATCCCATAATCACCCACCAACCCGGGTGACGACCCATCACCTCCCCAATATCATCCCAAAGAACCTTTTTTTTTAGGAACTTTATGAGGAGCATATACGTTCACAATGTTGATTGCTTGATTGCTACCTTTTAAAGTCCCCATTGTTAATAAAAAAATAGGATGCTTGAAAGTGTCATGTACCTTGAAAATGCTAGGTGTCACACCCGGATATTTACACGTATTGCCGGTGGGCCCGGTGGGGAGTATCGTGACGTAGTTGATATCATCATAGTCAAATAATCACAGTTTAATGCACAACGGAAGTCTTGGTAGAAAATAATAATACAAACCGAAATGAAAAGTATAATTAAATATTATACAAGCGGTTGTAAGTGGATCCACAGGCGGATCTAAAACATAAAGTAAAATGTTGTTCGACAGACTTTAAGTATTAAGATCTTGCAAGACTCTTTAACTAATACTCCGGAGCTTCCAGCCCATTTCGCGTAGTACCTACACTTAATCTTTTTGAAAAATACGTCAGTTTACACTGGTAAATATAATTAGCTGACTCTTTTGAAAACATTCATGAAAATTGATTTGAATGCACAAGGCACAAAATTCTTTTATAACTTGGGATAATTATTTAAAATAATCTTGTATACAGATTTACATGTTTGTCGTACGTTCAGGGCCCGGGATAGAAGCCAAGACAAGATTAATAGACACACCACTAGTATAAGCCCACAAGAAGTTTCCTCACGAGTGAGATACCGTTTTACATATGCAACTGTCAGGTGTATGCCTACACCCCGTGCTTAAGTCGTGGCCATTTCAAATGCTTTGTATCAAACATAACAGATTAAAACAGGTTATCTCAATGATTTAACCACTAATCGATTAAATATTCAATACCCGACCAAGCGGTAATAATTTACCGTATCCCAAGCCCGTATAAGGGAAAATATGTTAAAAGTATTTACATAAGCTAAAATGTAAATTATACTCAGCCGTATATTCTAATCAGCAAGTGCAGATAGCTTTTACTGGGCTCCTAATCTAGAATGAAGGTTTTAATAACCTATTAGATTCCTAACGGGTCTTATTTAAGTTGTAACTTAGACCAGTTAGTTTTAAAGAAATGTTTACGGTACAAAACGCAAGATTAAGCGATGACCGGACAGGAATGTAATTTACACCCAACAATTATGGAGACTCGTATAAAATGGGTAAACTAAATACATTCTGGATTTTGAAGTAAAAATGATAAGGTTTGACCCGTTTCGGCTAATTCATGCAAACTAGTTACATAAACCGTACCGAACGTGTATATGCTTAACGGGTAACCGGATGAGTCATGTACAAGTTTCATAAGTTAATATGCTTTAAATATGATATGATATCAGTAGGATATCTACAATTATGCCCAAAACGAATTTAAAACCAATTTAGGCCCCGAAAGGGTAATTTGGTCATTTTAAAGTTTATAAAAGAGGTTTAATAGACTGAGGTTCTGGTCTAAAATATTCAGTAAAAATATTCATTTTATCAAGTTACATCAGTAAGATATCATACATATGTGAGGTTTATCATTTATGGCCAAACTATGCACCGTAGGGGCATTTTGCTTATTTCACATATGCTTTTAAGGTCAAATTTGGAATTCTAAGTTCAAGACTTATACTTACTATTAAAGTAATAAAATTTATTTTTAAAATCAGTAGGTAACAAGTCTTAAGCGTTAAATATGGTTTTAAACCATACTATGCGCCTAATTAGCGTAAAAGTCGGTAATTGACGAAATTCAAGATGTTTATAAAATTCTGAAGTTTTGATCAGTCTCTAATGCTTAAAATATATTATTTAATATATAACATCAGTAGGAAAAGGTTTGACATGTAAATGATATGTAAAACTCATTTTATTCCTGAAAAGGGCATTATCGTCAATTAACGAATTTACACAAGAACTCTATGTTATGGTCAGTATAAAATCTGACCAAAAATTCCACAAATCCCTAAAAATTATATCATAACAGTGGGTAGCAAGTTTGGTGCCAAAAATTGGGTTTAAATATGATTTATGCTAAAAATGCAATTTAATTAACAAAAAGTTTTGTTTTACGATATCTTGCATAACTTTTATTTGAGACCAGAAACTGATGTCAAATTTTTATGACATACTTATATATCAGTAATAAAGCTTTTTGTCATTTCACACTTTCAAAAATTTCGTTTTTATAACATAAGGGCATAATGGTGAAATTTAAGCATATTAACAGAATTATGCAAATAACTCAGATTTATATGGGACCAGGTAGTATAACCTCAGAGGGTTATACTAACAAATAATATGGTCACAAAGGAACCCTAAGGCATAACTAAACTAAGCTAAATTGGGTCAGAACTGAAAGTCAAAGCAAAAGTCTACTTTTGCGACTTTCGGTTGCGAACCGAGCCTAATACTCAGAATTGTCAGGTTGAACATGCCTAAACATGTTCTTATATTATTTACCAAGTTATTTAAGTGATACAACGTATTTTATAGCTTTTACATTATCAGTTATGCATTATTTTATAAAAACTGACTCGTTTGACTTTTTTGTTCATTACTTTGACCCGACAATTGACTGAGTAAACGTGATAATTAGGAGGTGCCCTTTTGAGGGATTATCACCTACTTAATTACCAACACATAGCCACTTTTAATTCGAATAATGGCTGGACCGTTAGTGATTAAACACAAAGTCAAAGTATCATTACGATATCTTTGACTTTCGGTCATTAAGCTAAATAAAACTTAACTACAGGAGCTAAGAACACTTACAAGGGTCCTTAGCACAAAGATTAAACTTAAGAGAGCTTCCTTAATGCTTAGGATGCTCCAGAGAATGCTCCAAAGCTTGAGCAATTGAGAGAGTAAGAAAATATGAAGTGTGTAAGTGAGAAGGCTGCCCCAATGCATCTATTTATACTACTTCAAGGTACATTCAAATGTTCCCAGGTGTTCTATGTTGTTTTCAGATGATAACATGTGTCCCAAGTGGTTTTAGATACCATCAAACAGTCCCTAGAATAAAAAACCAGCATGCAATGGTGAAGAAAATAGCAGAACCCGCACCTATGCATGTTTGCTGTGAAATTCAGGTCGTCGCGTCGCACGACGGCACAGCCTGATCATGGTCGCGCAGCGCGAGTACCATGGTTACCTGCCAACAAGTTTAAACTTGACAAGTTTGGCCCTTGAACCTTCTAAATCCTTGAAACTTTCATTTTAAGCACAATTAACCCTAAAAGTGAGTATATGGATGATCTATAGGGTATAATAAAACCCCGTTAGGTCCGGTTTTGTTAAACGATAACCGAAAATACTAGTTTCATCAAGTTGACGCTTTTAACCCTTTATTTACGAAAGTTAACATATTTAATACCAAACGATATCGAAACCTCGTGAATTTTTCGTCACTTGTTCTTGAGAGTGTAATTAATCGTTACAAAGCCCCAGGTTCGTTAAAAGGTCACTCAGAGGTAGTAATTTAACATGTTGACACGTTTAACCCTCGCGTCTTGTAAACTTCCACTTTCTTTCACAAACGGCTTCATACGTTTCACAATTTATTCGTTTAAGAGTATAAACATCGTGTAGGGTTGTTGAAAGGCATAGTTTTCAAATGTTGACACTTTGGATCCTTCTTCACACATACTTTCTTTGTTTGTCAACTTTAGTCCCTCGAAATCCATTCATTACACGTTTAGAGTTCATGACACGTGTCTTTATTATATTGGACATGATTTTGCGAGGTGTTACATCCTCACCCCCTTAAAAGAAATCTCGACCTCGAGATTTACTGAAATAAATGAGGGTATTTCTGTTTCATCGTGGATTCAACTTCCCACGTATATTCTGGGCCTCTACGGGCATCCCATTTCACTTTTACAATCGGCACATTCTTTCTTCGAAGCTTCTTAACCTGTCGATCCTCGATCGATGTTCGATAAACTTCAAGCTTTCGTCAATCTGCACGTCCTTATGAGACATTGCTAGCGATTCATCGGCTAGACATTTCTTTAAATTGCAGATGTGGAATACATTATGTATCCCACTAAGCTCTTCAGGTAGATTCAGCTTATAGGCCACACTTCCGACACATTCGATGATCTCAAATGGTCCTATGTACCTTGGGCTCAGCTTGCCCTTTTTGCCAAAACGCATTACCCCTTTCCAGGGTGATACCTTGAGTAGCACTTTATCACCTACCTCGAATTTCAGAGGTTTACGCCTTTTATCCGCGTAGCTTTTCTGCCTATCCCTGGCAGCTTTGAGACGTTCACGGATTTGAACAATCTTATCCGTCGTCTCGAGGACTATATCAGGTCCTGACAGTTGGGTTTCTCCAACATCCGCCCAACAAACTGGCGTTCTGCACTTTCTTCCATACAAGGCCTCAAAAGGTGCGGCTTGGATACTCAAATGATAACTATTGTTGTATGAAAATTCAATCAAAGGAAGATGGTCATCCCAACTTCCACCCAAGTCAATAACACAAGCCCTGAGCATATCTTCAAGCGTTTGAATCTTACACTCGCTTTGCCCATCCGTTTGAGGATGATAAGCAGTGCTGAAATTTAAACGAGTGCCTAGAGATTGCGGAAAACTTTTCCAAAAGTGAGATGTGTATCTTATATCCCTATCAGAGATAATAGATATCGTCACTCCGTGGAGAGATACAATCTCATCCACATACAGCTGAGCTAGCTTATCGGAGCTGTGTGTTTCTTTAATGGGTAAGAAGTGAGCTGACTTGGTCAGCCTGTCGACTATAACCCATATCGTGTCATTCCCGTGTTTCGTCCTTGGTAACTTAGTAATGAATTCCATAGTTACCATTTCCCATTTCCAAGTGGGAAGTTCTGGCTATTGTAGCAAACCTGACGGCTTTTGATGCTCGGCTTTAACTTGTGCACACGTCAGACATTTAGCCATATAAGTGGCTATAGATTTCTTCAAACCTATCCACCAATAATTTGCCTTAAGATGCTAGTACATCTTATCACTACCTGGATGGACTGAATATTTTGAACTATGAGCTTCTTGGAGATCACATCTCTAAGTCCTCCATGGATTGGAACCCAGATTCGACCATTTAATCTAAGGATTCCATCCTTGCCATAAGATAATTGATCAGCAGTTACGCCTAACTTCTCATTCAAAAAGTTAGTTTCCAATACAGCTTCCTTCTAAGCCGTTAACAACTTTTCATTCAAGCTGTTCTTCAGTTCAATGCTTTTAGGATTGATCCTAATGGGTTTTACCTTTTCTTTCATGCTTAATGCATCAGCAACAACATTCGCTTTGCCCGGATGGTAGCGAATTTCGCAATCATAATCGTTCAATGTCTCCATCCAACGACGCTGCCTCATGTTGAGATCTTTTTGGTTAAACAAGTGTTGAAGGCTTTTATGATATGAATAAATTACACACTTGGTTCCATATAGATAATGCCTCCAAAGCTTTAATGCAAACATAACGGCACCCAGTTCCAAATCATGGGTGGTGTAGTACTTTTCGTGCACCTGCAGTTGACGGGATGCATAGGCAATGACCTTGCCTCTTTGCATAAGCACACAACCCATACCTGTGTGCGATGCGTCGCAATAAACTACAAATTCTTCAATCCCTTTTGGCAATGTCAACACAGGAGCATTGCTTAATTTCTGCTTGAGAATCTCAAAAGATTCTTGTTGTTTGGGACCCCAGTCAAACTTTACATTCTTGCGAGTTAACAAGGTTAAAGGTGCAGCAATTCTTGAAAAGTTTTCAATGAAGCGCCTGTAGTAACCTGCGAAACCTAAGAAGCTGCGAATCTTAGTGGGCGTCTTAGGTGCTTGCCAATTCATAATTGCTTCAATCTTAGCGAGATCCACCTGGATACCACGCTCACTCACCATGTGTCCAAGAAATTGGACTTCTCGAAGCCAGAATTCACATTTAGAGAATTTTGCGTAGAGCTTCTCTTGTTGTAGAAGTTTAAGGATACACCGAAGATGTTTTTCATGATTAGCTTGGCTCTTTGAGTAAATAACTATGTCGTCAATGAAGACAATGACAAACTTGTCTAGATACGGCTTGCAAACGCGATTCATGAGATCCATGAATGCTGCAGGTGCATTAGTGAGCCCAAAAGGCATCACTAAGAACTCGTAATGACCATATCTCGTTCTGAATGCGGTCTTGTGTACATCTTCGGTTCTGACCTTCAACTGATGATATCCTGACCTCAAATCGATCTTTGAAAAGTAACTTGCCCCTTGAAGTTGATCAAACAGATCGTCGATCCTGGGTAATGGATATCGGTTCTTGATCGTAACTTTATTCAGCTCACGATAATCAATGCATAGACGCATTAATCCATTTTTCTTCTTCACACATAGTATCGGCGCTCCCCAACGAGACGAGCTAGGTTGAATAAAACCCTTCTCCAGCAAATCATCCAATTGGGTCCTCAATTCTTTCATTTCAGTTGGTGCCAAACGATAAGGAGCTCGTGCGACTGGTGCTGCTTCAGGAATGATATCAATTCTGAATTCCACTTGTCTGTCGGGAGGTAAACCAGGTAGTGTAGGATCGCTGTACGACCTGACTGAGTCGATTAGAATAGCTTTATATCCGAATCAAAGGCGGAATCAATGAAACGGACACTCGATTCAATTTAAATGTCTCTTATATTGATATGATACTGATTTACAACCTGGAGACAATCCGGCAGAGCTTCGCTACTCAGATCCGAACGTTACAAATGAAATAACAAGTGCACCTATATATACTAGTAAGGTTTCGCTTGAAATGGATAAGGCAGTTTCAAGCGAAATCAGTTCCTTCTGATTTCGTTTGAAATGTCACTTGACACTTTCAAGCGGAATCACCACCTATTTCTGTAACACCCATCTAATTCTACTTGAATTTAATAGTAATTCATACCATTTTAGATAAAAGATGTCTAGTTATAACATGGACTTCATAAGTAACAAAACCTTAGTCAACTAACGACTAAGTTAAAACAAAATTTAAAACTTCAAAATCAAGATGACAATTCATTTACAGCTTAACCATAGTCTAGACAAAGTTAAGTTTAACGCGGAAGCTTCAAAAATTCGTGTTCGGTTCTTAAAAAGATGCTTGATCATCGTCCACATACTTGTAATACCTGAAACTGGAGATTTTAAACAAATCTTAGCATTAGAATTCTTAGAAATATGTCTTAATCGAAACTACGCTTAAAAACGGATTCGATTAGCTAGGATATAAAAGAATTTAGACAAAATGTTTAGGATCTACCGTAACTTACGGTACCACCGTAAGTTACGGTGGTTGCTGAAAAATTCAGATCTGCCGTAAGGCAGTAAAGGACTGCCGTAAGCCTTTTTATGTCTACCGTAAGTTACGGTACCACCGTAACTTACAGTATTCCCTGTAAGTTCATGATTTGGTTGTTTTGTTTGTTCGGCCAAACCAAATTCTCGGATCTCTCGTTCTATCAAACCAACATGTTAAGTTCTCGCATTCTATTATGTCCTTTATCAACTATAACAAAGGCCAATTAGCTATATTACGAAACATTTGTCACACATAAATTGATTATTCTAACTTTACTCATTTCCCTATCAATTGACTAGGAAGCTTATGGCACTTTATACCCAACATCCGGGGCTTATTATCACCCGCATTTCTTTACCAATCTCATGGCTTAATGCTCTTGTGATTGTTATCGCCTTTTTAACTCTCTAAAACACTAGTACAATAATTTACACAACAAATCAACCCGTTTGGCTCATCTTGTGGAATCCTCCAATATGATGACTACCAAACGGTTTCTTGTCACTCTAAGCCTATTAATTCAAGTAACGATCATGGTCGCTACAATCAACACCATAACTACCCTACAACGAAACTTCGCATAATTTAACTACAGTTCGTTTAATGTAACGGGTCAAGTTACATACCTTTAGCGCACGCCCTTCAAACGCAAATCGCCACCGGCTTGTCCACTCGACGCTCCGGTGTCTTTTCCTATAGAGTTCAATCACGACTTGTTTAGAACTCCTTTTCAACCATATATCGCATAATTTTGTCAAATCATCATAATCATGCGTCTAACTTTCAATTTCAATTTCGAGCCTTCTTTGGGGCATTTTTACAAACACTTAACGGGCAGAATTTTATATCATTCATATTCAAGTTCATAGCTTGTTGTTTAGCTAAACTTAACATCAATAAAGTTTTCATATAACATTTAAACATCATTATTTCAGAAATCACTTTCTATGACTCGTATTACACTAGAATAATCATTCTAAACCCTAGTGTTTACTAGTTTCCTATAAAATCCATGAATCACCTTCAATGTGTTCATGAGATTTTCAGGAATTAGCCATGATTTCGCATGTTATTGTCTAGGTTTTACTCCTAGACACTATATCAACCCTATTCTACCCAAATAGCAAACATGCAACATCAATTTTCAGATTTCCCAATTTCATGAGAATTTCAAACAGAGAATTAACACCAAATTTTACATACCTTGTAACCCCCTTGTGATGAGGATCACTAATCTATGCTCGATTTTCGATTCGGGACCGATCTTGGCCTTCAATTTGTGAGATTTAACTGAGCTAGGGTTCTTGGGGAGCCTGGGGTTCGCCCCCTCCTTCTGGTCGATATCAGCAACACACAAACAAGTGTGTTTTGATTTTAATTTTCTTGTTTTATTAATATTAGTTTTCACTTTAACACTTTTGGTCCCTAATTTTCACCCTTTATTTATTTTCACTTCTAAACTACTCACAACTCATTCTCTAACTAGGTTAACATTATTCCTAGTTAGTTCATAATTCTTATTTATTCGCAATGTTATTGTAATATAAGAATTCGTATTTTCGGGATGTTACAATTTCCTCAAAATCAGTTTCTAGAACCTCGAGCACTGATTATCATATTCTATCTCATTATACGACTCGATACAAGATGAAGTCAACAGACATAATGCACTAACAGACTCCCCCTTGGATGTTGACGAAGTCTTCAGTGTTTAATCTTATCATGACACCTCTTCAGTCTTGATCAGTCTTCAAGCTCTTTCCAAATTGTCTAACACTGTAAGCATCCATCAATCCACATCTTCTTCAAATCTTCAGGATCCCCCTTTTGTCAAGCTTCCATGCTTTAGGGATCGACACCTAGCTTTCCGGTCACAAGCTCCCCCTTGCTTCGAGCTCGTCTTCAGACTCCCCCTTAGACTCTGCTTCCGGGATCGTAGTCTGGTACATTATCTGCAACACTCATACAATTATAAGTAACAGCATTTTAAACTTCAAATATCCAGGAATCGTAACCTGGCAATTCAAATTTTCTAAACCACTCCCCCTATCAACAATCTTTACAGATTTAGCAGTATTAAGTATCCAAAATCCTCACAGTTAATCATCCAAGTCCAAACTAATAACCTTGGAGATATCACAAACTGTTTTTGATTTTTGATTTAAAAAAAAAACTCAAGTTTCAAATTAATGAACTTGTTTTATTTTCAGAAACACAATCAGCTTACTTAGATTTTGACACTCAGCATCTCAGACATCAGTTGTCGAAAATAAAACAGAATCAAAAATCTTTTTGTATTTTTCTGAAAACATAAAGCAGTAAAGAAATATGTACAAACATATTTACAGACAATATTTTTGTTTGAGTATGCGTCAGAGGATCATATCAGTTTTTGACAAGTCACAAGTACCGTTGAGCTTAGTTACACATTAAGAATTAAACAATTCACTTACATTGTCGATATACTGATCCACTTAAATTTTCACACAAATTTCAACTGATTCAGGATATAGATTAGATGTATTAAGAATTTAACTCATTCATGTGTCCCACCTCTTGAATATACTCCCGTATCCAGATCCCAATATTCAGTCTTACAGGTGAGTATACCTAGATGATATCTGTAAGGGATTAAATTGCGAAACCCGTGAGAGCTCAGGTCAGAACTTCCGTTCAGCAGAGAGATGATGGCTTCGACTTTTGGTGTGTCCCCTTTAGAGGATATTTTCTTCAACAGCAATGATTATCAATTTTATTGTTTCATCATTTTTGCTGAGGGCTGTGCTATGTTTCAAGCAATGCGGAAAGTATTATGCGGGGACTAGGTCAGAATTTTCATTCAGCTGAAGTCCCGGAATAATACCCCAGATATGACTGAGTATAAAGACCTAGTATTTCAGAAAGAAGGACCTTTCAAACGATATTTCAGGGGTTACCTATATATCCAAGTAGTGTTCCCCACGAAATAAGCAAGTTTGAATTTATGTTTATGTCCCGAAAAAGTTTACTAAATGTATAAAAACCTATCGGCATATCATCAGTGAGACTGTTTAACACTATAAAATCATTACATTTCTTTAGCATACTGTAACTGTCTACTGATGTACTATCATTTCCTATTTTTACGCAAAAACTCAATTTTTGAATTTTATCATGTTTTTGACTTTTTCAAATTTTCAAATGTTTTTGTATTTTCTGACAACAAATATCTCCCCCTAAAATGCAAAATCATTAAAAGAAAATTTGACAACCCGATACTGATAGCTTTGTCTCGCCATCCATTTTCTGCTTTTCGTGCTCTGTTTTGCAGAAAGTATAACATACCCTCATGATTTACAACACATTGATATTTTACAGTTTGAAAACCGTTTTTCAATCTTGTAAAAATAATCATATTTGTTCAGCCGTGAGGGTTTCGGCGTATTCAAGCAACATTTTTTTTATACAGAAAACAATCAAACAAAACTCCCTGTTTCAACCAACACAGGGTCCGGCAGTCTCTTCCTCATCTCCATGTGCCAGGCTGCTCCAGTTTTCATTCTCACAATCTTTGGTTTTGTTGAGCACCTGCACATTCAAAGTACTTGATTACTTGAACAATTTAGCCCAGGTCTGTTTGACCTTAGGCATTTCAACACAATATGTATCATGCAATTTCGGAAAATCTTTATCATCAAAAACTTTTCAACTTTAACTTCAACTTTCTCATCTTTTACCGAAGTCACTTGTTTCTTAACACTCCATGTTTGACCTTTCGGAGTACCTCTTTTGTAAAAATGTGATTCTTTTTGAACATTTTGTTTTTGAACAACAACTTTTGGTTTCCAAAACTCTTGGGGTTTTGTCATATCAACAGATGTTTTCCAACTTTGTGTTGTTCTAACTCTGGGTGTGTGAGAATTCCAGGTCTGTCTAGAATCGAACCTGTTCGGGTTTGATTTCCAATTTTGGTTCGAAACAAACTTGTTTGTGTTATACCTCCAAGTTTGTTTGTGTTTCACATCTTCAGATTTATGTTTCTCAACATTTTCAGGCTTCTTTTTGTCAACAACCACAGGTTTCAGATTCGGACACTTTTGTGCAAGAAGTCCTAATTGATCACACTTAAAACATGTTCTTTTTGAAACTTCTTTAACCTGTGGTTGTTGCCTTTTCTTTTGAGCACAAAACTCTTCATTAGACTGTTGTCTAAATTTGAATTTTTCCTCTTCTTCAAAACTTTTTCCTTGAACAAAACTCATTTTTGCCTGAGAATTTTTGTGACAACCGTCACTTTTCCGTACATTCCATACACGAAATGAACAGTAATTTGTGCTTAAATGACTGTGCATGATCTGGTTTACCAGACAAATAAATTTCTGAATTCCATACAAGTGAATTCATGCATGATATATGCTACAAGAATTACGTTATGATAGCGTTGCGTCAAAAATATTAGTAAACTCACCGGTAAGACACAATGTGTCAACAGAACTGCAGAAAGCAGTCAGACATTAGAATTGAGGCCTAGGTGTAGGTCCGACGACAGAAGTACATTAAAACCCAAGAGTACATATAAGGGTTTAATTTATAGACATTGCGAAAGCAAAAATAAGCACTAAAAAGCACCCGAAACGCACTTTAAGTGCAGAATTTTAGATAATTCAGCTCAATTCAGCATTTAAACACATGAATATTATGCAGAAATTTCGTTTTATCATCCAGAATATTTCCCTAAGTGTCGGGAATTGAAAGGGTACAAGAAGGGTACTTAAAAGACACTAAAAAGTGTGATTTAGCACTTTAACGAACCGGTGTCTAACCGCACAACCGGATATTATCCGGAACACCAAAATAATGCTAGAAGCATTGTTTTTATTTTTCTAAGCTAGTTAGGGTCCCCGAATACCCTAACACACTATACATTAAATAATACTCTTAACACTAGATTTATTATACTTGAAAGCTAACTAGAGTTTGTAAATACCAATTGGAATCAAACTAACAACCCCCCCCCCCCCCATGATCGGTTAGGAAACATGGCCCCCACCATGAGATTATCTTTCATTTAAAAATGGGATCTTGTCTTCTCTTTATTAAGCATATTACCCAAAGGAAAA
This sequence comes from Helianthus tuberosus, assembly GCA_030545235.1. Classification (NCBI taxonomy): domain Eukaryota; kingdom Viridiplantae; phylum Streptophyta; class Magnoliopsida; order Asterales; family Asteraceae; genus Helianthus; species Helianthus tuberosus. The sequence continues at coordinate 6,414,341 of JARYGA010056639.1, forward strand.
CATGGAAGGATGGATTATAAGAATAACCACAAGCACATGAGTTCATTACCTTCAACACCATTTCTTCTCTTTTCTTTCTTCTTGCTTGCGGCCGAACCCAACACCCACCTCCACCATCACTTTCATCCATTGATTCCCCATTCCAAGATCACTTAAAGGTGCAAGAAGGTGCCTAACGAGGTGTAGAGCTTTCGGAAGTTGAAGAACCTCAACCGTTTGCTTTTATCCACCTTGTTTACGTCTTGATTCTTCCCTAGCCTCGAGCTAGTAGTAAGTGACTCTAAACACCTTCTTGATCTTGTCTAGAGTGGTTAATAAGAGATTTGTCGGTTGAAAATCATGAACATACTAAATCACCAACTAAAAGTCTATTAAAGTGATGAATATGATGGTTAATAGTTGGATAATTGTGTAAAACTTGTTAAACTTGTTTTGTGATGATTATTTTGTGTTGTTTAATGCTAGTAGTAGTTCGGATCGTCATCTAACCCGGCTAGGTTATGTTCTTAGAACATGAGCTAGTGTATGTTAAAGTATAAAAAGGACTAGATGATGAACACTACTACTATTAAACATGAACTTGGGTAAAAACAATTTATCTTATGAAATGGAGTTCTAAACTAGTAGATCTAAAGATCTACAAGTGGTATTTTCGAAAGACCAACTGTAAGACAAATCCATGTTTTAAAACCGGATCTTTCATAAAGTAGAGGTGTTTTTACGAACAAACAAGTGTGTGGACACTTGTGTAACAAAAGTTTTAACAAAGAAATAATTTTCGTAAAAACCGACTAGAAGTTGTGAAACTTCATATTCTTTAAAAATAAAGTTTTTAAGAAATTAAACTTATTTTTAAAGATAACAAGGTTTACTAAATGTGCTAGTAAATTACTACACATTTTTGTAAATATTCAAGTTCATGAAATGGAGAAATTAGTGATTGTTGTTGATGATTATTGTTGATAATTGTTGTTGATGATTGTTGACGATTTAAAAGAAAACAAACACATGTTTTGAAAACATGGGAAACCTCCATTTTTAGGGGAAACTCTGTCAAAATTTTTATAAATTTTGACACTTAGAAAAATATAAGTTTTTGAGAAACTTATTCCCTAAAAATGTATTTAAAAGTATTACCAAGGTTTCCCTAATTTTTGGTGATAAGAAATGAGGATTTCTTCAAGAATAAAAATGGATATAAGTATGTATATTTTTGAGAGAAAAATATATATTATTTTATCACCAACTTTTGTGCTAAGTGTATATAGTATGTGTTATACGTGCTAGTGTATTAAGACTTAAAAATACACTAAATACTCATGAGAAGTATAAACACAAAATACACATACAACATACAAGATACATAATTCGGGTGCAAAGTGCAAAACACGAGATACTTATATTAATTTTAGAGAAAATAATATAAGTAAGATACTTAGTTAAAAATATAAAATATTTTTAACACAAGAAAATATACACAAAAGAGAGTGACTGTACTTGTGCGACGCAAATCTAGTGACTAACGTTAAAAAAACGCGTATAGGTTGCGATGTTAATTAAGCAAATCCGGTGAAGTTTACGACGCGCAGGAACGCAAAGTTGTGAGTTCATGCTCCCCCTTTTCTCTAACTGTTTTTGGTTTTATAACTCTCGGGGGTGAAATACATGTTACAAATATTATAATTTTTACAAAGGGTAAAAATACAAGAAGCACTCTTGGTGAGAACGAGAACCGAGTGCAATATGATTTAAGAATACGAGAAGCACTCGTGGTGAGTGCAATATGATGAGCTTTAAGAAAAGCCTAGAAAATACTAGATCATGTGAGCTTAAACTAGATATTGAGATGCCATTAATACATAATTAGGGACGAGGGTTAGATCTAACGGGTACGGCCGAGCCCCACTCATGGTCCTTATATGACCTCTTGAGTGCTTCGGTGTCCCAGTCGAGGGAAATCGACACAGTCGAGGTTAATTGACACAGTCGAGGGTAATCGACACAGTCAAGGGAAATTGACACAGTCGAGGGTAATCGACACAGTAAAGGAGCCAACACTAATGCTCCATATGCTCACATGCCTTAAAGGAGCCAACACTAATGCTCCATATGTCCTCACATGCCTTAATGTCCTTGTATAAACAATCATTTTAAAACGTGGGGTACACAAGAAAACTTGAATGATACTTGAGTACGTGGGGTACTCAAGAAAACGGGAATTATACTTGAGTACGTGGGGTACTCAAGAAAGACTTGAATTATACATGACAAATACTATGTTTTCTTACAAAGTATAAAAACGTGAAATACAAAAACGCATGAACTCGCTCAACTTTATGTTGATGTTTTCCAAAATTACATGTATTTCAGGTGACAGGATGGATCTTGGGCGCAAGTGTCATAACTAGAAGTAGACTACAAGTTTAGATGTCATCCACTTTTGTTGAATTGTAACCTTGTCAAAGGTCGTGTTTTGAAAACTTAAATAACACGTGTTTGTAATACTCAAATTTTCATGAATGGATGAACATCGTTTTGATCATGTAGTTGTTTATTACAATTGAATGCAATGATAACAAGCTAGTCACACATCATACGCTTCCGCAAAAGACAGGGTGTGACTGTTTGGTATCAGAGCTTCGATTGTAGTGAACTAGGATTCCTTCTCGAGTCTAGACTACAATCACTAGAGTTCTCTCACGAAAACATTTTACAAAAAGGTTTTCATTACATTCACGAAAGCGCCAAGATCCACAAGTCAGACACTTTTCAAAAAGTGACAAGGCAAGGACATTAGTGAGGAATACCTTTAAAATAAGGTGCCAACCAAAGCATAGTCTACACGAGTTAGACTTGCCAAAAAAAAAAAAAACAAAATGACCCCCCAAAAACGAGAGTTATACGTGATATAATGCATTAAATTGCTTGATTATGCTAAGTAGCATATATGTTATTGATATACATACATACAAATAAGTGTACGGAATGATTATTGACGTGAATGAGATACGTTCGACTCTAAGTCCTATTACTATACGTGACTCGCACGATGAAGCTACCGACCTCGCGTCCTTTGCAAAGCTCATGGCTGGGAGTGATTACCAAACAAGATGCTGAGCTTGCTTCCGTAGGAGATGGCTGCTCTTCCCTCTCGATCGTGAAGGTGCCTAACTACGGTGATGATGACGAGGCAGAGGCGACAACCTTGAACGAATTCTCAATCAACGGGACGAGATCCCTGCGGCTTATGTGAAGCAAGATTGACGATATGCTTAACCAGAAAAGGGAGATGAAGTATTCATCTCGAAGGTGCCCCTCCAACTACTAGGAATTCTCTCTATTCCTATTCCATCTAATCATCATGCCTATACGCGCGTAACGATAACGAATGTTAGCGTGTGGACCATCGCAAAGGTCCTTTCCATGACAAGAGGTATAAGGACAGTAGTGTCCCCTCTTTGATTGATCATCTGCTTGGACGAGAGAAAATTTGGGTAACTGTGCAAGACAATTTATTATTACGGGGGCCCACGTAATAACGACTTGCAGTGCACAGGAATCCTGGTGGACTCTGCGGGCCGAGCTAATGAAAACCATACAAAATTAATCTATAGGTGTCCTAACCTTCATCTGGTAGAACAACACATAGATCAGTGCTTTAGCACGTTAGAAAGTAGGAAGCCTGTCTTAGCCTACTTCGTGACTGACACATCTACCTGCATATGAGACGTCTGAGAAAACGATATTTAAGCAAGAGAGGTGGAATGACATTCAGGAAGAATCAGCGATGATACACTCTCTACCACCTCTACACAAACAACCCCATCAAAGGGGAAATATATGCACCAGTAAAGCTAAAGACCTAAGAAAACCAATGTAGCAGGAAATAACTAAAACTTGAATGACCAAGGCGATGTAGCCTCGAGTTCATTTCAAACAATAAGCCAAGTTGGCAAGCCTATGTGAAGGCTCAATAACTGTTTCCTCGCTCATACATTGATTATATATACATGTGAAATTGGGTGACTACATGATGGCTTATGGTGCTATGTATCTCATAGACAATTATGGAATATTGTCTAACCTACTCCATACCATTTTGGCAGGAGAGAATGCCGCCCAGGCAAGACTCAAACACCAGTACGTTGCCAAGGACAGAAGCCGAGCTTCAAGAACGTATTGCACAGGCAATTGCACGACATGAAGCCCTCCGCTCTGAGCACAGCGGTGGCACTACCGGAAGTAACCCTCCAACTGGCTGCACCTATAAACAATTCCTGGACTGCAAGCCATTGAATTTTGATGGAACAGGAGGTGCCGTTGCATATGTTTGTTGGGCAGAAAAGACTGACTCCATTCTAAGAATGAGTAACTGTTCGCCCCGACAGAGTGATACTTATATCACAGGGTTATTCGTAGATGGCGCACTCTCCTGGTAGAACCTTCAGGTTCAAACCCTTGGTGCGGATGCTGCTTATGCACTAAGCTGGGACGAGCTCAAGGAAATGATGGGAAAGAAATACTATTCTAGGGCTGAAATCCAGAAGATTGAGGTGGAGTTCTGGAACTTGAAAATGGACGGACCAAAGATTCCTGAATACGTCCAACGATTTCACGACTTGTCTAGGGTCGTCCCCTACTTAGTCAAACCGGAACTCAAAAGGGTTGAACGATTCATTTGGGGACTTGCACCTCAGATCAGGAGCATGGTTACTACCTCAAAGCCCTCAACCATTGCAGAGGCTATCGATATGAGTGTCACTCTTACTGAAGAAGCTCTACGTGCAGGAAAATTTTCGGAATCTGAGGATAACAAGAAAGAGACTCATGTGGAGTCATCAGGCAATAAGAAAAAGGAACTCTTCGAACCTAAAGGTGGGCACACGAGTCAGCTATGGAAGCTCTAAAGCAAACAAAAGAAAGAAAGTGAATCCACCACATGACAGGGAAACTGATGGAGCCACTAATAAGGCCGGTGGTAGAATATACTCGGGGACTAAACCGAAGTGCGGAGAATGCAATTTCCACCATGAAGGTCGATGTCCGAGGCCTAAGTGCGGAAAGTGTGGAAAAGAAGGGCACAACAAGGATGCCTGTTGGGCGAAGGACCCATATGGAAGAAATAAGAGAATACCAAGTTGCTACAAATGTGGTGAAGCAGGGCACTTTAGGAAAGATTGCCCTAGGAAGAGGCAAGCAAGGAAGGGTTTTCACGATCGAAACTCGTGAAGCACGCCAGGATCCAGATGCGGTTACGGGTACGTCCCCTATTAACCAACCCTATGCATCTACTTTTAATTAATACTGGCATCAACTTTAACCTTACATGTTTAGAACTTAAGAAACTGCCTGGCCTAGTTTCAAATAAAATAGACGACCCATATTCTTTCGAAATAGGCACATAGAAGGCTAGTTTAAACAGTCGAAGCAATTAAGGACTGCATTTAGGGACTCAGAAGGCCGGAACCTTCTGTTACTATTGACTCACGAAGTCATAATATGTTAGTCAGCATGGATCAGAAATCCAAGTATACCGCTGACGTCGTTTGATATGAGAAAATCAGTCGCATCCCTCTTGCGAATGATGAAACCCAAACTTCCTGCAATAGGTGCAAGGATGCTAGACCCCACAAGGCGGCAGATCTACGACATCCTTCATTGGTCGAAGAGGCATAGAAACGCCTCCGAGCAGACTACAGAGCCTGAGAACATCCCCGTGACGGAAGAGGTTCCAGGAGCCTTTTCTGAAGATCTGTCAGGAATACCTCCACAACGGCAAGAGAAGTTCAGAATAAATCGCGTGCCAGGAGCAGCACCAGTGACGAATGACGCCATACCGACTAACTTCACCAGCGAAGCATGAACCTCTGATATAACTGCAAGAGCTGCTAGACAGAGGAAATTAAGGACATAACATCCTTAGATAAGGAGACAAGGAGAAAGTTGGTAGTCTCCACTTTACTTAAACTTCAGAAAATTGAGGATCAGAATCCTTTGCCAGGGACTGATGACACAAATGAGCCAATCGTAAGTTTCCAGTTACCACTCAAAGATCAACTTGAGGACAAGAGGTCCTCCACTGTGAATACCAGAAGGAAACGTTCCTAAAACGACCTTTAGGACTCGCTTCAAGCATTACGAGTTCCTTGTCGCATCATTTGGCTTAACACATGCATCGACAATGTTCATGGACCTCATGAATCGAACGTGTAAGCCATACCTGGGTAAGTCATATACTTATTGACTACATACTTATATGGCCAACGACCAAGGAAGGTCGTGAGCAACAGCTGCAATTTACCTTGCAACTCTTAGAGAAGAGAACAGTTATATGCTGTAATAACGAAAAGCGGATTTCGAATTCGCGAAGTGAAAACTTTAAGGTACATGATGAATAAGAACGAGATTCAAGCCAACCCTGCAACCAAGAGCTAAAGAGCTAGAGTTGCAATGAAGTGACGCCTCTCGACAAAATCTCGATTGTACGTCGATGCAACGAGACCACGACCTTGCATACGCGGCACATTGATTAAGGAATCATGAGAAGAGACCTTGAGATAGATACAGTGATTGCGCGCCACAACTGGACGTCATTACCTGAAAGAAAACGCTACACGATCTGTACTGATCACAGGGGTTGCAGCGCACCGATGATCGTAAGAACTCGAATATGAACCGAGCTGCTGAACGATGCAGACTGTATGAACACGAAACGTGCTTGCGTGATAAACTTCGATAAAAAGTCAGAACACTCACTTGCCCTTAGTAGAGTTTTCCTACAACAGTACCGCTTCGTGCGAAGTTTCAGACGAAACATAGTAAATCGATCCCCGTCGTGTTGATCAGAGATCGGGAATAAACAATCTACTGGCCCGAGTCGGCCCAGGAAAACTAGAGGCAAGATCGTTCAGATATGTGATCATACCGAGACAACCCGCAAAATACAGAAAAATTACGCCGATGAGCGGTAGAAGTCGTAAGGATTTGAGACAAAATTTATGGCTTAATGAGAGCCTCGCCTAGAGAAGGCGTAATGTGGTTTGGAAAACGAAAAGGCTGAATCCCCAGTGTAGGGATCAGAACCATTGTTCACAAGATAAAACTCCCAGAAAAAGATCAGTAGTGATCGCGACACATTCATGTGTCTAATCGTTAGAGGAGTCTGACTCAAGGAACAGTCGTTGTTTCCACAAATAAGATTCACGTCAATGACAAACGACAAGAATTACTATAGAAACCTGTTGAGGTTTTGGACCTAGAGTCCGTGATACTATAGAAACCTGTTGAGGTTTTGGACCTAGAGTCCGTGATACTATAGAAACCTGTTGAGGTTTTGGACCTAGAGTCCGTGATACTATAGAAACCTGCTGAGGTTATGGACCAAGAGTCCACAAGATACAGAAAAAGTCATGATCGACTTACTTGAGTACGATAGAATTCATGACATGGCCCAGAGATTTCATGGGAACATAAAGACAAATCATGAATCTAAGTGACCATATTGGTTTCACAACTCCCCTGCGACCGATGGCATCGCTTGAATTTCGGGACGAAATTCTTTTAACGGGGGGAGACTGTGACAACCGTCACTTTTCCGTACATTCCATACACGAAATGAACAGTAATTTGTGCTTAAATGACTGTGCATGATCTGGTTTACCAGACAAATAAATTTTTGAATTCCATACAAGTGAATTCATGCATGATATATGCTACAAGAATTACGTTATGATAGCGTTGCGTCAAAAATATTAGTAAACTCACCGGTAAGACACACTGTGTCAACAGAACTGCAGAAAGCAGTCAGACATTAGAATTGAGGCCTAGGTGTAGGTCCGACGACAAAAGTACATTAAAACCCAAGAGTACATATAAGGGTTTAATTTATAGACATTGCGAAAGCAAAAATAAGCACTAAAAAGCACCCGAAACGCACTTTAAGTGCAGAATTTTAGATAATTCAGCTCAATTCAGCATTTAAACACATGAATATTATGCAGAAATTTCGTTTTATCATCCAGAATATTTCCCTAAGTGTCGGGAATTGAAAGGGTACAAGAAGGGTACTTAAAAGACACTAAAAAGTGTGATTTAGCACTTTAACGAACCGGTGTCTAACCGCACAACCGGATATTATCCGGAACACCAAAATAATGCTAGAAGCATTGTTTTTATTTTTCTAAGCTAGTTAGGGTCCCCGAATACCCTAACACACTATACATTAAATAATACTCTTAACACTAGATTTATTATACTTGAAAGCTAACTAGAGTTTGTAAATACCAATTGGAATCAAACTAACAACCCCCCCCCCCCCCCCCCATGATCGGTTAGGAAACATGGCCCCCACCATGAGATTATCTTTCATTTAAAAATGGGATCTTGTCTTCTCTTTATTAAGCATATTACCCAAAGGAAAACATGGAAGGATGGATTATAAGAATAACCACAAGCACATGAGTTCATTACCTTCAACACCATTTCTTCTCTTTTCTTTCTTCTTGCTTGCGGCCGAACCCAACACCCACCTCCACCATCACTTTCATCCATTGATTCCCCATTCCAAGATCACTTAAAGGTGCAAGAAGGTGCCTAACGAGGTGTAGAGCTTTCGGAAGTTGAAGAACCTCAACCGTTTGCTTTTATCCACCTTGTTTACGTCTTGATTCTTCCCTAGCCTCGAGCTAGTAGTAAGTGACTCTAAACACCTTCTTGATCTTGTCTAGAGTGGTTAATAAGAGATTTGTCGGTTGAAAATCATGAACATACTAAATCACCAACTAAAAGTCTATTAAAGTGATGAATATGATGGTTAATAGTTGGATAATTGTGTAAAACTTGTTAAACTTGTTTTGTGATGATTATTTTGTGTTGTTTAATGCTAGTAGTAGTTCGGATCGTCATCTAACCCGGCTAGGTTATGTTCTTAGAACATGAGCTAGTGTATGTTAAAGTATAAAAAGGACTAGATGATGAACACTACTACTATTAAACATGAACTTGGGTAAAAACAATTTATCTTATGAAATGGAGTTCTAAACTAGTAGATCTAAAGATCTACAAGTGGTATTTTCGAAAGACCAACTGTAAGACAAAACCATGTTTTAAAACCGGATCTTTCATAAAGTAGAGGTGTTTTTACGAACAAACAAGTGTGTGGACACTTGTGTAACAAAAGTTTTAACAAAGAAATAATTTTCGTAAAAACCGACTAGAAGTTGTGAAACTTCATATTCTTTAAAAATAAAGTTTTTAAGAAATTAAACTTATTTTTAAAGATAACAAGGTTTACTAAATGTGCTAGTAAATTACTACACATTTTTGTAAATATTCAAGTTCATGAAATGGAGAAATTAGTGATTGTTGTTGATGATTATTGTTGATAATTGTTGTTGATGATTGTTGACGATTTAAAAGAAAACAAACACATGTTTTGAAAACATGGGAAACCTCCATTTTTAGGGGAAACTCTGTCAAAATTTTTATAAATTTTGACACTTAGAAAAATATAAGTTTTTGAGAAACTTATTCCCTAAAAATGTATTTAAAAGTATTACCAAGGTTTCCCTAATTTTTGGTGATAAGAAATGAGGATTTCTTCAAGAATAAAAATGGATATAAGTATGTATATTTTTGAGAGAAAAATATATATTATTTTATCACCAACTTTTGTGCTAAGTGTATATAGTATGTGTTATACGTGCTAGTGTATTAAGACTTAAAAATACACTAAATACTCATGAGAAGTATAAACACAAAATACACATACAACATACAAGATACATAATTCGGGTGCAAAGTGCAAAACACGAGATACTTATATTAATTTTAGAGAAAATAATATAAGTAAGATACTTAGTTAAAAATATAAAATATTTTTAACACAAGAAAATATACACAAAAGAGAGTGACTGTACTTGTGCGACGCAAATCTAGTGACTAACGTTAAAAAAACGCGTATAGGTTGCGATGTTAATTAAGCAAATCCGGTGAAGTTTACGACGCGCAGGAACGCAAAGTTGTGAGTTCATGCTCCCCCTTTTCTCTAACTGTTTTTGGTTTTATAACTCTCGGGGGTGAAATACATGTTACAAATATTATAATTTTTACAAAGGGTAAAAATACAAGAAGCACTCTTGGTGAGAACGAGAACCGAGTGCAATATGATTTAAGAATACGAGAAGCACTCGTGGTGAGTGCAATATGATGAGCTTTAAGAAAAGCCTAGAAAATACTAGATCATGTGAGCTTAAACTAGATATTGAGATGCCATTAATACATAATTAGGGACGAGGGTTAGATCTAACGGGTACGGCCGAGCCCCACTCATGGTCCTTATATGACCTCTTGAGTGCTTCGGTGTCCCAGTCGAGGGAAATCGACACAGTCGAGGTTAATTGACACAGTCGAGGGTAATCGACACAGTCAAGGGAAATTGACACAGTCTAGGGTAATCGACACAGTAAAGGAGCCAACACTAATGCTCCATATGCTCACATGCCTTAAAGGAGCCAACACTAATGCTCCATATGTCCTCACATGCCTTAATGTCCTTGTATAAACAATCATTTAAAACGTGGGGTACACAAGAAAACTTGAATGATACTTGAGTACGTGGGGTACTCAAGAAAACGGGAATTATACTTGAGTACGTGGGGTACTCAAGAAAGACTTGAATTATACATGACAAATACTATGTTTTCTTACAAAGTATAAAAACGTGAAATACAAAAACGCATGAACTCGCTCAACTTTATGTTGATGTTTTCCAAAATTACATGTATTTCAGGTGACAGGATGGATCTTGGGCGCAAGTGTCATAACTAGAAGTAGACTACAAGTTTAGATGTCATCCACTTTTGTTGAATTGTAACCTTGTCAAAGGTCGTGTTTTGAAAACTTAAATAACACGTGTTTGTAATACTCAAATTTTCATGAATGGATGAACATCGTTTTGATCATGTAGTTGTTTATTACAATTGAATGCAATGATAACAAGCTAGTCACACATCATACGCTTCCGCAAAAGACAGGGTGTGACAATTTTGTATTTCATTTTTCTTCCAATTCTGTTTCTTCTTATAACCCAACCCAGCCTTCATGTTTTTCTTCTTGAAACCAGGTTTGTTATAAAAAGTTTTCTTTTTTTTCCCAGCAAATTTTGAAATTTCTGACTTTTCAATCTCAACCATCTTAAAAACTTTATCAATTTTCTCTAAAATCACATTCTGAATCGGGAATACAATATCTAAGAATAGTTTGTCCGATTCAATCATGGTATACACCAATCCTTTCGAATCATCATTCAAATTTTTCTCGGATTTTGTCTGTTTAAGATAGCCATCATGAAAATTTCCCTCATTTTCATCATGTGATTCAGACTTACCTTTGTTAGACTCATCTTTCAGAACGCTTTCAATAATCTTACTTACCACCTCTGAATCATTAGCTTCATCAGATTTGGAGTAAGTCACATCGATACTTTCAGGTAATTGGTCAACTATGTTCAGACCTTTTGCCACCTTTTCCTCATCATAAAAAGTATAATTGTTTCTCAATGGTGGTGGTACCTGATGAAATTCTGAACCAATACCTTTTTTATTCTTGTCAGTATCTTTGTCATCTGGTGTGATGTTGAAAATGCGTTCGAGAATGTATGAAGAGTTATGATAACTTTGAAGTTTGGTAACAACCTTTTCTTTTTCAGCCAGAACTTGTTTGAGATTAGCAACTTCATCAACACACTTGTTTAATTCAAGTTGCTTGTCTTTAAACTTTCTCTCATACAGTTCTTTGGTTGTTAAAGTTGCATACAATCTTTCATTAAAACATTTAACTTGTTTCTTCAAAGTATCATAAGCCTCTTGTACTCTCTGACTTGACCACTTCAAATTATCATACTCTTTTTGAAAATCTTGAAACTTATTATCTTTTTCAACACAACCAACACATTTTACTGTACACATTTGTTTATACACATCATTATCCTTTTCAAGATCTTGACACTTCCGTGTCAGCTTTTCAACCTTTAGTTTCAAAATTTCTTCTTTTTCAATCATTTCTTTACATTTTATTTTGAAAACATTTTCAATTTTATTTGTTTCAAGATCTTTTGTTTTGATTATTTCATCTTTTTCAATACAGGCTTTGCACATTTCTATGCAATTCCTGCACTTGTTCTCATTTTTATCAACAATTTCAACATTCGATAGATCAGAAGATTCATTTACCTCAGTCTCTTTCAGCATCGATGATTCTTCTGTTTCAACTTTCTGATCTTCTTCTTTCTTCTCTTCTTTTCCACTTTCTGTTCTTCTTCAACCTTTCGTTCTTCTTCAATCTTCTGTTCTTCTTCAGCAGCAAGCTTTGCATTAATCTTCACCTCTTCTACCAGCTTTTTCAACTCTTCTTCTTTTCTCTTCTTCATTTCTACCACCTTTGGTAGACTTGCTTCGCAAATTTCTTTTATTTTGTTCAACAAATCCGGCAAATATCCTTTATCAGATAACCTTCTTGTGTTGAAAGTACTCTGACTTGGAAACAAATGCATCAAAATCCACCTTTGATGGGTCAACAACTGGATTACCCTGTGGATCCATGTAACATTCCAATTCGTCATTCCATCTTTTGGCTCTCTGGGCTTCTTTGAATGGTTCTCTGAATTTTTCAATTTCCCATCTTGCATAATCTCTTCTCCACCATCTATCATGATCAAATTCAGCTACAAATGCATATCCAACACAATCTTCTTCAGGGAGAACTTGACTCCAGTCATAACCTTCATCGTCATGAATAACTGCAAGAGCTCTTGATTTTTCTTCAAGCTGCTTCATTCTAGGAGGTTTAGGTTTGTTCTGATGATAGATCGCTTTCTTGTAGTAATCTTCTTTGAATGGATTTTCAGAATCATCAGCATAAGCATTTCGGCACTCTCTTTTAAAATGACCTTTCTGTTTACACTTGAAACAGGTCACTTTTGATTTGTCAAAGCCTAACTTGGTAGATGGTCCACCAATAGACTTTCTTCCTGTAATCTCCATGAAACGCTATGCCCGTCGAACTGCACTGGCCATACACCACCTTATGTCGATCAATTCCATCTCCTCAGGATCTATCTGATCGTAGTCTTCCTTTATCAGGTTGGTGTTGCCTATCTTTCCAGCTACGAGGCTTTCATATGACTCAAGCACAGATACTAAGAAAACCATCTGCTGCTTTGCAGACTCCTCATTGAAATTTTGAGTATTCTTCAGATCTACTGCAATGTTGCATTGGAATACATTCTTTGATGCAGATTGGCTCGATGTTGTTGAAAAAGATCCACTATGAAAACCACTGTGAGGACTTTCATTGTTCATAGAAAAACGTTGTTCTTGGAGACCCAGCCTGTTGTACATTTCCTCTGTAGTACAACTCCACATTCTGCTGATGAGCTGAGTTGTTGACTTTAGATTTCTTGATCTCCAACTCATGGCTTTCTAGTCTTTCGATAAGCAAATCCACTGTCAAATCTTCAGACTTAATTGTGTTCTTCAACATCAAGGCAAAATATTGCCAATCTTGCTCATTCGGTAACGAATCAAACAATTTATCGACCAACTCCTCTTGAGTGTATGTGATTTTGTGTCTTGCTAGCTCCATCTTCAGATGCCCAAATCTCTCAATCATTTTACAAACAGATTCATTTTTCATACAACCAAATAAATCAAACTCTTTACGTAACAGTTTCTTTTTTTTTTCACAATCTCAGAGGTACCTACACATTTTCTCTCTAAAGCTTCCCATAAACTCTTCGATGTTTTCTCTTGTTTAAGTAGCGAAATAAAATCTTCTCACACTGACTGTTTAATCAATGTAATCATTTTGTATTCAGCTACAACATTTTTTACATCTATTTCTGTGAACTCTTTTTCATCTACTAACTCTCCTCCTTCTTTTACTGGTTCTGTATATCCGTATTTTAGTTTTAACCAACTTTCAGGAGCAAAAGCTTTTACCCAACCCTCAAACCGATTTTTCCACCAGTTATAATCTTCAATCTTCATTAATTTCGGTTGTTTCTGTTGGCTTCCATACATATTCTCATACTTCAAATTCTCTGAAATCTCTTTCGAATATTCTCTTGATTCAGATCTTCTCTCGGATGATTCTGAAGTAAAGGCATTGTAGAACGTGTTGTAAAATTCTTCACCGCTGCTTGACATCTTCAATCACCTGGAGACAAACAAACAAACACAATCAGTACAAACAATATCAAACAACTTGAAATAGATAGACACTCGGTTGCCGTGAAATGATCTTGCCACAAAAATCCTCTTTCAATCGAAATAAGGATCTTAAGCGAAATCTCTTGTTGGAGTAGAATAAGACTTCAAGTGAAAACCCAAGTTGAAGCGAAATCAGTTGTTTAAGCTGAATAGCAACTTTCAAGCGAAATACCAAATTGACACTTCAAGCGAAATAGCACTTCAAGCGGAATCTGGACTTTCAAACTGAATCTTCAAGCGAAATGTCAAAATGAAGCGAAATGTCAAAATGAAGCGAAATCTGCTATATATTCCAAGCGAAATCACACTATTCGTTCAAGCGAAATCTGGTTTTAGGTACATTTTTGTCATTTTTACTTCGAATTTTGATCTGAAACTCTCAAGGGTTTGTTAAAACACTGTTTTGCACGTTCTGTGAAAAATTCAATCCATTTTGACCGGTAAATCTTGTCCAATTTGAAAAAGAATGTGTAGAAGTCAGAAAACTGATGCAATCGAGCAAAACTCTTCCTCCTGTGCTCTGATACCACTTGTAGGATCACTGTACGACCTGACTGAGTCGATTAGAAGAGCTTTATATCCGAATCAAAGGCGGAATCAATGAAACGGACACTCGATTCAATTTAAATGTCTCTTATATTGATACTGATTTACAACCTGGAGACAATCCGGCAGAGCTTCGCTACTCAGAATCGAACGTTACAAATGAAATAATAACAAGTGCACCTATATATACTAGTAAGGTTTCGCTTGAAATGGATAAGGCAGTTTCAAGCGAAATCAGTTCCTTCTGATTTCGCTTGAAATGTCACTTGACACTTTCAAGCGGAATCACCACCTATTTCCTCAAAATCAGTTTCTAGAACCTCGAGCACTGATTATCCTATTCTATCTCATTATACGACTCGATACAAGACAAAGTCAACAAACATAATGCACTAACAGGTAGTTCTTTAGGAAATACGTATGGGTATTTAGAAATAACAAGGGTATCTTCAATCTTGGGCTTTGGTTCGTCTATCGTCACCTGTGCCATGTAAATGACACATCCTTTCTTCAAACACTTTGATGCTTTAAGCATAGACACTTGTTTAGGCAATCCATACTGCGCATCTCCTTGAATTGTAAGTGATTCACCATAAGGAGTTTTGATAACAACTTGCTTCTTATCGCAGACAATTTGGGCTTGGTTACGAGATAACCAATCCATGCCTATAACTATATTGAATCCTGCCAATTTCAATGGAAGCAAAGACAGTGGAAAAGAGTGATTCCTAATGGATATGAAACATCCATCTAAGATTGTTGAAGCAGTCTCTATGGTACCATCGGCCAATTCTACCTCATATTTTATGTTTAGAGTTTTAACAGGCAGATTTAACAGTTTACAAAATTTATTATCTACAAAAGACTTATCTGCGCCAGAATCAAACAAAACTCTAGTATAAACATCATTGATGAGGAAAGTACCTGTTATAACATTATCATTCTGCACTGCCTCCTGAGCATTCATCTGGAAGACTCGAGCATTGGTCTTCTTGGCCTCTTTAGGCTTCGTTGGGTTTTTCAGGCAGTTGGTCCTTATGTGCCCCTTCTCATTGCAACCATAACAGGTTGCATCCTTCATTTTCTTGCAATCCAAAGTTCTATGTTCTTTTGATTTGCAGATCCCACAAACTTTAGGCTTTGTCTGCGGTTCAAATCTACATTTCCCAAAATGGTGTTTCTCGCAGGTTTTACACCTAGGTTTCTCACATGTCTTCTGAGGGTCCTTCTTAAATCCAGAACTCTTCCTATGCTCAGAGTTACCCTTCCTTTACTTATCGGAGCGACGTGAGCTCTCATCATCCCTTTTCCTTTTTCCTTCTTCAGACGTCTTAACAGACTTGTTTCTAATCGCATCTAGTGTGAGGGATAAGGAAAAATCTACCACAGACCTATAAGTGGTAGGCCTAGATGCTTTAACGTTGCCTTTGATTTTCAGGGCCAGACCCCCAATGAAGCACGCTATGCGCTTGGGTTCAGGTGTGACCAGATAAGGGACAAGCCTAGACATGGTGTTGAAACTTGTAACATAGGCTTGGCAATCCAAATTCTTCATGACCAGAGTCAAGAAGTCAGTTTCGTTCTTTTCCACCTCGTGCTGGGGACAAAAATTTTCTTTGACCAATGCTACAAATTGTTCCCATGACAAGTTATAAGGTGGGATTTTCCCCGTGGCTTGGACTAACGACCTCCACCAAGCCAACGCTTCTCCTTTAAAAGATTGTGAAACAAACTTTACAATATCCCGCTCCGCACAACCACTGATATCCACAACAGTATCCATCTCATCAAGCCATGTCATACAGTCAATGGCACCCTTTTCGCCTGTAAAATCCCTTGGCTTGCAAGAGACGAAGTATTTGTAAGAACAAGTCTTTGAGCGTGGTTCCTGATCGAACACTACTCCCTTAGATGGCTGACTTTTCTGATTCGGCGAGTGCTGAGAGTCGTCTTTCTTTGATTCATGTGTTTTCAGAAGGGGGCTTACTATGAGCCGCAGATTGAGTCTTTGTGCGAGTATTATCTATCATTGCTTGTAGATCTATACCAGTTACATCTACTCTGGTGTTATCATTTCTTTCCCTTGGGTGACTATTAACCTCTTTTGATTCGGCCATGAAGCTTGATTGCTGTAAAACAATTGACAATAATTTGTTCAGAAGTTTATTATGGAATCATCATTTTCGATGATTCATTAACCATGGTAAATATAAACCATTTTTGGTTAATTTGATAATCAAATTTATTTTAAACTTTTCGTTATAATTAATCCCAGTTATAAATTATTAAGGATATTAAAGTGGCACAAAAAGGCCCTGTCACAAGGACAGTTTTAGTTTACAAGCCATGATCTCATAGGATTGAGGCATTAAGGGTTGAACATAGTTCATAGCCTTTTCTTGACAGGAAGTCATAGACTACACTGTCATTTGTCTTATAGGACAATAAATATAACCTGTAGGCACTTCATCACTAATGGATGTTTAAATCCTCAGGTTTGGTAAGGAATTGGAAAAATCCAATATAAGGATGACTAGTGTGACTTTATCGAATCACATTTGCCAGGAGGTCTAACATGTTTTCAGATGTTAACAAAGATTTGAATCTTAAAAGGGTTTTACCATCATGGCCATGTCTAAAATGACATATGGGCTAGGTTATACCTTTAAGATTTTCTTTTAATAATTAATGGCATATCAATAGTAAATTGAAATGATATTTTGATTTGTTTTATATTGTACATGCATATATATAATGACAAATATTTTTTTTAAAATGAAACATTCCATAAATTGTCTCAAAAAGTACAATAGCTGTCACACCCCGACCGCGTAAAACAACAAATCGCGGCGGAAACATCGGGGCGTGTTGCAACAGAATTAATGTTTCATAACCGTGGATATCAAAAGTGTTTCGTTTTATTAAACATTGAGTAATTACATCGTCTGGAAATCTAAATACACTATTTAAACATAGTCTATTATTGTTATTGAGTCACTAAGGCCTTGTCCAGTCCTATGTGAGCATGCATCTTATCAATCGATATCATCCAACAATACCTGAAACATATGTGAAAACGAGGTCAGCAAAGAAATGCTGGCGAGTACATAGGTTTTGTGAAAATAAGATTCATGACTTCTGTTTAAGAAAATGTTTAGTCATGAACCTTGTAATTTGCTTTGTCTTTGTAAATCATTTGAAAAATAATAAGTTCGGATGATAAGTATAAATAAGAAAATAATGCATGATTAAATGAATAACCATGTAAAATGAGTTTGCATAAGATAAGTTGTTTATAAATCAATGTCTTGTGAAAAGTATGTTATTTGTATAAAATGTTCTATGTCTCAAACTGAAATGATTCAAATAACGCTATGATATGTAATACCATACAAACACTTATGTATAGGAAGTACCAGCGGCGTATCCACCATGTTTGTATCATATTACACACGCATCGTTACTTAATCACTTAACCAAACCATACCAAACAATGTAAAATGTCTATGTTTAAATAAATTGTCAAATGTCTATGTCAAATATCCATGTCAAATGTCTATGTCAAATATCCATGTCAAATGTCTATGTCAAATATCCATGTATGGCAAGTGAAATGTCTCAACTAAACCATATGCACAAAAACAAAGTATTGAAGTAAAACTTGGTTTAAATCAAAGTTATGTTTTGTGGAAAATACATGATCAAATGTCAATCATGTACAAATGTTTACCCAATCGTTAACCCATTTTGTAAAATCGTTCTAGTCGTTCTTGTTTTAATTGTGAAACTACTTTATGGTCGATTCTCTAATAACATTCAAACCTTCTTGACGCGTTCCTCGCTCCATCTCGCTCTCGCTCTCGTTCTTAACAAACCCTTACCAAAGGATAAGTTAATAATTACAGATTCAGTCGCTACCCACAACCCCCACACATAACAATGGGTGCAGTAAATAACGGGATTTGTCAGATCCTATGGTACCATAACCTAATACTGGTCGGCTTGATCATTGCTAATGAATGTCATCGGTCATGTAAACTACAACCAACAAGTTTGTTCACTTTTTGAAATTGTTATTAGTTTTTGAAATCATTGTATTCGTTCTTGAAATCATTGTTAGCGTTCTTGAAACTATTGTTATCGTTCTTGATACTACATTGTAATTGTTTTTGAAACCATTGATAAAACATTTAGCACATATGAGTCACCCCAAAACAGTTGAAAACAGTAAAAGAGGGGAATAATGTACTCGCCTGGGAGTGCTTAGGAGTCTTGAACAACTACCAAGTAAGCTAGAGGAGTCCCGGAAATCAAACGGTACCTAATATAGGTAACTACATAATTAACCCGGACCTAAATCGGAAGACTGGGTAGCAGGAGGGTTTGTAAACCAAATGAGTGTAGGAACACATATGATATGGTTTAACAAAGCCTACATACTAAATGAAACTTAACCTAAGTATTATCGACCCATCGCGACCCATTAAGGTAACTTATGCTACTTTAACGCGTCGTGCGCGTGAAACGCGTTCGGACCGTCTAACTAGCCCTATGACAAGTGTTATATGCCTAAACATGTTACATAATCAGTTATGTGACAAAGGTTTAGGTTACATATGCTTAATTACCAATTATACATGAAAAGGGTATTCTGGTAATTTACCTAAGGCATATAAACCACCTATCATACAACTACTCAAACGATGTGACCATAGGGTATAACCTCGGAAGGTTATTCCCTACCTACTATGGTCACCTAATGTATTTGGTCGGATCCTAATGATCGACCAAACTGGGTCGGGTTCGAAGGTATAAGCGATTTATCAGATCGCTTACCCTACGACCCTAGACAACGTGGTAATCAGTAGGCATAGTCCCAAGGGACTATAACCAACGTGATTACAATCACGTTGCGAAGTTCAAACGAACTTCGCATTGACCATTACTGGTCAACGCTGAAAGTCAAACAAAGTTTGACTTTCTGACTCGAAAAGCAGTAAAATAAGGAAAAGAACGAAAGAATACTTACGAAGGGTCCCCGAATGCTAATCCCGATTCAAGAATCTCAGGTATGAAACAATGGTTTCAACTTAGAGGTTCTCAAATCAGAATTCTAGTGATTTTAGCAATGGGGGGTATGGGGTATTTATAGGAATACCCGAACCGTTAAGATCGTTTCATGGAAAACGTGCCTTAATCCCATCCGTACATGTGTTGAAATGTCATGGTGTTTAGGTGTTTAAATTCCATCCATACATGTGTTGAAATGTCATGGTGTTTAGGTGTTTAAATTCCATCCATACATGTGTTGAAATGTCATGGTGTTTAGGTGTTTAAATTCCATCCATACATGTGTTGAAATGTCATGGTGCCTAAATTCCATCCTTATCCGCTGACTAAGCATTGTTAGAATGTGTGGTTGTGAATTAAACAACGGCTAATACATCGAATATGGTCCCGAATGCGAAAAACGATCCAAATGACGTGACGAATGGATTTTTCTTATGGCGAACACTAAAATAAAATATTTTAGTGCTTACATAAATTTTTGGATGTCCGGATGTATTCAGAACGTAAGTTATGCGCGAAAATGCAAACTTGTGCACTTTTTGACACTTTTAGTCCCTGAATGACCCAAAAGTTTATTTTAGCACACCGAACCCCTCAAAGCCTATTTCTAAGCTATGTAAAGGATATATATGGTATGTTTAACTTATGGTCATGTTCCGGAATGTCTGTTACAGTTCAAATTGGCATACTTTCGCAGTTTGTCAACTTTAGTCCCTGTAAGCGATCTAACTTGATTTTGCCATACCAAAGCCTTCAAAACTTATTTCTAAGTTATGTAAAGGTTATTTAAGGTATGTTAAGCCTTTGTCACTATTCCGGAGTGTTTGTTGCATTAAACTGGTTATATTTACGCATCAGTGCGCGTATAACCTTCCAGAAAGCGATTTAGAGTTTGAAATTGAACAAGAATTGATATGTGCAAATGATACACATATTTTTACAAATCCCAAGTATGAAATATAGTATTTCATTGGTTTGCTATTTGTTTGATGGCCGTGGAGGCACAGGTGTTACAATAGCTGCCCTAAATGGGACTTTAAATAAATAACTTGTCCACATAGGGACTAAAATAAGAAAGACAAGTCCACGCATGGACCAATTACATAAATGAAATGTCCATGCAGGGACTTAATTGAAATAAAATGACAATACAATAATTAAGGATTTCTAATAATCCTTCTTCTTCTTCTTCTTCCCCTTAATGAGGTTTGCCAATCCATTTAGAAGACCGCGGCGACTCCTACGCTCTTCTTCTACCCTTCGTTCCACCTTATGCAACCTTTGGAGAATTTCTTGCGGCTGCGGTTGCTGGATTTGAGGTTGCGGTGGCTGTTGCTGCTGAGGTTGTGGAGGCAGTGGGTATTGATACCCATATGTAGGGTACCCAGTTGGGTACGTAGGTGGAAAGGGACCAGGGTAGAGAGCATTGAAGTTTGCTGCTTCAATGTACGGGTCAACGACAGGTGCATTGTTGTAGTTATAACCCGAATAAGCTTGCTGCTCAAACGGGTTGTACCCAGCTGCACCTGGGTAAGATGGAATTGGGTTTTCATAACCCATGGGTGGTGTAGGTGCGACTGGTGCAGAGTCGACTTCAGAAACTGCATTTGAAGGCCCACCCAGTTGCGGGTCTTCATAGAGCGACGGGTAGTTGCTGTTGCTGGAATGTTGGGGGGGGGGGGTGCTGAAATGGAAATCCCCACTGTTATGGGTGAAATTCTGAGCCCATATCCTAGATAATATCTTAAGTTATATCTTGATTATATGATATATGTTCATGCCCGGGATGCTGATTCAGGATATTGGTAACGTTCTGACATGGTATCCTGAGGATCACTAACGGATTATGTGCAGGAATACAAGTCCAAGCTTTCAACGTTCATGAGGACCTTTTCCCCAGAAGACTCAGTCTAAGTTGTTCGAAGAAAGACGTTGAAGCCGCTTTACTTAGTCTCCAATGTTAACTAAGGAATATTCGAAGGCATCCCCCATTTATAGGAAATTTTGTTTTCATTTCTTAGCTATAAATAGACGGATATATCAGATCGAATAGGACACAACAACACTCACTACTCTCAAACACTTCTACTCTCTCGCAACTCTCATTTTCTAAAAAAGCATTGTAACACTTAGCGATCTGATCAATATCCTGCACTGTATCCTGACGTTTGAAGTAATAAGAAGAACAAGGCAGCTGCGATTGTCAGCTCCCGAGGTTTTATGCCGGCGATCTAGATTGATCAAGGGCTTTCCTCGTATATCTCGTGTCACCCCCTTTACTTTCTGCTCATTGTTTGATCAAAGATATAACTCGATATCCTGAGCTATATCCTGAAACTGTTTTAACAAACAATCAATTCAGCATATTTACAACACACATTCTTAGCACACTACCTCACTTAACTAATTTGATCACTAAATTTCTTAGGTAATTTTTGACCAAAACAATTTGGCGCCCACCGTGGGGCAAGTGGTGCTATTTCTACTAGAAGCTTTTGCAAAATCATTACTTGGTTTTCTATTTTCGAAACTTTTTGCTACACTATTTTCAATGGCCTCGAGATCAAACATGAGCTCCTCCACCGTGTCTACTACAACCTCTGCAACAATTGGTTTGGTGCTCCCTCCACCTCCTCCAAGGACGTAAGCCTCCACACAGCCTCAGGATATTATCCCTACTCGGAACATACAGGGATCTGGTCCTGTTTTGGCTTCTAATGATGAAATTCTAACTTTATTTGATAGTATACAGGAACAGATGAAGCAACAGTAGAAGACCAACCAAATGCTGATAAGAGAAATACAACTCTTGAAATCCAGCTCAAGCAGGCCCGCCGAGGATACTGTCACTCCCTTGCAACCCAGAGCCTTGAACTTCAGTTCTGCAGTATATACTGAGGATAACAGGGGAAATATTGTGCCTAGCCATTCTCAGAATCATACTCCTGAGATACCCTCTTCAGTTAGGGTGTCGACTGTGAGAAGCTCAGGATATGCTTCAGGATATGGCCAGAATCCTCAGACTGGTAACGTGTCAAATAATAATAATACTCTTGCTACTAATGGTATTGGATCTTTGCAGGATGCAGGTATGACGTCATCATTTTCTAGGGAGCTTCAAAAGTTGAAGGACATGATATCCAGTGTACCTGGGGTGGTCCAGCCAATTCCAGAAGTGTCCCAAGATAGCCACAGGATATCCCGGTTTGCATATCCTATTTGTGATGCTGAAATCCCAAAAAGATTTCAAACCCCCAATATGAAGCTCTATGATGGAACTACGGATCCTGAAGAACATATTGCCCAGTATAGGGAAAGGATGGAGATCAACCCTATCCCTCTAGACCTCAAGGAAGCATGCCTATGCAAGGGTTTTGGTTCTACCTTAAAAGGATCAGCCTTGAAGTGGCTCTTAAACGTTCCTCCTCATTCAATTACATCATTTGCTCATTTAGTCAATTTATTTAACAGTCAATTTTCTTGCAGTCGAAGTTTTGAAAAACTAACAAGTGATCTCTACAGGAAAACTCAAGGACCTCAGGAATCCTTAAGAGATTATGTGAACAAGTTTAGCCGTGAATCCTTGGATATTCCACATCTTGATGTTGCAACAACTGTGAAGGCTTTCAAGATGGGGTTGCAAAAAGATTCTCAATTTTACCAGGATCTTGTAATGAACCCATGCAGGAACCTAGATGAAGCTCGGAACAGGGCTTTAAGATATATTCGACTGGTGGATGACAAAAAGATGAAAGAGAGGATGAATTCGTCCACAACCTCTGAGTCAACCAACAGGAAATCAGAATCCTCGTATAAATCATATCGCTCCAAGCCATATGGCAGAAATGACAGCAAGAAAGTGAATGCTATTGAAGACGAGGATCCTGAGGAGTATCCTGAATTATCTGAATATTGTTTTTCTGTTAACATACCTGAACTGATGTATGCTATGCAGGGTTTAGGAGACAAAGCCAGGTGGCCTCGGAAGAATCAACAAAAAGCTGATTGGAAGGGTAAGTCCAAATGGTGTGCCTTCCATGAGGATTTCAGACATGTTACTGAGGATTGCATTGCTCTGAGGAAAGAAATAAGTTATCTCTTGAGCAAGGGATATCTGAAGGATCTCCTGGGAATAAAGAAGAACAAGGGTCAGGATACTGAGAAGGATCCTGAATGAGTAGCATCACCTCCTGTGGATGCCAAGATAATTAACTTTACTTCAGGAGGATCCGACATTTGTGGGACTTCATATTCTGCGGCCAAGAGACATGCAAAGGAGGCTAAGGCAGAAAGAGGAGAAAAGCCAACCAGGATGACGGCCCTCACAACTGATAAAGTGATCATTTTTGACAATGATGACAGGGATACTGTCCAGGATCCTCACCATGATGCTCTGGTAATAACATTATATGTGGCTAACCATTTTGTACGCAGGATACTGGTGGATAATGGTAGCTCCGTCAACATAATCCAACTAGAAACGTTGAAGAGAATGAATGTATCTCCAATGGATATCACTTCGAAGTCCACTGTGCTTGTTGGGTTCAGTGGAGAGGCTAGAAACACAGTGGGGGAGATAAAGTTACCAGTGTATGTTGAAGGGGTCAACTCAATGCAACGCTTCTGTGTGATGGACTCCCTATCCTGCTATAATATCATATTGGGTAGGCCGTGGATCAATGATATGAAAGTTGTGTCGTCAACCTATCATCAACGCATCAAGATCCCTACACCTTGGGGGGTTGTCAAGGTAGATAGTGATCAGCAGGAGGCAAAGGAGTGTTACTCATCCTCGATGAAACCCTCAACCAAGCCTAATACAGCATAGCAATTAAAGATGCAGGCCCAGGATATCGTGGAGGCTTCAGAGCAGGATGTAAAGAAAATTATCCTGGATCAGGATAATCCGGATATCTCGGTGCTCGTGGGAACCAATATCCCTCAAGATATTGAAGATCAATTGACTAACTTTTTGAAATGCAGGATGTCAACATTCGCATGGAAGTACGAGGATATGACAGGCATTTCCAAGGATATTATAACACATAAGCTCGGTATTAACAGGTCATTCAAGCCTGTCCAACAAAAGAGAAGGAAATTTGCTCCGGAGCGAAATATGATTATTCAGGAAGAAGTAGAGAGGTTATTGAAATCCAAAATGATCAGAGAGGTCAAGTTTCCAAGATGGCTAGCAAATGTAGTCGTGGTATAGAAGAAAAATGGGAAATTGAGAGTGTGTGTAGATTACACAGACTTGAACAAAGCTTGTCCCAAAGACCCATTTCCTCTTCCTCATATTGACTCAATGGTGGATGCTACTGCCGGCCATGAGATGTTAACCTTCATGGATGCATCCTCAGGATTCCAGCAGATCTAAATGGAACCTTCAACCAGGAGGATACTGCCTTCATGACACCAACATGTATTTATTGTTACACTGCTATGCCCTTTGGTTTGAAAAATGCAGGTGCAACATATCAAAGATTGGTGAACATGATGTTCAAAGACAAACTGGGGGACACTATGGAGGTGTACATCGATGATATGGTAGTAAAATCTAGGAAGGCTGAGGATCACCTCTAGGATATTAAAGGGGCATTTGATATCCTGGATCAATATAACATGAAGCTGAATCCTGCTAAGTGCCATTTTGGAGTGGGGGCAGGAAAGTTTTTAGGATATATGGTGACTAAAAGAGGGATAGAGGCGAGCCCAGAACAGATCAAAGCCGTCTTGGATATCAAATCACCTTCCAACATGAAAGATGTACAAAGACTAACGGGGTGAGTAGCGGCATTAAACAGATTTATCTCAAGATCCTCGAAAAAATGCAAGGAATTTTATGATATCCTGAAGAAGAACAAGAAGTTTGAATGGGGGAGAAGCATGAAGCAGCCTTGCAGGATTTGAAGCAGTATCTTTCAACCGCACCTCTGTTGATGAAGCCTGAGGATGGTGAACCATTATCCCTGTTGTTTTGGTCAAAAAATCTGATGAGGATAATGCAACCAAACTCTTAGTTACGGGGAATGATGCTTGAAATGTGGAACAATGATAAGAATCACTTCAATGTAAATTGCACAAATGACACAAGGATTTATACGGGGAAAAAGCCCTTGATCAAGAGTTGATCTCCGGCACAAAAAACCCCGGGTGATGGAAACTACCGATCACCAAGCTCAAATAAATCAATAAATGTTTACAACTTCGGATAGCAACGAGCTAGGTACAAGGATCACTATGGTGAAATGTGTAAAAGTAAATGAAAACTGTTAAGTGTTTGCCGAAAGCTTCAAGAGTGCGATTGTACGAGAGTGTGTGTAGCTGAAAATGACTAAGTGTTCTAATAACTAGCTCGTCACCCCTTTAAAAATAGAAGTTAACTACGCTAACAAACTATCCGACTTTTTTGCCAAGCTCCCACGTTCTCCACAACGTCCATTTCCAGTCAAACGTGTGCGAAATACCCGTGGAATATTCCATAGTAACGTTGCCAAGACCAAGTCAAGCTTGTTACTCCTGCAAAATAATAAGAAACATAAACAAACAATCGTTAGTATGAGGATACTTAAGGTGATCCATGATCCTGATCCTGATCCTGAAGCTCTTCTGAGGATCACTAACTGTCACAGAAGTAAGGATCATTACTTAGGATAACAAGTAAGGATCACTAATTGTTAGAAAATCCTCCCCTAACAATTGCCCCCAAAATATAAGGAGTGATATGTAAAATGAACGAATTATATTTTCTTGATCTTATCCGCAACTAACTATCGTAAATATAGCCGTTGTTGTAGAACTATCTGTTGCAACTATGACGTCACAGAAGTGACAACCCTGCACAATCATGATTATAAATAGGAGATAGAGATATGATCGTTTGCATTTAAATTTCAGAGATACTCCCTTTATAACTGCATCCGAAGATAAACAGGTATTCTCTCTTCATCTTCTTCCTTCTTTTGCTCTGTTTTCCGTCTCTTTCCCTCATTCTGTCAAAGATGTTGCTCCGGAACTCCCCAGCTAAGGATCACCCGAAAAACAGCCCATTGAAGAGCCAGGGGATCATCGAAGATTCCATAAAAGAACGCTGCTGTTTCAACGATGCGCAGATTGATAGGATCCGCCACTGCTTCCTGGCGAACACCGTGTTTAAGTCTTTTGATCCCAATGCCTTGAGTGATCATATTTCCGACAACTGGGTTGCTTTTACTGTCACTCCGTTCACCATAGGCTATACATATCCTTTTCCAGCCTTCACCCAATCTTTCTTTTCCCTAACCGGCATCTCTTATATCCAAGCCATGCCGATGATCTGGAGGGTTTTGTATACCCTTGAAAGGATCATCGAGCAGGAAGGGATAGACCTAGGAATGTCAGAGCTGGGAGAGCTGTATGATCTTACTACCTTTGGTTCTCATCGTTATTTGTTTAAACGTAAACCTTGTGAGGAACACCCGATCTTCAAAGCTACCAAGAATGATGCTAACTGGAAGCGGCGTTTCTTTTTCGTCAAGAGAGATTCTATTGATGACGGAAAGGATCTACCCAAGAAATGTGCTACCCATGGTAGGATGGAGGATCCTGAGAAGGATCACCAGAGAACTTTTTTTTGATATAAGGATCACTTATATACTTTTGCTTTCTTGTTATGCAGCTATCACCGTTTCACACCTCAGACTGTCTCCTGCTGCCAAAGAGAGACTCGACACTTTCAAGAGACTTGATCCTGAAACAAGAACTTTCAAGACAACCACCCAGGATTCTCAGGAGGTATCCTCAGGATCTGTCACGATGTCAAGTAAGTATCTTTGTTTAAAAATTTAAATAAATAGTGAAATATTAGTGAAGTAAAGATACTTATCTTGTTTTGGTTGTGTAGGTGCTGGAAAATCCACCAAGTCTGCTTCAAAGTTCAATGTCACCGATCTCACCACCGTCAGATCCTCCAAAAGAAAGGCTCCTACCAGCCCGACAGCTTCAGTCCCCAAGGCACCCCTCAAAGGAAAGGGAATCAAGAAGAGAAAGGCCTCCGAGGCTGAGGATCTGCAGGGTCTGCCTCTGATTCGCCACCAATTCCTCGAGTACTTCAACGATGTAAGGATCACTGTCTCTGCTCGTATATCCTGCTGACATATCCTGATGATTTGAGGATCACTTGGTCCTAACCATATCTTTTATCCCTTTTGCAGAAATTCGCTGAGATTGAGCACTATGTTGGCCACGTTGAGGATCAAGATAGGAAGATTGCCGACCTCCAACAGGTTGCATTGCTAAAGGACCTCAAAATTGCTGATCTTCAGAAGGAACTCCAAGATGCCAAGACTAAGACGGCTAAAATTCTGATCGACCTTGACTACGAAAAGCATGATCTCATAGAAGGTGCAAAGGTCTCTGCTGCCATCACAATGTATCAAACAAAACTAAAGATGGCCCAGGAAGCTCAAGACCCTAACTTCGACAGAAGCAGCTGGGATGTTGAGGACTGGAAAGCAAGGTTGGCTGATCTTGAAGATGATGAAGAGGCTGAGGAGGTTTTGGCGATCGAGGCTGGAGGCAAGGGTGAAGGTGGTGAAGCAAGTGGAGCCGGTGGTGGTGATGCAGCGAGGGTTTAGGCTGCATGATTGGGCGATGATGGAAACTTCTAGACATAGCCGGAGCCCAATTTTTTAGTTTGATGGTTATTTTGTTGAACAATTTGATGGTTTGTACTGAACAATAGTTTTTAGGATTAAGGATCATGTATGATCCTTTAGACAATAGGCAGGATTGCAAATGGTGGAGGGATCCTCTGTTTGGGGGATGAAGCCATTGTGATCCTGCCGCCTTTATATTCCTGCACTACTTTTGAACCTATTATCATGGACACCCTTTACCTACCCCAGCGGACGGGCCACGTATTGCTGGTAGATGCTCGGGGTAGGTAATTTTGACAACCTTTTAAGGGTTAATCTTTTGTTAATAAATAAAACCTTAATCTTTTGTCGCTTATCTTGTATTGTTATCCTTTTTGTCTCTTTAATTCTCAATTGTTTTGATGTACATTTATTGAATAAGCAATTTTGAATAAGTCAGATTGAAAATATTTAGGACATGATCCATGACCAAATATCCTATAGTTAAAGAATCCCAAAAGGTAATATATTTTAAGGATCACAAGTTTAGTTGTCAAATTTTAAGGGTTATTCAAATAAACAATGAATAGAATTAAAAATAGTTAAGGATCATACCTGAGGATCCAAGTTAGGATCCTAACCATAATAAGGATAACTATAAGATAAACCTTAGAGAGAAGTAAGGATCAAGGATCCCTAGTTGTTTATCTTCAAGGACCTGAAATAGAGCATAACTTGGGACTAAGCCAATATAAGATAAGAGTTAGCAACTGGGGACAAGCCCAAGGATAACTGGGGACAAGCCCAAGGATAACTGGGGACAAGCCCAAGGATAACTGGGGACAAGCCCAAGGATCGTATCTAAACTGGAGTATGGCCCTTACTGGCGACTATCCAAACTTAGTGACATGAAAATGCCAAAACCTTAGCTAACGTGAAAACGTTAGAAACCTTAGGAACGGATGTATGGTACGTCTACCATTATACGTAGGATCCTAGGTATAGCCAGTACAATGGAATTATCAGCCCCTAAAGCGAGTACTGGTCCCACTGCCTTGAACTATACCAGGATCATCATGCGCTACAGGCGGAACTGGGGTCAAGCCCAAATAACTGGGGTTAAACCCAAGGAACGGATTGCTTCTGCAGATAACCGATATTTCGCTAAGGATACCTGAACTTTCAAAACTTAAAATCACGTGAGAGATGGATAAAGGACACATGATCCTTATCCTTATATGAGAAAATAAACAAATAAAATAGTTCAAGATTAGGATATTACCAAAGTAAGGATCACCGATACTTTAAGGATCCTTCAAGGATACCCCTAACGTAAGGATCATCTGTGCGATGAGGATCCTGCTCACATGAAATATTTCTTCAAGTGGACAGCATTCCAAGCTCTTGGTAGCAAATCACCTTCCATGGTTAGCAATCTATATGCCCCCTTTCCTGCTTCAGCTTCAATCAAATAAGGGCCTTCCCATTTTGGAGCCAATTTTCCATCAGCAGGATTGGTGGTATTCTGAAATGCTTTCCTTAATACCATATCTCCAACTTGAAACTTCCTGATCCTGGCATTTTTGTTGTAAGCACCGGCCATTCTTTGTTGATAACTGGCCATCCTTATCCTAGCCAGATCCCTGATTTCTTCAATAGTATCCAGGTCTTGAGCCAAGTTCTCATCATTTTCCTCAGGATCACGGGTACTTGTTCTAGCAGTTGGAACCACCATTTCTGTTGGGATCACTGATTCTGCCCCAAATACCAAAGAGAATGGCGTTTGACCAGTAGCATTCTTAGGGGTTGTCCTATCAGCCCACAGCACATAAGGTAGTTCTTCTGCCCATTTCCCTTTCTTGGATCCAAGCTTCTTCTTCAAATTGTTGATGATGATCTTGTTGGATGATTCTGCTTGACCATTAGCTTGTGGGTGGACTGGTGTTGATGTTATCATCTTAATCCCCCAGCTGTCACAAAAGTTAGTGGTTCTGCCCCCAATGAATTGGGAACCATTATCACATATAATTTCAGAAGGAATACCAAATCTAGTTATAATATTTCTTTTAATGAAGGATATAACTTCCTTTTCTCTGACTTGGGCAAAAGCTTCAGCCTCTATCCACTTGGAGAAATAATCAGTCATAGCTAGCATGAACACTTTTCCACCAGGTGCCTTAGGGAGCTTACCAACTATATCCATACCCCATCTCATAAATGACCAAGAGGAGGATATAGGATGCAAAAATTCAGCTGGTTGATGAAGGATATTGTTGTGTCTCTGACAAGGATCACACTTTTTAGCATATTCCACAGCATCACTTTTCATAGTTGGCCAGTAGTATCCTGTCCTTAGGATCCTTGAGAATAATGCCCTGCCCCCAGTGTGGTTTCCACAATCTCCTTCATGGAAGTCTTTTAAAACTTCTTGGGTCTCAGGATCCTCAATGCATCTTAGGTATGGTCCTGCAAGAGATCGCTTATACAACATATTATTTAAAATTGTGAATTGAGATACCTTAATTTCGAAAGCCCTAGGGTTTTCTCCTGTAGGAATCTCTCCATGTTGTAAGTATCTCATGATTGGTAAGATCCATGATCCTGATCCTGAATGGGATTGAGTATCCTCACTAGGGATAATTGCAGAATTCTTTCCTATCTCCATAGCCACATGATCCTCGATAGCCGGGGTCAGGATATGGATAATAGGGATCTTGATATCCTTCGGGATCTTCAAAGATGATCCTAAGTTAGCCAATGCATCAGCTTCTGTATTTTCTTCCCTTGGTACCTGTGTCAAACTAAAGGAAACAAGGGAGAGTGCCAATTCTTTGACTATCTCTAAATATTTGGTTAGCTTTTCACCTTTAACAGCATAGGATCCATGAAAGTGGTTTGTAATTAACAATGAATCTACATTTACCTCAAGATACCTGATCCCCATATGCTTAGAAATTTGCAAACCAGCAATTAAGGCTTCATATTCAGCCTCATTGTTAGTGGTTTGGAACTCACAAGCTATAGAGTGGGGTATTATGTCCCCCTGTGGCGATTTTAGTAGTATTCCAAGCCCTGTGCCTTTGACATTTGAGGATCCATCAGTATAGAGTATCCAAGGATCCTCGGTCTCCTCTAGCTGCTGGACTTCTAACTCAGCTTCTTTTTGTAAATCACTACTGAAATCAGCCACAAAGTCAGCTAATGCTTGGGATTTGAGGGCTGTTCTAGGCTCATATCTTATATCATAGGCACTAAGCTTCACTGCCCACTTAGCCATCCTTCCTGACATCTCTGGTTTCCTGAGGACATTCTTAATTGGAAAATTAGTTTTAACAACAATAACATGAGTTTCAAAATAATGTCTCAACTTAGTAGATGTCATAATTAATGCAAGAATAAGCTTTTCAAGGTGTGAATACCTGGATTCGGCATCAAGTAAACTTTTACTTACATAATAGACAGGATGTTGTGTACCTTCATGATCCTTAACAAGGACCGCACTTACTGCTTTTGAGGATACTGCAAGATACAAGGATAGCACATCACCTTTTTCTGGTTTCATCAAGGCCGGGGCTGAGGATAGGTAATCTTTGAGAGCTCTTAAGGCATTTTCATGCTTCTCAGTCCACTCAAATTTCTTGTTCTTCCTTAGGATATCATAGAATTCTTTGCACTTCTCTGAGGATTTGGATATAAATCTGTTCAAAGCTGCTATCCTACCAGTTAGCCTTTGAACATCCTTAGCATTGGCCGGAGATTTGATGTTCACTATTGCTTTGATTTGTTCTGGACTGGCTTCAATGCCTCTCTTGGTCACCATATATCCTAAGAATTTACCTGCTTTAACACCAAAGTGACATTTTGAAGGATTAAGCTTCATATTATATTTATCAAGGATATTGAATGCTTCCTCCAAGTCTCTTAGGTGATCCTCAGCTTTTATGGATTTTACCACCATATCATCTATGTAAACCTCCATAGTTTGTCCAATCTGATCCTTGAACATCATATTCACCAGCCTTTGATAAGTTGCACCTGCATTTCTTAGTCCGAACGGCATAGCAATATAACAATATATACCAGTTGGACTCATGAAGGCTGTATCCTCTTGATCGGATGGTTCCATTTGGATTTGTTGAAATCCAGATGAAGCATCCATAAAAGTTAACAGTTCATGACCCGCAGTTGCATCCACCATGGAGTCAATGTGGGGTAATGGGAAAGGATCCTTGGGACATGCCTTATTTAAATCGGTAAAATCGACACATACCCTCCACTTTCCGTTTTTCTTTTGAACAACAACCACATTGGCCAACCATCTTGGATACTTGACCTCTCTAATCATACCTGCCCGGAGCAATTTCTCTACCTCTTCCTGGATAATGGCATTTCTTTCTGGTGCAAACTTTCTTCTCCTTTGATGGATTGGTTTGAAGGACCTATCAATGCCAAGTTTGTGAGTGATTACATCTTTAGATATACCTGTCATGTCTTCGTGTTTCCATGCAAAGGTAGTCTTTCTC
Source organism: Helianthus tuberosus (assembly GCA_030545235.1). Taxonomy (NCBI): domain Eukaryota; kingdom Viridiplantae; phylum Streptophyta; class Magnoliopsida; order Asterales; family Asteraceae; genus Helianthus; species Helianthus tuberosus. The sequence continues at coordinate 6,447,362 of JARYGA010056639.1, forward strand.
CTTTTGAGGAAGGATATGAGGTCTTTCTTCATATCGCCAAGGATCCCTGATCCGATATAGATTTTGGATTCAGGATCATGAGGATCCATGAGGATTTCTACCACATCCTGCTCTCTTGCCTCCAAGACATCCCTTGGAGGATACTTTGATTGCTATTGCCCCCTTGACTTCGAGGCTGGTTTCATCGATGAAGTATAGCAATTCTTAGCCTCCTGCTGATCACTATCAATCTTGACTATTCCCCAAGGACTAGGGAGCTTCACACATTGATGGTAAGTAGATGGGACTGCCTTCATATCGTGTATCCAGGGCCTGCCAAAGATAACATTACAACAAGATAAACAGTCAATAACACAAAATTTTTTATAAGAGTGTAGGCCTTCGATGTATATTGGGAGCTTAATGTCCCCCAGGGTATTCTTAGTTTCGCCACTAAATCCCACGAGCACGGAGGATCTTGGTATGATATCTGATTCAGGGATACCCATCTTCTTTAGAACATCAAGCTGGATAATGTTCACTAAGCTTCCTCCGTCTATAAGGATCCTGCGGACAAAATGGTTAGAAATGAAAAGAGTAATAACTAAACCATCGTGATGAGGATCCTGGATATCAACACGATCATCCTCATCAAAGGTTATGACTTTTCCTTCGGAGACACTTGATGTTCGAACGGGTGTTTCTCCATTATCCATTTTAGTTTCCTTTGCATGCCTTTTAGCTGCTTAGAAGGATGTGCCACAAATGTCTGATCCTCCAGAAATAAAGTTTACTACTTGTGCATCTGCTGGAGGGGCCGGAGCTTTCTCAGGGATCCTTTCAGGATCCTGAGTCCTTGACTTTTTTCTACCCAACAATTCTTTTAGATGCCCCTTGCTCAACAAGTATCCAATTTCCTTTCTTAGTGCAATGCATTCTTCTGTGAGATGCCCAAAATCTTCATGGTATGCACACCACTTTGATTTATCTTTGGTTGCAGCTGGTCTGTCATTTTTTCTGGGCCATCTGGCTTTATCACCTAGGTTCTGCATCGCAAGGATTAGTTCATTGTTATCAACCGAAAAACAATATTCAGAGATTGGAGGATAATCCTCATCATCCTCTTCCTGATCAACAGCATGCACGTTCTGGTTATCAGATTTGTTATAGGATCTGAACTTGTTGTTCTTGAACGAGGATCCTTGCTTCTCTTGTTTTGAGGATCCTGCTAATCTTTCCTGGATCCTCTTATCGTCCTCTAGCCGAATGAACCTGAGTGCCCGGGTTCTTACCTCATCTAGGTTCCTGCATGGTGTCATAACAAGATCATCATAGAACAATGAATCCCTAAGCAATCCCATTTTGAAGGCCTCAACAGCCGTGGCTATATCCAAGTTGGGAATGTCTAAGGATTCTTTACTGAATTTGGTAATGTAATCCCTTAATGATTCATTATGACCCTGGGTTATCCTATATAGATCACTAGTTAATCGTTCAAATTTTCTACTACAAGAAAACTGATTATTAAATAGGTTAACTAGATTAGCAAATGAGGTAATAGAGTAGGGGGAAGACTTAGCAGCCATTTGAGAGCTGATCCAGAAAGAGTGGATCCGAATCCCTTGCACATGCATGCTTCCTTTAACCTTTCTGGGATTGGATTGATCTCCATCCTCTCCCTGTATTGTGCTATGTGTTCTTCAGGATCCGTCGAACCATCATACAGCTTCATGGTTGGCACATGGAACCTCTTGGGTATCTCAGCATCACAGATTGGTGGTGCAAAACGAGATATCCTGTGGCTCCCATCTGCAATCTCTGGGATAGGTTTGACCACTCCTGGAACACTTGATATCATATCCTTCAACTTTTGCAACTCTCTGGCCATGGCGTGGTTGATACCTGGATCCTGCATAAGGCCATGGTTAGTAGTATATGAATTATTAAAAGTGTTACCTCCCATTGGATTCAAATTAGGAAGAATGGATGTTAATCCATATTGTTGGGGCTCTGGAATGATCGAAGGACCAGTAGAAGCAATGGTCTGCATCGGAATAAAATCTCCCTGATGGACATCTGAACTTCCTGTTTGCAAACTCCTCAAGGATCCTGGCATCTGGAAGGATCCCTGAAACTGGGATGATCCTGGAACAAAGGAGGATCCTTGAACCTGGGATGATCCTGGAACAAAGGAGGATCCTTGAACCTGGGATGATCCTGGAACAATGGAGGATCCTTGAACCTGGGATGATCCTGGAACAATGGAGGATCCTTGAACCTGGGATGATCCTGGAACAATGGAGGATCCTTGAACCTGGGATGATCCTGGAACAAAGGAGAATCCTTGAACCTGGGATGATCCTGGAACAAAGGAGAATCCTTGAACCTGGGACGATCCTGGAACAAAGGAAGATCCTTGAATCTGCTGCGCTCCTGAGTATCCTCCTGAATTCATGAAGGATCCCATATGCTGAGGATAGGATCCTGCTGGCTGGAAATATGAACCTGATGCCTGGGTCACTGTTGTTGTTCCATAGTGCACTCCTTTTGGTCCACCCACATATTGAACATCTGGAACCACTGATGGCTGAGAAGTAATCACCGGAGTATCAAAATTCAAAGATCTGGGCATCAGTGGGGAATGATCCTCTGCCGTTTTCTTTTGTTTCTTGAGATCTCCGATTTCTTTGAGAATCCTTTCATTTTATCCTGTTGCTGTATATGATCCTTCATCTGCAAAATCAAAGTAAACATGTCACTAGTAGTGGGAGTGTAAGAAGCAGAAGAAGTTGGAGGTTTGGAGAAAATGGGAGTTGGTTTCTTCTCGGCATTTTTCTGAGGTCCAGAAGGTGGTGGAGGCAAAGGTGGAATGCCCTGAGATGAATTGACCGCAGACATTGCAGTAGAGGTATTCTTCAATGATGAAGCCATGTATTTGTATGCAATGAACCAGAATGATCACCAACAGAAAAACTTCTTAGGAATGAAGCACCAATTGCCCCACGGTGGGCGCCAAACTGTTTTGGTCAAAAAATCTGATGAGGATAATGCAACCAAACTCTTAGTTACGGGGAATGATGCTTGAAATGTGGAACAATGATAAGAATCACTTCAATGTAAATTGCACAAATGACACAAGGATTTATACGGGGAAAAAGCCCTTGATCAAGAGTTGATCTCCGGCACAAAAAACCCCGGGTGATGGAAACTACCGATCACCAAGCTCAAATAAATCAATAAATGTTTACAACTTCGGATAGCAACGAGCTAGGTACAAGGATCACTATGGTGAAATGTGTAAAAGTAAATGAAAACTGTTAAGTGTTTGCCGAAAGCTTCAAGAGTGCGATTGTACGAGAGTGTGTGTAGCTGAAAATGACTAAGTGTTATAATAACTAGCTCGTTACCCCTTTAAAAATAGAAGTTAACTACGCTAACAAACTATCCGACTTTTGTGCCAAGCTCCCACGTTCTCCACAACGTCCATTTCCAGTCAAACGTGTGCGAAATACCCGTGGAATATTCCATAGTAACGTTGCCAAGACCAAGTCAAGCTTGTTACTCCTGCAAAATAATACGAAACATAAACAAACAATCGTTAGTATGAGGATCCTTTAGGTGATCCATGATCCTGATCCTGAAGCTCTTCTGAGGATCACTAACTGTCACAGAAGTAAGGATCATTACTTAGGATAACAAGTAAGGATCACTAATTGTTAGAAAATCCTCCCCTAACACCTGTATCTTGGAGTATCAAGGAATGCAGTAAGTGCCGTCCTTGTAAAGGATCATGAAGGTCAGCAGTATCATATCTATTATGTTAGCAAAAGTTTATTAGATGCTGAAACTAGATATTCTCATTTAGAAAAACTAATATTAGCCCTAGTTATGGCATCAACAAAGCATAGACATTACTTCGAACCACATAGGATTCATGTTAAAACCAACTATCCTGTTAAAAATGTGCTTAGGAAACCTGAGATGTCAGGTAGAATGGCTAAGTGGTCAGTAAAGTTAAGTGCTTATGACCTAGTATATGAACCTAGAAATGCCATAAAGTCACAGGCTCTAGCTGACTTTGTGGCTGATTTCAGTAGTGATATTCAAAATGAAGTAGACCTAGAAGTTCAACAACTAGGAGAAACCTCAGAATCCTGGACATTATATACTGATGGTGCATCTAATGTTAGAGGTGTAGGATTGGGAATACTACTAAAATCGCCATAGGGAGACATATTACCCCAGGCTATTAGATGTGAATTTCCTGCCACTAATAATGAAACAGAATATGAGGCTTTGATCGCGGGATTAGAATTTGCTAGAAACATGAATATTAAGAATTTGCAAGTATATGTTGATTAATTACTAATCATTTTATTGGTCCTATGCAGTTAAAGGTGAGAAGTTAATCGAGTATCTCGATATTCTCAAAAAATTAGCAGGATATTTCGATGTTTTTACACTTGAACATGTACCAAGAGAAGATAATGCTGAAGCGGATGCCTTGGCAAACCTAGGATCATCAGTCAGGATACCAGAAGGAACCCAAATAGGCAAATACCAATACTTTACATCCTGTATCCTGTTGTGGATCTCTTCAAGGCTCAGGATAAGGAGGTAACAAGCATTCAGGATCCTGGTCATGATCCTGATGAGGATACTAAATCCTGGACTGCTCCAATCATGAGATATCTCAAGGAAGGACACATCCCTAAGGATGAAAATCCTAAGGCATTTAGAATGAAGGTATCGCGATTCATCATTATAAATAATGTTTAGTACAAGAAATCTCTTGCAGGACCATACCTGAGATGCTTGGAGGATCCCGAAGCTAAAGAAGTGCTTCCGGATATACACGAAGGGGATTGTGGTAACCACACTGGGGGCAGGTCATTATTCTCAAAAGTATTAAGAACAGGATACTATTGGCCGACAATGAAGAAAGATGCTATAGAATATGCTCGAAGATGTGATGCATGTCAAAGGCACAGTAACATATTACATCAACCAGCTGAACCATTATATCCTATAGCTTCCCCTTGGCCATTCATGAAGTGGGGAATGTACATAGTGGGGAAGTTGCCGAAAGCTCTAGGAGGAAAAGTCATTATGCTGGAAATGACTGACTATTTTTCTAAATGGGTTGAAGCTGAAGCATTTGTTCAAGTTAGAGACCAAGAAGTAGTATCCTTCATAAAAAGGAATATCCTGACCTGGTTTGGAGTACCAGCCGAGATTATTTGTGACAATGGATCTTAGTTTATAAGTAAGAGGAGTATTGACTTTTTCAAGAGTTGCAAAATGATCACATCTACTCCGGTACATCCTCAAGCAAATGGACAAGCAGAATCCTCGAACAAGATAATTGTCAACAACCTGAAAAAGAGACTAGGAGCTAAGAAAGGAAGATGGGCATAAGAACTACCCTTTGTTTTATGGGCTGATAGAATGACAATAAAGAGTGCAACTGGCCAGACTCCATTTTCCTTAGTATTTGGAGCAGAAGCAGTGATCCCAACAGAAATGGTGATACCTACAGCAAGATCTAACCTCCGGGATCCTGAGCAGAATCCTGAAGCTTTGTGCCAAGAATTGGATACATTGGATGAGACAAGAGATGCAGCAAAGCTAAGGATGGCAGCATATCAACAGAAGATATCTAGGGCATATAATAAGAATATAAGGACTAGAAGATTCCAAGTTGGGGATTGGATGTTAAGAAAGGCTTTTCAGAATACTACTAATCCTGCCGATGGAAAGTTGGCTCCAAAATGGGAAGGACCATATGAGGTTGAATCAGAATCAGGGAAAGGAGCATACCGACTCAATAGTATGGAGGGGGATATGCTACCAAGATCCTGGAATGCTATACACTTAAAGCTCTATTTCAAGTGAGTTTAGAATTCAATTTCTAACTCAGGATGGTATGAATTCTATCTCTTTTAATATGTCTGATATTATTTATTCTTTTAAACCCAATACTGACTTGAGCATCGGAGGGGTGTTAGCCAGGCTAACACCCACCTTAGTTTACAGTTGTTTTGCAGTATATGCTTCAGGATATAACTTCAGGATACACACTCATGATATTTCAAAAGATTAGAGGATTGGCCCCCTCTCTCACGTTTAAGGGATTCTAATCCCTTCACAGGTTTAAAGGTATTCACCTTTCTTACGAATTGGGTTTAAACACCCCGCCTGGAGCGCAAGTTATCTAGGGATAGTTCAAGGTAGCGGGACCAGTTAATGTAAAAGTGGCTGACAATTTCGTTACTGTTGGCTATATCCTGGATCCTCAAGGTATATGAGGATTGATCACCCTCTCTCACGAAAGAGTGTTTTCATACTCTCTAAGGTTTAAAGGTTTTCACCTTTCTAAGTGTTGGAGTTTATACACTCCCGCCTGTAGCGCATGAAAATAAGGGTTTATCCCCAGGATATTAAGGGTTTAACCCCAGGATGTTCAGGCTTTATTCACAAAGAAACTAAAGTATGACTATGTTTGCATTCCTAAGTCTTGAAAAATGCTGAACATAGGGGATATGCACCATACAATTCAAACGATGGGTTCAAATTTCTGAACGTGCACTGGGGACATTCCTAAGATTAGAATCGACTCTCTAAGAGTCTTTGGTATGATCTCTCCTTTTTTATTTTTCAAAGTTATATCACAGTATCCTGACCAGGATATCTCTCAGGATATTCTCTGCAAATGTTTCCAAGAATGTTCAAAGAAAGCTATTTTCAGAATAAAATTTATGTATAAAAAGTATAAAAACAAAGGTAGGGTCAAAAGAGAGTTATATTATTAACATGGCAAAAGTTTGTGCTTTTGGTTTCATCTCAAATTGAGATCCATCCACCAAAAGCACAATAAGTTCATAGTTATATTTACGTAACAGTTGAAGGTTTCATCTCAAACCGAGACCCATCCACCTCCAACTGTTATATTGTTCAAAATGCATGCAGAAAATATAAATTGTTCAAGTGCAGGAAAAGTAAATTGTTTTAGGGTTACAGACCAACATTCAAATTTAAAAAAGTGGGCTCCGGCCTAGGCATCAACATCCATCATCGCCCACTTGAATGCCCTCACACAGCGGCATCTTCACCAGCCTTCTCTGTCTTCTCAGCTTCAACATCCTGAGCAGCATCCTCACCAGCATCCGTCCCAGCATCCTTCTTTTCTGCAGCCTTGTCCACCACCTCTGCTGACTTAGAGGACTCACTAGCCTCAGCAGGATACGGCACAGCTTTGCCACCAAGCTCCTTCAGCTTTGCCACCCAGGAATCAACCGGCCAGGATGGACACTCCAGGCCTGTCTCCTTTACCTCTTAAGCCATCTTGATGCGAGCTTGTAGCAGGGAGACAACAGCTGAATTTTTGATCCCTTCCCGGAAAGAGACCATGGCTTGTTCGTGCTCCATCTGGACGGCTGCCAGCTTTACCTCGTCGTCCTGAGTGACCTTTTTCAGCTTATCCTCATAGTGTTGGGACTTGGCTTCAGCGATAACACCCTTGTCGTCAACGGTGGTCTCAAGCTGCTTGATCCTGGCCTCTTGAAACTAGGTCGTGCTGCAGGCATTGGTGTAGAGGTGAAGCAGATGCTGGAGGCCCTGCAAGTCGAAATTCAGGTATGAATCAAAATTCATTAACCAGAATATCCTGTCAGGATATTCTATCAGGATATGTGTGCAGGATATAATATCAGGATATTACCTTATTGAGGAAGGATGTCATCGGCTCCAAGGAGTCAGTGAAGCTGAGTTCTTCATAGGAGAACCCTTCAGAGCTTGGGGTGCTGACTTCGGAGCCTTTCCTCTTTTTGGCGGTGGAAGCACGAGTTCTCGGGTTAGGCTTAGGAGCCGGGAGCGGTTTGGAGCTAGTAGTAGCAGGGGTCTCTTTCTTGACGTTGACTGGAGTAGGGTAACTATCAAGCTCATCAAGATCCAGGAGGATTGGAACTTTGCTGGAGTCTGCATACAGAGAGTAAAACTCTTTCCTAAACCTATCAAACAAAAACATGTATGCAGGATATTGTGCAGGATCCTTACCAGACATGTTTGAACTGGAGAGTGGACTTGAAGATGGTGGAAACGGGTTGAAACTTCTTTCAGCCTCTGGGAGGAGTCTGATGGCGTCGATTCTCTTCTGTGAGTCGGCTAAGGGGGGTGCAAGCTTCCTGAAATCGGCTGTATACAAGAAAATGAAAAAGTTAGTACAAGATATTAAACAGGATACAAGACAGGATCATCCTAAAACCCTAAATCCTACCCTTTCTCAACCACTTCAGCGGATAATCCGTTCCACCAAGGATTGAGTCTCTTTTTACAAAGAAAAATTTGGACTTCCATTCCTCCTCATTCCTGGTGGCATGAAGTATCAGTGGATCGCTGGAGGTAGAATAAAACAAGAATCTACAAGAACCATGGCATCTAAGCCGATATGCTAAGGGGAGGTCATGAATAGAAAGATCAGGGATATGATTGTTCTTGATTTGATCAAGAACAAGCAAGACTCGCCAGAGCATCGGCATTGTTTGACTAAAACTGATTTTTGTGGCGTTAAAGAACTCGGTGATGAAATCTGGAAAAGGAAATTGCAACCCTAAGGTAAAGGGAAAAGCATTAAAACACTACCACTCGTCGGAAACCATGCCCGACCGGATTTCCCGATCAAACGGCCGGAACACCGTCCCTTTCGGGAAGATGCCGGAGGTTTTGAGAGCCGACAAGTGGGCACTATCGAAGGAGCATATTTCTTTCTCCGGATCTTGGAGAATATTCTGGTGGATAAATGTAGGAGCGGAGTCACCAGAGCTGGATCTGGTCTGCCTTGCCATATGGTTGCCGGAATATTGAGCAGAATGGGAGGATGAAGATGGAGATGAAAGAGAAAGTTTTTACCTTTTTTCTCTTCGGTAAGGGTTAAATGAGGATGAGGATGAGAAGTTATAGGGATGTAATGAGTAATTATAGACTGAACGGTTACAAGCAGTCACATCAAGGTCTTATCTCTTAATTACCTCGTTATTCGTGAAAAAATGTAACCGTTAGTATCAGGATACTTAACGGTAACATTTTTGGGGACAATTGTTATGGGTGAAATTCTGAGCCCATATCCTGGATAATATCTTAAGTTATATCTTGATTATATGATATCTGTTCATGCCTGGGATGCTGATTCAGGATATTGGTAACATCCTGACATGGTATCCTGAGGATCACTAACGGATTATGTGCAGGAATACAAGTCCAAGCTTGCAACGTTCATGAGGACCTTTTCCCCTGAAGACTCGGTCTAAGTTGTTCGAAGAAAGACGTTGAAGCCGCTTTACTTCGTCTTCAACGTTAACTAAGGAATATTCGAAGGCATCCCCCGTTTATAGGAAATTTTGTTTTCATTTCTTAGCTATAAATAGACGGATATGTCAGATCGAATAGGACACAAAAACACTCACTACTCTCAAACACTTCTACTCTCTCGCAACTCTCATTTTCTAAAAAAGCATTGTAACACTTAGCGATCTGATCAATATCCTGCACTGTGTCCTGACGTTTGAAGTAATAAGAAGAACAAGGCAGCTGCGATTGTCAGCTCCCGAGGTTTTATGCCGGCGATCTAGATTGATCAAGGGCTTTCCTCGTATATCTCGTGTCACCCCCTTTACTTTATGCTCATTGTTTGATCATAGATATAGCTCGATATCCTGAGCTATATCCTAAAACTGTTTTAACAAACAATCAATTCAGCATATTTACAACACACATTCTTAGGTAATTTTTGACCAAAACACCCACGCACGGACATCCGTGCAGTTCTTCGTCGCCTCGATGGTTCTGGAGGTGGTGGCTGCTCTGGTGCAGGTAGTGGCGGTGGCGTGACCGCTTGGAAATGTGGGTCCTCAGAAGGGACCTGCTGGTGTGGTGGTGAGTTGCGATGAGAGGGGTATACTCCCATTTGTATGTAGCCACCTTTCGGCCCAGATATCAGGGCCCCTGTAAGGCGAACCATGTAAAGATGATCCACTAGAAATCTCGATGGGATGCGTCGACATCCCTGATGGCGGCATCTCTGGATCTAGGTCCTCGTCCATCTCCATATCATGGTACTCAGTAAAGTGGTCAGCTGGTCCCAAAGGGTTTTGACCCTCCGGTTCTTCGATTTGGTTCATCGGGTTGAACCGGCTCTGAAAAGAGGGTGTTGGGTTCTGAAAGGAATGGTGTGAACCCGATCGCTGCAGAGGAATGTAAGAATGGTGAGAGTTGTTGGGCTCGTCCTCCTGCTGTGGCCCAAATGAATGATGATAAGATGGTGAGGAGCTGAGCGAGACAGAGCGTCTCGCGGGCTCCAAGTAGGTCCTCCAGTCTTCGTGTGGGCTGGAGCTAACTGTTGCCAATGGTGTGCGCCGGTGAGATGGTCCAGCCTCGTGATCATTCCTAGCTACTATAGGTGCCTTGCCTCGTCCTCCATGTCCTCTTACTCTTGCCGACATGTTAATTGAAGTCCTGTCAAAACAAAAACAAACCAGACAAAATCAATTAAGATAAGGATTAGTCCTAAGTTATTTGCCTAGACTCGGAAGTCAAGGAATGTGCAACTGTGTCACTGAGATTAAACACAAAAGGCTAGTGTTTAATTCACTCAATGTTGGCTCTGATACCAACCTGTCACACCCTGATATTTCCACGTATTGCCGATGGGCCCGGTGGGGAGTATCGTGACGTAGTTGATATCATCATAGTCAAATAATCACAGTTTAATGCACAGCGGAAGTCTTGGTAGAAAATAATAATACAAACTGAAATGAAAAGTATAATTAAATATTATATAAGCGGTTGTAAGTGGATCCACAGGCGGATCTAAAACATAAAGTAAAATGTTGTTCGACAGACTTTAAGTATTAAGAGCTTGCAAAACTCTTTAAGTAATACTCAGGAGCTTCCAGCCCATTTCGCGTAGTACCTGCACTTAATCTTTTTTGAAAAATACGTTAGTTTACACTGGTAAATACAATTAACTGACTCTTTTGAAAACATTCATGAAAATTGATTTGAATGCACAAGGCACAAAATTCTTTTATAACTTGGGATAATTATTTAAAATAATCTTGTATACAGATTTACATGTTTGTCGTACGTTCAGGGCCCAAGATAGAAGTCGAGACAAGATTAATAGACACACCACTAGTATAAGCCCACAAGAAGTTTCCTCACGAGTGAGATGCCGTTTTACATACGCAACTGTCAGGTGTATGCCTACACCCCGTGCTTAAGTCGTGGCCATTTCAAATGAATGAGCCGAGGATATCCAGGACACGGTCATATTAACCCCCAAATGCTTTGTATCAAACATAGCAGATTAAAACGGATTATCTCAATGATTTAACCACTAATCGATTAAATATTCAATACCCGACCAAGCGGTAATAATTTACCGTATCCCAAGCCCGTATAAGGGAAAATATATTAAAAGTATTTACCTGAGCTAAAATGTAAATTATACTCAGCCGTATATTCTAATCAGCAAGTACAGATAGCTTTTACTGGGCTCCTAATCTGGAACGAAGGTTTTAATAACCTATTAGATTCCTAACGGGTCTTATTTAAGTTGTAACTTAGACCGGTTAGTTTTAAAGAAAGGTTTACGGTACAAAACGCAAGATTAAGCGATGACCGGATTGGAATGTAATTTACACCCAACAAGTATGGAGACTCGTATAAAATGGGTAAACTAAATACATTCTGGATTTTGAAGTAAAAATGATAAGGTTTGACCCGTTTCGGCTAATTTATGCAAACTAGTTACATAAACTGTACCGAACGCGTATATGCTTAACGGGTAACCGGATGAGTCATGTACAAGTTTCACAAGTTAATATACTTTAAATATGATATGATATCAGTAGGATATCTACAATTATGCTCAAAATGAATTTAAAACCAATTTATGCCCTGAAAGGGTAATTTGGTCATTTTAAAGTTTATAAAAGAGGTTTAATAGCAAACTTAGGTTCTGGTCTAAAATATTCAGTAAAAATTTTTATTTTATCAAGTTACATCAGTAAGATATCATACATATGTGAGGTTTATCATTTATGGTCAAACTATGCACCGTATGGGCATTTTGGTCATTTCACATATGCTTTTAAGGTCAAATTTGGAATTCTAAGTTCAAGACTTATACTTACTGTTAAAGTACTAAAATTTATTTTTAAAATCAGTAGGTAACAAGTCTTAAGCGTTAAATATGGTTTTAAACCATACTATGCGTCTAATTAGCGTAAAAGTCAATAATTGACGATATTCAAGATGTTTATAAAATTCTGAAGTTTTGATCAGTCTCTAATCCTTAAAATATTTTATTTAATATATAACATCAGTAGGAAAAGGTTTGACATGTAAATGATATGTAAAACTCATTTTATTCCTGAAAAGGGCTTATCGTCAATTATCGAATTTACACAAGAACTCTATGTTATGGTTAGTATAAAATCTGACCAAAAATTCCAAAAATCCCTAAAAATTATATCATAACAGTGGGTAGCAAGTTTGGTGCCAAAAATTGGGTTTAAATATGATTTATGCTAAAAATGGAATTTAATTAACAAAAAGTTTTGTTTTACGATATCTTGCATAACTTTTATTTGAGACTAGAACCTAATGTCAAATTTTTATGACATACTTATATATCAGTAATAAAGCTTTTTGTCCTCTCACATTTTCAAAAATTTTGTTTTTATAACATAAGGGCATAATGGTCAAATTTAAGCATATTAACGGAATTATGCAAATAACTCAGATTTCTATGGGACCAGGTAGTATAACCTCAGAGGGTTATACTAACACATAATATGGTCACAAAGGAACCCTAAGGCATAACTAAACTAAGCTATATCGGGTCAGAACTGAAAGTCAAAGCAAAAGTCTACTTTTGCGACTTTCGGTTGCAAACCGAGCCTAATACTCAGAATTGTCGGGTTGAACATGCCTAAACATGTTCTTATATTATTTACCAAGTTATTTAAGTGATAAAACATATTTTATAGCTTTTACATTATCAGTTATGCATTATTTTATAAAAACTGACTCGTTTGAATTTTCTGTTCATTACTTTGACCGGACAATTGACTGAGTAAACATGATATTTAGGAGGTGCCCTTTTGAGGGATTATCACCTACTTAATTACCAACACATAGCCACTTTCAATTCGAATAATGGCTGGACCGTTAGAGATTAAACAAAAAGTCAAAGTTTCATTACGATATCTTTGACTTTCGGTCATTAAGCTAAATAAAACTTAACTACAGGAGATAAGAACGCTTATAAGGGTCCTTAGCACGAATATTAAACTTAAGAGAGCTTCCTTAATGCTTAGGATGCTCCAGAGAATGCTCCAAAGCTTGAGCAATTGAGAGAGTAAGAAAATATGAAGTGTGCAAGTGAGAAGGCTGCCCCAATGCATCTATTTATACTACTTCAAGGTACATTCAGATCTTCCCATGTGTTCTATGTTGTTTTCAGATGATAACATGTGTCCCAAGTGATTTTAGATACCATCAAACAGTCCCTAGAATAAAAAACCAGCATGCAATGGTAAAGAAAATCGCAGAACCTGCACCTGTGCATGTTTGCTGTGAAATTCAGGTCGTCGCGTCGCGCGACGGCACAGCCTGATCATGGTCGCACAACGCGAGCACCATGGTTACCAGCCAACAAGTTTTGAAAATTGACAAGTTTGGCCCTTGAACCTTCTAAATCCTTGAAACTTTCATTTTAAGCACAATTAACCCTAAAAGTGAGTATATGGATGATCTATAGGGTATAATCAAACCCCGTTAGGTCCGGTTTCGTTAAACGATAACCGAAAATACTAGTTTCATCAAGTTGACACTTTTAACCCTTTATTTACGAAAGTTAACATATTTAATACCAAACGATATCGAAACCTCGTGAATTTTTCGTCACTTGTTCTTGAGAGTGTAATTAATCGTTACAAAGCCCCAGGTTCGTTAAAAGGTCACTCAGAGGTAGTAATTTAACATGTTGATACGTTTAACCCTCGCGTCTTGTAAACTTCCACTTTCTTTCACAAACGGTTTCATACGTTTCACAATTTATTCGTTTAAGAGTATAAACATCGTGTAGGGTTGTTGAAAAGCATAGTTTTCAAATGTTGACACTTTGAATCCTTCTTCACACATACTTTCTTTGTTTGTCAACTTTTGTCCCTCGAAATCCATTCATTACACGTTTAGAGTTCATGACACGTGTCTTTATTATATTGGACATGATTTTGCGAGGTGTTAAACTAGGATCCCACATGCTGACCCCTCCTCCAGATCTACCATTTGCCGGAACGTGATCCATATCGAAATTTCCAGCTCCCCAAAAATTCTCAAACTTTATACCTGAAATGTCACTGAACTGAATTTCTTGTAAGGCAATGAAGTCAATACCATTCTCTCTTTTCAAATTTTTTACCCAACCCGCTTTGTTTTTATCCCCCTCGCCTAAACCTCTAATATTTATAGAAAGAAAATTCATCTTTCTACTCTTTGAAAACCTTCTTCCCTAATCACTTCTTTAATTAAAGGTTCATGATTCTGTAGATCAACCCCCAACTTGTTCCCCATGATAGATGTCACATTATCTCTAGATCAATATTTTCCTCTTCCTCCTCGTTGGGTTGTAGGTTTAAATCATCCAACACCTTCTCCATAAGATCCTTTTTACGGCCACTCGTTTCATCCTCGTAACTTTCCTCACCAACATCTTTTTCCAAAATGTTACCGCCGCCTTCTTCCTGATCTACCGTATTGGAACTATCCTCCTGGATTCTGATTATTTCATTCAAGTCAAAAGGGTCGTTATTTCTCATCCGCTTCCTAGGTCTAATGAGCCCATCTACCTCCTCCATTGTGCTATTTTTATTATTGGTCTTAGGCCTCCTATATTTTTTTATTCCTTTTCCAAGCCCATCCTGATCAAGATTAACTTTAAAAAATTTTAAGACCTGGTAATCATCACCGTCCCCTGACTCCTTTTGTCTCCTAGAAATCCATAATTCTTCTTGGTAGTCAAATAAATTGAAATTTGGTTCCTTCCCCCATACGCCTTCCAAACCTCCATCTAGCCTAGAATTATGTTCCTTCCCATTAATGTTTTCCATATTTCTTAGTAAATCAGATGTACCGGTTCCCAATTTCCCCATATATCCGTTTTCTTTTATTGTGCTTCCATCCACATTAATATTCTTAATTTGATTGGCCGGCTGTTGGGCTTCACCTCCTTCCGTCGCCGACATCACTCCGGTGCCGAAGACATCCATATCAATCGTGTCCGTGATCTTCTGAGAGACCAATTCTGAGTCCGGCGAAGAACACCCTTTCTTCGAATTCTCATTGTTCTTTCGGTAATCATTTTCCGACAAAAAGTCCCAATAATCTCCTGTTCGCTAACACCCTTGTTCTCGAACGAGTCCGGAACCCACCCTCCCCTTTCTTCTTCCACCCATATTCTAAAACGTTTTCTGTCTTCAATTATTACGACTTCTTCTCCAATTCTCTTCACCATATCTGTCATCACGCACACACAGTCTGAAGTTAATATGACATCCTCCGGTTGTCTTTACGAAGCATGAATCACTTTGCCATAAAGTCTTCCCACCGAGTCGAAAGTTTCATTCTCGGACAGGTGGAGAGGAACCCCGTGAATGTTCAGCCATGCCAGTCTCTCAAAAGCTATCGGTTGTCCTCTCCATATTTCGACATTAGCGAACCAGCCACAACCTGGAGAAAAGGCTCTAAACCGGTCGGCTTCGAATTCCGACTGAAACACCAAAAGAATGTTCAGCCCGCCTAGGTACTTGATCTTAGCGTCTCCAACATCAGCTTCCTTTAAAAGGATATCAACCTTTCTAAGCGTCCACAAGTCCTTTACTTTGCCGATAATTGCCCTACCGTGAAGATCCCCGTAAGCTTTGACAAATTTGGATATCACAACTTCCTTAGTTTTGGTCCTTCCCACCGCCATACCTGATACAGCTTCAGCGTAAGACCTTCCGCTGTTGACCGAATTTCTGCCTCCGTAGCCTTCCTGTTTCTTAAAGGTGCTATGTCTCTCTCCTTGTTCCTTGAAAACACTATATTTCTTCTTCTCTTTCGGTTGCTTGTTATCTTTTTCAGCCTCGTTTTCTATTGCGAATCTGGCCACGTTGATGATAAGCCTGTAGTTACCCATCCATATGTTGCCCAATTTCTTTTCTAGTTCCGCCGCATCTTTAACCCCTTTGAAGATAGCGAAACCGAAACGATACCCGCGTTTGTCCCTTTTCCTAGCGATGTAGACTCCCTCGATCTTCCCAAAGGTTCCTAACATTTCCGAGATATCCTTTGAATTGCACTTCTCCGGGAACCTCGATACAAAGAATTTCGTAGTGTTGTTGGTATCGTAGCCTGAACTCCGGCCATCCATGTCTGCCGGGTGCCTCCGCCTCAGAGAATAGACGGTACAGTTAATGTTTAATTATTAGTGGACGTTTCTTTTGTCATATGTTTACACAAACAATTGTGTTAGCGTAAATTATTTTAATAAATAATTTACGGTGCCCTTATTGATCATTTATCTAATAACTAGATCAATATTTACCTTAATATCCCTATAAAATTAACTGGGCTTTATTTGATGGACATAAAGGCCCGTACTAGTTAATTAGGGTTTCCCCTTGGGTGAAGCATATAAATACATGTTATTGGGGAACCCTAAAGACACACTATAAAGTTTACGGCCCCCTCACTGCAATAACCTAATTCGTATTCCTCTTCATCCTAACTGCTCACCCTAAACGGGAACCGATCAAGATGGCTTCTTCTTCATCTCTAACCACTGCTGGATTGTCAGGTATAACATGATCCCTAAAGTGTTTTCCATTAGATATTAAAAGAACTGATTAACATGTGGTATCAGAGCGATGTTACTCAGTTCTTAAATTCCCTTATGATCTGGAATTGAAATAAAAAAACTAAGATTTTTTTATTACACCTGATATAATAGGTTTTGTATTTCTCGATTTTTTTTTTGTTGTCGATAAAGGAGAATACGTTCCACACTCAAAATTGCAAACTCAATTTAATAATGATTATTCACGTAATATTATTGCAATTCCACTCTTTTGCTTTTGCAAACTCCAGTATCACCAATATACGTTTTTTTTTGGTGATTGACTTTCTATTATTGAATTTTAGTTTTATATATGAAAATTGACTAGCAAAAGCAAAAGATAGAAAAAACATCTATCAATAAAGATCTCAAGGCAGTGGTAGAATGATATGAGGACCATGAACGATACCTTGATGTTGTTGCAAGAAACTTACATAATTTGGTTTTGAATAAGGATTCTAATATGTTGTTCCTAACTTTGGGTAACTATATCTCCAAGAAATTTGAAATCTGATATATAAATTAATTTTGGATATAGTTTCAAAATAAAAGAAATCTTGAATATATAAAACAATCTGATACTCGACATCAATATTAGAACAACTCGAAATCAGCTGAGTTTATTATTAAATACTTTTGTTTTATAAAACCTTACTCTATTATGTTTTATAAACCTAACTTTTAAATAATCATTCAACTAATTATTTTGATTGATTTAAAAATTTGCTTAACTAAAATAACATTTTTTAAGTTCTCACTTCTGCCCAAAGGTGATGTGTTTACTTGTGGCGTTATTTAGTGAACTTAAGCATAGTCACTTAGGTGTATATCCTTATTATATGAACAAGCATAGTGTAACACTTGCCTTAGTACATTTGTTCATATGATATACACATGACTTCTGCCTAAGATGCATGAGTATTTCATTTTCTGCCCAAAGGTGATGTGTTACACTCATGTCTCGCAAACTTTGACTTGTGCCTAAAATTATGGTGTTTCAACTTCTGCCCAAAGGTGATGTGTTACACCTAATCTGCACAGTCTGACTGTTCATAATACTTGTATGATTGGCCATAGCCAAAGCGAAAACCGTCATTCAAGTAGAACCTTATTTAAAATTGGTGTGTATAAATAACGTTATCACAACTTCCTTAGTATAATGGTCTTGATTTTCGCCTGCCTTAGTTTTAGGTTACCCATAAGTCACTCTAACTTCTTCTTTTGCAATGTATCTTATTCTTCTCATTTTAATCCAATATCAGCTCCTGTTATGGCTATTGATACTTTGACTGGTGCGAACTATGCTTCGTGGAAGGATTCTCTTGACCTTACTCTCGCACTCATGGAGTTTGACTGTGCGCTAACTGAAAACGCTCCCCCTGCTCTTACTTATAAGAGTACTGAAGCTGAAAAATACTCCATCAAAAATGGGAGAGAGCTAATCGCTTGTCACTTATCTTCATGAAAAACTCGATAAGTCCTGCTATCAGGGGAGCCATTCCTGATGCTGCTACAGCTAAAGAATATCTGACTAATGTGGAGGCTCAATTCCAAGGGATGTCTAAGGCGCAAGCCAACACCCTCATTCTGAAATTGGTGACTACAAAGTATGATGGGATCAGCGGTATTCGTGAGCACATCCTGAAAATGAATGACATGGCCCAAAAGCTCAAGGGATTAAGCATGGAGATTAGTGATGGCTTTTTGGTGCATTTTATCATGACGTCTCTGCCCGCATCTTATAAAGCATTCAAAGTCAACTATAACCTTCAGAAGGACCAATGGAAGATGAACGAGTTGATTGCCATGTGCGTGCAAGAAGAAGAACGTCTGAAACTGGAGAAAGCCGATGTTGCTTACCTGATGACTGCTGACTCGAAGAAAAGGAAGAGGAACTACAATAAGAAGCCTAATGTAAAGGTCCAAAAGCGGGATGCAGGTGCAAGTGTTTCTGGCTCTAATGACTCCAAAGGGAAGATTCACTGCAAGTTCTGCCGTAAGGTGGGACATAAGCAGAAGGACTGCCCGAACTTTTAGGAGTGGCTAGCCAATAAAGGTGATAATCTTTTCATGATACTTGAGTCCTTTAATTTAAATGCTCCATCTAATTCTTGGTGGTTTGATTCTGGTTCTATGGTTCATGTAACCAATTCCTTACAGGGATTCCATACAACCCGGAAGCTGGAAAGAAACCAAAGAACGCTTAAGATGGGAAATGGAAAGCCGCTAGTAGTCGAGGTCGTGGGAACATTAGATTTAGTTATGAAAACTGGTTTAACTATTAGACTTTATGATACCTTATATATTCCTGAGATTACTCGGAATCTTGTATCAGGACCAAAATTAGACGTAGACGGTTTTCTTGTTTCTCATGGTCATGGCAAACTTACTATCAGTTTTAATTCTCAAATATTTGGTTATGGCTTCTTGGATGGTGGTCTCTATCGATTAGAATTAGATGATGATTTTTCCAAGTCTTTGTTATCATATAATATTAATGAGAACTTAAAAAAGAGAAAACGCAAACGAGACTTAGAAACTTCATCCATGTTGTGGCATCAACGTTTAGGCCACATTTCATGAGAACGCTTAACTCGACTCGTGAAGGATGAGGTCTTACCAACTCTCGATTTCAATGATTTTGGAACATGTGTCAAATGCCTTAAAGGTAAAATGACATCAGCGAATAAGAAAGGTGCCACTAGGAGCTCTAATTTATTAGAACTCATTCATACTGATATTAGCGGCCCTTATAACATCGCTGGCATAACTGGACATACTTCATTTATCACGTTTATTGATGATTATTCACGTTATATGCACTTGTATCTCATTAAAGAAAAATCTGAATCTCTCACAACTTTTAAAGACTATAAAGCTGAAGTTGAAAAACAATTGGATCGTCAAATAAAAGTCATTACATCAGATAGAGGAGGCGAATATTATGGTCGAAATACTGACGTGGGTCAGGCTCCTGGTCCATTTTATGAGTTTTGTAAGGGCCAGGGGATCGTGAACCAATATACTATGTCCGGTACTCCTCAGTAGAACGGTGTTGCTGAGAGAATAAATAGAACCCTAATGGACATGGTACGCAGTATGTTAGCCAACTCAGGTTTGTCCTTATTCCTCTGGACCGAGGCCTTAAAAGCAGCTGTTCAGATACTCAATAGAGTTCCTTCAAAGTCTGTCCCTAAAACTCCTTATGAACTTTGGACAGGAAGAAAACCGAGTCTTAGATATATGAAAGTATAGGGTCGCCTTGCCGAAGCTAAAATTTATAACACTTTCTTAAAGAAACTGGATATGAAAACAACAAGTTGTTTCTTTATTGGATATCCTGATCACCCAAAGGGTTATAGATTCTATTGTCCCTCCCATGTTACTCGTATTGTAGAAACCAAGCGTGCCGTGTTTCTTGAGGACTTTAAGGTCAGTGGGAGCAGTGAAAATCCTTACAATGATTTACAAGAAGTACAAGACGCGGGTGGGAGACACTCGTCCATTTCATTACCTCCTATTACTACTCCTCTTGTACTTGATGCTGAACCGCATGTCACTGCACCACCTCCAACTCATTCAGAATTAAATGTTACTCCGCATGTACCTGAGAATGAAGGACCCACAAATATCGAAGTTGAGAATCAACCTAGGAGGTCATCTAGGGCGAGAAGGCCCACTAATTTTGATGATTATGAAACCTACCTAGTTGAAGCCGTATCAGATGATGGAAAGTTTACCGATCCTACCTCTTACAATGAAGCCATTAGTAGTGATCAGTCTTCTGAATGGAACAAAGCTATGATTGACGAGCTTGACTCCGTGAAGAAAAATGACGTTTGGGATTTGGTTGAATTACCCGACGGTGTTAAACCCGTAGGATGTAAATGGGTCTTCAAAACAAAACTAAATCCGGATGGAAACGTTGAACGATATAAAGCAAGATTGGTTGCAAAGGGCTACACTCAGAAAGAGGGAATCGATTATCAAGAGACCTTTTCACATGTCTCTCGAAAAGATTCCTTAAGGATCGTCTTGGCCCTAGTAGCTCATTTTGATTTAGAGTTGCATCAGATGGATGTCAAGACTGCTTTCCTCAATGGAGACTTGTATGAAGACGTGTTCATGAAGCAACCTGAAGGGTTCAAACCTGAAGGTCAAGAACAACTTGTCTGCAAGCTGAAGAAATCCATATACGGTTTGAAGCAAGCATCACGTCAATGGTATCTTAAGTTTGATGAAGTCATGAAGAAGCAAGGCTTTATGAAGAACCAAGTGAATCAATGCACCTACCTCAAGATGAGTGGGAGCAATTTTGCTATACTTGTCCTTTACGTAGATGATATTCTATTGGCAAGTAATAGCTTAGATATGTTGCATGAATCGAAGCGCTTACTCTCGCATAACTTTGACATGAAAGATCTCGGAGAGGCTTCTTATGTTATTGACATCGAAATACACCGATATAGAAGAAATGGAATTTTGGGCTTATCACAAAAGGCTTACATTGATCGTGTCCTTAGTCGATATAACATGCAACACAGCTCTCCCTCTGTAGCTCCAGTAGTTAAAGGAGATGTTTTCGGTTCTTTTCAATGTCCGAAAACTGAGGATGAAAAGGCGCAAATGAGAATGATACCTTATGCCTCAGTAGTTGGGAGCCTCATGTATACTCAAGTCTGTACTCGTCCAGATATCGCTTATGTTACAGGGATGCTAGGCCGTTATCTGTCTAATCCTGGCCTTGATCACTCGAAAGAAGCGAAGAAAGTACTTCGATATCTTCAGGGGACGAAAGACTATAAGCTGACTTATAGAAGAAGTGACGTTTTGGAAGTGGTTGGTTATTCTGATTTTGACTTTGCTAAATGCAAAGATGACAAGAAATCCACTTCAGGGTATATCTTTATGTTAGCCGGCGGACCTATTTCATGGAGGAGTCATAAACAACAGCTAACTTCAACATCCACTATGATGGCATAATACATTGTTGTATATAACGCTACCTGTCATGGAATGTTGCTAAAGAATCTGATTAGTGGACTCAAAGTTGTTAATTCCATATCTAGAACATTGAAGCTGTACTGTGATAACTCAGCTGCCGTTAACTTCTCGAACAGTAACAGTTCGACCGGAGCTGGATTATATCTTGATATAAAGTATTTGTTCTTACATGAACGTGTTGAGGAAAATAAGCTTTGTTTTGAGTATATAAGTACGAAAAATATGCTTGCGGATCCGATGACTAAAGGTCTCCCACCTAAAGTATTCGAAAAACATGTTTTGAAGATGGGCTTTTGGAAAGACCTTATTTAAATGCATATTGTACTTACTTACGTTTTAATGATAAAATTTCCTCATTTGATTTGTTTGTCTCTAACTATGTTTCGCTAGCCTAATGGCGTAAAGACTATTATTATACAAATCATCGTTTAAGGGCTTACTTGTAAATTGATCCTTACTTTGCTTAGGTTTTAAATTTGGGATTGTAGTATGATTAATGGGGGTCCTGAGTTGAATAACTGACTCAACGACTGTATTTTTCTGCTGCAATTTTGGTTTAAAACTAAAATGAGTATTAACTCCTGATCAGGCTTACCTAATACTCATAATAAATTATCACTCGGCAAAGTGGGAGAATGTTAGCGTAAATTATTTTAATAAATAATTTATGGTGCCCTTATTGATCATTTATCTAATAACTAGATCAATATTTACCTTAATATCCCTATAAAATTAACTGGGCTTTATTTAATGGACATAAAGGCCCGTACTAGTTAATTAGGGTTTCCCCTTGGGTGAAGCATATAAATACATGTTATTGGGGAACCCTAAAGACCACACCATAAAGTTTACGGCCCCCTCACTGCAATAACCTAATTCGTATTCCTCTTCATCCTAACTGCTCACCCTAAACGGGAACCGATCAAGATGGCTTCTTCTTCATCTCTAACCACTGCTGGATTGTCAGGTATATCATGGTCCCTAAAGTGTTTTCCATTAGATATTAAAAGAACTGATTAACAAATTGACCATACGAATGATTAGATAATGGAAAGTGATAGAAACAAATTTATTGTCGTGTTGGATTTCTTGATGGACTTGTTTTGATTTTTTTTTAAAGGTGTGAATTATCCGTGAATGTTGGTAATCGTGCTAGAGAACACTCTCGCACAATAGATCCCAACTCCTAGTATATCCTGACTCATAAATAAATAGACACTGTATTTAAGATGTTTTTTTTTTGTTAAACATTTTATAACGTCTTAAAAAGGATTGGTTCACTTGTGAATCAATATTGTAAATATAGCTAGGTTTTTTTTTTATATATATTTACGTTTGGTTAAAACTGAGTATAACTCTACAAAGGAACTACTATTTACATACCGTATTAACATATTCTTACATAAATTTAATTATACGGTGGATTAAATGTGATGTTACATTAATTTTGTAATACTCCCTCGTTGATCTAAAATTCCACTAATCACTATGTTTAATTTCTTAATAAAGATGAATTTAGTTTTATTCATAAACTATTGGTGAATATTGTTTGACAAATTGGTATGGTCACTCATAAATAAATCATTCTCCACATTTGGGTCAACCATACCTAGCGTCCGAAGACACTTGTAATTGATGATCTATAGATGTTGAAAATAGCTAAGAGACATCACATATGATGGGGGTCTGTCATTTAGTAAAGACGGTTTGTATAAAGGTGAACGGGGCACTATGCGGGGAGTGGTGCGGTGACCCAAGTCTCCGAGCAGGAACACCGCCGCCATCACTTCGGGGAGGGTTCACCGCACAAGAATTGCACAAGGATCGAGAATGTATACGTTGGGCAACGGTCAAATATTTAAAAAAAAAAATCAATTTTAACCAATATAAATAACCAACTTAAATCTATTTTTTTACCACACCCATTCTCAAACTTATACTCTAAAAATCTATCAAATACAACACAAAGCCAAACCGAGCAATGGAGAACCAACCCCGTGAAGCCAAGAAAAAATCTAAGGGACGCGGCTCGCAACCGTCTCGTGGTGGTTCGAGCGGTGCAAGTGCACAACCACAACCACAACCCCCTTTCGGATTTACTTCACAACCCCCATTTTTTTACCAACAACCTTCACACCCCTCATTTTACAACACCCAACCACAACCTACTTTCGGCTATTTTCAAAATTTGTTATCAATGGATCCTCCTCAATCCCCCGCTTTCGACCCGTATGGTTTTCGTTCCCCACAAGTTTCATCTCGACGAGAAAATGTTGAACGTCCTCTACCTATTCACGAGGACGAGGACGAGGAAGTAGTGCCCGAAACTCAAAATTTGGGCGACTATGAAGATGGCACCGGCGACGATGAATATAATGTGGATGAAGACGCCGGCAACGAAGAAGATGACGCTCGGGATAAAAAGGGAAAAATGGAGCGCCAAAATTGGACAAAGGTCCAAGAAGAGGCGTTGGCGAAGGCGTGGGTACATTGCTCTACCAACAAAAAGAAGGGCAATCAACAAACCCGCGATAGTTTTTGGCGTAAGATTTTAGATCATTATAACGCCACCGTTGGTGGAAGTAACCGGACCGTGCATCAAGTAGGGTCTAAATGGACCCCGATGTTGACGAAGATAAACTTTTTCAACGGCCTATACCAACAAGCGGTAAAAATTATATATTTTAATGTTGTATATTTTTTAATTTTGTTTACTAAGTTCATATGTTTTTAACACTTGTTATTTTATAATATGTAGGATCGCACACGAGGAAGCGGGTGTAGCGATCTCAACGTGATGAAAGTCGCTTTAAAAGAATTTAAAGATACATATCCGAGCGGTTTTCAACATGTCGAGCCATGGGAGGTCGTTCGAAAACACGACAAATGGGCCCAAGTCCCATTGTTGGGTGAGGAAGGGGAAGGTTCGGCACAAAAAAGAAAGCCCGTTGAGGTGGACCCTTCCATACCTGATATGAACGAAGACCCCTCGCCACAAAGAACACAACGGCGAGACAAGCGTCAAGCGACATCGTCCGAGGGCTCGGCCGAGTTGGCGGCACAATTCAAAGAGTACACCGCCATGAAAGAAGCGAAGCACGCGATTGAATTGGAGGCGATTGAATTGAGAAAGAAAAGAGAGTCGGAGGCTCGCGAGCTCATAACGGAACAACGCGATACGATGAGAAACTACGCGCACGATCGAGATATGAAAACATTCCTCAAGCCGCACGACGATGTTCCGCCGGAAATGTTGCCGTTCATCCTCGCCCGAAAGCACGAGATCGCTAACAAGTACGGGTGGCCGTGCAATTTATAAAAATTTTATGTAGTATTGCGATGTAATTTTTATTTTATTAAATGAAATGTAGTTTTTTATTTTATGAAATTATGTTTTACTTTTTATATTTTCTTAATTAAAAAATAAAAAAACAAGTCCCCCAAGAGAGGGGTGCCGCCATCAAATTGAGGCTGTGAGGAGAGTTAAGAGGGGAGATGACGTGGCACGTGCTGATTGGCCGTGCGTAAGAGAGGGGACTCTCCTAAGAGAGGAGTGCCCCTCTCACCCTAAGGGGAGTCCCCTCTCTTACGCACTGCCAATCAGCACGCGCCACGTCAACTCCCCTCACACCCTCAATTTGATGGCGGCACTCCTCTCTTGGGGGACTTGTTTTTTTATTCAAAAAGAAAAAAAAGAAAAAAAGGAAAATAATTTGATTGGTTGAAAAGCTGGTGGGCCACCCTCTCCCTCTCTCCCTTCATGCGGTAACCTCTCACCGATCCCATTCACCGAATTCGGTCCCCGCGCTGATGGCGGCGATATTCCCGCTCGGGGACTTGGGTCACCGCATGGGGTCACCGAGAGTGCCCCGTATACCCTAATACACTTGGATTTGAATCTAGGAATCTAGGAGGGAAGGAGAAGGAAGGAAAAGTTAATGAAGATGGGACATTTGTTATTTTTCACTGGGATGAGCAAATGGTACCTGGTATTGATACTGAACCGGTACCGGTATCGAATTGAAACATTTTTGGTACTGATTCGGTACCGACTTTTGACGTTTTCGGTATCAGTATTTATCCTCAAGTACTGGTACTGAACCATACGTACCAAGTATATTCAGTACCGGTACCGATACTCATTTTTAAGGATTTTACAGTACTAGTTAGTATCAAGCTCATCCCTACTTTTTCACTTGACATGAGACTAAGGAAAATTACTAAATATTATTGAATTTGGACATTATATCCTTTTGTTTAGGCGGTTTAATTTATTAATTTTGTAGTTGAAAGAAGTAGTGTTTAAATTAGTTAACCTAATACCAATGTTTTAAAAACCGGTATTTTAATCGTACCGGTTAGACTCAGAAATGGTTTAACCGGTTGAACCGGATTGTATCGGGCGGTTCAACCGTGTTGACTAATTAACTTTATAAATCCATAAAATATAATTTCAACTCAAAAAATAATCCAAAACTACATCATTCCATAATAAAAAAATATTCCAAAATTTAATCCATAATAAAAAAATAATCGAAAAGTTCATGATTAAATACCCATTATATAGCAATTAGCAAACACTATAACAATTAACAACATGAATGATTGAACAAAATTCAAAAGAAGGTAAACCTGGATGATGGGTTGAAGAACTTAATTTGAAAAACCCAATGATTTTCTATCTTTGAATTACGAAGAAGTTTGATCGATGTGGATTATCAATTGTGGGCGCTAAGTTTTACACTTTAACTAAGAAGGTAAATAGTCACCTTTTTATGCGCCTAAAAATTAAAAGTTCAAAATTTTGACATTTTGGCTCGGTATGAACCGGCACCGGTATACCGGTATAACCCAATTTACCAGCGGTACAACTTCTTTGCCGTTTCCTTAGTTTACCAGTATGATTCGTGCTGACCAACCATTCGGCATCCGGTTTAACCGGCCAGTTTAAACCGGTTTTTAAAACATTGCCTAATACTATATTGAGTTTTGTTATTGTTGATCTCCTTTAATTTGAAAGCATTTTTTTTGTTAAAGAAAGTCAATACAGATTTGTACCCGTATTTATTTGAAAGCATTTTTTATTAAAGAAAGTCAATAGATTTGTTCGTATTATCCCACTTGTATAACATTTCATATAATTTGAAAGCATTTTTTGTTAAAGGAAATTCAATAGATTTGTACCCGTATCTATGTGTATGTATGCATGTATATGTATATATGTATGTGTGTGTTTTTAAATGCTTTAAAGTTTTATAAAATAATAAAAAAAATACAAAATTAAAGATTAAACATGTTAACTGTAATTTGAATTTTTTAAACATTTACCACTTATGTTTCATATTTATCCCATTGAATTCAACTTTTTATTGTACATATTATAATGTAAAATAAGGAAAATGATATAAATAAGAACAATATACAAGTTTTATAGTGATTCTTACTTAGATCACTTATAAGCATTATATGAGCGTGAAGAGACTTTATAACACCTCTAACACCGTCCTATGGACGTCATAGGGGCATGAAGAGAGAGAGCTGTTTCTAGTATAATGTCAAATGAGGAGGAAAAAAATTAGAAAGTAATGACTGAAATGACATTAAGGTATGTTAACCAATACGTATTTTTTGAAGAAGCGTTATAATGCTGATGTGCTGGAAGTTGCCCCTTAAGATGTATTAACAATTACAGTTGGTCTAAGTGTTATTGATAATTGACATTTCACATTTCCTTTTCTAATAGCTTGACAATCAGTCTATGCATTAATGACCTCAATCAAACAATTAAAATGACTTCAATAAAAATTTTTACAATGGAAAACATAACCGAAAATGGTCACGAAAAGATATATAATTTCAAAAACCGTATAAACACTTACAGAGTGTCTCGCCTTTGGACATCCCCATCGTAATCCTCATTTGTAACCTGTAAGTGGTGTCTGGATAGGGAGTTTTAAATTAACCTGATGTGAAAATTGACGTAACATGTTTTTAAGCGTTTGAATTGTCTAACATTGAACTCTTATATGCACTCCTTTAAATATGATTAGGGGGTTTATTTAATCGTCTCTCTTTCTCTCATGCATTACTACTCTTCAGTTGTCTTCCATGCACTACATTAAAGTGTTTATGTATTTATTTTTTTAATAATTTTCTATTTAAAATTGGTTTTGTATTGCAAGGGATTCACCATGTACATGCTTGTGTGTGAATGGATATACGTGTGTGAGGGCTCATATGGATAAGGTTATCTCCTTGTTGACTTAAATAATATTCTCTCACAGACTTTTTTTGAACGGCAAAGGAATATTATTGAATTAAGTGGAACAATTCTAGTAAGGAGTTAAAACTTATGATATACTTACAAACTATATATTATAGCTACAAATAGATACATGCATGTAATAATAATAACTAGGTAATTTTCTCGCGCGTTTCGGCTGTACATTATCATAGACGTTCAATGGTTATTGGTTTGGTTCTTTACGGTACTAGTATGATAATTCACTCGGTGTAGAAATCAACATGTTATATCCATCGAAAACAATAAAAATATCACTGTACCTACACTGCACTGATATTGTTTGAACTATATCGACCGGTTAAGATTGTCATGGTATCGCTGTCGCTACTGATATTCATTTATCTTCGCAGACAGATTTGTACAAAAAAAAAATTATTGAAATTGGAAACCATAAAAATGCATACATGTACCGTTACCAATGTTGTTTAGTCCATCTTGGTCAATTTAGTACGATATGGACACAATATCTATTTCTAATAAAGTTTATATCATAATGTTGAAAAAAATACACACACTAAGGTAAATTTTAAAGAAAGATTGATGTACACAACTTATTAGAAAAAATCAAACTATATCATGAGTAAAATATTATTATAAAAATCAAAACAACTACTCATAAAAATCAAATTATATGATAAATGAAATATCATTATAAAAATTAAAACAAATACTTAAAAATATTAAGTACTATTCAGGAAAACTTTCAATTAATATGTAGAATATGTATATTAATTACACTATATCATTAGAATAAATAAAATGATAAACGACGTAGTAAAATGTTAAAGATAAAAAAAGTTATAATAATATTACAAAATTAGGTTACTATTCATGGGCAGTTTGTATTAATATATATAAATATAATAATATTTTATAGAACTATTTATCACGTATTAAATATATCGGAAATTAAAGGTTATTAACTACAAAGAGACAAAAATAAAGTTATATATAAATCGTTCAACATTATATAGCTATATTGGTTTGAAGATAAATTTATATTATAATGAAATGTTATTGCTCTTATTTATGATAATTGATATTACATTTAAGATAAAAGAGATACGCCTTCTCGTCAATAAGTAGGGTACATGTACAGAGGCAACCGTGGCTTAGCAGTTGCCACAAGTGGTTTAGCCATGCAAATGTCATCATGATTTTCAACAAATTCAATGGACCCCTCGTTACCCGGCGCCTCCCAAATGTAACCCTGGACCATCCTCGCTAACAACATTGTAGTCATGATTGTGCCTAATGTTATTCCTGGACACCCACGTTTCCCAGTGCTAAACGAGATCAACCTCAGGTCGTTATCAGAAAGAACCACTTGTTTTCCTTCCACATGTAGGTGTCGATCTGGGTTAAACCGCAATGGATCTGCCCACACATTTGGATCCCTTCCTAACCTATATCGACTCAAGGTAACATGGCTACCCTTAGGTATGAAGTAACCAGCCACCGTTGTATTCATTATAGAAACATGGGGTGGAAGAAAATATGCAAAAGGGTGCAACCTAAAAGCTTCCTTGATGCATGCCTTTATGTAATTGAGTTGGGGTACGTCTTGCTCTTCAACTAGCCTTTGGCGACCTACTACATGCTCCAACTCCTCAACTGCTCTCTTACGAATCATGGGTTCATTGATCATCTCAGCGATTGTCCATTCTATTGCGTTAGACGAATTATCAATTGTAGCGATCATTAGCTCCTACAAATCGATAAGTGAAAGATAATTTTAGAAATACATAATTATGCCAACATAATTGGAATGTGTAAAAGTCAAAGAAAACATTATTCTCATCTTCAAAAAAATCACGTTGCATGTGCATGTGAAAATAGAAATAAATGGCGAGAGACTTACAACAATTTCTGCCTTAATCTCCTCTGGCGTAAGCTTAGGATTTTCAAGTGTGATAAGAACATCAAGCATATCAGATTTTTCCTTTCTGTCTCCATTGTTCCACATTTGAATGCGTTCATCGACTAATGGATCCTGATACTTTCGAACATTTTCAATTGCAGTTCGAATTATGTTTTCATGGCCATCAAGGTCAACCTTCCCTCTTAACCATGGGAAGTAATCACTGATGCAAAACGCATAAAGATACTTCAGCAAGACGAAAAGTGCAGCAACATGTTCAGTTTCTTCTTCACCTGGACCTCCATCTTCCATACCTTGCCCAAAGAATCTTTTCCCAAAAATAATATTCCTCGTTACGTTTGCAAAGAAATGTTGGCTCAAAGTGCGAACGTTTATTAACCCGCCATCAACTATAGCATCTTGTTTCTCTATTTGGTTATATATGTACCTGAGAACTTGATCAGCTTCTTCGTCACGTTTAGGTTGGAGCCATTTCTGCATTGGTGGTGAAAGCATCTCTCGATTTATAATTCTTTTCATCTTCTTCCACTGTTCTCCATACGGGGACATGGCTGCGGTGCGAAATCCGCCACTTATTAGATAGGCTGAAAGCACATCAGGCCTTGAAATGAATATTTCATCTTGTTTCTTGAAGAACTCACATGCTATGTCAGATGATGAAACCACAATGACGTGGGTTGATGGTCCTAGACGTACGCAAAGGACTGGGGTGTTAAACAGGTCCATAAGCTTATCGATCCACCGGAAAGTTGGTTTATTTAGAAGCAATTGGATGGCGCATCCAAAAAATGGCAAAGGTGTTGGGCCAGGTGGTAATGGACACGATAAGTGGCTTGTAGATTTCTTGTTTAGAAACCTACCAACAAATATGAGAATGGTGACAATGAGGATGATCGTTAGAGACATGATTACTGATGTTGAAGATAAAAGATGTTAGAATGTGAATTTGAAAACATGCTTAGGGAGGGTTTAAATAATGTGAAGTAGCAGCTTGAGATATGAACATGAAAACTGGATCAAATGTAAACATGAGAATCCGGATAAAGGATAAGATCGACATTAATCTCAAGAATTATAAGTGTGATTTGATTTTCGTAAAATTATGAATTTGTAACATTATATTATATATATTACAATTATCAACTTGATGTGAATAGTGATTTGGTTTTGTTTTCTTTTGTCTTTTTTTTTTGTCCTTTTGTATTCTTTTTTACTTTTACCCCTTAACTATCAGTATTAACACTTACAACCCCTTAACTTTTTAACTAAAGACTTTGTAATCGAGTTTTACGTGTTTATTTTCATGTACATGTAGATATAAATTCAAGTTGATTTACGTTTCGACGTAAATTTTTCCTGAAAATGAGTTGGATCAAATATAATATGTTCTTAGGCTTATTATTATGTACGTTTTCGGTTGAACGTAATTTTTTTCGAAAATGAGCCGGGTCAAGTATAATACGTTTTCGTGCTTATTTTTATGTACGTTTTCAGTTGGCTTATATTTTGACGTAATTTTTTTCGAAACGCCACAGCAACACCCGAGTTTATTACATTTTGTAAATTACTACATATACAAGTTAATCCCTTACATTAAATAATTTATTTGTTTTTGTTTTCCAATTTATAACTAATTTCACTTAATAATATATATGTTTTTTAATATATATTTTTTTAGTTTATAGGCTAAGTATACATAATAATAACCAACTTTTTTAATGTCTCAACAAATCCACTCTAATCTTTTTGTAAAATTTTAAAAACGTTAAAACAGAGGGAGAAAAATAAAACACATATGGATCTTATTACTAATTTGTGATTATTATTTTGTAATTTTTTTATAATGTTAGAACAAATAAAACTAAGTGAGGAAAATAAAACATGTATGAATCCTAATTACTAACTAGTTTTTTTTTAAGTCGCGCGTTGCGGCGAAACCGAGCAAATGATAATATAAAACAAACGAGATTTGAAAATAAAGAATGTTATAGAAAGTCAAACCATTAGAACGGTTAATTTATCATTTTACCGTTTTATGATACCAAATAAATACTTTATTTTGAGTACAACTTCATTTTTAACAAAACTTACAAAAAAAATGTCAAGGGAAAAAATCAAGAACAACTACGTACTTCAATTTTTAGAAAAAAAGTTTATAAACATAAATTATTAAAGAAGTATCAAATTGTTTGATAAATTAATATATGTTCAAAAAAAAATTATGAGAAAGATGGTAAAGGAAATATATGGTTTTAGAAAAGGAAAAAAAATAAAAAATATGTTAATAAAAGTAAATATAATGATAAACTATTATAATATATCAAATAAAAATAATAATAAAAAGCTATATATTATTTTAAAAATAAAGTTACTATTCATCGACCTTCGTTAACTATATATACTAGGTTTTCTTAGTCGCGCGTTGCGGCGATACGGGGCAAATGATAATGTAAAACAAAGGTTATTTGAAAACGCAGCATGTTGTTTAGAAAATCAAACCGGTAGAATCGGTTCAGTTTATCATCATATCATTTTACGATACCAAATAAATAATTTACTTTTGAATATAAATTCGTTTTTAATAAAACTTATACCGATCGAGGGTAAAAATTAAGTATAACTGCGTACTTAGGTTTTTAGAAAAAAAAAATTAACGAAAATAAGTT
This sequence comes from Helianthus tuberosus, assembly GCA_030545235.1. Taxonomy (NCBI): domain Eukaryota; kingdom Viridiplantae; phylum Streptophyta; class Magnoliopsida; order Asterales; family Asteraceae; genus Helianthus; species Helianthus tuberosus. The sequence goes on from JARYGA010056639.1 coordinate 6,480,139, forward strand.
ATTAAAGAAATATCAAATTAATTGATAAAGTAAATATGATTTTAAAAAAGGAAAAATAATAATTAAAAACAAAATTAAATGATACAGAAAATTTGGTTTTAGAAAAGGAAAAATAAAAATATGTTAAAAGCTAAAAGCTAAAAAAAGAAAAAAAATTAAAATATGTTTAAAGTTAAAAGTAAATATAAAAAAATTTGATATAATAAGATATTAAAAAGCTATATATTATTTTAAATTTTAAATTACTATTCATGGTCCTAAAAAAGGAAAAAAATAAAATATGTTCAATGTTAAAAGTAAATATAAAAAAATATTAATATAATAAGATATTAAAAAACTATATATTATTTTAAATTTAAAATTACTATTCATGGTCCTTCATAAACAATATATATAATATATATATAATTTGTGACTATCTTTCTAGTTACATTTAAGTTAAAACAATAATGAAATTCGGTATCTTTCTAGTTACATTTAAGTTAAACAATAATGAAATTCGGTTATTATATGATAAATCTTTTAAAACATTATTAGCTGTTAAATTACTTGATTGAAAACAATTTGTAGACATTAGTAAGGGAGATTTAGTTATTTCATTTGATTCACTTAGTTTTTTTTTTTTTTTAACATTTATATACAAAAGTTAGAAAGAATTGAAACAATGGTTAAATAAACGGAATAAGATTTTGCATTAATATATATATATATATATATATATATATATAGTCTCTTAAATAATTTCTGATGGTTAATCATTCAACAAAACTGGATAACATTTTGGATACTTAGAAATACAATATATTCATTTATTTCATTTGACTAATACAAAAGTTACAAAAAATTGAAACAATTAATGATTAATAAAACTGGATAAGATTTTACCATAATTTAATATAGTCTCATAAATATTTTTGTATGGTTAAATCATCCAACAAAACTGGATAACATTTTGGATAACGTATAAATACAAAATATTACAAATTTTTAAACATAAAAAAACAAATAATTTAATGCATCCTAGAATTTAGTAGCTTCTCTTTTTTAATGCATTGTACAACATTATCTGTTTTCATTTTTCAAAAGAGTGTACTTCGGATAATTATTTACTAAGGGTCGTATTATTGGCACACCTTGGGGGATTAAATCGACACCCTCAATACGCATCGTATAGGCCTATACGATGCGTATTGAGGTGGGTTCAAACTTCTATGTCTGCCAAAGGTTGCCATTGTCCCCTACCAAAAAGTAATACGCATCGTATAGGCCTATACGATGCGTATTGAGGGTGTCGATTTAATTTTTTTAATTTTTGAAAGGTAGCCTCCTGTCACGCGGTAGCCTTCCGTCACGCGAACGAAAAAGCAGCATTTTGGACATTTGTTGGTCTTCAAACATCGAGGAAACATTATTTGAGAATACCCCTAAATTTATCGAAGCTGTAGAATGAGATCCTCCACTGTTGGGTTATCATCTTTCAACCCCATTTCCCTAAATTTATCGATTATGTTTTTCAACAGGGATGTAATGCAATGATTCCTCTCAATTGAATAGACCGACACATATTTGCTTCAAGATTTACGTCTGATGTCCAAGTTTGATCACATTTGACTTCGTCTGTGGCAGTCCAATAACTTTCTTCCCACGTGTCTGCACCGTGATCTTCATATTCTTGGTTCAATACCAACTCATCTTTAGTAGTGTATGTTTGAGAACCTAATTCAGATACACAACGGTTCTCCAATTCCAGATCTGCAAGCAAATACACAACGGTTCTCCAATTCCAGATCAATAATGTAAGGAGAAGCGTTGAGATAACGAACATCCATCAAGCTCAAAAAGAAAACTTGTGTTTCCCATAGTCACAAACGATTGCGGTTTGTATTTCACATAGCCACCGTTTCCGTAGTAAAAAATGGTTGCGGTTTGCACATTCAATCTTCAATACTTCATTAAAATACTACTAGTAGAAGAACCCGACACGTCTTCATGTTACGGAGAATGTTCTCGAAATTAGAGATTCAATCTTCATTGCTTCATTAAAATTAACAAGGCGGTCTCTTTGCTTCGTCCACTAGAACTATTTGTGTATGCATTCTTTTGGTAGTTAAAGCGCTAATGAGGCGCCATTAGAAGAAGTACCCAAACACTCTCTCTCTCTCCTCAGCTATACAACTGATTCCTCTGGGTTTCTTAAATCGTATTTTCATTAGGGTTTTTATTATTTGATCAATGGAAGTTGAAATCGACATAAAGGACATCGATTATTCAATCGCAAACAAAACCAAACACGATCAGGTATCGGAGAACGTGTACTTCAAAAATTCGGTTACGTTTTTCAACAGGGATGTAATGCAATTGGAATTGATCTTGGAACAACATACTCTTGTTATCATATTGTTCGTCCAGTAGAACTATTTGTGTATGCATTCTTTTGGTAGTTAACAGCGCTATAACAGGATGGATGTGACACACACACAGATAGATAATATCTGATTGTTTTAGTTTTTTTCCGACTGTTTCGGTTATGTTTAAATCTGAATCAGTTGTTAGGGTTTCGTTTCTTCATGCTCCAACTAAACCCTTGAATCCCAATGCTTCTCTAAAAATATTCATTGCACATTCAATATTCACAGTTGCATTTGCGTACTGATTATTGAAAAGATTTGTTGAAATCGAAGAAAAGAGTAAAAAAGATGAATTGAGACGTACATTAGGAACAAGAAGTCCAACAATCCGTTCATTATCTGTTGTTGTCTAAAACAATATGAATGCACGCAACGAATTTACAACTGTGGAGAACTTGTTTGCGTTATCCTTCAACATAACAATTTTGAATGTATATAAGAGCGTGATCCACTACTTTGGGTATATTCGAAACCAACTAAAATACGTTAAAATATGCTAAAATACGCTAAAATATGTTAAAATACGCTAAAATACGTTACAATACGCCAAAAATACGTTAAAATACGCTAAAATATGTTAAAATACGCTAAAATAGGTTAAAATAAGCTAAAATACGTTAGAATATGCTCAAATACGTCAAAAATACTATTAAATACGCAACAGTATGTTAGAATACGTCAAAATACGCAAAAATACGTCAAAGTACGAGACTAACGATATTTACACACACGTATACATATAACACGGCACTATGGAGTCTAAGTGGATTTCAAACAAAACTGTACGTAATCATGGAATACGATATTCGCACGCAACCGAATGGCACCGAAACGACTTATGTTGAAGTTATACATCATAAAACAACAAAATATGCGAAAGTTCGGCAAAAAACGAGACGTATACGCATCGAACCGAGGGAAACACGATAAAACTAAATTTGAAATAATGCCCAATACGATCGTATAGGCCTATGTCGTATCGTATATCATCTTAATACGAATCGTATAGACCTATACGATGCGTATTAAACTTTGAATTTTCTCAAAAATACCCCTGAATTTATCAGAAAAACAGGGGTATTTCAGTAAATTCATCGCACAATACGCATCGTTTAGGCCTATACGATGCGTATTAAACTATAAATTTCTCAAAAATGTTTTTCAAATCAAGGGTTCCATCATTACAACCATTTGTTTTCAACGGGGATGTAATGCAATGATTCCTCTCAATTGAATAGACAGACACTTGCTTCATAGGACTCACTTGAATTGTCTCTGAAGTACTGAACAACAGAAATAACAGCTTCGGTTTCTCAAAAATGTTTTTCAAATCAAGGGTTCCATCATTACAACCACTTGTTTTCAACGAGGATGTAATGCAATGATTCCTCTCAATTGAACGAGTCTAGAACACTCGTATCCTTAACCGGCTTTGAAACCGGACGGAATCTACGAAGAAACTGTTCGATTTCACGGTGAGTGGACAATCCGATCGGATGACTTGTGGCCTCAAACACTTAACATTTTTTACAAGTTTTCAATAAAATTTCATTCTGCTATGAACTTGTTCTCTATGAAATGTCTCACTTAACAAGAGAAGCAACTAAAAAAGCGGTGAACGGTATTTAACGTACACACCGCATTCGAAGATCCTTGCATTAGACACAATTTGTTGGAATTTGTGGATTTCGGTTGGTTCAGATCTCTATTCGGTTATCTTTCCTCTCAATTAAATAGACAGACACTTGCTTCATAGGAGTCACTTGAATCAAACAGGCATGCCTTGAAGTACTGAATCAACAGAAATAACTGAAATAACAGCTTCGGAATCTATTAACCCACAATTTGTTGGGATTTGTAGACAGACACTTGCTTCATAGGACTCACTTAAATCATCTCGGAAGTACTGAACAACAGAAAGATGAGATATCGGGCAGTTAGCTCGAAGAAGTTTCTCTCAATCAGGTGTTCCAATAGATTCTCCCTTTTAACAATGTCCTGTTAATTGTTTCAGATGACATGCTTAGTAACAAAGAGGAACACTTTCTTCTGTTTTATTTTTTTCTACTTTTAGAAATGTTTGACCAACTCACGATTGTAATAAAACAGAACATAATCCCAGATTGTCTAGAGAAGCGCTTTTATCATGTGTCATATGTTACGAGATTCTTCGAGAATTAGAAAAGGAGAAAATACAGAACGACAAGGGTAGTATGAGTCTGAGTCCATTGTGGTTCGTGTCAGGTTTGTATTTCCCATAGCCACCATTTCCGTAGTAAAAATTGTTGCGGTTTTGCACATTCAATCTTCATTGCTTCATTATAATTAATAATGCGGTCTCGATTGAAGATGTAATTGCAAGACTGTTTGTCAGGCTTCCAATGCTCACACTGGGTGATAAACAATGCTGATATTGAACGGATTATTGAACCAACTACTCGAAATCCCTTTCGTTTCTCGAAATCGAACGGATTATTGAACCAAGAAAGTCATTGGACTGCCGCAGATGAAGTCAAATGTGATCAAACTTGGACATCAGGACGTAAATCTTGAAGAAAGATCCGTGGGCCCTATTGTCGGATCTGTGACTCCATGGAAGATGTGATTAAGGTAAGCGTGCCGTGTCATGTGTCATAAAACGGAACATAATCCCTGATTGTCTAAAGAAGCACTTTTATCATGTGTGATCCAGAGGTCGGTCTCGGGTGGGCATAAGATCTGTGGGCCCTATTGTTGGATCTGTGACTCCATGGAAGATGTGATTAAGGTAAGCGTGCCGTATCATGTGTCATAAAACGGAACATAATCCCAGATTGTCTAAAGAAGCGCTTTTATCATGTGTGATCCAGAGGTCGGTCTCGGGTGGGTATAAGATCCATGGGCCCTATTGTCGGATCTGTGACTCCATGGAAGATGTGATTAAGGTAAGCGTGCCGTATCATGTGTCATAAAATGGAACATAATCCCAGATTGTCTAAATAAGCGCTTTTATCATGTGTCATATTAGATTAGTATGAGTCTAAGTCCATTACGGTTCGTGATTGTTTCGAATCATCATAGAAGACGTATCGGGTGAGTTGTAGTTGATTTTTAGGAGGAGGTTATGAAACGAATATATGTTTATGCGAATTTAAAGGACAATACTAACAGAGGTGATGGTCTTTTCTCCCACTGTGAAAACTTGAAAAATAATAGTGTCAAGATCTTTATCTATCATATCATCGACCAACTGCTCGAAATCCCTTTCGTTTCTCGGGTTCGCATTCGACACAGAAACTTTGAACAAGATAAGAGGATGAGATATCGGCAGTTAGCTCGAAGAAATGTTGGTGTTGATCAACCCAGTAGATATGAAATGTTGGTTTTTGTCCCATATCATTTTATCTTCGTTACCCTTTTGTCCCATACGAGATTCTTCGCAAATTAGACATGACACATGATAAAAGCGTTTCTTTAGACAATGTTTTTCTGTCCCATACGAGAATCTTCGAGAATTAGACATGACACATGATAAAAGCGCTTCTTTAGACAATCTGGGATTATGTTCCGCAAATTGGGAACCACGTATTCTTTAGACAATCTGGGATTATGTTCTGCATCGATCTTAGCAGGATCCACGTGTATCCCCATATCATTAACAATGTGACCAAGAAAGTGTAATTCCCGAATCCAGAAATCACACTTTGAGAACTTCGCATAGAGCTGCTCTTTCCTCAGGAGCTCCAAGATAAGACGTAGGTGTCGCTCGTGGTCCTCCTTGCTCTTGGAATAGATCAAGATGTCGTCGATAAATACAATAACAAAATCGTCGAGATACATCCATGAAGACCGCCGGTGCGTTAGTCAACCCAAATGGCATAGCCAAAATCTCATAGTGGCCATACCGCGTTCGAAAAGTCGTTCTTGGAACATCCTCCTCTCGGACTCATACATGATGATAGCCCGACCTTAAGTCGATCTTGGAATAAAAACTTGACCCTTGAAACTGGTCAAACAGATCGTCGATACGTGGTAAAGGATAACGGTTCTTGACGGTTACCTTGTTGAGTTCACGGTAATCTATACACATCCGAAAGGACCCATCCTTTTTCTTCACAAACAGCACTGGGGCTCCCCAAGGTGAAGAGCTGGGTCGGATAAAACCTCTATCCAACAGCTCTTGGAGTTGGTTTGACAACTCCTGTAACTCCCCTGGCGCAAGACGATAAGGAGCACGAGCAATCAGGGCTACTCCTGGTGCGAGGTCAATCTGAAATTCCACCTGACAATGTGGAGGTAAACCATTGAGTTCTTCAAGAAATACATCAGGAAACTCACGAACAACTGGAAGGTCCTCGATCCTTCTTTCATCAGATTGTGAATCAGTAACAAGAGCTAAAATAGCAGGGTAGCCCTTACGCAGACACTTCTGAGCCTTCATGGCTGAGAAAATACTAACCATAGCACCGCTACGATGACCCTGAACTGATAAAGATTCTCCGCTAGGGAGAGGGATACTCACGATTTTCTCTTTGCAGAGAATTTCCGCCTGATGCTTAGACAACCAACCCATGCCAACCACCACATCAAAACTTCCAAGAGTAACGGGGAGTAGATCAATGTCGAACACTTGACCCATAAGATCGAGTTTACACCCAACGAGGACATGTGAAGCCTCAATCGATTTACCATCAGCTAGTTCTACTATATGTTTAGTTACAAGAGGTGTAGGACTCAACCTTAACTGACGACTGAACCCCAAAGATACATAACTCCAATCGGCACCAGAGTCGAATAAAACAGAAGCAAATATATCATTTACTGAAAACGTACCAGTCACTACGTTGCCATCATTCTTAGCCTCCCCAGCACCAATAGTAAACATCCTCCCACGTGCACCATTCCCACCATTGTTCCCATTGTTGTTATTCCCAGCGTTGTTGTTATTATTCCCCGTATTCTGATTCAACTGTGGGCAATCCCGCCTGAAATGTCCCTCGTCACCACACTGAAAACAACCCTTGCGATTACCCTGATTCTGCTGAGGCTGCTGTCTATCCTGTTGTTGTGGCTGCTGTTGCTGTGGGGGCTGCTGCTGCTGCTGTCTCGGGAGTGGAGCCCTGCAATCTTTAGCCATATGACCCACTTTGTTGCACCTGTGACAAACTCGGGTGCACGGCCCACGATGATGAAAGTTGCACTTGTTACACTTTGGATGCTTCCCCGCATAAGAACCCTGATTCGAACAGTGGCTCTGGTTCTTATTAACAGAAGATGACTGACTGAAACTGTTATTGTTTCCTGTGTCTGGTTTCTTCTGTGACTGCACTGGGTTGGACGTCTTATCCACATCATTCCACTTGCGCTTGCTGTTAGTGGCGGGAGTAGTAGCTGTAGCAGTAGTAGCAACAGTAGCAGAAACACGCGGGGGCAGCGAACCACGCTCCACCTCCTGATCTGTGATCTTGTGGGCTAAGCGGATGATCTGAGTTAAGTTGTTGAGATTTGCAGCAGTGACTAAACTCTTCACCGCTGGCGCCAAGCCCTTGATGTACAATTCAATTCTACGAGGCGAGGGTCGAGACAGGTTAGGGAACATATTAGCTAGCTCGTGAGATCGTTTCGTGTAAGCCTCGATCTCAGACCCCTCCATCTTCAAGTTGTAATACTCGTTCTCTAGTTTCTGTATCTCATCACGAGGACAGTACTCCTATCGCATCAGCTCCTTGAAATCATCCCAAGTAGTTGCGTTAGCCATCTCAATACCCAACATTTGGACTTGGGCATTCCACCAAGGCAAGGCACCATCCTCAAGCGTGCCTGAAGCATACTTCACCTGGTCCCCCACGGGACAGTTACACATAGCAAAGAGCGATTCTGCCTTCTCGAACCAACGTAGGAGTCCCACAGCTCCTTCAGTCCCACTGAACGTCTGTGGCTTGCAATCCATGAATGTCTTAAACGTGCAAACAGGTGGATTGTTTTGATTCGCAGGTTGACCTAAAAACGAAAGAGAGTACAACACACAAGTAAGACTCGAGTACATGACACAAGGATAAAGAGTATTTGGCACATATCGTACCAGCCTGGTAAGCCGCTAGGGCTTCAGCCACACGAGTGTTGATCAGATTAGTTAGTTCGGCCTGAGTCATAGCAATGTGGCCACGTCCACCACCGCGGCCTCCCCCACGCCCACCACGTCCACTCATGATTCTATATAAGAAAAGGGAAAAGGTTACGAGTTGAAATAAGGGAGGAGTCAAACCTCCTAATGACTTCTACAGACTACTGAGTTCACATCAGACAATTGAGCGGAACCCCTCTCACACTCGTTAAGCCTCACTGGGACTCACATGCACCCCACATTATTATTATGTGTGCACCCATAATAATAAGGCAATTTGCATGCTTATCTCAGTGCATCTTAACTCGCGCTAAAAGGTTCCCCACATCCAAATAGCAAACGAAAGGTATTACAGGATTAAAAGTCACAATAGTCGAAGGTTAGTGTCACACTAACAGATCACATAACAGGGGTTGGTAACATAAGGACTCATACCGCAGTGCCGAGTGTGCATTCACGTGTAATGTCATACATAAGTGTACACTAGATATACTAGGCAATAGTAAACGAGAGACGAACCTTGCAGTCTGGAGCTGAGTGTCATGGTCGATTTCGGAACTGTTCGGTTATAGTCTGGTTTTATGAAAACGTTTTAAAACCAAGTTCACTATAACCAGTGGCTCTGATACCAGACTGTCACACCCCCAGAATACCACCCATGTGAAACCCCGCTAGGCATGTGACAAACCAATAACGAGCCACTAATGATGTTGAACTCATAACAAGTTAAAAATGAAATTGCCAATTATTAATGAAATGTACCAACAATAAGTTTAATGAAACCCAATAAGTTCAGCGGAAGCAATAAGTAAATCAAGTTTAAATGTTGCAAAGCAAATATGTAATATCAACAATCACATCGTGAGTATCCAATCAGCTCGACACATGACCACTCCAGCTACTTCTGACAGCAAGTTCCAAATCCAAGTAATCCAACGACCTGCGAGCATGCAACAAGTGTATCAGACAAAGCTGATGAGTTCATAGTTTGTGAAAACGTTAGTTACCAAGTGTTTAGATCAGTTCATTGAATATAATGTAGATAATAACCTGAGTATCGTACAAGATGGCTACCAGGTTGTTTTGCCCGTCCCCAATGCCCCCTATCTAAGCATTGGTCATGATTTAAGGTCATTAGTTCACGCCCGTCCTCTCAGGTACGGTGTGAGGTTGCCAAGCCTAATAGCGCTATCAACTAACACCCCGTTACCTCTCAGGTAACTATTCGGTATAAGATGGGACTTAAAATGATAGGAAGAGTGTATTATCTAACATTTCCCTTTTAACCAAGAGATGTATTCCTCTCAGGAATACCCAATGATTTACCCAAGACCTATTCCTCCCAGGAATACCCAATTGACTATCCCAACCACCAGGACGCATGCTCAAGAGATGAACTCACCTTTGGTTTGCTCGGTAGATTGTGTTACTTATTCCCAGTTAGTCAACCCAGTCCTAGTATGGTTACCAATATCAATTAGTTCACATGCACTTAAGTCACACAATCAGTCATCTTGCATATTATGCATTTACTCTCACGATACACCCTAGTCATTCAGTGCACGTAGCAGTTGATATCACAGATTCAGATTCCCAATCATCAACTCAGTATGTCCCAACATTCATCGTACATCACGTTTACAATAACTGTTCGGGGTCACGTATTAACACATCGACCACATATCTTTCGTTCACATTACACAAATAACGTATCAGATAAACACATAGCTATACGTACCCAAATCGTCAATACAAAATTAATCAGGTCTCGTGTGTGTTACATAAACAATATTTCTGTCAAACACGTAACTCCGAATTAACATATTTCATGAACATACAAGCAAACAATTCTAATGTGCATCCGATATAAGAACACTCTTAGTGCCGATATGCCGGATCGGCCCAATGTAACAAGAGGTTGGCCCGGGTTCAGCTGAGTTCGCAAGCAACCCAACTAAGAAGACCTTTGGCCCATTGCGTAACCAAGCCCAGCTGAAACATCCTAACCTATGCGGCCCAAGCTCACACGACCCAGTCCAATCCGTTAAACGGCTACACCCTATTCCCGAGCCCATGAAGCCCAGACAGATCTTGATGGGCCTCCTGTTACTTCGGCCTGATTATCCCCCTACCTTACGGCCCATCCCGGTTAAGTGACATCAGTTTGCTTCTTTATCCCAAAGTGGGTTCATGGTTTGCTGATTCGATTTTTTTTATCATTTATAACCTTTATTCTTATTAATAACAACCTACCACTTAATCAACTATCTTGACATTCAGTTAATCGTATCAATTTTAATCATCAAATATAACCTATCATGAACTTACCATCACCCAATCTTCAAGACCTATTACAATTACTATACACCATAAATTTAGATCAAACCATACCAACATTAATCATGCGGTTTAACTATCACAAATCCCATATGAAATAACAATCACAATTGATGTTATCCATCCTAACCGATTTATAGTAACTCATGTTGCCATACATCATATCAGACGAACAACCATTAATCCTATTCAAGTTTACATATACCATCAAAAGATCCATGCATACAATTAACACAATCCCACAGAATTAAAACGAGTGATAGTAATACTAACCGAAGATTGAAAAGAGGTGTACGAGCACAATAATCTTCAGGGGGGGTCTACTGCCGTCTCGGTTAATGAGAGAGAGAGATGGGGTTGCTTAGGGTTTGCTTATCCTATAGTTATGCATGGAAAACCCATACATATTAAATCAAAACATGTGGGCCGAACCCACTAGAATTACACTCATGTTTGGGCTTCGGGCTGGAATGAAGTAACGACACAAGGGTCATTAATGTGGCCCAATGACTTGCGGCCCAAATGTGCTAATAATGTTAGTTTAGTAAAGTTATCATGCACACGTAACTGATTTATAAACAAACGCGGAACGTGTAACACATCGAAAAGGGATAATGAGGAGTTAAGATCAGAAGCTTAAACGTTACTAACCTTGAAGGTTCGGGTTGTCACATACATTCTCTCATCTCTTTATTTTCTCTCTTTACATACTCTATCTTTCCTCCATAACCAGACATCACAACCAACAACCTCATTATCAATAACCTCACCACCAACAACCACTATCCCGCACCACCACCACACCAGCAAATCTGAACAGCCACCATCCCGCTCCACCACCATCCCGCACTACATGTTCTGAATCGTCTCTATCTCTAAACCCCTATTAACACCATTGCAGATCTGAACCGCCAGCGAACCCACCTCACACCATTCCCTTTTTTCTCTCTCTAAACAATTGGTCACCATCACCTTCATCTCAAACCAGACCTGAAACCATCTCTACGATGATGATGTGGCGGCTCCGGCGAAGAGGCGACAAAATTTGGTTGATTTTGGGTAAGAGATGTGTGGGGTTTGCTCATTCTTATTCTATAGTCTATACACATCCATCATTTTTTTGTTAATTTTGGATAAGATTTTGGTGATATATGTAAAAATGGTTTTGAGGGTTTATTGGTGATGGCAGTTGATGGTAGGTGGTAGGTGGTGGTGGTGGTTGATGGTGGTTGGGGGCATGGTTGTAGAAATCGCTAGTCGGTCGGTGAGGTGAGGACTAGCGATTAATCGGGATTAATCGGATATAATCAGGATTAATTATAATTAATCGAGATTAATTAGCGATTTATCGGGTATTAATCGATGCCTAGTCGGGATTTTTACAACCATGGTTGGGGGTGATGGGTGTGTCTGGTGGTAATGACGGTGATGGTGGTTGTGGTGGATGGTGGGTGGTGGTTACGGTGGATGGTGGGTGTTCGGTAGGGGTGGTGGTTGATGGTTGTGGTGGTGGTGTCTGATGGTAGTGGTGTTGATGGGTAGGGGTTGTTGTTACAAAAGCTAGAGATAGAGAGAGAGTGTGGTTGTTGTCAGTGGCGGACCCAGAAATTTTTCCATGGGGGTGCGAAAAATTTTAAAAATTTTAGGCGTCTAGATATATACATAAAAAAATCGGGTCGGGTCGGGTCATGTAAAAAAAGAACATCAAACTAAAATTTATATAATCATTAAAAACACGTCAAACGTTGTTACAAACATATTTAAAATGTCGCCCTACGGGTTTTCAATTTTTGAAATCTATTCAAAACATCATCTAGAGGTACTTTCTTAATCAATTCTTTCTTAAACAAGTCTTTCTCTATCCAATTTCAACCGCTTTCCTCTTGTTGAGAAATCATGCCATAACATCCTTACTCATTGTGCCTATTAATAATGAACCAATTAAATCAACAAAAAAAAAAGTGATTTCATTGTAATAATGAACGACAGTGACAGTAAGGCGGTTTGGATGGCTTTATTATTTAATCATATTTAGATTTCATTATTGAATGTTAAACAATTAACGCTGTGTTCAACAACAACCTTATTAATCTTCATAATTCATATTCAATCTTCATATTCAAAGTTCAAACAATAGAATCAAGATGATCCGAGGAACAACTCTACAACAGCCTTATTTAGATTTTTGAAGAATGAAATCAAGGTACCTCTACAAAATCAAGAGTGCGGTGTGCGGTACTGTGCGACGAGATTTGTGGGTTGTGGCTGATCGATCGAACAAAGTCTGCACTGATGTTTCTGTTTCTTGAATTCTTGGTCGCTGGCAGCAGAGAGTGGAGGGCGAGAGGGAGGAGATGAATGATCGATTGGTTATTTGGGTTATGTATTGTTGAATTGATTTAGTTATTTGGGTTGGGCTTTAACATAAACTTATATAATGGGGCTTGATATTGGGTTATAGGAATACAAGATTTATTTAAAGAGATTGGTGGGCTAACTTTTTTACATAATTGGGTCGGGTTTAAATCCGTGTTCACAATTTTTTTTTTATATAGATTCCTAACATTTTTTTTCTAAGGGGTGAGGTCAGAATTTTCTAAGTGGGTGCGGTCGAAATTTTCCAAGGGGTGCGGTCGGGATTTTTCGCGAAAAATAACACTAAATTTTTTTTTCAAGGGGTGCGGCCGCCCACCCACGGGCTAACTTGGGTACGCCCCTGGTTGTTGTTACCAGTGGCGGATCCAGGAATTTTTTTCAGTGGGTTCGCTTTTTATAAATGCTCATAGAACCGGACATAAAAGCTTTCGGGTCGATTCGACGGTTCGGGTCGGGTAAGATTCATCACATAATAAAGATACGATACAATAATAAAAAAACATAGTCATTAGAAATTAGAAACACAATAATTTAAATACGATAGTCTTTACGAATTAAAAAAAAGGTACTTATAATTTTTCGCTACGAGTTTTTAAGATGAAAACATTGCATTACATATTCGACCCACAACTAAGTTAAAACTAAAGATTGATATTTTTTGAATTATATTATGTTGATCAAGTACATAGAAACCGAAAGACCCATCTATATGCAACCCACACTAATAGTAAAATAAACTCTGCTCTAGTAATAAAAATCATTCATGTTTTGCTTTCGATATATGCATCTATTTGCAAAACAACCAATTTATAGGAACTATTGATGTCCTTGCTGATCTTCCCCTAAAAACCTATGAGATTACAATATGATTTATTTGGTTCCTGTTTAGAAAAACACACTCATTAATACCATGCATCCACATGAATGTTGCCAAGATAACTTCAGTGGTGGGGTTCCTAGTTAGACATTTGGGGATGCTGGTTTCATAAATAGGGTCATGGGGGCGTTGGTTTAATTTTAAGACCTTAAGGTAGCGTTTGGTACGAAGGAATAGAAGACGGAATTGAATATATCATCTATTGGAATGAAAAGAAACATGTTTGGTTGTCAGGTGGTAATATATAATGGAGCATTACACAAGGAATGTAAACCTTCCAAATATAATAATTTTCATTTCTTGTTAAGATGGTGTTTTTTTTTTCATTCCTTTAGGGTCTGTTTGGTATGGGGTAATGGAATGGACGGGGGAATGGAATGGACGAAGTAATGGAATGGATGAGGTAATGGAATTGATCATTACCATTCCATGTCTTGTTTGGTTACCATGTGTGAATGGAATGAACAATTACTTTTTGTTGTTTGGTATGCGAAAAAAGACGAAGGAATAAAATCAGATGGCGGTGGTCAGTGATGGGCGATGATGTGGCGTGGTGCTAGTGTCAGTTGTAGCGGTGTGGTTGGCGGTGGTGGTGGTGGTGGTGGGTGGAGACGACGGCGGAAATGTGACATCGGTGGTGGTGAATGACGAAGGAGGTAGGTGGCGGCGGTATCGATGGCGGTGGCAGGGGTGGTAGCAGCGGCGATGGTGGTCGGAGGTGGCGGTGTGTGGTGGCGGTTGATAGCGGTGGCGGCGGTGGGTGGCAGCGGTGATCGGAGGTGGCAGTGGCAATGGTGGCAGCGATGATCGAAGCTGGGTGGTGGCGATGATCGGAGGTGGCAGTGGCGACAGTGGGCGGCGGCGACGGTGGTGGCGAGGACGAAGGTGGGTGGCGCGGTGGCGGGTGACGGCGGGGGTGGGTGACGGCGGAGGCGGCGGATGACGGTGGTTGTGGTGGTGGTGTATGGTAGAAACGGTGGTGGGCTGTGGTGTTATTAATGAAGGGTGAAGAGAGAATGAAATAAAAACAAGGGGGACGGATGTAATGATTTTGAGGGAATGGAATGCATTTTGGAATGGACGATTCCATTCCATCGACCAACCAAACACTCTTTTCTTCATTCCCTCACAATGGTGCATTACATTCCACCTTTCATTCCTGCATACCAAACACTACCTTAAAGAATGGAAAGATATATTATTATTATTATTATTATTATTATTATTATTATTATTATTATTATTATTATTATTATTATTATTATTATTATTATTATTATTATTATTATTACTATTATCAATATTTTATTATTATTTTTTACCATTATTATTATTATTCTTATTGGTTTTAATAACTCACTCACGGGCGACACCACTGCTGCCATATCTGCCGCCGTGACTACCGTCGCCGCCGTCACCCACTTCCGCCGCCACCACCACCACCCACCTGTCTCCCGCCACCACCCACCTCCACCCCAGTCGTCACCCACCCCCGCCGCTACCAACCGTCACCCACCATCCCCACCTCTACCCCCGTCGTCACTCGTCACCACCCACCACTCCTGACACCACCGCGCCACAGCTGCCACCCACCACCGCCTCCGCCGTCAGCCGCCACCCACCTCCACCACCGTCCTCGTCGCCCACCACCATTGTCGTCGCCACCACCTACCTCTGCCCCCGCCACCACCCACCGCCGCCACCTCCGACCATCGCTACCATTGCCACCTATCACCACCCACCACCACCGACTACCATCACTCATCACTGATTTTATTCCTTCGTCTATTATTTCATTTTCACATGGTAAGCAAACAAGACAAGGAATGGTAATGGTCAATTCCATTACATCATCCATTCCATTACCTTGTACTTTCCATTCACCCGTCTATTCCATTACGCCATACCAAACTGACCCTAAGTTCTATTTTAAATTTTGAAGTTCATTAATGGGTTCATCCCAAATATTTTTTATGGGTTCATACCAAATTTTGTATTAACATTTCTACTAAAAATTTGAAACCGAATGGGTTCGTGTGAACCCGTAGTTCTCAACGTAGATACGCCCCTGGTTGTTACAAAAGGTAGAGAGAGAGAGAGAAAAAGAGAGAGAGAAGGGTGATGAAGTAAGGAATGAATTGAATTTTTGTTGGTAATAATAAATAAATAATAGATACTAATATGTAAAATTACTGAAATGTCCTTACTTCGAACTAAAAAGATAAAAGTGCCCTTACTTTTAAGAGCAAAAATGAACGAAGTTAAGGGTGAGGAGTATATTAGAGAACCAATAGAAACAACATGGAGGAAAATGACACTTTAAATGATTGGTGCAAAACCGTTAAAATGACCAAACCACAGGGAGCAAAACGAAAATTAAGTCAAATATCAATGATAAAATACAAATGATTTTTACTTAGAGTACGGGGTATGGGGCGGGGGTTGGGGCGTGGGTTGGGTACAAACGCCCAAGTCACCACTCCGGGTGGGCTTGGATTTCGGCGTGGCCCCTTGGGCGGGGGTTTCAGCCCGGGCCTTGGGCGAGGCTACCCACATAACATGGCGGAACCTCATTGGCCAAGAGCACTAGCCCTTTGAAATTGTTTTTTTTTTCACGCCACGCCCACCATACCCCTTTGAAATTGGCTTTTGGTCTTAGGTGCCCCCATACTCCACGTGTCGCATCATGCCCACAACCCACGCCCCACCATACCCCACGGTCTGAGGGACAAGATATGAAAATTGCAATTTGACAGTTATTCACGTGCTCATTGTATTCAACTTTTATTTCGTTTTTTTTATCTTTCTAAGTAAATTTAGATTAATCTAATATATATTTATATACTATTAATTTGAAAGATGTTTGTGTATAATGGGTTTGTACATGATGCTTAATGAGTTTTTTGTGTATAGTTGTGTTGTACATGATGCTTAATGGTGTTGTACCCCATGTTTTGGGAGGTTTTCAAAAAAAAAAAAAAAATTGATGTTTAACTTTAAACCCAAAACTACTTAATTTTGTAGTTTTAACCCAAAAGTTTTAGGTTTTTCCAATTTAACTTCACAACCTTTTTACTTTCAAATTTGATACCCTGTTTTTTCATATTTTGCAAAAATTTTCGTTTTACGTTTAGATAAATTTTGCGACTTAACACGGCACAATGTGTGTGTGGTTTAACGATTTTACGTTTTGTTATACGATTCGTTCTGAATTTTGCGAGTTAACATGGGGCAACGTACGTGTGTGGTTCAGTGTGTTTACGCCGTCTATTTTTTTCCCGTTTAATAAGTCTATCACAACTTGCGAGTCCTAAATCGAGTTAGTTATTATTTTCTATTTTTATATGTCGGTCTAATTTTTCCACGATAAGACGCTGCAACTTCAATGTTGGTGGTCGTTGGCTATAGTGTGGCATTGATGCTATTTGTCACAGTTTTACACGTCCGCCGCAACGCGGGGAGCTTAATACGATAGGTTATTATGATACCATTAATTATATTGAGATTATTTGGTGAATTACTTATTTGTATAAGATAGTAATACAGACTTACCCGACAAAAACATCTTTAACACATTGTAAATGTGAATCTGATCAACAACATGTTAATTTCGTTGGCCGCGGCGCAACGCGCGCGAGTCAATATTCTAGTTTTAAATAAATAAGATACTATTGGGACAATAATAAGTTTAGTGTTAATGGTATTTGGTTAATTGTAACACAAAAGATCCTTGATTTTGATATGATTGAAACTAATGTTTTGTATTAGTATGTATTGATTAAAGATGTGCATATATCACATACAAGTCCCTATACATTTATTGCTAGCACAAATAAATGAATACGTAAACTAGAAACATGAATTGTGAACTATATCTCATCAATTGGTCGAAGAAAAATGAAGAACAAAGACTCATACACGTCATTTGAATGAAGATCAATTATCATTCATGACAAAGATGATGATTCGAGAGCTTGCGAAGATCAACAAACCGACAAAGCCGAGTGAAGATCAAAGTCGAGTCGTCAACTGAATCACTTGTGAATTAAAAAGGGTCTTTTAAACTGTTTTCATATAACCAATATATATATAGGGCAATGATCATTTCAGAACCCTATATATTTTCAGAACTTACAGAACCCATCAAGACCATTCAATGATATGATCAATGGCTCAAAAGAGTAATGGCAGATATGTAAATAAATAGAATACTAAGGAGATTGAATTAAAATAAAATGGGTAATATAGTAATTTTAACCTAACTCTTTCCGTAAACTCCCCTATAAGATCTCCTTTAAATCATGATTTCAAGTCAATGATCTCTAGATCAAGTGGTGGAGGGCTTGCATTTCTCTTGAGAGATGCAGGTTCGACTCCCACTTGGTGCAGAGTGAGGCACTGGTGGGCAATGATAGGAGACCCAGGGAAACCTGGGTTGGATCCTTGAGCCAAACGAGTTTTACCGGTAATTTCACCGTCGTGCCTACGGGCGGGTGGATTATCGGGTTTTCCCCGGAATTGGTGGTGGACTCGGGTTATTCTCGGAGTACTCCGTTCACTAGTACACAATTGGGCAAATGATGCGGATGACAAATCTAAAAGATGCGGTTAAATGGTTAACCCGCATCTTTTGCCCTACCACTAAAACTAAAAAGTACATATGTTTTCTACCTAAGATGAAAAAGTGCGGTTAAAGGGTTGACCGCATCTTTTATCCCCCTATATTCCCCCTAAAAATTTCAACTTAGTTTTCGTTTCCCTCCATCGATCTGATAACCCCCAAAACCCGGCCTCTATCTATCCTCATAACTCCTCAATTTTCATCTACCACACGCTGCAACCCTCGCTTCAGATCACAACCGTCTAAACTTGATAGAGAGAGAGAACCAGACAATGGAAACTGTTGGTGTTTGGGTTCCGATTAGAGCATCGGCGGAGGCAGCTAGGGTTTGTCCTCTACATTTACATGGGGTAAACGAGACCGGCATCAGACATTGAATCGCTGAGTTCGTCTCTCCGACAAACCTTTAGGATCTTAATGTGTGTAACGATGGATGAGCGGATGAAGATGAAGATAGGCGATGGTGAAGTGAGTTCGGTGTGAGGATTTAGCAGTGGCCAGGGATTCAGTCACAACTTTCAATGGCAGCGCTGGTATTATCCGGCGGCAAGGTAAGGATCGATGACCTAGAAATACCTGTACCATATTCAACAAGTTTTTATGCGTTTTTTCATGTTATTGTGAATCATTTGTTCAGTTTGAGCTATCGCATCACCTCATCCATAATTCTGTACTCATTTTACTATGAATTGCTGTTGATGAACAAGTTTTACAACTGCTGCTAATTTCATACCAAATTCCACAAGTTTATGTCCACTTTTTCATGTATTTTTTGTATAATATCTTAGATTTGAGTTATCGCATCACTTTATCAGTTGTTTTGTATTGATTTTACTCTAAATTTATGTTGATGAATAGATTTATGGTCACATTTACATGTTACTAAGCTGTTTCACCTAAATATTCTTCATTTAACAGAGTAAGCAGGTTTCGATCCCGTCTACTTCGTTATGTACTAATTAATTTTCTTTTCTTTCTCACGTAGACCTATATTTTGCAATGTCTCGGTGGTTTTTTACTAACTTTACTCTGATTATTTGGTAATGAACAGGTTTTCAATTGGATCCAACTGTCGTTAAGCTGTTTCATCGCTGTTCGGATTGGGCATTCTACTATTTTGGCTCTGTGTTATTCGATTTGTGTTTATGTATGAACTTGGCGTCGCTGCGAAGGTATGTCTTTTTTATTTTGCTTTATGTTCTTATATTATGTACCTTTTTAATGTTCAATGGGTTTTTGCATCTACATTTTGATATGTTGTTAGTTGGTTGATGTTTACTTGGTTGCCCTTCTGTTTAATCTTAATTTCCTTATGTTTTAGGGTTTATTGGTTCTTTTTTTCGCTGTTAGAATTTGGGCTTTCTAGTGTTCTGGTTATAGCATAGTTATGGTGAGTTTCTTTCATTGTAGTTCACCTATACGAGTAACACGATGCTGATATGAAGCAGGTTGAATTGCTTAAAGTTCTTTTTTTGTATAGTTTGATTGTTATGAATCAATTTGAATTAATTACAGAAGTATGGAGGAATCACATACGGCTGCCGCCGCCGATGACGGATAAGAAGCCGCTACTCCGCATCTCTTCTGACCACTGGAACAAATGGTCATCTTCAAAAGCACAACAGTCAAAGAATACATATAAGAAAATGTTCACGTGGGAACCGATCGAAAGGGAACCGTCCGATTGAAAGGGAACCGTACTGAGATGTCTTGTGCCGATCTTATACAGAAAAGCTCTTACTGCAGGGTCTCAGGTACAGTATCAAGTTATGACATTAACTATATTGTTAACATTTTTGTATAGATTTCAGTAGACAGTCATGTAATGTTATGGAAAAAATGCAGGGCGCTACATGTATATTATTGAATTGGCGGCCTATGGCACTGTTCGAAGAGGGCAAGATTCTGGTGGATATAGCATGCAATGATCAAATGTCAAAGTATGTTACAGTTATGTTTAGTTGTTATATGTTGATGATACCTGTGTCGGTCGCAAGGTTGTATTTGGTTTTGTTCCAATATTTGTTACTCAACAAGCCTACAATATGAGTCTAACAAAGGTTTTTTACTTTCTTGACATTTTATGTATCTAACCACTTCCACTTCGATGGCAAAAATTGATAAACACTTTATATATATATATAGGGCAAGGATGTATAGAAAACCCACTTTAATTTAGAAAACCCGGGAAACTCTAACCTCCCGATGTTTTTTTTAAAAAAAAAATATACACATGTTATATACATGTTTTTAAGGTATTTGGGCAAAAAAAATCAAAAAAGCGCCGAGTAGATATTTTTTAAAAAAATAAACAAGTTTTGGTGTAACACGTGTTACATTCATCTGACATATTTGTAACACGTGTTACACCAAAACTTGTTTATTTTTTTTTAAAATATCTACTCGGCGCTTTTTTGATTTTTTTTGCCCAAATACCTTAAAACATGTATATAACATGTGTATATATTTTTTTTAAATTCGGGAGGTTAGAGTTTCCCGGGTTTTCTAAATTAAAGTGGGTTTTCTATAGATACTTACACTATATATATATATATATATATATATATATTTATTTATTTGGTAAAGCTTTGTAAATCCTTCTTATTATGAACTTCTATAAGTAATTTTTTTATGCTTGATTGACAGTGTCAAAAGGGATTGGGCAAATCATGGATCACTCTAGGTGCATAAAGGTTTTTTTGCTATATTCCCTTGTTGCCGAAATTCAAAAAACAGGTAAATATAATATTTCGTTCAAATAAATAGTATTACTAGTTAGCTCATTATCATATTACCTCTTATAGTGAGGCGAAATAAAAATGAGACCCACGATTTGGAGAGTTGAACAATAATTTGAAGTCGTTCAAAATGTTTTAGCTTGAGCCTGTAGGTTAAGAAGTCACTTGTTGACACATAACACTTCTAATCTCTTATACATCTATACACTTGCATATATTTTTTTTAACAAATGGAATGTTTTGTTTTGTTAGGCAATTTATACGGTTCCAGTTGCAAGTATATACTAAAGATGTTGGTTTCAGTTGCAAGTATATACTAAAGATGTTGGTTTCAGTTGCAAGTATAAACTGAAGATGTTGGTTTCGGTTGCAAGTATGAAGACTTGGGTTCGGGAGGTTATTGTATATCACTTTCATATTTAAACATTTATATATTGGTGTTACTTTGAAACTTGTTTTAATTTTGTGTTACTTTAAAACCTTTATAATTCATATTTTTGTTAGTTAATATTGGTTTTATTTTTTCGGTATATTTTTCATTTTTAGGTATATGTATAAAGGACATTTATTGAGATTTTTTATGAAATTATCTGGAAATTGAAATAAATAAAAATTATATTTTTTTTTAGCCTGAAACACCAAAAGATGCGGTTTTAAAACCGCATCTTTTGAGTATATTAGGAAAAGGTAGTTTAGTTGTTAATATATCAAAAGATGCGGTTCTAGAACCACATCTTTTTGTTGGGATTGAACCCTATCAGAGGAACAGATAATTAAAGCCAAAACTGGATCAGAGCAGTGGATCCAGAATAAGCAGACGTTTACAGATTAGTTCATGCAAATCTCTCCCCTTGAAAGTGGCTTTGTATCTGCTGATCTCCTATCTACTGATCTTACCAAGTGCTGATCCACAACTGCTGCCTTGCATCTACTGCCAAGTGTTAAAGACTGTTAGAAGACCAAAGCTCTGCTGACTCAATCTACTGCCTTGAGTCAAGTACTGCTGATCCGGACAAGCACTGCTGGGTTCACAACAATGGAAGGATGCAGCAGCTGTTTATGTGTCTTTTATGTATTAGATTGTAATAGCAGTAGTTAGTACATCAGTGTTTGTATAGATCAGAGGTTAGAGTTTGTTAGGAGGTTAGATGTCACTTTCATGGTGACGTCAGCAAAGATGCTCAGTGGTTTGCAAGTGCCTATAAATAGTTCAGTACTTTGTACTGTTCTATCAGCTCTTTTGATCACATCGTCTTCTTTACACGAACAAACTACTGAGCTCTGGCTGAGGGGGAGTTTGCATTCTTACATCAATCATTGTAATCGTTGTTGAAACAAATTCAATCTTTCGATTCATTGTGTAAAGATGTTTGATAAAAGTATTACTCTCGTTTGATTGTATGCAAAGTTTGCTTTCATCTTATTTCCGCTGCACAACTCTTTCATTTCCATCTTAATTTCAAACAAAAATACAATCAAAAGGAAACTCAGATCCAACAATTGGTATCAGAGCTTGGACAGTCAAATTTGATTTAACAATCATTTTGACGTAAATAGTTCAGCTCATTACAGTTGATACTGATCGTTTGTTCGTCCGTTGAAAAACAGAACAAGGATTAATCACCATTAAAGTTGATTTTTCAGTGTCTGTAAAACAACAAGAATGACGTCACAATCTCAGGATGATAAAAATACCATCGGCTCACTTTTTAAACCACCTATGCTAAAAAGAAATGAGTACAACATCTGGCAGAGAAGGATGGGTCACATCCTTGCTCAACAAAGCACAGGTTGTTGGAGGTCTGTCATTTATGGTCCCCATGTTCCTTCAGTGCCAAGCGCTGAAGATGCTAAAAAGTTCGTTCCAAAACCAGTTGAAAATTATACCGAAACCGACTTTCAAAAGATCGAACTAGATGCTAAAGCCTTTAGCATCATAGCATCAGCGCTGCCCAATGAGATATATGCTGGACTGTTACACTATAACAGTGCCAAAGAGTTATGGGACGCACTTAAGGAACAGTTTGGGGGAACTGAAGAAGTCATAGAAAACAATAGGGAAATCCTGAACCAACAATATGAAACATTTTGCTATGTTAAAGGCGAATCACTAACGCAACAATTTGAGCGTTTCAGTTGTCTCATCAGTGAACTGAGGCTTGTTAACACCACTTTTACAAACTCAACTCAAAATAGCAGGTTCCTCAGGTCACTGCCAGAAAAATGGGACACCATAGCTTTTGTCACCCGAAATTCACCTGAATTCAAGGACAGACCTTGACCCAACTCCATGGTCGACTCCTGACCTACGAAAGGGAGTTGAACCAGAAAAGGAGGTTACAAGAGTCAGGAAAAGTTACCGATGATTACACTTTCGGTAATACTGCTCTTCTTGGTCAAGAAGAATCTGGGAGCAGTGGTAAGGATCAGGGTTATGATCACTTCATTGACATAACTGCTGGTGCAAATTTTAACAACCCTGATCCTCACTCTGCAAGTTATGCATTCACTGCTAACGAAAACCAGATATCAGACAATTTAAGTTTTGAACTAAATGATTTGCAACATTTTGATCCCACTGATTTAGAGGAAATGGACATCCTGCATCAACTGGCTTTGCTAAGTGTTAGAACTAGCAAGTTCTACAAAAGAACAGGGCGAAAATTCCCAGGTTTGCATGGGAATCTAAGGGTTGGGTTGGATAAATCGAAAATCAAGTGCTACAAGTGTAATAGGTTGGGACATTTCGCTAGGGAATGTAGGAGTCAAACTACTGGTCCCATAATTACTCATCCTAGCTCAAATCCTAGACCTCAAAACCAAAACACTGTGCACTATGCCCAATATGCCCCAGCAGCTCAAGTGAACACTGCTCACTATGCTGCTGCCCCTGTGCCAGTACATTATGTCCAAACTACTGTTCCATAAATCCAATATGTTCAAACCCCTGTTCCACAGGTACAAGTGCAACCTGTTGCACCTCAAACCACTGCTCCAGCAGCAGCACAACCAGATCAACAAAGTTTTTTCACTCAAGGGTTTGTTGACTGGAGCAGTATGCCTGAAGACCTTAATGATGAAAATTTTGCACTCTATGCTTCTAATGATTCTTCTCATGATGAGTTTTGTTTGATGGCATTAGAGTCAATACAGGAGGGGGTTGAAAATGAGGAGGAACAGCAGAGCTTAGAAACAGTGGAAGTGGTGACTGAAGCAGTGGTTACTGTTGTGGCTGGTGAAATACTGTTGGGAGAAAGTTCAGGTACCCTGATAGAACCAATGACAGATCCATGGTCCATAGAGGACAAAGAAGAAGAGAAAGAAGAAAAGGCTGGTGAAAAGAAGGTAAAAGCTGATGATGATGAAGATCATCAATGTGATTGTGCAATGATGGCAGTTGCCAAGGTATCTCCTCAAGTTCTTGAAAAACTGTGTTCTGACAATTGCATAATTGCTTTTGCAAACATTAAAGAGGTGAATGAAAACCTTCGGGATAAAATCTTGTCTGATGAGGTCAAATTTGAAAGCTCTTTAAAAGAACTTAAAAACAAATTGACTGAAAAGGAAAAAGAAATCAGCTGTCTAAAAGAAGAGCAAAGCATCACCAAAACCCAACTTCAAACTATGGTAGAAAAATACCAAAGTTGCAAAAAGGAGTTGGAATCCACCCAGATTACTTGTGAAAGATGGGTGGAATCCTGCAGAGGATATGAGGTGATGCTTGCTAAACAGATTGAAAGTAATGTGAAATTTGGGGTTGGGTATAGAAAATATGATGATGAACACATTGCTTGTGAAAAATCTGGTCAAAACACTGATGTAACCACTGAGTTCATCCCCACAAACAAGAATGGCCAAGAAGTGAAAATCACTTACAAACTTGGTAACAAAATCACACTTGGCAGAACAAGGAGTTCCTCAACTTTTGAAGAACTTGAAAAATATCAGTTTAAACCTACCTGGTCTGACGAGTGTGATATTCTTGAAAATTTCAATCCAATGGACTTTACATCAACTGATGGTGTTAAAGCTCCAAAAGCTAAAGTCATACCTCTCAAGGACATCCCAGCAGTGGTTAAAACCTCTGCTGCAAAGGAGTCTGAAAAGAGAAAGAAGAAAGAAAAAATTGATAACTTGTTTTGTGAATTCTGTGAAAAAAGGAATCATCTAACAAAAGATTGTTTCCACTTGAAAGCTTATGATTTAAACAAAACAAGTGTCATTGTTTCAGCAGAAAGCTGCATTGTTTGTGGTAAGACAAACCACAAAACTCAAGCATGTGTGTACCTAAAAAACTTTGATGTGAAAAAGAATGAGTACATGGCTAAAACATCCTTGAGTCCACCATCATCATCAACATCTGTCAAATTTACCAAGAAACAACCACTGTTTGTGCCAGTTCAAACAGCTGTTACAAAGCAGCTGAACCAAACATCTGTCAAAAGAGATGTTCAGGTTACTGATGCACCCCCTGCCAATCAGTTCAGAAAAGGCAGAGAAAAACAGTCCTACCAAAGGATTCCTCACGTTTATGAGGCCTACAAAAGGCCCTCTAAACCCAAAGTGAACAAACATCCTTTTGGTTACCAGCAGATGATTGGTCAGGACCCACAACAGTGGTTAGAGAAACACTGTCCTAAAACAGTTCAAACTCCTGACCTAACCACTGTCCATCATTCTGCCTCCATCCCAGACACTGTTGAGACCCCATCCAAAGCCTTGTTGGCTTTGGAGACCTTAATGAACTAATCCTTTTACTTCATGTGCAGGGAGCTTCTGCATGCTTTGATAGTCTTTGGTATGTAGATAGTGGAGGCTCCAGGCACATGACAGGATGTAAAGCCCTCCTCAAAGACTTTAAAATCCATGGTGGGGGTGATATATCCTTTGGGAATAATAGTAAAGGAAAGGTTCTGGGGTCTGGTACAGTGCAATCTGGAAATGTAAAATTTGAAAATGTCAATCTAATAGACAATCTAAAATTCAACCTTCTGAGTGTGTCCCAAATGAGTGACAAAGGATTTGGGTCATTCTTCACAAAAGACTGTTGTAGGATTGTTGGACCAGAAATGGTCAAAAAGATTGAAGCAATAATCAAAACTGGTCAAACTAAACTTGTTGCTCAAAGAATTGGCAATGTTTATGTTGTTGACATGTCAAAAGAGTGTCCCAGAGCTGATGCCTGTCTGTTCTCAGCTGCCTCTAACAAAGAGACAGAACTTTGGCACAGAAGGCTGGGGCACACAAATCTTAAGACAATCACAGAAATTTCAAAAAATGGTTTGGTGAGAGGCCTACCACAAAAATTGTTTTCATGTCCTGAACATTGCATTTCCTGTTTAAAAGGAAAACAGCATAAAAGTTCTTATAAGTCCATTGAAGAGTCCAAAACAACCCAGTGTTTGCAAATGCTACACATGGATTTGTTTGGCCCAGTTCAAGTCATGAGCCTTAAAAAGAAAAGATATTGTTTGGTTATTGTTGATGACTTTTCTAGGTTCACATGGACTTTCTTTTTGCACTCAAAAGATGAAACTGCAGGCATTTTGCAAGACTTTGTAATACAGATTGAAAAGCAATTTGACCTTCCAGTGAAAAGCTTCAGGAGTGACAATGGCACAGAATTCAAAAATAGGGAGTTGGATGCCTTCTGTGTGAAGAAAGGGATTGTAAGGCAGTACAGCATCCCAAGAACACCAGAGCAGAATGGGGTAGTGGAAAGGAAGAACAGAACTCTGATTGAAGCTGCCAGAACCATGCTTGCAGATTCAGGTTTGCCATTAACCTTCTGGGCAGAGGCAGTAAACACTGCTTGCTATGTTTAGAACAGAGTTTTAATAAACCCCAGGCACAAAAAGACTGCCTATGAAATTCTGTATAAAATTAAACCACTGATCTCATATTTCAAAGTGTTTGGCTGCCCATGCTTTATTTTGAACTTAAAAGATTCCATTTCAAAATTTGCAGCCAAAATTGATTGTGGTTATCATCTGGGATACTCAACCACTGCCAAGGCCTACAAAGTGTTCAATACACGGACCAAGGCAGTGGAGGAGACTTTGAATGTTAAGTTCAATGAACTTTCATCAATGAAAATCCCAGCAAACCCTGCAGATCTGTTTGATCTTGAAAAATTCACTTTTGAAAATACTGCTGTCAAGACTAACAGTGCAGGTCCATCAGAGGATACAACACCAGACTATGGGTATGAAATCATCATCCCTCAAAGGTCTGCCACAAAAGGAAAAGCACCAGCTGTTCAAAACAGTTGTCAAAGCTCTACCACTGCTACCTCAACAGTTGTTGACCAAAGTAGCCCATCAACCACTGCTTCCACATCCTCAAACACTGCTGACAAAAGTCCTCAAACAGTGGATAAAAGTCAGCAGTTGTCCACTTCATTACCTCCTATCCCACCACCTTTTGAAGCCACTGCTGGATCATCAAAGTCCCCAGCAGTGGTTAGCTCAGATGATACACATTTGCAGCCCTCACCAACCAATGCCATCATACCATACCAAGGAGATTTAATCTTCTTGAGATCTCATCCACCTGATCAAATCATTGGCAACATAAATGAAGGGGTGCTCACAAGAAGCCAAACCCAAAACATTTGTCTTTTTGCTGGTTTTCTATCACTCCATCAGCCAGTCAAGTACCAAGAGGCACTGAAAGACAACAGCTGGGTAGAAGCCATGCAAGAGGAGCTCCAACAGTTTAAAAGACAACAAGTATGGGAGCTTGTACCACTGCCAGAAGAGGTTAGTCCCATTGGCACAAAGTGGGTCTTCAAGAACAAAACTGATGAAAGGGGTATTGTTGTCAAGAATAAAGCCAGGCTTGTGGTTCAAGGTTACAGACAGGAAGAGGGGATTGATTATGATGAAACATTTGCCCCTGTTGCAAGATTGGAAGCCATTAGACTGTTCCTGGCCTTTGCTGTCAACCACAATATGAAGGTGTTTCAAATGGATATCAAAAGTGCTTTCCTCTATGGTACAATTCAAGAAGAGGTGTATGTTTGTCAACCTCCAGGTTTTGAGGATCCATTTTATCCAGATCATGTCTACAGGCTAAACAAAGCCTTGTATGGCTTGAAACAAGCACCAAGGGCCTGGTATGAAACTCTTTCCAACTTCCTACTCTCAAATGGTTTCAAAAGAGGTACTATTGATAAAACACTGTTTTTAAAATGGAGAGGGAAGGATCTAATGATTGTCCAGATTTATGTGGATGACATTATTTTTGGAAGCACATGTAACTCAATGTGTGAAGAGTTTAGAGAACTCATGACAGCTGAGTTTGAAATGAGTGCAATGGGTGAGCTGCAATGCTTTCTTGGTCTCCAAGTACAGCAAATGCAAAATGGAACTTTCATTCATCAAAGCAAATATGCTAAAGAACTTTTAACCAAATTTGATATGAATGATTGTAAACCATGCAGCACACCCATGGCAACAAATAAGCTGGTCATGTCTGATGAAAAGGATGAGCTGATTGACCAAACACTTTATAGAAGCATGATTGGGTCTCTATTGTACCTAACTGCATCTAGACCAGACATCATGTTTGCAACATGTGTCTGTGCAAGAAGTCAATCAGCTCCCAGAAAATCAAATCTCATTGCTGTAAAAAGGATCTTCAGATACATAAAAGGTGCTCCCACACTTGGTATCTGGTATCCAGCTAATGGGAACATCAAGCTTTCAGGTTTCTCAGACAGTGACTTTGCTGGATGTCACACCACAAGGAAGTCCACATCAGGAGGGTGCCAGTTTCTAGGTGATTGCTTAGTTTCATGGCAAAGCAAAAAGCAAGCAGCTGTTTCAACATCCACTGCTGAAGCTGAATACATTGCTGCTGCAAGCTGTACAGCCCAACTCCTGTGGCTTCAAAATCAGTTGCTGGATTTTGGTATCACTGCCTTAAAGACACCACTCATGTTGGATAGTCAGGCAGCAGAAAATATCATCAAAAATCCAGTTTCCCATTCAACCACCAAACACATCGACATCAGACATCACTTTGTGAGGGATTGCTATGAAAAAGGTATGATTTCTCTGCATCATGTCCCAACTAAAGACCAGCTGGCAGATGTGCTCACAAAAGCACTTGATACAGCTACTTTTGAAAGCTTGGTCTCTAGGATTGGGATGCTGAACATGGAATAACAAGCAACATCTTGTTTTTCCATGAATAAAAGCAACAGAATGTTTTCAGAAAATCAAAACTCCATCCTTAAAAATAGCTAAAAATGAAAATTTTTCATTAAAGTCCTTAAAAGTCTGCCATTAACCACTGATTGTTCAAAAGTCTGCTCTACTTCAAAAGTCTGTCCACTGCTGAAAGTCAACCCCTGCTCTCTCATTATTTTGATAAACTATGTTGTTCAAAAGCAGTGTCTTATCCACTGATATGCTATCCACTGATAGTAAAAATCATCCACTGCTTTCATACCACTGCCTTCATCCGTCACTTTCACAAAAGTACTGTCCTTCACTTTCACCAGGGGTTGTCACGTGGGCAGTACATCCTGGTCAGACTTTTTGTAACGGCTGCCACCTCAGCATTCACTTTCTCCCCTATAAAATCCCTCATTCACCACCAAAACAGGGTTTTACTGTCGAATTGAATTCTTAAAAATTCTCTTCTCAAAACAGTTTTTCATCTCATCTTCCACAAATTTCTTCGATCAATCATCCTCAAAATGACTAAATTAAAGAAATCTGCAAAACCCTCTTCCAAATCTTCATCGAAAACTGCCTCTCAAAAGGCAATCTCCACTGAAATTCCACACAAACCATCTCACAATCTTCTTGGTCTTCTTACAAAACCAAGTTCCACAAAGGAGTTCGACTCCATCATTGATATCATCACCGCCTCAAAGTACAAAACTTTGTTGACAGCGGATGCACCAATTTACTTGGCAACCCAAAGGGAGTTTTGGAAGAATGCAATCCTTGAAACACAAGGAGAAGCTGTAATCGCCATTAACTCTACTTTAAAGGGAAAAGAAGTCAAGATTACACCACAAACAATTTCAGAGGTCTTTCAACTCGACGATCAAGAAGGTAAAATTACTTTCCCTAAAAACGAGTTAAAAAATGATTTTCTGGAAAGGGGGTACAATGCAGAGGTCAAAAAGGACACCTTAGAAAAAGGTTACTTTCCTCCTGCAACAAGATTTTTATTTCACACCCTCTTAAAATGTGTTTCAAACAAAACCACTTCTTTCAATGAGATACCATTAAAAATTCAGAAACTGGGATTTGCAATTCTTCAAGATGAAAATTTTAACTACTCCCAGGAAATTTTTAATGATTTGGTTAAAAATGTTGAAACAAAGGCATTCCTACTTTTTCCAAGATTTTTAAGTTACTATTTTGAAATGAAACTTAGAAAGAAGGATGCTGCTGCAATAAAACAAGGTGATTTCATTCAAACAAATTGCTTAACTGCTGAAACTTTTACAAGGATGTCCACACCTTGCAAAACACAAGCAGGGGTGCCTGAGCAGATTTTAGCAGTTACAACTGCTCCTCAGGTATCTGTTGCTGAGCCCACTGCTCAAGGTGATCAAAGCAGCAGCACAACTGTTTTGAAACCCACACCTAAAATCACCAAAAAGCCAACAAAAAGAAAAACACAAAAACCCCCCAAACCCATCAAAAAGGCATCTCTGGAGGATGAGATACCAGAGCTCCTGCCAGTGACAACACAAAAGTCACAAGAAACCACTGCTGCTACTTCCTCACAGCAGTTGGTACAAATATCTCCACCCATAACCGAAACTCCTCCTACTTCTTCACAAAAAGAACAGGTTGTACAAATAGGGTCTCCACATCATGATGCTCTGGAAACACTCGTTTCTATCATCCACAGTCCAATTCCCGGGACACATCCTATTTCTACACCACTCCTCACATCCAAAATTCCTTCACCAATAAAACCACTGTTGGATGCAATTGATTTGAACCAGGCATTATCCAGTCCTTCTCAATCACCTATTAATGAGAATATACCTCAACAACTGACTGGGTCTGATGTATCAATCTTTGCTAACCCACCAACACAACCTGAGGAGGTTACACCCCTTGAGTTACAAGTAACTCTTGGTGGTAATCCAAGTGAAGCAGCCACTACAACTGTTACACCCACTGGGTTACATTTGGACAGTGGTTACATTCATAAGACTTCCTTGGAGGCAATTCCTTTTATAGCACCTCTGCCAACCACCAGTGGATTTATTTATCCAACTGGCAACATCAAAAGGTTGTCAAGTGTTGAAGGAAGAAGACCCCAGTACCAAGAAAAAAGGGGCATCAGTGGTTAATGTTTGGAGTATATTCCCTACATCTACCACTGATAAAACCACTGCTAGTGGGAAATCAGATGATCCCATTAACTTGGGTGATGGTTTAAAGTACCAGAAATTGACGGATCGTATTGCAAAGCTTGATAACTCTGTTGCAGAACTCAAAGATATGCTACAACAGGTGTTACAAGTTCAGAAGGTACAATCAACTACTGTTCCACCTCAAGCACCTGCTACACAAAGGGCACCTGCTACAAATGAGCTCTGGAATCTATTTCAATCTTTTCTCCAACAACAAGCAACATTAGCAGATCAGCAACATGAAAAACATGTACAACAGCTGAGAAATGCAATGGAGTCAAGGTTCAAGAACACTCAGGCTGACTTAAAGGCTCTCAAAACTCAGATCTTGCACACCACTGGCACTGCTCCTCCAAAAGTACGCTTCATTTATGACCTCCCAGAAGATAATGCCAAAAAGGGGGAGAAAATTAAGGAGTGGAAAAAGAAGGGTATAGAAGATGGTCTTTATTTTGAACCAGAGAATTCAAACATGACCAAAAAGATCCCTTTGCCAGATGGCAGCAAGAAGATTGATGTGACAACAAATGCACTAGCAGAAGCAGTTGCAAGTGTGAAAAGAGATAGAGAGGCCAAAAGGAAAGCCAGGGTGGACAGAATGGATCATCCAGATCAGGGTACTTCTGGGTCAAGGGATCATGAAAATCCTGTTGAGGAAAAGAAGAGGCCTACTAGAAAAGTGAGGCAACCCAAATCCATTCCAACCAGACGTTCAAAGTCTGCTTAAAAACCATCATACAAAACAGCTGATGCAACAGGAGTTACAAAAACTACTGCTTGCCAAACAGTTGTTCCATCAACACACACCACTTCAACACACACAACATCCACCGCTTTACCATCATCACCACCAAAAACAACACCTGCTGACATACAGCAGAAGACAGCAGATGTTATAACATCTGTTGTAATGACAACAGTGGTTGAAACACCAGTTGTTTCAACAGCTGTTAGTCAATCACAATCCACTGCCACAACATCTACCACCACTGTTCCATCCAAAACATCATCAGTCTCTCCTAAACCAAAAAGGAGAAGGCTAATTTTAAAAGATGATGACACATCACCACCACAAACATCTTCAAAATCTTTAGCTCTTGTCACAATACCAAAACCTGTTCCTCTCTCTTCAGTTCCAATGTACAAGCCCTTACCTCCTGCAGGTGTTCAATTTCCTCTTGAACTAGCAGCTGTTAGAGATGAAATAAAATCCTTCTACTATGAGGATGACCCTGCCAAAAGGAGTTTGCCATCAATAAAGGGATATCCTTGGCCTAAAAATGTTGATGAATACTTGGAAATCAAAGCCAAGCAAGCAGAGGATATCTCAAAAAGAAACACACAAGGGAAGTCTGACAAAGAAATTTCAAGAAATTATCAATATCTGCTCACACAAGTCAGATCCCTAGAGCAATTTGCAAAAAATGTTAGTCAACAAATTTCTGAAAGAGCAGCTGAATCTCTGAAGAAAGACTACATTGAAAGCATCATGGCTCACAAAAAGTACAAAGGAGAGAGATATATGTACAAAGAGTGGACTGTTCCTGAGCTTGAAGATGAAGCTGCAAGAATTCAAGACATGATAAAAAGGAAGGTCACTCACACTCCTCCTAACTGGGCAAAATTTAGAAAGAATGTACCTGACAAACAGGTAGAACTGCAAAGAATGAAAGAGGAACTGGTTGCTGCTGATTATGGAAACAAAAGACAAGTGGCTAGATGGAAAGAAGATGTGGTCAGGGCTACTTACAAAAAGTTGGAACAATTAAGAAAGAAAGATCCCACAGTTCCTCAAAAGCCTGACTATTCCAAAGCAGAGGTCTCAAAAAGACCACCAAAGCTGCATGTCAAAAGAACCACTGCTCCAGCTGGTGCTGCCATCTACAAAAGAAGGAGCAAAAACCAGTTTAGCATGGAAACAATTCAAGATCTATTAGCTGGAGATGCCATTGTAAAAGCAGGGACAGAAGTAATGATAAAAGAAGATCTTGAATTGGAACAAACTGCAAGTGCTGCTCAGCCAGCCATGAATAGGCCAGCCTCACCAAATACTTCTACAAATAAGCATCTCCCAAGAAACCCACCAGGCTCAAAAATACAAAAGTGGGAAACTGACAAACAGACCTGCGTATTGACTTTGCTCAGGTCTGGTGGAGGAGTGGAGAAAATATCAAGGGAACAAGCTCTTGGCCTGAGTCTTGAAGATTTGCAGGATCTCCTTGATCTTCCACTCAGCAGGGATGATGAAGATACAGATGCCCTAGACTTTGAATTACAATTTAAAGGTCAGATAAGGGAACTGTTGATGAGGCAATAAAGATTTCCACAAATAATGAAGAGTTTTGGCATTATCTGTTCCAGGGGGAGATTGTTGGGATTGAACCCTATCAGAGGAACAGATAATTAAAGCCAAAACTGGATCAGAGCAGTGGATCCAGAATAAGCAGACGTTTACAGATTAGTTCATGCAAATCTCTCCCCTTGAAAGTGGCTTTGTATCTGCTGATCTCCTATCTACTGATCTTACCAAGTGCTGATCCACAACTGCTGCCTTGCATCTACTGCCAAGTGTTAAAGACTGTTAGAAGACCAAAGCTCTGCTGACTCAATCTACTGCCTTGAGTCAAGTACTGCTGATCCGGACAAGCACTGCTGGGTTCACAACAGTGGAAGGATGTAGCAGCTGTTTATGTGTCTTTTATGTATTAGATTGTAATAGCAGTAGTTAGTACATCAGTGTTTGTATAGATCAGAGGTTAGAGTTTGTTAGGAGGTTAGATGTCACTTTCATGGTGACGTCAGCAAAGATGCTCAGTGGTTTGCAAGTGCCTATAAATAGTTCAGTACTTTGTACTGTTCTATCAGCTCTTTTGATCACATCGTCTTCTTTACATGAACAAACTACTGAGCTCTGGCTGAGGGGGAGTTTGCATTCTTACATCAATCATTGTAATCGTTGTTGAAACAAATTCAATCTTTCGATTCATTGTGTAAAGATGTTTGATAAAAGTATTACTCTCGTTTGATTGTATGCAAAGTTTGCTTTCATCTTATTTCCGCTGCACAACTCTTTCATTTCCATCTTAATTTCAAACAAAAATACAATCAAAAGGAAACTCAGATCCAACACTTTTA
Source organism: Helianthus tuberosus (assembly GCA_030545235.1). Taxonomy (NCBI): domain Eukaryota; kingdom Viridiplantae; phylum Streptophyta; class Magnoliopsida; order Asterales; family Asteraceae; genus Helianthus; species Helianthus tuberosus. Next base: position 6,515,130 of record JARYGA010056639.1, read on the forward strand.
GACCCGCATTATTTGACAAATAGCCAAAAGATGCTATGCCATAAGATGCGGGTCTATAACCGCATCTCATAGCCAATTTAACCGCATCTTTTGATCAAATCTGTACTAGTGGTTTGTCCAGTGGGTGCCCCGAGAGTGCTCGGGATTGAGTTTGTTGGCCGTTCAAAAAAAATCATGATTTCATTCTCTCTCTTAAAATTCAACAAATTTAGGATCCAACATACTCACGAATTGCCCATCTTCTCCTCATCGCACATCATATGTTCAATAAATGTTGTTCCATTTCATTCTCTATTCATTAGACATCTTTGTGACCAAAACTCCTTTTATAATTTTTGTTTGTCTTTTGTTGTTTGTGCTTTATCTTTTGATGCTGCCTGATCGGTTCCGAAAGCAATCAACGAATGATGTTTTCAAGTTCAATTTCAAAGTCCTTAATTATCTTGACTTGTATTTTTTTTATCTTATGTTGCTTGTGCTTATCTTTAATTTTGAGTTTTATTTGCATTATATGTTTGTTCCAAACATTACAGGTATTTTGAGTTTTCAAGTTAATGGATAGTTGATTGATTTCGATTGAGATTTTGAGCTTCTTTGGTTCTCGATGTTGATGTTATCATTTTTTTTATTTTGCCCCACGTCACACTTTTATTAGGTACATATATGTGTAAATAGAATTAGTTCACTATAAATTGATGATTTGTTTGTATATTTACATACGGTTGTTGCTAAATGCACTCCCATTTTTTCTATTTTTACTGGATGTACTACCCCCTTCAAGTTTTTAAATAAATACAACCAAACCTTATATTTTCTATTTATTTAAAAATTGCATTGGGAAACATCCATAATTTTTTAGGGGGTTATCCACTTTCCATAAATTTACATAAAAATAAAATTTCACACCGGTTGAAAGAAGAATATTAAAAGCGACTTTGAGGAAACAATTAGTGCATTTTTTAGTTTCATCAAACTTTTAATTTGTATCCAATTCTTTCAATTTGATTGTTTTCTTTATATGTTAACTCTTATTTGGTTTCTGCCAAATATTAGTTTATGTATATGTTAACTCTAATTGGTTAATCCTTCTTGCTGTGATTAATCATCCAACAATATGAGTCCATAATCTTACCGTGATTAATCAGCCATTATTACATCCACCAGTTTTTCAAATGAAGGTGTGTCGATCCGGTCTATTACCTGTCACTTCAGTCATGGAACAAGTGAACAAACCTTAAGAGTCCATAACCTAACAAAATCAAACAACAATAACCTAATTTTACCTCACAATTGATTTTTGAGTTGGTTGAGTTGGAATCGAACGGGATCTGAGTCGTACTGACGCGGCGACGATTCGTGATACATAATTTTTCCGGCCATACCAGCACGACGACGACATTTATAACGACAAAAAGTGAGATTTCGTTGTTGCTAACTTGGGCAATAGCCATTGAGTTGCAGAGTTAAGGTTTGTAAATTTAGAAGCATATAGAATGTTTGTTGTGCATTCATAGTGTAGACAGTGTGGGGAGTAGATTTTTAGAGGGGTTTGAATTTGAAAAGTTTTAAATTGATTTTTTTTAGAAATGGAGGTATAAATAGTAAAAAGGGAGTGCATTTAGCCACACCCTTTACATATATGCTAATAATATACTTACACAAATGTAGAATATTCATATATAAAGTGATAGACGACTAGCTTGAAGTTTACATATATGTAAATATAGAAATTTGTTTGAAAATTGGATGAGCAGGATAAAGGTTTACATATATGCAAATAAATAATCATTAAAAAATATTAGTGTAAAGATTTGCATATATGTAAATAAATGATAGTTTGATAAATAGATGATTGGCACGAAGGTTAATTGGATGCTCATATTCTAAACTGTTTTGATTTTACATGTATGTAGATATGTTAAAATTGGAAATAAGAAAGAGAAAAGATGAAAGAGAATTAGATAATTATTTAATTAAAAATATATATTTATTGATAAATTACTATTATGCCCTTTTTATTTATTTTTACTTTTTTAAGTTTAGACAAAAATGAGTGGTCTATATTGGTTCTGTAAGTTCTTCTTAAAAATGAGGTTCTGAAAAGAATCCAACCATATATATATATATATAGGGTTAGGTTAACATACAAATGCCCTTATCGTACAATATGTACGCGCTAATCTCAGCCGTCAGATCTTCATCCCATGTTAAAATCGCATGTTTTTTTTAAACAATTTCGCATGTTTTTTTTAACATGCGATTTCATCAAAATTAACACATGCGAAATTGTTACAAAAAACCAACATGCGATTTCATCAAAATTATCACATGCGATTTCATCAATGCTATTTTATAACATGCGATTTCCCTATATCGTACGTAATGTACGTTAAGGGATATTGTATTTTACACTTTCCCTATATATATATATATAGAGAGAGAGAGAGAGAAACGGGATCAGGAGAAAACGCTCAAAAGTGTGAGAACGGTGAGAACGCATCCTGGCCCAACACATGGCGCGGGACATGATCAGGGTCCCAGGGGTTTTTTTGTCTTTTCAATCTTCTTTTATTTTCCCAACGCGGTATATTATTTTCTGGCGTCTAAATTTTTTTGGCGTTAATTGTATTTATTAAACTTTTTGGCGTTGTATTATGTCGCAACCCCCGACTCCTGCCTCGGGAGGCGGGCAGCCGCGGCCTACTCAGAGATGGTGGTATCGGTGTTTTATCATTATTTGGCAGCGGAATTTTCATCAGAACCGTAGTTAGGAAATATTTTATCAGAGTAAAACAACACACTTTTATATTAATAAACACATAGGTAAAACCCAAGTTTCTGTTACAAACATGTTTATACGAATAAACCCTATTTGATTGAATAAAACATCTTTCTTTATTAGGTAACTTTTATAGCCACATTTTTCCAAGCCTTCAGTGCTCTCCAGCTGGCTTCTATTTTGGCTTTCACATTTTGTTACCTGAAACGCGTTTAAAAACATTTTGTCAGTGGGAAATACTGGTGAGTGAATCCCAATTTAATCAAGACAGGTTTTATCCTTGTACAGTAATGAGGGCAATCACCAATTACATTTGTTTATTTATTCTACCTTAATTACCACCCACGGTACTGTCAACCCGACTTGTGGTCATGTTACTACTCACAGTGTAGTAACAAATTTTGTATACAAAACCCCAACACACCGACGATAATTGTAGAATTACAAATACTCAATCACTGTTTAATTATAATGTAAAGTATTGAGGTTTTGTAAAACCGTTTGCAAAAAGGTTTACAAAAAGGAGATTACTCACATTGCTAGTTTAGACTTTTCCTGGTGGTGTCCTGGTTATAATCTAATAAATTAAATAATGCACATGTGTTAGTATCATAACTCAATATTTACATTAGCAATACCCTCCCCGAGACAGAACTCCAACGACTACGTCGGGCAGAACCTCGACAGCCGTTACGGAGCACTAGATCAATCGGGCAGCGTATCTAATACGTAACCGGGGTTATAATACTTACAACGGGGCAGAACTTCGTTAATTAGGGGGGTATAACACCCAATTATAATGCCTACTATGCAGAAACTGAGAGAGAATTCGAGGGAATGAGCGACGTAAACTGAAAGCCGAATGTCTCAATTTATAGGGCCTGATTTCGGGTTTGTCGCGCCCCGCGTAGGCTTTAGCCAAGGGCTTTGCGGCCCGCGGGCCCTAGTTTGGCTGATTCGGCCACTATGCTCGACACGAGGCTGCCATGTGGCAGCTCAGGGGTGCGCCCTGATCTTGACATGTCACGGCCCGCGTAAGACTAGGAGACAGTCTTCGCGGCCCGCCAGAAACCTAAAAAAATTGTTTTTATTTTATTTTTATAAAATTAAAGGTATTAAGGGCTATTTAACGTATACAGGTATACTTTAGGTCGTGTAGGGACATTCTAAATATATTAGAGGTGTCAGAAATATTTTAGGAGGGTTGTTATATCCTCCCCACCTTATTTTAGAACTCGTCCTCGAGGTCTACCGGAATAGGTGTGGATATTTCGTTTGCATTTCTGATTCAAGCTCCTAAGTGTACTCTGGTCCTCTCTTGGAATCCCACTTCACTTTGACTAGAACTAATCTCTTGTGTTTGAGATTCTTGACCTTCCTGTCTTCAATCTGTAGAGGCTTTTCTACAAACTTTAGCTTTTCATTCACCTCTATATCCTTAAGAGGTATCACTAACGATTCATCGGCTAAACACTTTTTGAGATTACATACATGAAATACATCATGTATTCCTGCCATTTCCTCTGGCAGTTGTAGCTGATAAGCTACAGGTCCAACATACCTGGGGCTTAGCTTTCCCCTTTTCATGAATCTGACAACTCCCTTCCAAGGTGAGACTTTTAACAACACCTTGTCTCCTACCTGAAATTCCAATGGCTTTCGCCTGTTATCAGCATAACTCTTTTGTCGATCACGTGCTGCTTTCAGTCGTTCCTTGACTTGAATAATTTTGTCCGTTGTCTCTTGTACTATCTCAGGTCCAGACAATTGCTTTTCTCCAATCTCTGCCCAACAGACTTGAGTTCGACACTTTCTTCCATAAAGTGCTTCGAATGGTGCAGCATTGATGCTGGTATGATAGCTGTTATTGTAAGAAAATTCTATTAATGGTAAATGATCATCCCAATTTCCTCTAAAATCAACTACACAAGCTCTAAGCATATCTTCCATTGTCTGAATTGTCCTTTCACTTTGTCCATCCGTTTGTGGTTGATAAGCAGTGCTTAGATTTAGCTTGGTTCCCATTGCTTTTTGGAAACTTGTCCAAAAATGAGAAGTAAAATGGCTATCTCTATCCGAAACAATAGATAAAGGAATACCATGTAATGAAACTACTTCATTTACATATAATTTAGCTAACTGTTCCATACCGAATGCTTCCTTCATTGGTAGGAAATGAGCAGGCTTGGTTAACCTATCTATAATTACCCAGATTGTATCATTACCTTTTCTTGTCTTGGGTAATTTGGTAACAAAGTCCATTGTTATCAGTTCCTATTTCCATACAGGCATTTCCAATTGTTGCAGCAAGCCTGAGGGTTTCTGATGTTCAGCTTTGACCTGTGAGCAGGTTAGACACTTGGCAACTTAAGCTGCTATATCCTTTTTCATTCCTATCCACCAGAAATTCTTTCTTAAATCTTGATACATTTTGTCACTTCCAGGATGCATCGTATATTTAGACTTATGGGCTTCGTCTAATATTCGGTGGCGTAGGTTTCCTAATTTGGGTATCCATATTCTTTTCTTATGGAATCTCCAAATTCCATCTGTCCCTTGTTCTAATTCATTAATCATTCCTTTTAATTTTTCAGTATCATCCTTGATTACTGATTCTTGTACTTCTCTAATCTGTTCATTTAAATCTATCTGCAGATTTAATTTAAGAGAACGTACTCTTTTTGGCTTTTCATGATACTTTCGACTTAACGCATCGGCTACTACGTTGGCTTTTCCTTCATGATACTGGATATTACAATCATAATCACTAAGAAATTCCATCCAGCGTCTTTGTCTCATATTCAGCTCTTTTTGCCCAAAAATGTACCTTAAACTCTTATGATCAGTGAAGACAACGAATTTATTTCCATATAAATAGTGTCTCCATATCTTAAGGGCAAAAATTATAGCTCCTAACTCTAAATCATGTGTTGTATAATTTTCTTCATGATTCTTAAGTTGTCTAGAAGCGTATGATATAACCTTTTGACATTGCATTAAAACACATCCATAACATAACTTAGAAACGTCACAATAGACTTCAAAGTCTTCAGTTCCCTCTGGTAACGCTAGTATGGGTGCGTTGGTTAATCTTTGCCTAAGAATTCTAAAGGCTTCTTCTTGTTTTGATCCCCATTCAAACTTAACAGGTTTACAGGTTAGCTTAGTCAAAGGAATGGCTATTCTGGAAAAATCTCGAATAGACCTTCTATAATAACCGGCCAATCCTAGAAAACTTCTAACCTCTGTTGGTGACTCAGGGGCTTCCCATCTAGTAATTGCTTCAATCTTTGTGGAATCTACATGAATTCCTTCATGGTTGACTAAATGTCCAAGAAACTGCACTTCTTTTAACCAAAATTCACATTTCAAAAATTTAGCATAGAGCTTTTCTTTTCTCAGTAAGTTTAAAAGTGTATGCAGATGCGCTGCATGTTCCTCTTGCCTCTTAGAGTAAATTAGAATATCATATATGAAGACAATTATGAATTTATCCAAATATGGCTTACATATTCGGTTCATCGTGTCCATAAATGTGGCTGGGGCATTGGTTAAACCAAATGGCATGACAGTAAATTCGTAATGGCCATACCTTATTCTGAATGCGGTCTTAGGAATGTCCTCTTCCTGTACCTTTAATTGATGATATCCTGAGCGTAAATCGATTTTTGAGAAAAATCGAGCTCCTTGCAATTGATCGAACATATCATCGATTCTCGGTAATGGATACCGATTTTTAATCGTGACCTTATTTAATTCACGGTAATCAATGCACATACGTATTGACCCGTCTTTCTTTTTGACAAACAAGATTGGTGCTCCCCACGGTGATGAGCTTGGCTATATGAATCTTTTTTCCAACAGTTCATCTAACTGTATCTTTAATTCTTGCATTTCTGCAGGTGCCAAACGATAAGGTGCTTTGGCAATTGGTGTTGTTCCTGGTAGCAGGTGAATTCTGAATTCGACTTCCCTGTCCGGCGGTAGTCCTGGTAATTCTTCTGGGAATACATCTGAGAATTGAGATACTACAGGGATATCTTTTAATTCTTTTCCTTTAGTGTTAATGATTAAGGAAATCATATACACTATTGATCCCTTTCTTGCACAACTTGCGGTTTTCATCACAGAGATGAATTTTGTGTGTCTGGTTGGTTTATCTCCTTTTATTGTGATCTTTTCACCATTTGGTGAATTTACTTGTATTGACTTTTGATCACATAGAATACTGGCTTTATTGGCTATTAACCAATCCATTCCTAATACAATGTCAAATCCATCCAGATTCATTGGGTAAAGATTTGCAATAAAATTTTGGTTTAAAATTTCTATTCTTGCTCCCTGCAAGATTTCAGAAATCTTAATGGTTTCTCCATTTGCTGTCTCTACTAAGCACTCTTGTTGAAGTTTAATTAATGGTTGGTTGAGAATTTTGCAAAATGAAGTATTAATAAAACTTTGGTTCGCACCAGAGTCAAATAATACTTTGGCAAAAACATCATTAACTAAAAACGTACCGGCAATCACGTCCGGAATCATATTTGCTTCTTTAGCTGTCAGAACAAACGCTCTAGCATTCTTAGTAGTCTTGTTGTTCATAGCTAGAGCTAGTTTTGGGCAGTTCGTCCTGATATGTCCTTTTTCTCCACAATTGAAGCATACTCCATTCCTGGGTTTCTTCATGCAGTTTTCTTCCTTGTGTCCCGGTATCTTGAAAAAGTCGCAGTAGGTGGAGCATCTTCCCGAATGCTTCTTCTTACAGGCTTTGCTTCTTCTTTGGAAGTAAACATTATCTTATCTTCTTCTGTGCACTTGTTTATTTATAAGACTGCTTCAGTCTTTTCTAACCAGCGTAGAGCTGCAATGGCTCCTTCATTGCCCAAGAATTCCATTGGTTTACAGGACCAGAATTCTTTATAAAAACAACCATAAAACATGGTTCTTCTTCTTTTTGGAATTGGCAATTGAAGTATGGGTCCATTGTTTACGCTGTGATCAGGTTCAGTATGTGTTCGCTTACTTCCGCTATTACTGTTATTATTATCCGCTTCTCTAACATGTTGGATAATAGATGACAAAGCATCTCTAATTCCTTGGGTTACTATGTGTCGAATGGCACTGTTATTTATCTGGTTTTCCTGATTTGCATTGTCGGCCATCTGGATTTTAAATATTTACCAAGTATTAATATCACGAAATAATATTAAATGCGAATAATCATATAACAACACATTGATCCAAAATCGTCGTCATTGCGACCTTTACTCTATTTTAAATTATGCATCTCTATCTATTACTGTCACACCCCGATATTTCCACGTAGTACCGATGGGCCCGGTGGGGAGTATCGTGACGTAGTTGATATCATTATAGTCAAATAATCACAGTTTAATGCACAACAGAAGTCTTGGAAGAAAAATATTAATACAAACCAAAACACAAAGTATAATAAAATATTATACAAACGGTTGTGAGTGGATCCACAGGCGGATCTAAAACAGAAGACGAATTTATTGTTCAACAGACTTTAAACACTAAGAACTTGCAAGATTCCTTAATTAGTGCTCAGGAGCTTCCAGCCCATTTCGCGTAGTACCTGCCACTTAGTCTTTTGAAAAATACGTCAGTTTACACTGGTAAATACAATTAACTGACTCTTTTGAAAACATTTATGAAAATTGATTTAAATGCACAAGGCACAAATGTTCTTTTATAACTTGGGACAATTATATAAAATAATCTTATACGCAGATTCACATGTTAGTCGTCCATTCAGGGCCCGGGATAGAAGAGCCGAGACAAGATTAATAGACACACCACTAGTATAGGCCTACAAGAAGTTTCCTCACGAGTGAGATACCGTTTTACATACGCAACTGTCAGGTGTATGCCAACAACCCGTGCTTAAGTCGTGGTCATTTCAAATGAATGAGCCGAGGATATCGAGGACACGGTCATATTAACCCCCAAAGGCTTTGTATCAAACAAAATAGATTAAAACGGGTTATCTCAATGATTTAACCACTAATCGATTAAATATTCAATACCCGACCAAGCGGTAATAATTTACCGTATCCCAAGCCCGTATAAGGGAAAATAAGTTAAAAGTATTTACCTGAGCTTAAAATGTAAAATTTGTATTCTCAGCCGTATATTCTATTCAGAAAGTGTAGGTAGCTTTTACTGGACTCCTAATCTGGAACGAATGTTTTAATATCCTATTAGATTTTTGTAAGACCCTAATACGTATTTGTCAAAAAGTCGCAGCGGAAATACGTGCCATAAAATTTCTTTCATTACAAACGTCTTGACTTACTTGAAAGTTTGTTTTAATATGAATCTTTTACATAAATAAGGTATAAGTCATGTTTACTAAAGTACATACTCAATTATCCCAGTACAATCTACTTTGTGACCCGATCTTCGATCTCTAATCCTCGTGATAACCGCCTGCGATTCGTACAACCTGCACTCACCACATGCATTCATGACATTAGTATACAATACATAAACAAGATTCAATCTCGTACACTTCCCATTTCGTTATCTTTCAAACTTTAAGCATTTCATCTGCATATCCATGTCCTGGTGAGTCTTCAATAATGTACCTGCATTGCCTTTCATTCTCAAGGCACACTATTAATAACGTATTACTCAACGTACCTAAATCACGCGTACATACATTCTTACATGCATACATACACATCTGCATACGTACATGCCTTCCTATATCTCTACAAACATGCATAAACTCATACGTACCTTCATATATACCAAACACATATCTACATACGCACATACATTACTACGTCTCTACATACGTACATATACACATACGCATCTTCACATATACATAAATGCATATCTACATACGTGCATACATTACTACGTCTCTACATACGTACATATACACATACGCATCTTCACATATACATAAATGCATATCTACATATGTACATACATTACTACGTCTCTACTTACTTGCATACTCACATTTACACATTCAAGATCTTACCGAACCCTTGTATACTCATACATACCTTTATGCTTACATACGTAGACATCCACATGCATACATACCTTTCCATATCTTCACGTGCATACATACACTCAGACGTACCTTCACACATACATATATATACACATCTACAGATGTACATACCCATGTATACACATACAAGCTCTCACATACTTCTTACATAATCATACATTAATTACATGGGACTTAGACTTAGATTTATAGCCTATAGACATCTAAGGAACCATCAAAATCATGTTTGGAAAGTTCGCCGTATTCAACGGATAACAAACCGAAGCCTACGATACATAAATCAAAATCATGCTGGGATTCTAGGGATTTCAGCTGGGTCTAGGTCAGGTAGTGGGTTTTGGTCAGCTGGGTCAATCTCTACTTCCATGGATTGTGTCGGGAATAACTGCAGTGGTTGTGGTGCTATGAGTTGTTCTAGATTAGGGTCTGCAGCGGTGGTAGCAAATATATGAAAATTAGCTAATCTCCTATTGAGTATGTCCTGGGTTTGCACATGCATTTCCCTATTGGTCGTTACTATGGCCTTTTGCTGTTGCAATTTCCTCATCCTCTTTCTACGTTCATGAGCTCCTCTGCTGAACCATCCTCTCTTCTTGGGAGGGAATGGCTCTTCAGATTGTGCTTTGAACACGAAAATTCCTTCTTCGGTATCAGCCGAATACCCCGAGGGGGTAGACTGCGAAGAGGTTCCTTCGTTCCTAGGAGAGTTGGACAGTTGACGGTAAGCGTCCGAAGGTCCTTGATCACTCATACTGTAAACTAACAAATTGTCAAATAACACAAAATAATAATATACACGTATGCACATAGTTTTATTGATTATTTCCTAACAGAATTTATAATTTCAATGTCAGCCGAACACCTCTTTGGCTGAAATCAGTGGCTAGGCTCTGATACCACCTTCTGTCGCAACCCCCGACCCCTGCCTCGGGAGGCGGGCGGCCGCGGCCTACTCAGAGATAGTGGTTTCGGTGTTTTATCGTTATTTGGTAGCGGAATTTTCATTAGGACCGTAGTTAGGAAATATTTTATCAGAGTAAAACACCACACTTTTATATTAATAAACACATGGGTAAAACCCAAGTTTCTGTTACAAACATGTTTATAGGGATAAACCCTACTTTATTGAATAAGACATCTTTCTTTATTAGGTAACTTTTATAGCCACATTTTTCCAAGCCTTCAGTGCTCTCCAGCTGGCTTCTATTTTGGCTTTCACATTTTGTTACCTGAAACGCGTTTAAAAACATTTTTTAGCGGGAAATACTGGTGAGTGAATCCCATATTAATCAAGACAGGTTTTATCCTTGTACAATATTGAGGGCAATCAGCAATTACATTTGTTTATTTATTCTACCTTAATTACCACCCACGGTACTGTCAACCCGACTTGTGGTCATGTTACTACTCACAGTGTAGTAACAAATTTTGTATACAAAACCTCAACATAACGACGATAATTGTAGAATTATAAATACTCAATCACTGTTTAATTATAATGTAAAGTATTGAGGTTTTGTAAAACAGTATGCAAAAAGGTTTACAAAAAGGAGATTACTCACATTGCTAGTTTAGACTTTTCCTGGTGGTGTCCTGGTTATAATCTAATAAATTAAATAATGCACATGCGTTAGTATCATAACCCAATATTTACATTAGCAATACCCTCCCCGAGACAGAACTCCAACGACTACGTCGGGCAGAACCTCGACAGCCGTTACGGAGCACTAGATCAATCGGGCAGCGTATCTAATACGTAACCGGGGTTATAATATAAAACTTTATATTAGAGTTATAAAGTATAAATAAACAAGAATTTATTTAACTAGGAAATTATAACCTAGTTAACTGGAAGTCCAGAAATAACTTGAAATAAGGTTAGAATAACCAAAACTAAATGTTAAACAAAAGTAGAGGGGCCAATGTTGTCAAACTTGAAACTATTATTATTAGTTATAATCAAAAACAAAACCAAACACCTCAATTGAGGTCTCTGGTCGATCAAGAACAGGAGGGGGGCGACACCCTCACTCTCAAAACCCTAGCTTCTACTAAACTATCAAATTGAAGGCCAAAATCAAGTTGAAATTGAAATTGAAATCTGAACATAGAATCGTGATCACCTCGACAAAGGGATCATAAGGTATGTCGAATTAGGTCATTTTGATTCGATTCAAAGTTCATGCATGTGATTGAAATCGAGTGTAGAGCTTAATTATGTGTTGTAAACATGAAATTGGAAGTGATATAAGGTTTAGGGACAAACCCTAGATGATTTCTTGATAAATTCTTGCATGATAATTGTAAGGATGAAAATCACCATAGTGGGTGACTAATATGTTAGTGGAACTTGATAAACACTATGATTAAAACTCTTGTTCTAGTGTAAACTGAAATTATGAGGAAATCTCTAAATTGTTGATGTTAAAATATGGACATGTAGTCTAATTTAAGTTAATTATGGTGATAAACTCAAGTCATGAACTTGATTTAGATCATGTAGAAATCTGACCCGCTAGGTGTTTGATAAAACGCCTAAATGAGGGTTAAAATGTTAAAGGTTGGGTAAAACGCAGATTTGAATATGTTAAGAAATAATGCGTTAAAGCTTATGAAAGAGTCCTAATCTTGTTATGAATTGAACTCTTTAGGCAAGGAATCCGGAACGTCAAGTGGACACGCCGGAGGTGATACACGCGGAAAAGGTGTGCTTTAAAGGTACGTGACTTTAGTCTCGTTAAATTACGCATATATGGTTGAGTTTAGCGTATAGACAGAATCGTAGTGTAAAGGATGCGTTTGACGTGTTCTAAAGTGGCGTAGTTCACTTGAACATCAAACGGGTCAAAATAAAGACTTTGGATTGGGTTTGACTTGTTAATAAAGTGATGGTTTTCACTAGATAGTCAAACGGGTTGAATAGATACCATAAAAGGAATCATGACAATAGCGATATGATGGTTTCGTAAGTTGTTAAGTGTTGGATTGCACTACGCTTATGAACCTAGCTATGATACTTTAAGTTGTGAATCCAGGATATTGGAATAATAAATGGGGGTATGTTGAAAAGGTCGTTTAAAACGGAATGTTGAATTCCGAGGAAACGAGCTTTTAGTTCCAAGGGAACACAAAGCCATGAATAGTGCAAACACACCAAGATGTACAAGCCCGGGAACTTGGGTAATGGCATCTAAAAGGTCTTAGAATAAGAAACTGGAAATATACACTTATAGTTGGAATGGGTCGAATAAATAATAGTATGGAAACTTTTAGCCGTATGATCGGTGAATCAATTGTTGGTATGATAATCAAAATGAACATGTCCATAATGAATTTATAGACATACAGGAAAGAAATAGTCTAAAACGGTATACGAATTAGGGCGAAATCAACAAAATAGTCAAATGGTAAAATCACAGAGTCCACCGTAAATTACGGTCTCCACCGTAATTTACGGTGGAAAACAAAAACGTTACGGTGGTTCACCCCTGTGTTACGGCAGACCAGAATCATTCAGGGTCTACCGTAACTTACGGTAGACACCGTAAGTTACAGTGGAGCCCAGAAAACTTGTATTTTATTTATCACTTTTCGATGTCGGAATCCGTTTATATGTATTGTATTAATGTCAAAACTAATGTTTTTAGTGGTTTGACCCTAGGTATGGATGAGGTCCTTCCGGATGGTGATCAAGTACGTTGTCAAGAACCGAACACGCATTTTGAAGCTTCCGCACCAAACTTAACTTTGTCTAGACTTTAATCATATCGTAAACGTTTTGTCAATCGTGTTTTGAATCCTTTAAACTAGTTGTTAGTTGACTAGCAAGGGTTAACTTTAAACTTGTTATGCACTATCTTGGATTTGTTTGGTACTATCACAAATGTGTATGGTTTTAAACACGAAAGTTTTTTGTAAACTCTGATAAGTATAAAGTTCATATAATTATTAGTTAAATTCCGTCCAGTTTTAAAGGTGTTATAGCCCTAGCTTGGCTTATTCGGCCACTAGGCTCGACACGAGGCCGCCACGTGGCAGCTCAGGGGTGCGCTTTGATCTTGACCTGTCGCGACCCGCGTAAGACTAGGAGAGAGTCTTCGCGGCCCGCCAGAAACCTAAAAAATTTGTTTTTATTTTATTTTTATTAAATTAAAGGTATTAAGAGCTATTAATCGTATACGGGTATACTTTAGGTCGTGTAGGGACATTCTAGATATATTAGGGGTGTCGGAAATATTTTAGGAGGGTTGTTATAAATTAATTGTTTCTGTGTCACATAGATAATTTTTTGGCGTTATAGCGTTTTCTGGTCATTTTTTTGTCGTTTTGTGTTGTTTTGTATAATAATTCACTACGAGTCATTAATATTTGCAAAAGATTACAATAAGACCAATTTTTTTTGGCGTTTAATACATTTTACAAGGTGCTTTGCCAGCACCCGTTCTCCCAGTTTTCATACTACTAGCGTTTTGGTGTTTGAAGTTTTTGGCGTTTTATATAATAATGTATTTTAGTTATAGAGAATTAGATAAAAAACAACATATAACTTGATATAAAAAAATGAAAAAAATAAAAATAAAAAATGGTAATCTAATTTCTCTTCCAAATCTTCACTGTCATCAGCCTCTATCTTCTTGATTTTGTTTTGGCGTTTGGAACCTTTTTTGAATACTTTAGCTAGATGCCAACTTTCCTACATAAACCCTGTCTTTTTCAGACGAAGCTGCATAGTGCCATCCTGTGTTTTGGTGTGATATTCTTGTTTGGTGGCATATCATTGAAGATTAACTTTTGCTTGATGTTATTTATAATAATGGAGTCCAAAATAGCATTTTACACTTGTGTTGATCCCTTTATTCCATGCTGATATTCATCAAGAACAAAGCTCACATGATGACATATCACTGTCATCAGTCTCTTTTTCTTGAATATTTGTCTATCTTATTCAGCAAAATATTATTAAGATAACCCCTTTAGAAGAAGAATCCATTTCAGTGAAAACTTTGACAACTGTGGTTTTTTTAATTAACATTTTTTGGCGTTTTAAAGTGAGTGGTTTCTAGAGGATATGGCGTTTGTGTTTTCTGGGTGTGATCAATTTCATTGTGTATATACCCCTCTCTTATAGGAGTTTTTTGGCGCGTATTTTAGGCGGGACTTTTTTTATTGTAATAAATGATAGTAATAAAGTAACTGTCTTTTCAGTTACTGTTTTTGTATTTATTGTGTTGATAAGTTTTTATCAGTTTTACGGGTGATAGAAGTCCCGTCTTATAAGTTTGGCGTTTTTTTATGGCGTTATGCAAACCAAGATGACAAAATACAATAACGGAGTAAATAAAATATTAAGCAGGAATTTTTTTTTGTTATTTTTGCCGTTTTGTAAGGAATAACCATTTTTTGTATTTTTTTGGCGTTTTGCTAATAAAGGGAGAAATATATCATTTAATTATCTTAAAAAAAACAAAAAGAAGATTACACAGAAGAAAAAAAATTAAAAGCCTTCGTCAGAAGGTACTTTATCCGAATAGTATCCATCACTTGCGTCATCTTCTTCCTCCTCAGAGTCTTCATCTGGATCTTCATCCATGTCATCACCTTCACCTTTACCTTCACCTTCATCAGCTTCTTGTTCCTGAAGATTCTGAAGCCTCCACCTAAACATGTCTTGCATTAACTTCAATTTTGAGTCTATTTCTGTGTTGGTACAAGTGGCGTTATGCAATTCTTCCATGAAACCCAGACGCTGCTTTGTCATGATGTTCTCTAGCCAGTAGACTTCCTGCTCTCCGCTGTCGTATATAACCGTCACCATGTCTGTTTCATCATCAAAACGCCATGATGTCATGATAGGGTCCGACTTCACATCTGCTTTGATTGGTCCAAATTTGCTGGTTAATGCTTTCATAAGCATATGTGTTTCATGGCATTCGTTGTCTAGAGCGATGCCAATGGATAAGATTTGCCTCTATATCTCTTCTTCCATCTTCAGAATTGCCCTGACCGTCTTAACATACACTCTATTTCTGTTGTCAAAATGGAGGACGTATCGCCTGATTCCCAGAGTGTATCTCCACGAAACGATTGTTGCCATTTTTGGCATTTTGGTTAAGTTGGAATTTTTGGTTAAAGATGTTTTTTTTTGCAGAAATAGATAGATTGAAGTGATTATGGAAGCTATGTTTTACCTTGTTTATATAATGATGTTTTTAGCGCGTAATTTAGGAGGGAATTTCTTCTAATAAATGTTAATAACTGAAATTCAAATACTGTGTTGTTTCATCTTCCTGTAATATCCAACGCGTTTTATTACTAATTTTTGGCGATTTGTTTTTAATGGCGTTTTATTTTTTTTAATGGCGTTTTATCATTTGATGGCTTTTTGAATATGAGCGGTAAAAGACCCTTTTACCCTTAATGAAGCGCGTCCCACATAATAAAATTGATGTTATTTACGAAAAAGCCACCGCGCAATCTAGTCCATGGATTGTTTTGATCGGACGACCCATAAGCATTCTCACCGTTCTCACACTTTTGAGCGTTTTCTCTAAATCCTGACCCTATATATATATATATATAAGGGATGGTTTAAATGAGAAAGCTAAATATTGCGAGAACCATGAGAACGAATGAAAAAACCGTGAGAACTTGGTCAAAAACAATTCAAATTAAAAATTTCTTTTTACACTTATCATTATTATTCGAATACAATATTAGAAATTAAATTTACACGTTTAAATTACATGTATTCGTATATATTGAGAATGCTAAGATGGATGTGTGGGCACACAAGGTTAGACCGGATAAGAAATGATGTTTTTAGGGAAAGGTTAGAAGTAGCTAGTATATCAGCTAAGATTAAGGAGGGAAGATTGAGATGGTTTGGGCATGTGAAGAGGAGGCAGACAATAGAGCCAGTTAGAGTAGTTGAAACTCTCGTGGTGGAGGGGAGGAGGAGTAGGGGCAGACCCAAAATCACTTGGGATGAGCGGATTAGGCAGGATTTGCAAAAATTGCACCTCTCTGAGAACATGGTCCATGATAGGAGCTCGTGGAGACGGAGGATTAAGGTTAAAGATTTCTAGGAGAGGGTTCAATTGTGCTTTTAGGGGTAGTGTATAGTAGTAGATATGTTTATATTTGTATAGGTTGTTTGTGTTGTTATATTTGTCTTGTTTATCATGCACTCTTTTACCACTCATGTTATATTGGTAGCTTCATACACACACACACACATACACCTCATGTTCTATATTTTTTCCTCTTTCTTTCCTGGGTGTTTTGGAGCCGAGGGTCTCACTGGAAGCAGCCTCTCTATCCCTAGGGATAGGGGTAAGGTGTGCCTACATCCCACCCTCCCCAGACCCTGCCAATAGCTCTGCTATTTGTGGGATTTTACTGGGTATGATTGATTGATTGATTGACACATGTGTACAAAATTTTAATAATTGTGATTTTGAGAGGAAAAAAAAATTATTTGATGTTGTAAATTCTTTTTTAGATATTGTATTTTAATTACATTGAGGTTTGTATTAAAAAATTGGTTTTGATTGGTTTTCTCTTTTGTTTTCACGGTTCTCGCAATATTTAGCGTTCTCAAGATAACCCTCCCTTATATATATATATATAGGAATAAAGCTCTTAACAAGGTCTGATGCACACTTGATCTCACTGGTGCATCAAACATGATATGATGATGTATCAAACTAAAGAGTAAGGGTGAAGACGTTGTAGGGTTAACGACAATGTAAAAATTTGCTTTGTTATAATGGATTTTGACTCACATGTTTATAACATTGTTTAAAACATTTACGACGATAGGTCCAGTTTTTTGTGGTTTTGATGCACTATTGTAAGGCTTTATGGGGTATAAAATGTGACGAACTTATTACAATAGTGCATGAAAGTTTGTAAAATTTTGATTTACTATCATAACAACAGGTTTGGATTTACTATTACAACTATTCATACCTAAAGTTTGATTCATCTTTTTAATGAGTTTTGGGGTATATGTATAGAACACTTTGTCAAACATGTTACAACTTTGTATCCAACTTCACATGTTAGAATCAGTGTTGTAATGAATTTAATGCACAAATGTCAAACTTGTTATAATAGTGTTCAGGGTTAGCTCTGAGAATTCGTGTACCATGTTCGAGCTTGAAAAAATGTGCCCTTAGGCCTTAACGAAATTGGATATTGAGCTCACTAAAAGTCTAAATCTAATGTCAATGTGCTAATAACTAATCTAAACCATAAGAATAGTTTTGTAAGTGGGCCTATGTTGGTATTTGTACGGGTATACCCTATTAAAAATATTTAACATATACATATCGGTTTTTTTTCATAAAATAACGTACTCTTCGAAATATCGGGCCCTGGCCGGTGGTTTTCTCCCCGCCCACCCAAGGCCGGTCATGATAGTGTTAAAAAGTTAATGTTAATGTAGACGATATTTAGAAATGTTAATGTATATATAGACGATATTTAGAAATGTTATATAAATAACTCTTTCTAAACCGATACGTGTTAAAAATTTGGATTCCTTTAATTATATAACCCGATGGTTGAAAGCATAATTTTCAAAACAAAATACACGTTACTATGAATCTCATCTATACGTATACATTTAATCATTATAAAAAGACACGTATCGATGCCCTGGTTCGTGTGTTTCATACTCATAGCAACAAATATTGTATTATTATTTCGACATTATGCTATCAAGAATATAGTTAAGCAAAGAAATGGTATTTAATTAGTAGCATATAATGATAGGAAAGAGAATAATAATGGGTATCCTTTATCAATGTGGTGGAAATTTAACTCATCATCACATTTGACTATTTTCCTTTGGGTATTGTCACCGCGACAAAAGTAAAGAATTATATAATATAATAATACTTAAAAAAAGACATTTACAAACGGGAAATTTATTATTATTTTTTTGGTTTTCATTTTTTATCGCTATATAATATACGTTTTAACCCGTTTAATTTTTACTATTATAGTTTTTTCTCAAACAATTTATATTCATCGGCATTTAAAAAATACTAAACATGTAGGTGTGTTTAATTTTGTTATCTAAACTTTTAGGTATAACTTTGGTTGAAAACGAGGTTGTGTTCTAGATAGATTCTTTTTTGTGTATTGTAGGCTATATGAAGTTTTGTGTCGTAATGGTACCGTAACGAATAAAACCGACATCAACTGAACAATATCGATACGGGTTTCAGTATTCGTTATTATAGTTTCCAATCAATGTAAAACACAATATTATTTTCTTGGTTACATGATTTTATTTTTTATTACATGACTTTTTTTCCTTTCCATCAGACAACTTATGTGTCATAAAACTTTGTAAACAAGTTTTCTTTTTATCGTAGAGTTGTGTTCAGAATTATATATTTCTTTGTGTCTTAAAGTATACGATTGCAAATACCGTACCGGTAATGAAATAAACCGGCCCGATCGCGACTGAATAACGTTGGTAATGATACCAGTATTCTTTTTTTTCAATCGATGTAATACACACACGGATCAATATTCTTTGCCATATCATGCCTTTATTTTTCTTGATTTTGGCCTATGGTTGCTATAACAAGTGTTGGTTACAACGAAACGAATCGATACTGATCAAATTACCCGTCACATAGCGTTAATGAATCAACACTAATTATGATTAGAGAAAAATGCTCGGATAGTACCTGTGGTTTGCCCATTTTTCACCTTTAGTCCCTAACTTTCTAAAATTACACCTATAGTCCCCATGTTTTTGAATTTCATTCCCGGATAGTCCCTGCCGTGGATGAGGGTTAGTTTTTAGTGTTAGGTGTGTGTAAAATGACAAAAATACCCTTACTGTCAAATTAATAACTAAAAAGCTAAAATAATATAATTAATATTTTACAACTTATGTGGGACCCACCACCCACCCTACCCATTTCATCTTCCCCACTCCATACCACCACCAACATCCCCCCCCCCCCCCCCCCCCTCACCGTAACCACCACTGCCATAACCATCCCCCACAACCACCACCGCTGCATGAACCCTGGTGCAAAAAATACAAGGAGCTTTATCAGGTGATTAAGGAAAATTGGGAGAGGCTATACTGGGATGAGGGTTACTCCAAAAAATATACTGAATGGCGAATCATACTTTTGGGAGAAATAGACAGCAGGGAGATTCAATGTAATCCAAACAAACTTACCTAAGGGTCTGGTACAGAAGTAGGTAGAACAGGACTTGCAGTATGAAACACACCATCAGACTAGTGGGTATGGAGAGCCCCATCTCCAAGGGGATGGGCCGCCACGTCAGCGCCACGTAGGCTCGGCTTGGAGGGTATGGACCTAGGGGGTGGGGGATGAACCCCTTTATATATATATATGTATGTATAGATGTGTGTGTTAGGAGAGAGGAGAAGGGCCCCGTCGAGTTCGGCTGCTGGGTGACGGAAAAGGACGAGCCGGCCCTGTGGGGGGCGGTGTGGGGGACCGGCGCCGGGCCAAGCCGGGCCTCATCCGGCCCCCATACCGCTTAGTCTCACATCCAACAATAGCTGCACGAATCGACTCGTAATCCAAAAGGTCTGCTTTTAAAAAGCTTCAAGTTCTCAGATGCTTTCTCCAACTTCTTCAAATGACCATATTTATCATCCACTAAAATCGATAAACTTAACCAACACTTTCAATATTTGATGAAGATATAACAAGGTTATTGGGCTATTGTCTGCATACAACTTTTGCTTTCTCTGCCGCCATGAAAACGCACTACCAAGGTCTAGAACTTCTTCAACTTGTTTTTAACATAATGAAATGAAAATTATATAAGTTTAAATAGGTTGAATTTTTGGGGGAATCATACCCAAAAATACATGGTGCTTGACTTTTGAAAGCAGAATCATACTTATGGGAGAAATAGGCAGTAGGGAGATTCAATGGCGGTGGTGTTGGCTGTGGGGATGGTTGTGGCAGTGATGGCTACGGTGAAGTGGGGGAGGGGGGGTTAGATGGTGGTTGTGGTTGAAGGTAGAGATGGTGGTGGTAGTGTGAAGTGGGGAAGATTAAGTGGGTAGGGTGAGTGGTGGGTCCTACATAAATTGTTAAATATTTAATTGAGTAAAATGCACGGATAGTCCCTGTGGTTTTGCAAAGTTTCAGCTATAGTCCCCAGATTTTGGAAATTACACTCATAGTCCCTGTGGTTTGACTGTTTGTTACGCGGATAGTCCCTGGAGTGGATGGGGGTTAGTTTTCTCAGTTAAGTTGGTGTGAAATGACTATAATACCCTTAATATAAAATAAAATAAACAAAATTTAAATATATAAAACATATATGTATGTATATACACACACTTACTGAACAGAACAATATGTATCTCTTTCTACTCTCTCTCTCTCTCTCTCACTAAAAACCACCACCACCGTCACCTCCACTGCCGCCATCACCACTCCCCACCACCGCCATCCCCTTCCACCACCACACCTCCGCCTCCTAAACCCATACCCGCCTCCACCATTTGGTTAAGATTTGATATTTCAGATCTGAATCTGATTGATGATGAAGAAATCTGATTGAACCTTTGGTTGAATCTGATTTGATATTTCAGATCCTAAACCCATACCCGCCTCCACCATTTGGTTGATGATGAAGAACAATATGTATCTCTTTCTACACAAATCTCAATTCAAGTTCAAAATTGATCCTATTCGACTTATAGATTTGTGTACGGAAAAACAAATATACAACGGAAGCAATCGATTATCATTATAGCTACGAATCTGAGAGCATTTTGGGGATAAATCGGTGACAATAAAGTGATAAATGAAGAATAATAGTGAAAATACCTTGTTGTTGTTAGGAGGAGGAAAGGAGAGGAGCGGGTAGCGGAGGCCGCCGTTGGCACCTATTCTCTACCTCTGCTGCTTACTTCTGTTGGTCTGACGGGTGTGTTTACTTTTTACGCGATTGTATGCATCATATCGTGGGTGTTTGTTTTCATGAAAGTGCCAGAAACGAAAGGAATGCCCCTGGAAGTGATTACCGAGTTCTTCTCAGTTGGTGCTAAACAGGTTGCTGAAGCAAACAGTCATATATGTTTTATATATTTAAATTTTGTTTATTTTATTTTATATTAAGGGTATTATAGTCATTTCACACCAACTTAACTGAGAAAACTAACCCCCATCCACTCCAGGGACTATCCGCGTAACAAACAGTCAAACCACAGGGACCATGAGTGTAATTTCCAAAATCTGGGGACTATAGCTGAAACTTTGCAAAACCACAGGGACTATCCGTGCATTTTACTCTAATTAATTATATTGTATTAACTTTTTAGTTATTAATTTGACAGTAAGGGTATTTTTGTCATTTCACACGCACCTAACAACAAAAACTAACCCCCATCCACGTCAGTGATTATCCGGGAACGAAATTCAAAAACTTGGGGATTATAGGTGTAATTTTAGGAAGTTAGGGACTAAATGCGAAAAATGAGCAAGCCACATGGACTATCCGAGCATTTTTCTCTTATGATTAAATATCAAATGTAAAACTAGGGTATAAAACACACCAACTGTTGTGTACATGTTAATATTGTAAGAAACTCGAGTTCGACTATATGTATATTAATATTAACCCAATGAAAAAAGTTTAAAGCGAAACGTTGATTAAAATAACCACGTCACAGCAAGAATCTGAAATTTTAGAAACATTGTATTTTAAAGGTTGTAAGACAAAAAGGGTAACAAAAACAAAAATGAAACCTTCAAGCAACTTTAACGACTTGTACATTTGTGTTTAGATTGCTTATACATTATCACACGCAAATCAGTTTTAAATAAAATTTACATCGAAACGTTGATAAATTAATGTATGTCATAACAATATGTATGAAACTTTTATAAAATATTGTATATTAAAAGTTATAATTGTACATATCCAATCCGTAAGTTTATAACTTCTATGTTGTAACTTATAACATTCACAAATATTTTTCAAATGTCGTTTCTCACCTTAATTCATTAATACAATACAACAGTGGCGGAACTAGCCCAAAAATTTAGGGGTATCCCAAAAAAAAATTTGGGGATCAGGGGTATCCTTTGTATAACGAAGACGAAGTTGAGGGGTATTTTTACACTACGGAGATGGAGTTGAGGGGTATTTTTACACTATGAAGACGGGGTTGAGCCGTATCCCGTGCTATCCCTGCTAACACATTAGCTCCGCCCCTGCAACACAACCCACATAAAAAGCAACTTGTTCTAATTAGCAATGTCTAGTTTTAAATCATTCTGCAGATAACATCCAAGAAATACAAAATAATATTTCATGAATTAAGATGCATAATTACTAATTATTATTACTAACTGTTAATAAACCCGTTGTTTAGTTTATATAAAAATTTGCAATAATTGAATAGTAAACTTGTTTGGGTGCCATTAGAAAAAAGAGTAAAATATGTGAGAGACATCCACATTTCAATTTAATTTGATATTAGTATTCACAAATAGTCTAGTGGAACGTTGTTAGTTAACCTTCTTATATATATAGATATAGGGTCGGGATTTAGAGAAAACAGTGGAAAGTGTGAGAACGGTGAGAACGCTTATGGATCGTCCAATCAAAACAATCTATGGACTAGATTGGCGCGGTGGAGTTTTCGTAAATAATATTAATTTTATTACGTGGACGCGCTTCATTAAGGGTAAAAGCGTCTTTTGACTACTCCAAACAAAACGTCATCTCATGAAAATAAAATGCCAAACAAAAATCACACACCATTTTAACTAAAAACGCCATTAGATATAAAACGCCAAACTTAATTATAGTAAAATCCCGCCTAAAAAACCGCCAAAAAAATCCTATATATACAACAACTCAGACCTTCAATTAAAAACACACACAAAAACCCCAAACGCCATATTTAATATATACCATTCGTCTGATAAACGCAAGAAAACCCAAACATCAAATATATTGTTGTCAATAAAGTGTAGCTGTATGGGGTGGACAACATTGTCAGTTATCTTTCTTAACTGAGGATTAACAATGTTATCCATCACCATACAACAACACTTTATTGATTTTAGCATGATCAAATTTACAGTTTTAAGATGGTTTATTTTGTGGCGTTCTTTTTCTCGGTAAAACGCCAAAAAAGATAACATTTTGGCTGAAAGGGTGTAAACTCAATAACATTTTGTTGCATGATATGGATAAAGATTATAGAAAAAAGAGGCTGATTTCAGACTTTGTGTTTCCAAACGGCGACAAAAAAACTACTTCAAAAAACAAAAATAAAAAAAATCATACGAAAGTCGAAACAGCCAGTGAAGATGCTTCAAAAGAAGAAAGAGACTAGTGACAGTTAAGATTTGGAAGATCAATATTTATTTTGTTTAATTTTCTTTTTCATTTGATTGTTATATAATAACAACGTCATATCTAATAAAAACGCCAAAAAGCCAAATGTCTTACACCTTTGCCGTTTATCAAACCATCATAAAATTACTTTGGACAAGTATTATAAAAACAAAAAAAATAAAAAATAATAAAATAATAAAATAAATAAAAAACAAACAAACTTGAAAATGTAACTAGAAACAGTAACTACAAATCAGTAATACTGAAGATAGGGAAAATTTATTATATTAGAATCTAAAACGCCAAACTTGAAAGATAGGACGTGTTACAGACTTCAGAGATAAAGCTTGTAAAAAACAATAATTACAAACAGTAACTGAAAAGACTAATACTTTATTATAATAACGCACCGCCTAACTTAGGCGCCAAAAAGAGTTCCTATAAAATGATACGTCTTAGCAACTTCCATTTGATTAAAAAAAAAAAAAAAAAAACAAACGCCAAATACTACTAAATACCACTCACTGTAAAACGCCAAAAAAAATCAAAGATGCCTAATATGTTTTCTTGGATATTTAGTATTGTTATTCGTGAAGTTTCACTGAATGAATTGTTAGCGGAGGCGAATAACTCAGTAAGATTTTGCTGCATGAGATGGACAAAAATTCAAGAAAAAGATACTGATGCCAGTCATATGGCATTTTGTATTTTTTGTTCTTGAAGAAGGTTTGGATGAGGAGAAGAGATCAATGACACTGAAGAGTGGGATGATTAGAAAGATGAAGATCAACATGAAGAAAAAACGAAAAACTCACCCACACGTCATAGATCTATGTCCCCAAACATCCACAAAAAAACCACTTCAACAGACGCGCAGAAAACCGGTGGGTTTGTTAAGTTTTACATAAAACGCCATATTTTTGTGACAGTTCTTGTACTATTAAAGAACAGAGAGACTGATGACAGTGAAGATTGTGAAGAGAGATCCGATTAGGATTTTTAATTTATTTTTTTCGCTTGTATTTATTTTTCTTACTGTGGCTGAAATATAATGTAACAATTGTAAAACGCCAAGATACCACAAACGCCAAAATGTTTATAAAAAATAATAGAACAATGGGCCATTTTTTTAAAACGCCTTGAAAAACGTCATTCAGATAGATTTCCTGACCATCCTGGGTTCCAATGGCATACGATTTGAATAAACGCGATAAATGCCAAAATGTTAATACGCTTTTCCATTAAACGTCATTAATTATTGAATTTGGTTAACACCAAAAATCTTAAACCCCAAAAATTAAAACAATATTCGGAAAAGCGGAACTGGAAAAGCAGAAGATGAAAGGACAAAAAAGCCCCTCCGCCCTTCTCTATGCCGCGTGACACGTGTTAGGCTAGGATGCGTTCTCACCGTTCTCACACTTTTAAGCGTTTTCTCTTGATCCCGTTTCTATATATATATATGGGGTTCATTTGAGAAGAATATTTTTAAAAGAAGAAAAATAAATTAATCTAGACCCTATATTTTTTTGATCAATGGTTGTGAATCAAGATACCATTTTTAATTAATGTTTTAATTATTAAGGGTAGTATAGACAATTTGATGTAGAATATTGATAAATATTTTAAAGAGTTACTCAAGTCTCATTATTGCAACCATAATTTCCTCCTTCACCGCCATTAATGTGTTGGCTCCTACACCAATTTTATTAGAAGTGTAAAAATTATTTAAAAATGTTGTGTCCTACACATATTTTATTATGTGTCGCAAAGTTATTTAAAAGTGTTTAAGTCCTACACATTATGTATCCTACACCAAAATATTGTTTTAATGGTGTAGGAAACGCTGAATATGTAAGATCATGTGCGGGATTGTGTTTATTGTGTAAGATGCACAACTATTTTATAAGATAGACTCATTAAGTTAGTACAGTTCATTAATTTGATTAGTAAAAATAAATAATAGACTCATTAAATGATTTGTTCAAATTACCTTTCTATCCTTTATTCTTTTTGTTCTTAATTTGTAATTTCTTCTCATTTGAACTCTGCAATATATATATATATATATATATATATATATACACACTATAGACCCCATGTAATACACGGATTTAAAGATAGAATTATGTAATTTTATAGCAATGTGTACACAAATTTACATAACTATATTAGTTTTATGAAATATCAAACACTCTATCCCGTTAATACTAAATATCTTAAATATTCGTAGAATAAGGTCCCATATTTAAAAAAAAAAACATAGAATTTATACGTCTGGGTTAACTGATAACCCAGACGAACCGACATAACTAATTTTTACACTTAAAATACAAGCTAGAAATTATAATGCCTTAAACTTGGAAACTTTGTTGTGCATGATCATGCTTCATCCTTCCATAAATGTTTCCCAAGGGATAGCGGTTTAATGGTGTTCAGTTCTTCATATGCTTGGTCGTCCGTCCGGTACCCGCTTTTGTAAAAGCCTAACATAAACACTAAAAACAATTAGTGTTTAAGTTAAACGGTCAAACACGATTAAAACAAAAAAAAAGATAAACTGGTTTTATTCTTTAGAGGTTTATTCCTCTACAATCCAATTCATATCCAATTCAGTTT
The DNA here is from genome assembly GCA_030545235.1 of Helianthus tuberosus. Lineage (NCBI taxonomy): Eukaryota > Viridiplantae > Streptophyta > Magnoliopsida > Asterales > Asteraceae > Helianthus > Helianthus tuberosus. The sequence continues at coordinate 6,541,955 of JARYGA010056639.1, forward strand.
GGCGTTTTACCCAACCGACCCGTTAAGGGACTTTAAGCGTTCTAGCTGAAGTCTCCTATATCCCTTATCGTGTTTCCCACATTTTCTCTACTGCAACTATAATTGTTGTTGGTTTCATTTAACAAAACATTAACTTTTCATTATTATCTTCCGGTATGTCGTTTTACCAAAATGATTCGTTAAGAGACATTAAGCCGAAAGCCTACACCTCCCACTTTTATGTTACCAAATGATCAACCAATTTTAGGACTCATTATTAATCTACCTTTAGGGGTAGTTTGCCCGCTTATCACCCAGGGCACTTTAGTCAATTTAGACCATTTCCGCATAATGGACGTGCTTTAGCTCGAATAGTTGTTTTACCTAAAATGCTAAATGCATTACACTTGGGTTAATCTATTACCCAAATTTGACCCATCCCTCTTTAGTCGAGCCATAAGCCCCTATCGAAAGCATAACCTTTTATACATACCTGTCACGAGTCAAAACCATTGACTCGTTATCCATACCTCGCGATTTCTATTTCTTTCCAATTTGTGGCAATGCATGCTCATATTAGCTATAAACATGAAACTTGACAAAACAAAGCATTAAATAACGGGTTCTGTCACACCCTGACTTTTGCGGAAGCGTGATTATGGTGTGACTTTCTTAATACCATAGCATTCAATCATAACAACAACTATATGATCAAACCATAAGATGTTCATCCATAAAAGTTTGAAAATACCACAACATACTTGTCTGAAACGTAGACTCCAAATTTAAGTTACAACCACAACATGAATAAATGAGTTCACGAAGACTCGACAAAAGACCTTAAATAAAACCGAGTTTAGAACCATGTATCTCGTCCAGGAATAAGATACATCTCCTAAACCCTACGACCTCAGATGACATCTTTTATTCATGACGCAGCTCGAAACATGCAAACACCCGCCAGATCCACTTAATTCCCTGAAATACATGTAGTTTAAAAATATCAACAAAAGTTGAGCGAGTTCATGTGTTTGTGTTTGTGTATATGTATGTATAAAACCTTTGTAAACAGTGTATGTAAATTTGTAAATCCCGGTATGAAAGCAAACAAGGAAAAGATCACCAATGGTTTGCAAGGCCACTAATATGTGTGACGGCGTAGGAAGGCTCAAACCTAGAAAATTTGTACCGGGCTTCCGTCTGGAAGACATAGTCACCCTATGGGCCACCCTGGTCCTCATGGGTGTGGGCTCGATACACCCAAATAGATCTATCACTCATGCCCCTCGGTCCTTATACGAGGATTGATGGTCTCAAGTATGCGCCTACCCATTCACATGATCTATGGTACTTTCCTAGGCTAACCATACCAATTGTATTTGTATGTAATCCTTTTGTAACATGTATTTCACCCCCGAAGTTAATAAACAAAACAGTTTAAAGAAAAGGGGGACATGAACTCACTGTCTTGCGTCTTCAGTACTCGTAACTCAAATCCCTTCAGCAAACACGACTACCTACAATGTACTAACGTCTATTAGACGAACGGGTCATGCCTTGTCTTAGTATTAATGTTTTTGAGTTACGTTTCTGATATCATTCCAATATAATTATTGTCAAAATGATTAATATTTCAACTTAAATTATATTTATAATTTTTGGAATAATTGTTAACCAATATTTTTGTAATAATACTTCTCAAGTATTTATACTTATATTTCCTTCCCAAGGATGGGGCATCTCACACATGTGCATTCGTATTCTTGTATTTGTTAAGTATTCTTATACTTAACTTCTGATTAATTATTCCAGAATAAATATCCAATACATATTTCCAAAATATATGTTTTATTACTTAGAAAAATTATTCATAATTTTTCTTTTGACAAAACTTATTTGTAGTTCCAAATTAATATATTTTCAAGTCTCACTTCAGCAAATATATATAAACTTATGTTATCTAGAAACAATGTATTCCAAGAAAATAAATATTTTTCCCAAAAATATTATACTTCCTAGTAATTCCAAGAAAATATATTTTTACTTCCCGAAAATAATATATTTTCTCCTTGTAAAAAATATGATATAACTTGGTAATATTTGGAAAAATCATATTTTTACTTCTTTGTATCCAAAATATCATTTACCAAAAATATATTTATAAGCATATTTTCCGGAATATTTTGGTAAGTTACATTTCTTAGTTCGGTTTCACAATGTTATGTGTGTAATTCGTGTATTTATTCCATATGATTTTTGGTAACATTTTGGATTGTAAGTGCTTGGTGTTTGTTAAGTTATATTACTTTATCCCTAAAATAACATAACTAATACACAAAGTATACAAATATTCACACATGTGTCTTTAATATATATCTAGCCATTTTTATTTATAAAAACCAACCTCCAATATTTGTATTTTTGCAACAAAAATTATGGCAAAGTTTATATTGAAAACTCATGATCAAAATACACTTGTAAATATTTGTTTGAAAATATTTTTCTAAGTGTTTATATTTTTAGAAAATTTTGCCATTGTTTCCCCTAAAAATGGAGGTGTCCATGCTATCAAAGCATATCATTTTCTTTTAAAATCATCACAAACAATCAACAACTTAGCCAACACTTACCAAGTGCCAAAACAATGCTATATACATAACAACATGAACTTGAACTTTCATAAAAACTTGTAGTAACTTGGTAGTGTGTTTAGTAGGTTTAGTTACCCTTTAAAATGTATTTACTTATTTAAAAACTTCATTTTTAAAGAAGTTGGGTGTTTACAACTTCCAAACACATTTTCTAAAAATGCTTCTTTATGTAATCTTTTTGTTGCACAAGTGTTCCTATACTTGTTTAACCATTAAAAACAAGCTTGGTTTATGTAAGAACCATGTTTATGTGGATCTTGTTATTTAACTTAGTTTCTTGAGAAAATTATTTTGGAAATCATCCACTTACAAGACTCGTATTTTGTTTAAATCATCATCACATATGAAAACAAATTTCATCATTCAAGTTCATGTCTACACAAAGTATGATCATCTTGGTCTTTCACAAGATCATCATCTTAACTTACTAGATCATGTGTTTAATCATAATCTAGTAGGTTTCATATGATGTCTAATATCACTAACACAAATAATCAATCATCAAGAAGCAAAACAACACTAAACAACATGTATTCTTATGTTATTAAGCTTATTTTAAAGTTTCATCTTCTTGTTCATTAGTGTTCTTGTGATTAACATCTTACATAACATCTTTTAACCAACTAAATATGAAGTAAAATCAAGTGACAAGAAGCTTACTACTAGCACAAGGGCTAGGGATGAACACAAGAAGATGAAGGTGACAAATATGATGGATAATAGCAAATGAGAAAGGTCCTTCAAGATCCACAAGCTCCAAACTTCCTTAGACACCTTCTAGCACCTTGTGATGAACTTGGATTGGATGAACAATGGATGAAGGTGGTGGTGGTGTGGCCCTTGTTCTCGGCCGTGAAGAAGAAGAGAGGGAGAGAGTATTTTGTGTGTGTTGGTGTGTGAGAGATGAATGAGCTAATGATCCTCTTATAACCATGTTTAAGTTTTATCCAATGGATAACATGTTCCATAAGTACATAACATGATCTCTAACAAATCAAAGTGAATTAAGGAAGATTTTGGTGGTGGGGCCACCTTATGACCGTAAACATGAGGGGGAGGGGGTTGTCTTGGTTGGTGTTTAATGGATAGTTATGTTAGATGATTAGATTCTAAGTGTATTAGTTAGGTGTTAAGCATATTATGTGTTATATAGTGTGTTAGGGTGTTTGACGGGTGGTCCATTGGACAACCCTTAATCATGTTAAAAGACAAATTAATCCTTCACTTAATCGTGTAATTATCTTGAATTAGATAACTACTCTTGTCTATGTTCAGGTACGGTTAGAGAGCTAAAAAGTGGATTAAACGCAGATTTGGAGGATTCGGAGATGAGCGGGTTGAGCAAGAAGCAAAAGATGCAACAAAGAAGACAAATCAGCTCACCACCGTAAATTACGGTCCTACCGTAATTTACGGTGGACCTGGATTTCACCTAAAGCTTACCGTAAATCAGTCAAGTTGCACCGTAACATGTTGAAGTCCACCGTAAATTACGGTGGAGCCGTAATTTACGGTGGCGGCTGCGATCCAAAGTGTAACTGCCCTCATAAATCAGTTTTTATTGTGTCTTTTCAAGTGTTCTCATCATTGGACGGTTTTGGGACTCACTAGGGGCGAATTTTGGCTGTCTTGCTTGGTTTGGAACAATTTCTAACATTCGGTTTGTGTTTATGATTCCTATGAACATTAGATTTGTTGGTATGATGATTCACCAAACTATGTCCGGCTAAACTTTTCGGTGATCATCTTAGGTGAAGGTTTCTCTTGAACTTTTGTGTGTTTATTTCTGAATTTCTAGAATGATAACTTGCGTTGCTTGAATATCATGGTGTATGTTTAATTGCTTGTAACTTGTTAATCGATATTGCAATTTCTAGTCTTAATCGTACGTTCTTGGTGCCGTTGGCAATCGAGATATCACGGGAAGGGTTAGGGTTGGTTATTGATTAATTGGTCATCGGGAAACAACCTCGCGTTTATATAATCCGAGTACTTTGTTCCCTTTTATCTCTTCAATTATCTATACACGAGTTATGTCTATGTCACTCTTTCTAGTTGGAATTACACACAATTGTTTAAAGAAACTGAAACCTAAGATGGTCATTGTTCTCTCCTAATCTGTTTACAACCAACATTTGATTTGAAATTAGTTTTTAATTTAGTTTTCTAAAACAACAATCCAAACCATTGATCTTTATTTTTCTGCAAATTAGATTAATTGTAGTTAATTGCAAAGCTAGAAAATCAGCACACTTTCCACATACTCCCTGAGTTCGATACCCTATTACCGCTATCTATAGTTGTTTTTGGGATAAATTTGCGTGACCCACGACAATCACGTCAAATTTTGGCGCCGTTGCCGGGGAGTAGTGCGCAACGTGTGTCAGTTTGTTAGTTTTGTTTTGTTATTTTCGGGTTTACACTGGTGTGTTTAGTGTGCAGGTTCTATAGGTGCATGCATACTAGAGGATCTCACAAAGCGTCACCATTGTCATTTGATCCGGAAATTGAAAGAACGTTAAGGCAAAACCGAGTGTTACTACGAGAAAACAGAATCGTTGGTTCACCCACTTCACCCATTACACCAAGAAACATCATGGACGAAACACACGTACCACCCACAACGGGTCAAACGACCTCAACTTTTATACCTACTTCCACACAACCATCACCAAACACCACTATTCCAAACATCACCACATTTCCTACTCCACTTCATGATACTACACCAACCAATACCAACACCACACAACCGAACACTACTCAAGTCGAACCCAGTCTTACCTTTAGCCCATCTGCCACAATCCCACCATTATCACACTTCTTTCCTCCATCTACAGGTCAATCATCTTCTCATTATTCAATACCACCAAATACAACCATTGTCCATACTACCTCTACATTTAGACTATCTAACCAGTCGGGTTTTCAATACTCGACCATTCCATTTGGGCAAACTTCGGGTATAGGGGGAGATGGATATGAGGAAGGATACGAAGATTTTGAGGGCTATGATGAAGATGGGTACGCTTATGAAGGTTATGGTGATCAAGGAGAGTTCGGGTATGTGCAAAGTCAATCTCAAGGAATGTCAAATGTTGGTGGGATGTCGCAACAACAACTCATACCGCAACATATTCGGCCAAGACCACAAGGGCCACCAATGCAACGCCCTATCCCATTGCAACAAGTTCGGCCACAGAATGTACAACCAAATGTTCAACAATTCCAAAGGCCAATTCAACGCCCACCATTGCCGCAACAGCAATTTCAACAACCAAATTCACCACAAGGGCATGTACCAAGGCCAATGGGTCCTATTCGCCCAAGGGGTAGGTTTGGTGTACCAAGGAGACACCTTAGAGAAAATGTGCGGGGCATCGAAGCACATTTTCGGCCGGTAATCACTCAAAACCCTTCACCGGTAGTTATTCCTCACAATGATCAAGGGAGAACGTTTGAAGTGAGGACCAACTCTTTGCAAAGTTTACCAAAATACAAAGGGTTGGCAACGGAGGAGCCTTACTTTCATTTAGAGGCTTATGACTCGATTTGCAACACTCTTGGGAGTCAAGGGTTCTCGGCTGATGACATCAAATTGGTATTATTCCAATTTTCTTTGGAAGATAAGGCGAAGAAATGGTTCTACACGTTACCTTCGGCATCCATATATACATGGGGGGAGATGCAACAAACTTTTTTGGATGAGTTTTACACCGCCCAAAAGACCAACGATGCTAGAAAGGGATTGAGAAGCTTCCAACAACAACATGGTGAGATGTTCCATGAGGCGTTTGAACGATTTAATATGATGATAAAGAATTGCCCTCACCATGGGATTGAATTGTGGGAGTTGATGAATGCTTTTCACGAGGGGTTGAGTGCCGAGGATGCACGTGACTTGATGTCTATTACCGGTGGGACTTTTGGAACAAATTATGAGAATGATGATTGGGAGTTTTTGGAAAGCATGGCAACTACATCAAAGAGGAAAGCTCAAGCATCGAGGAGAGCCCGACCGGCCATTGCCCGACCTCAAGTGCACGCCATAGATGATGGTAATGTTCAAACCACTAACCAAATTTATGATGTTTGTGCTTTGTGTAATGAAATAGGTCATGCGGCTGAGAATTGCCAAGGAATGGTGGAAGGGCAATACGAAGAGGTTCATGCTATTCAAGGTCAAGGTCAAGGAGGGGGTGGTAGAAACTACAACAACATGAACTCTAATACTTACCACCCCGGGTTGAGGAACCACCCAAATTTTTGCTATGGGAACCCTTCTAATCAAGCTAACCCGAACTTTCAAGGTAGCCAAGGTAACTTTGGTTCACGTCAACCTTACAACAACCAAAGTGGTTATCGAGGTGGAAACAACCAAGGATATCAAAAGCAATATCAAACGGGTCAAGAACAAGGGGGTTCTTCGGGTGGAAACGAGATGATGGAGATGCTAAAGAGCATGCAAACGGAGATGCAAAAACGGAATCAACTTGATGAAGTCCGAATGCAAAAAGATGAAGTTCGTGACAAAAGCATCCAATCACTAACAACCCAAATGGGTCAATTGGCAACCGATGTGGCGGAATTGAAGAAGAACAAGGGTCAACTTCCTAGTGACACCAAGGTAAATCCATCACACGGTTCGTCAAGAGGTAATGTTAATGTTCATCAGGTTAGTGTTTTGAGAAGTGGAAAAGAGTTTAAAGCTAATTTGTCACCCGAATTAGTTGAAGGGGTAGTTGAGGACATCACGGGTAATGATAGTGATGATGATGTTTCACCGGTTAAACCAAAAGAATTAAATGTTAATAAACCGGGTTTGGGTGAAAATAAAGAAAGTGAAAAAGTTGAGGGTGAACCGAGTCAAGTCCCGTTTCCATCGGCTTTACTTGACCCGGGTAAGAAAAATTTTATCGCATCAAGAGGTCCCCAAAAAGAAGAATTGTGGGACATGTTCAAGCAAGTTAAAATTAACCTTCCACTTCTTGATGCAATAAAACAAGTACCCGCCTATGCAAAATTCCTAAAAGAATTGTGTACACAAAAGAGGCAAAACAAAAAGAAAATGCCTAAGCGGGTCGATTTAACTGGGCAAGTGAGTGCAGTTTTGAACGGGGAGCTTCCTCCTAAGCTCCAAGATCCGGGTACGCCATTGATTAACATACAAGTTGGTAATTTTCAAATGGCTAAGGCGTTGCTAGATCTTGGAGCCGGAGTTAGCATTTTACCGGGGGGCTTATATGACCAATATGATTTTGGTCCGTTAGCAAGGGTGGAGACAACGGTTGTTTTAGCCGATTTGTCTCATAAGTTACCTCGGGGTATGGTTCAAAATGTCATTGTTAAAATTGATGAATTTTATTACCCGGTTGACTTTTTAGTCTTGGACTACTCATCGGCGGACCCAAAACAACAACAAAATGTAATTTTGGGTCGGCCATTTTTAAGCACCGCACACGCAGTCATCGATTGTAGATTTGGTACAGTCGATATGACTTTTGGAAATCGGAAAATGCGTTTGAATGTTTTTACTAACAATTCTAATGCGAATGGTGTTGATGAGTGTTTCATGGCAGATATAGTTGACGGATGCAACCCGCATGAGTATGAGGAGGATGGTTTGGATGTTTGCCTGTGTGATTTTTCTGAACAGGTACATGCTTATGCATTCCGGGTTGAAGAAGAAAAGCAAGATGCGATGGCATTGAAGGAAGGTCGGCCACCATGGACCCACCAGTTTGAAGGATTACCGGCGGAAATAGATTCGGGTACTAAACCATCGCTAGAGGAGCCGCCAAAGTTGGAGCTCAAAGACTTGCTGAGCCATTTGAAGTATGTGTTTTTAGGGGATAATGACACTTTACCGGTCATTATTGCCTCTAATTTTGAGTTGGCCCAAGAGCAAGCATTGTTGGAAGTCTTGAAGGAAAACAAGGGAGCTATCGGATGGACAATTGCCGATCTCAAAGGGATTAGTCCATCAATTGTCATGCACAAAATCATTACAACCGAAGATGCCAAACCGACACGAGAAGCTCAAAGGCGGTTGAATCCGAACCTACGGGAGGTAGTTAAAAATGAGGTAATTAAATGGTTGGATGCGGGAATTATCTATCCGATTTCGGATAGTGCTTGGGTGAGTCCCACTCAAGTTGTGCCTAAGAAGGCGGCATTCAAGTAGTCAAGGATGAAAGTGGTGAACAAATTGCCACCCGACCGGTTTCCGGGTGGCGTGTGTGTATTGACTACCGAAAATTGAATGCCGCCACTTCTAAGGACCATTTCCCGCTACCTTTCATTGACCAAATTATTGAAAAATTATCGGGTCAGAAATATTACTGCTTTTTAGATGGGTACTCGGGTTACAATCAAATAGCAATACACCCGGATGATCAACACAAGACCACCTTCACTTGTCCATATGGCACCTTTGCCTTTCGGCGAATGCCATTTGGCTTGTGCAATGCTCCGGCAACTTTCCAACGATGTATGATGAGTATCTTCTCGGACATGGTTGGAGAGTCGCTCGAAGTATTTATGGATGACTTCTCCATTTTTGGCACTACTTTTGATGCTTGTCTCAACGAATTACAAAAGGTTTTAAAAAGGTGCGTTGAGAAAAATCTAGTGCTAAGTTGGGAGAAAAGTCATTTCATGGTGCAAGAGGGCATTGTGTTGGGTCATGTAATTTCTGAAAGAGGGATGGAGGTGGATAAGGCGAAAATAAGGGTAATAGCATCGTTGCCACCTCCTAAAAATGTTAAGGGTGTAAGGTCATTCTTGGGACATGCGGGTTTCTATAGACGTTTCATAAAGGGTTTTAGTGTTATCACCAAACCCTTATGCAACTTGTTATTAAAAGATGTCCCATTTGATTTTACTAATGAGTGTATGCAAGCTTTCACTGTTTTGAAGGAACATTTGGTCAAAGCTCCTATCTTGCAACCACCGGATTGGTCAAAGCCGTTCGAGATCATGTGTGATGCAAGCGACACCACTATTGGTGCAGTTTTGGGTCAACGGGTTGATAGAAAGCCGGTGGTGATTTACTATGCAAGCAAAACTTTATCCGAAGCACAACTCAATTACACCACAACCGAAAAGGAGTTACTAGCGGTGGTGTATGCTTTGGATAAGTTTCGTGCTTATATTTGGGGGAGCAAGGTGGTGGTTTACTCGGATCATAGTGCGGTCCGATACTTGATGGAGAAGAAAGACGCGAAGCCTCGGTTGCTTCGGTGGGTATTATTGTTACAAGAATTTGATCTAGAAATCCGAGACAAAAAGGGAAGTGAGAACGTAGTGGCGGATCACTTATCTCGGATTCCGGTGGAAGGGATCGATGATGTTAGTGAAATTAATGAGAGTTTTCCCGACGAGCAACTACTAGCCGTTTCCACCTTTGTTGCACAGTGGTATGCTCACTATGTCAACTACTTAGCCACGGGTGCCATTCCAAGTCATTGGACCAAGAAGCGTCGATAACAATTTATGGTTCAAGTGAAGCAATACATTTGGGATGAACCGGATCTTTTCAAGATTGGACCGGATCAAGTTATACGAAGGTGTGTGCCCGAGACAGAAGTGTTGGAAATTTTGACCCATGCTCATTCGTCCGCATGTGGGGGTCATTTTAGTGGGCACAAAACAGGCTATCGGGTGCTCTCATGTGGGTTCTATTGGCCCACAATTTTCAAGGATGCATGTGAGTTCGCTAGAAATTGCATAAATTGTCAAAAGATGGGAAGCATATCGAAGAGGGATGAGATGCCATTACAACCAATCTTGGTTGTAGAGATATTTGATGTATGGGGTATAGACTTTATGGGTCCTTTTCCGAATTCGAATGGCTTTCTATACATTTTGGTAGCGGTTGATTATGTCTCGAAGTGGATTGAAGCTATTGCAACACGCACAAACGACCATTCGGTTGTTTGTAAGTTTGTTCAATCCAACATTTTCTCTCGTTTTGGCATCCCGCTGGTTATTATAAGCGATGGTGGTTCGCATTTCAAGAACTTCAACTTCGGAAAATTATTGAAGAGGTATAGCGTGAATCACCGGATTGCCACACCTTACCATCCGCAAACGAGTGGACAAGTTGAAGTGTCCAACCGTCAAATCAAAGAAATTCTCATGAAGACGGTAAGAACGGATAGGAAGGATTGGTCGAGTAAGTTAGACGATGCATTGTGGGCATACCGAACGGCCTACAAGACTCCAATTGGCACAACGCCTTATCGGATGGTGTATGGAAAGGGTTGTCATTTGCCAATGGAGTTAGCGCATCGGGCACATTGGGCAATTAAGACGGTTAATGCGGATTATGACGAGGCGGGGAAGTTAAGGAAGTTGCAACTAAGCGAGATCGAAGAGATTCGAGACGAGGCATATGAATGTGCATCGGCGTATAAAGATAAACTCAAGAAGGTGCATGACGCAAAATTGCGAAAGAAAACGTTCGAAGTGGGTCAAAAAGTTTGGTTGTATAACTCAAGGCTAAAGATGTTCGCGGGCAAGCTCAAAAGTAAATGGATGGGTCCGTATGTCATTCGGAGAGTTGGTAGATTTGGTGACGTAGACATCCAAGACGAGCAAACATTGAAGCAACAAACGGTGAACGGTCACCGGTTAAAGCCGTACTTGGATGGGAACGACATAAACACTTTGGAGCTTGACAAAGCGGGCTACATCTTACGCCCGGTCGATGAGGAACAACCATGAGAGACCCAAGTTTGGTAGTGTAAATAGTAGTGTTTCATTTTGTTTGTTTTGTATAGTTGCACAATTACCGTATTTCTTTGAAACCCGTGTTTGAAACAAGTGTGGGGATATTCGGGTCACGAATTACTCTAACATTGTGTTGAGGACAACACGAGACTTTCGAGGGGGTAGGGTGATTTTTACATGTTTTTGCAAAAATTTAAAAACATAAAAAAAAAATCGAAAAAATTTAAAAACATATAAAAATGATGACTTAAAACAGCATTTTGCATGAATCCGGATCGCCCAGTATCCACCGTAATTTACGGTTTTACCGTAATTTACGGTGGTAAGGAAATATGGTTGGTCTTTACGGTAAAACTCTACTGATTTACGGTAAGAATTCATGTTCGAGTTAAGAAAATTGTTGAGTTTTACGGTACATCGTTACTGATTTACGGTGAAAGTTTGTGATCCAGGTCTCACCGAAAATTTACGGTTTGACCGTAATTTACGGTACACATTTTTTGTGAATATGTTGGTCCGGTTTTGTGTATATATAAAAAAAAAACAAATAATAACAATATTACGTGACATAACCCTATCCACAAATCTCTTTCTTCATCTATCAACATCATCTTCTTCACAAGAGCCCACAAGACCCCATAACCTTCTTCACCTTCAATCCTACATAATCTTTTCAATTCTTGACCAAACTGAGTGAAATCGGAGTCTATCTTGACTAATTTTTCACGTAGATTCTGATTTTGCCAAGAAACTTAAGAGAAAACGCAGTTTTAGGGTCCGAATTCTAAACCCTAGTTCGAAAAATTTGGGGGTTTTTGGAGCTTTTGTTTCACAAGCACTTTAGCATCTTCAAGCAAAGGAATGGCACGAACTAAAGAAAAGATGGGAGCTGGTTCGTCTTCGTCTTCAAAGGGAAAGGGTAAACAGCCGGAACAACAACCAAAGAAGAGACAATATTTGGGTAGAGTGGATGAAAGCGAAAGTGAAAGCGAAGAAGAGATGGAATTGGATCCGGCGGAGAAACCGAAATGGGATTCGGGACCGTTAGATGATCAACTATTGGAATGGCAGCCAACGTTATATAATGATTGCATGAATAAGTTGAAGAATAAGGCAGCGGCCTTTATATGTGAAAGGGATGTTCGAGAAGCTGAGTTTGGGCAGTTTGGGGTGTTTGACAAGTTCCGGGCTCTAGGTTGGGAGTCGGCACTTAGTTGCTTTGACAAAGATAAAAGCAACTTGTTTATCACCGAAATCCAAGAATGGATGGCAACGCTTAAGGTCAACACGTATGACAGGCCATCGAATATGAAGCTGACGGGTGTTGTGAATGGAGTTCCCGTGGAAATGTCTTTTGATACCTTGAAGAAGCTTGGAAAATATGACAGTTTGCCAGCTCGCGATTATATGATACCGACTCTGGATGATCTTCTTGTGAAGCCGGAAAAACATCAACGATGGAATGATATGTTGGCAGCATTGTTTTTACCCGGTAGATACAGTGGTATTCTATACCGGAAGAATTTGAAAATTGAAGCTAAATTGTTGCATACAATCTGTCTTCTCAATGTTATTCCAAGAAGGGGAGATAAAGAGCAGGTGAGGTTTCGTGAAGTACCTGTTCTTTATTCGTTGATGCACGGGGGTCCGCGTTTTCCTATACGTTATCTTATTATGAACCACTAATGGATCTGTCGGAACAAGTATGGAAGAGACATCGTCCCGTACTGTCGAATAATTACGGGGTTGATGAAACAATAGAAGGCGATTACATCCGAAGATCGGGGAGCAACGAAAAGGCATCAGCCTTTTACGTTGGATAAGTTGGGGAATGTTTGGACGTATACTCAGTCGGAGCGATATCACAAGTTAAAGTCGGAAGGGCAACGGTGGAGGGCACTGAAGTTGGGTGCACGAGATTTATTACCGGGAGAGCCGGACGAGCCAGAAAGCGATGAAGAAGTAGTTCCGAGTGGAGATGAAGACTATGCGGACGAGCCGCATGGTGGTGAAAATGTTGTTCAAGGTGGTTATGGTCATGGTCATGGTGGGATGTTTTATGATTATACGCAGCAATCGTATGTGCCGGGATGGGCCTATGAAGGCACAATGCAAGAAGTAATTGCAAATCAACGCCCTCCGGCATCCGTGTTTGATACGTGGTCGGGGTCGGAGAGGACGTTGTATGATCAAAACACGAGAAATAGTGCAAGTTTAGAGCGGGCCTTGAAACATAGCTTGGATCTTCATGAGTTATGGAATCGCACACATGCGTATTCCCGGGAAGTGGAAATAAATAACAATTATTTTGATGATCAAGAAAGGCGATTGCATGCGGATTATCATGTGTAGGTCCCCTATTCGTATGGATCTTTCACAGAATTGTCTTTCCAATCAAGAGTGCGGAATCCTCTTGATCAGAATATCACAGAAACAAGTAGAAGAACAGAAACAACAATTCACTTTTAAACCGGATCTTTATTGATTATCTATCAAAGTGATTACAATCAATCAAGATCCCTAACCAACACCAATTCGTCCAAGACTCTAGTCCTTCACGAAAATACTCTCTCTAAACTGTTTTGGCTGATTAACTGATTTACCTAAACCCTAAAGCCTAACCTTGTTTATATAACACAAGGTTTGCTACTTGGGCCAAGGTTAAACATCATGGACTGCGAATTGGACAAGCCCAATTCGTCCCACATCCCCAATATGGGTTTTGGTTAGCCCAAACATTATAACTAACTATTACAAAGCTAAACCCGCTAACTGTTTATCGTTTAACTAATTACAAGATATCCAAAGACCAAATCTAAGCTGTTGTCACAAACATGCACCAACATCATGCCGGGCGGCCGGTGGTTGTGGATCCACAACATGTGGATTATGCGTCGCTACCACCATATGACGGTAGTATGTCGTATCCAACCCCGCCGATCCACCACTCGCAATGGATTGACCCGAGGCAACAAGAGGGAGCGCAACAACAACAAGGAGGAAGTAGTAGCGGCTCGTTCGCGTTCGGTGAATGGAACGACGTGATGTCTTCCGTTTTTGGACCTCCGGGACCGCGCTATTATTAGTAAGGTTGTGTTTCTCCTTTTTGTATATTTTTGTACATATTTGCTAGTTTGTTTGTTGAAGGATTGGGAGGTTGGGTGGTGTTTTGATATGTTGTGTTTGGGTTGGTGCCTGTTGGTGGTGTCTTATGTTAAAAAGAAGAAAAACATAAAAAAAAAATTATAAAATGAAAAATCCAAAAAGAAATTTGGGGTTTGAGTGAAGAAGCGTTTTTGTTGATGTTGGAAAATTGTAGTGGTCAAAGCCTCTCAAAACCATACATTGGGGTCAATGTATCCCAAGTGTGGGGATGGGGGAATTTTTTGAAGTCTTTGAAAAATTTTGAGCCAAGTGAAACGATGTGAAAATTTGAACACCCTAGATTAATCCCAAGTTGGTGCACCGGCAACCTTTGATACCTTTTTCATTCTTGGTGAAAATTGTAGCCACACTTGTATATAAATAATGCTTATCTTTGATGAGAGTGGCTACGGGTGGGGGTGCATTAGAACTTGTGCTTGAATGCGATTTGAGTCCTTAGATAGACATGAATGCGAAAAGGATAAGGGCATTAGGTAGCCTCGTCGTTGGTGTGAGCGAGTGTGGGATTTGGGGGGTTGGACCTCATAAGTTATATATATGAGCATGGTAGTGAGAGGGGCGGGGGTTTGGACATTTAGTTGCCCATTTTGTGCCTTAAAAGCCTATCAATTATTACCCCTAGCTACTTACTTAAAATTTTACCCAAATTTGACTCGGTCTTATAAGTGTTAGTGATAGTATTAGTAGATTTATTAGTTTGAGGTAGATATGTTTAAAGCTTTATTGTATGGTTGCTTGCTTTGAAAAAAAAAAAATTCAGAAAAGAAAAAAAAAAAAAAAAGAGAAAAGCAATGAAAAAAAAAGTGAAGTTTAATTGTCTTGTATATAGTAGTTAAGTTTGTTTGTTTGTTTGTTTGTTTTTTTGTAATAAAAAGACCGGGTCAAGTTTTCGCTACTTCATATATATTCCATTTCCTTCCTATACACTTAGCCACGTTACAACCTTGAAAGTCCCTTTGATTTGCATTCATGTTTGACCCATTTTAGGAGAATGATCGATTTAGGTACAAGCTTATGATTGTGCAACCACCCGTTTGCCTAGTGTGTGTCTAGCTCATCTTTGCTAGTTTTCACTTGTAGCCGAGAGGAGAGATTTAGAGAGGGGTGCATTGGTTGGGTGTTAAAAATGGGTTAGTAAAAAGATTGCATGTTTTGCTTGGTTTAATTTGATCACTTGTTTTGAAACTGATTTGATGAGTTGCTTGGGACAAGCAACGGTTAAGTGTGGGGATGTGACGGGTGGTCCATTGGACAACCCTTAATCATGTTAAAAGACAAATTAATCCTTCACTTAATCGTGTAATTATCTTGAATTAGATAACTACTCTTGTCTATGTTTCAGGTGCGGTTAGAGAGCTAAAAAGTGGATTAAACGCAGCTTTGGAGGATTCGGAGATGAGCGGGTTGAGCAAGAAGCAAAAGATGCAACAAAGAAGACAAATCAGCTCACCACCGTAAATTACGGTCCTACCGTAATTTACGGTGGACCTGGATTTCACCTAAAGCTTACCGTAAATCAGTCAAGTTGCACCGTAACATGTTGAAGTCCACCGTAAATTATGGTGGAGCCGTAATTTACGGTGGCTGCTGCGATCCAAAGTGTAACTGCCCTCATAAATCAGTTTTTATTGTGTCTTTTCAAGTGTTCTCATCATTGGACGGTTTTGGGAGTCACTAGGGGCGAATTTTGGATGTCTTGCTTGGTTTGGAACAATTTCTAACATTCGGTTTGTGTTTATGATTCCTATGAACATTAGATTTGTTGGTATGATGATTCACCAAACTATGTCCGGCTAAACTTTTCGGTGATCATCTTAGGTGAAGGTTTCTCTTGAACTTTTGTGTGTTTATTTCTGAATTTCTAGAATGATAACTTGCGTTGCTTGAATATCATGGTGTATGTTTAATTGCTTGTAACTTGTTAATCGATATTGCAATTTCTAGTCTTAATCGTACGTTCTTGGTGCCGTTGGCAATCGAGATATCACGGGAAGGGTTAGGGTTGGTTGTTGATTAATTGGTCATCGGGAAACAACCTCGCGTTTATATAATCCGAGTACTTTGTTCCCTTTTATCACTTCAATTATCTATACACGAGTTATGTCTATGTCACTCTTTCTAGTTGGAATTACACACAATTGTTTAAAGAAACTGAAACCTAAGATGGTCATTGTTCTCTCCTAATCTATTTTACAACCAACATTTGATTTGAAATTAGTTTTTAATTTAGTTTTCTAAAACAACAATCCAAACCATTGATCTTTATGGTTCAAGTGAAGCAATACATTTGGGATGAACCGGATCTTTTCAAGATTGGACCGGATCAAGTTATACGAAGGTGTGTGCCCGAGACAGAAGTGTTGGAAATTTTGACCCATGCTCATTCTTCCGCATGTGGGGGTCATTTTAGTGGGCACAAAACAGGCTATCGGGTGCTCTCATGTGGGTTCTATTGGCCCACAATTTTCAAGGATGCATGTGAGTTCGCTAGAAATTGCATAAATTGTCAAAAGATGGGAAGCATATCGAAGAGGGATGAGATGCCATTACAACCAATCTTGGTTGTAGAGATGTTTGATGTATGGGGTATAGACTTTATGGGTCCTTTTCCGAATTCATATGGCTTTCTATACATTTTGGTAGCGGTTGATTATGTCTCGAAGTGGATTGAAGCTATTGCAACACGCACAAACGACCATTCGGTTGTTTGTAAGTTTGTTCAATCCAACATTTTCTCTCGTTTTGGCATCCCGCTGGTTATTATAAGCGATGGTGGTTCGCATTTCAAGAACTTCAACTTCGGAAAATTATTGAAGAGGTATA
The DNA here is from genome assembly GCA_030545235.1 of Helianthus tuberosus. Classification (NCBI taxonomy): domain Eukaryota; kingdom Viridiplantae; phylum Streptophyta; class Magnoliopsida; order Asterales; family Asteraceae; genus Helianthus; species Helianthus tuberosus. Next base: position 6,559,306 of record JARYGA010056639.1, read on the forward strand.
GCGTGAATCACCGGATTGCCACACCTTACCATCCGCAAACGAGTGGACAAGTTGAAGTGTCCAACCGTCAAATCAAAGAAATTCTCATGAAGACGGTAAGAACAGATAGGAAGGATTGGTCGAGTAAGTTAGACGATGCATTGTGGGCATACCGAACGGCCTACAAGACTCCAATTGGCACAACGCCTTATCGGATGGTGTATGGAAAGGGTTGTCATTTGCCAATGGAGTTAGCGCATCGGGCACATTGGGCAATTAAGACGGTTAATGCGGATTATGACGAGGCGGGGAAGTTGAGGAAGTTGCAACTAAGCGAGATCGAAGAGATTCGAGACGAGGCATATGAATGTGCATCGGCGTATAAAGATAAACTCAAGAAGGTGCATGACGCAAAATTGCGAAAGAAAACGTTCGAAGTGGGTCAAAAAGTTTGGTTGTATAACTCAAGGCTAAAGATGTTCGCGGGCAAGCTCAAAAGTAAATGGATGGGTCCGTATGTCATTCGGAGAGTTGGTAGATTTGGTGACGTAGACATCCAAGACGAGCAAACATTGAAGCAACAAACGGTGAACGGTCACCGGTTAAAGCCGTACTTGGATGGGAACGACATAAACACTTTGGAGCTTGACAAAGCGGGCTACATCTTACGCCCGGTCGATGAGGAACAACCATGAGAGACCCAGGTTTGGTAGTGTAAATAGTAGTGTTTCATTTTGTTTGTTTTGTATAGTTGCACAATTACCGTATTTCTTTGAAACCCGTGTTTGAAACAAGTGTGGGGATATTCGGGTCACGAATTACTCTAACATTGTGTTGAGGACGACACGAGACTTTCGAGGGGGTAGGGTGATTTTTACATGTTTTTGCAAAAATTTAAAAACATAAAAAAAAAATCGAAAAAATTTAAAAACATATAAAAATGATGACTTAAAACAGCATTTTGCATGAATCCGGATCGCCCAGTATCCACCGTAATTTACGGTTTTACCGTAATTTACGGTGGTAAGGAAATATGGTTGGTCTTTACGGTAAAACTCTACTGATTTACGGTAAGAATTCATGTTTGAGTTAAGAAAATTGTTGAGTTTTACGGTACATCGTTACTGATTTACGGTGAAAGTTTGTGATCCAGGTCTCACCGAAAATTTACGGTTTGACCGTAATTTACGGTACACATTTTTTGTGAATATGTTGGTCCGGTTTTGTGTATATATAAAAAAAAAAACAAATAATAACAATATTACGTGACATAACCCTATCCACACATCTCTTTCTTCATCTATCAACATCATCTTCTTCACAAGAGCCCACAAGACCCCATAACCTTCTTCACCTTCAATCCTACATAATCTTTTCAATTCTTGACCAAACTGAGTGAAATCGGAGTCTATCTTGACTAATTTTTCACGTAGATTCTGATTTTGCCAAGAAACTTAAGAGAAAACGCAGTTTTAGGGTCCGAATTCTAAACCCTAGTTCGAAAAATTTGGGGGTTTTTGGAGCTTTTGTTTCACAAGCACTTTAGCATCTTCAAGCAAAGGAATGGCACGAACTAAAGAAAAGACGGGAGCTGGTTCGTCTTCGTCTTCAAAGGGAAAGGGTAAACAGCCGGAACAACAACCAAAGAAGAGACAATATTTGGGTAGAGTGGATGAAAGCGAAAGTGAAAGCGAAGAAGAGATGGAATTGGATCCGGCGGAGAAACCGAAATGGGATTCTGGACCGTTAGATGATCAACTATTGGAATGGCAGCCAACGTTATATAATGATTGCATGAATAAGTTGAAGAATAAGGCAGCGGCCTTTATATGTGAAAGGGATGTTCGAGAAGCTGAGTTTGGGCAGTTTGGGGTGTTTGACAAGTTCCGGGCTCTAGGTTGGGAGTCGGCACTTAGTTGCTTTGACAAAGATAAAGGCAACTTGTTTATCACCGAAATCCAAGAATGGATGGCAACGCTTAAGGTCAACACGTATGACAGGCCATCGAATATGAAGCTGACGGGTGTTGTGAATGGAGTTCCCGTGGAAATGTCTTTTGATACCTTGAAGAAGCTTGGAAAATATGATAGTTTGCCAGCTCGCGATTATATGATACCGACTCTGGATGATCTTCTTGTGAAGCCGGAAAAACATCAACGATGGAATGATATGTTGGCAGCATTGTTTTTACCCGGTAGATACAGTGGTATTCTATACCGGAAGAATTTGAAAATTGAAGCTAAATTGTTGCATACAATCTGTCTTCTCAATGTTATTCCAAGAAGGGGAGATAAAGAGCAGGTGAGGTTTCCTGAAGTACCTGTTCTTTATTCGTTGATGCACGGGGGTCCGCGTTTTCCTATACGTTATCTTATTATGAACCACTAATGGATCTGTCGGAACAAGTATGGAAGAGACATCGTCCCGTACTGTCGAATAATTACGGGGTTGATGAAACAATAGAAGGCGATTACATCCGAAGATCGGGGAGCAACAAAAAGGCATCAGCCTTTTACGTTGGATAAGTTGGGGAATGTTTGGACGTATACTCAGTCGGAGCGATATCACAAGTTAAAGTCGGAAGGGCAACGGTGGAGGGCACTGAAGTTGGGTGCACGAGATTTATTACCGGGAGAGCCGGACGAGCCAGAAAGCGATGAAGAAGTAGTTCCGAGTGGAGATGAAGACTATGCGGACGAGCCGCATGGTGGTGAAAATGTTGTTCAAGGTGGTTATGGTCATGGTCATGGTGGGATGTTTTATGATTATACGCAGCAATCGTATGTGCCGGGATGGGCCTATGAAGGCACAATGCAAGAAGTAATTGCAAATCAACGCCCTCCGGCATCCGTGTTTGATACGTGGTCGGGGTCGGAGAGGACGTTGTATGATCAAAACACGAGAAATAGTGCAAGTTTAGAGCGGGCCTTGAAACATAGCTTGGATCGTCATGAGTTATGGAATCGCACACATGCGTATTCCCGGGAAGTGGAAATAAATAACAATTATTTTGATGATCAAGAAAGGCGATTGCATGCGGATTATCATGTGTAGGTCCCCTATTCGTATGGATCTTTCACAGAATTGTCTTTCCAATCAAGAGTGCGGAATCCTCTTGATCAGAATATCACAGAAACAAGTAGAAGAACAGAAACAGCAATTCACTTTTAAACCGGATCTTTATTGATTATCTATCAAAGTGATTACAATCAATCAAGATCCCTAACCAACACCAATTCGTCCAAGACTCTAGTCCTTCACGAAAATACTCTCTCTAAACTGTTTTGGCTGATTAACTGATTTACCTAAACCCTAAAGCCTAACCTTGTTTATATAACACAAGGTTTGCTACTTGGGCCAAGGTTAAACATCATGGACTGCGAATTGGACAAGCCCAATTCGTCCCACATCCCCAATATGGGTTTTGGTTAGCCCAAACATTACAACTAACTATTACAAAGCTAAACCCGCTAACTGTTTATCGTTTAACTAATTACAAGATATCCAAAGACCAAATCTAAGCTGTTGTCACAAACATGCACCAACAAACTCCCCCTTGACAATAGCTTCATAAAATAACTTTGTCTTCAGTCATCTTGCAATCTTCATGTATTCTTGCACTGTCTTAGGTCTTTCGATAGCTTCAGCTTCAACAGCTTCTGTCAGCAACAGACTCCCCCTAAGCTGATGCATCCAATCACCAAATCTTCAAAAACTTTAGCGTTTGAGTAAACTCCAGTTCAGCATATGTATAGTAATCTTCAAACTCTTCATCTTTGTCTGCAATATAGAAAGGAGGTTCTACCATGCATCCAATCAAACTCTCATCTTCACAGCAACTTCTCAGCAACACAGCAACTTCTCAGCAACACAGCAACTTCTCAGCAACACACTGCTTCAATCTGTTTACTATAAAACAAACATCTCGAGAAACCATAAGAATTTTTCAACATAAGTTAAACAAATTATTATTATTCAAGAGATAGTTAAACTGTATCACAGATTAAGCATTTTCAACTTCATCACGAACACGCAAAACCTTTTAATCACACCCCCTATAACCCGCATGATTTAAAATTTTGAACTCACTTTCTAACACTGTCTCCCCCTATCAGTAACAATTCCTCCAAGAATAACAGTTTTCCGTACGTTAAGAACTTTAAACAGAAAAAGACACTATTTGTGGATTTTTTTTATATTTTCTGAAAGCAAGTAAATAACATAAGCAATAAACACTCTATTTTTGTGAGAATCACTGGTAAGAAGATCATATCAACAAAATCAAACTGTTTTCACACTATTAGATAATTCTTTATTTAATTTTTCATGAAAAGCAGTTCAAGACGATTACCAGTATATTTGTCCACTTAAACAAAATGCATGAACATTTCAAGTACCATTACCGTATGATACGTTAAGGTAATTTTAATTACGGATATACTAGTGTGTCCCACTTCAGGATATACCCCCACGATCAAGGTATGCACAAAGATTCATCGTAGTAGGTGAGTATACTGATGTCATCCTTTAAGATATCCTGACAATGTCTAGTTCTGCATATAATCTGTTTTATCATGTTTTAATTGCTTAACAATGAACACCCAAATAAATAGTAATCAAATCCTGGAAATATAAACAACACACTCTATCATGCAAGTATCTTCCCTACCACATATTTCACAAGTCCAATCCAGATTTTTGAAATCTTAACTGGGAATAGGTTGAGAAGAGAACAGAATAGATCTTTAGGAGAGATGGTATAATATACAGATCAAATGAGTTTTTCTCAGTTTGATATAGGTTTCTTGGGTTTCATTTGGGCACTTAAGGGCCTCTTTCGGGTGTATTAGATCTATAGCGCGACAACGTACAGCTAGGTCAGCATGTATCTGGATGCAGCAGAAGCTGTCGTTGCCTAGCACCTCCAGGTCAGCATATATCTGGATGCAGCAGAGGAGGTACACGACTTTTTTCAGAGAAGATTTCAGAATCAGATCAAAATTGTGTGTATCGGGACACATACAGACATTCAAATAGAAATGTGCTAATTCCAAGTGACTTTCTTTCCTGAGGTCATGTACAATTTTAGTTCTGAACAGAAAAACAGCCAAGATATCCCCAGATGAAATAACAGTATAAAGACCCAAAACTTCAGATTTTGGCAATCTATCAACGCAAGATTTAAGGTCATTAAACCATACACCACTGATGTGTTCCCCACTCATACACATTTCATTTAAGTTTATATCACATTGGTAAGTTGATTATTTCATGCTTTTTGCCTACTGGTACATCATATGATGAAGCTGCTATCACACTTAAGCAATTTAATTTCATTTCAGTGTGACAGTCTAACTTGCCGATGTACTATCATTTCTTCTTTTTCACACAATGATAACTCATTTTTGATTTTCTATTTTTTTTATGTTTTTGATTTTTCAAATTTTTTTTTTTTATTTTTGATTTTTAAGAAAAGCAGTAAACTATTTACAAAAATTCTTATGAAAAACCAGTTATTCAGGATTCCTCATCCCGTTGAGTTCAACTAAATGTTCAAAGCGAGCCCTGTCAAATGCTTTAGTATAAAGATCTGCCAGGTTATCTAGTGTGTCAACTCAGCACTTTGAACTTCAATTTAAATCAATCAATATAAATATATCAACAACCTCACACCCCCTTCATGTGCCTAGAGCAGCCATTATCAACATAAGTTGATAATCCTCCTTAGCAGCTCCTGCACACACCAACTAAAAAATTAGTTAGATTGGGGGACCCAAGCCTTAATGGTCTTGGGTCGACCAAATTCACCAACCACTGGAACATCCATCCAATATCCATTACTCCTAACTGGAGTCTTGGATCTTAGACCTGTTGATGGAAATGGGGTTTGATTTCCATAAGGTCTCTGGTCCTGAGGGTTCCTATTTATGTTTGACCTTTGAAAATTCTGATTTTGATATCTTGATTTTTGATTCCAAGAAGCATTATTGTTGTAATTTCTAAAGCCATTGTTATAAAAAGTTCGACCACCATTATTTTGGTATCGATTTTGATATTGACCTTGACTTCTGAAATTATTAGCATTATAATTGTTCATTCTTGGTGAACTGCTTCTAGGTCTCTCAAATCTGCCTGGTGGAGATCTAGGCTGAAATCTTTGTTGATTTCTTTGAAAACGTGGAACTTGTGGAGTTCCTGTTCCAGCCTTATCTACACCAACAGCAACATTCTCTGGTTGCTTAGGAGCAGATTTCTTTTGAGAATTTGATCCTTTCTCCTCACTATCACCTTCCTTCACTGGTAATTTCCCTCTCTGTTTTTCACTAAGTTGTGCTTCACTCTTTTTGTTAGGACAGCAACTAGCTACATGTCCTTTGGTGTGACATTTGAAGCACGATCTCTTTCTCGAAGACTTCTTAGCTGGAGTCTCTGAGGTAGATCCCTTATCAGATGGTGATGATCCCTTAGATGAACCTTGTTCAGTTTGCTTTATTTCAGATTTTTCTATGCTCTTATTTTTAGCAAACTCTACATTCGATTCATTTTCAATAACAGCAGTTTCGTTTTTCATATCACTACCTTGAACAAAATTAATCTTTTTAACAAAAGCTTGATTTTTATTCTTAGGCGGTGAATTTTTCTTTTTCAAATCATCACTCTCAGATCCATCACCTTGACTTGATGTGGATGCGAAACTACTAGGTGTAGATGCCATAAAATCTGCTAGCTCATTTTCACTAGGCAGGAATGAATAGTCATGACTAAGAGGAGGTGGAACTTCATTAAAGCCCTGGAAGCCCACACTGGTCTTGTCATTACTCTTCTTTAACCCACCCATCATGTGTTTCATAACAAAAGTAGAGTCCCTGAATTGACCTAACTTCTTTTCAAGTTCAACAATTTTGAGTTGTGCATCTGACAACTCTTTGCATTTTTCAGAAATCTCTTTTGTTTTCTCAGCCATCATGTCATGAGCTAAGTCTATAACTTGAAGTTTTTCATTTAGTTTGCAAGTTAAAGCTTCAATTTCAGCTTCACAACCTTTTATTTTCTTCAAGTATGCCGATTCATTTCTTTTAACAAAAAATTTTGCTTCTTTTATGTTAGACATCTCACTTACCAGACTTTGGTTTTGTGTTGTCAACCTGGCAACCTCACCCTGTAGTTCACGACATCTCAAACATACTGAATTAGATTGTACCTCTTTCTCATGAACTTCTGAGGTTTCATCAGCAACACCCTGTTCAGCTTCACTCTCCTTCTCTACTTCAGCATCTACTTGAGCTTCAGCATTCTCCACTTTTGCTTCAGCATTCTTCACTTCAGATTCAGCATCACTCACACTAGTTTCAGCCTCATCAACTGGCACTATCTCTGCCATGAATGCCTGAGTGGCACTCTCATTTCCCTGATATCGCTTTTGTAATGCATCCCACATATCCTTTGAATTAGTGTACTTGTTGAAGATATGCTTGATGCTATCTGGTAAGGACATTTTAATTGCAGCCAATGCTCTCTTTTCAGCGTCATACTTCCTTTTATCTTCTTCTTGCATATTCACATAGTCTGTTCGACGTGGTCTGCCCTCAAAATCATGTGTTGGGTTTGCGTACCCATCTTCAATGCAGATCCACATGCGTGCATCCTGAGATTCAATGAAGGATTTGAAGTTGTCCTTCTATGTAAGATAATTCTCCACCTTCATCATCTTAGGTGCTTTCAACTTCATCATGTTTGACATTTTAACGTAACTGACTGTTAAAACCGTACAAAATATCTCCGAAAACTGTGGTTACTAACTTACACCGTTAGAATCGTCTCGAAAAGACGAATCCAATGATATCTAATGTCGAAAACGACCTACGGATCAATTTCTATTTGCAAAACACTGAAATTTTATCGACGCTTGGCAACTGAAATTCCACCTCTTAATTTCGCTGGTTTTAAATTTGCTGAGTTAATTTCGCTGGGGATCAGTTAAATTCGCTGGTCAGATGGACAAGTTCGCTAATTAATTTCGTCCGTTAATTTCGCCGGGTAACTAGTTCGCTATTACGACGACCAGTAACGTCGCCGAAAACCGCAATAATTTCGCTGAGTAAAATTATACGGTTACCAAAGTCGCCTTTGGATTTAATTTCGCCGATAACTATGCTGGTTAAATTCGCAGATCAGTCAAATTCGCCAGTACAGCCAATTTCGCCACCCAGTAAATTCGGAAACTTAATCTTTTCGAAAATTCTGATTATTTTCCTGATCTTCCTAACAACTTCCTGCAAAATCGAAATAGCAAATCAGCAGACTTTTTGCGAAAAACTGTGAAGAACAGAATGAAAACCGTGAAGAACACGAAGAACAATCTTCGAATCTTCAAGAAATTCAGCCAAAAATTCTTCCAGAATCAACCAAAAACTTTCCTGGAAACCCTAAAACCTGCAAAACAGCAATCAAACAAACCAGAAGATCAAACAGCCAAAAAATTCGAAAATTTTATCAAATCAGCCAAAAAATTTCGAAACCCTAATTTTTCAAGTTTCAAGATTTCGAAAATTCTTCCTGTTTATGCAGCAACAATTCTGAACCGAGCCTTCAAGAGCCTAATGCTCTGATACCAATTGTAGGTCCCCTATTCGTTTGGATCTTTCACAGAATTGTCTTTCCAATCAAGAGTGCGGAATCCTCTTGATCAGAATATCACAGAAACAAGTAGAAGAACAGAAACATCAATTCACTTTTAAACCGGATCTTTATTGATTATCTATCAAAGTGATTACAATCAATCAAGATCCCTAACCAACACCAATTCGTCCAAGACTCTAGTCCTTCACGAAAATACTCTCTCTAAACTGTTTTGGCTGATTAACTGATTTACCTAAACCCTAAAGCCTAACCTTGTTTATATAACACAAGGTTTGCTACTTGGGCCAAGGTTAAACATCATGGACTGCGAATTGGACAAGCCCAATTCGTCCCACATCCCCAATATGGGTTTTGGTTAGCCCAAACATTACAACTAACTATTACAAAGCTAAACCCGCTAACTGTTTATCGTTTAACTAATTACAAGATATCCAAAGACCAAATCTAAGCTGTTGTCACAAACATGCACCAACATCATGCCGGGCGGCCGGTGGTTGTGGATCCACAACATGTGGATTATGCGTCGCTACCACCATATGACGGTAGTATGTCGTATCCAACCCCGCCGATCCACCACTCGCAATGGATTGACCCGAGGCAACAAGAGGGAGCGCAACAACAACAAGGAGGAAGTAGTAGCGGCTCGTTCGCGTTCGGTGAATGGAACGACGTGATGTCTTCCGTTTTTGGACCTCCGGGACCGCGCTATTATTAGTAAGGTTGTGTTTCTCCTTTTTGTATATTTTTGTACATATTTGCTAGTTTGTTTGTTGAAGGATTGGGAGGTTGGGTGGTGTTTTGATATGTTGTGTTTGGGTTGGTGCCTGTTGGTGGTGTCTTATGTTAAAAAGAAGAAAAACATAAAAAAAAAAATTATAAAATGAAAAATCCAAAAAGAAATTTGGGGTTTGAGTGAAGAAGCGTTTTTGTTGATGTTGGAAAATTGTAGTGGTCAAAGCCTCTCAAAACCATACATTGGGGTCAATGTATCCCAAGTGTGGGGATGGGGGAATTTTTTGAAGTCTTTGAAAAATTTTGAGCCAAGTGAAACGATGTGAAAATTTGAACACCCTAGATTAATCCCAAGTTGGTGCACCGGCAACCTTTGATACCTTTTTCATTCTTGGTGAGAATTGTAGCCACACTTGTATATAAATAATGCTTATCTTTGATGAGAGTGGCTACGGGTGGGGGTGCATTAGAACTTGTGCTTGAATGCGATTTGAGTCCTTAGATAGACATGAATGCGAAAAGGATAAGGGCATTAGGTAGCCTCGTCGTTGGTGTGAGCGAGTGTGGGATTTGGGGGGTTGGACCTCATAAGTTATATATATGAGCATGGTAGTGAGAGGGGCGGGGGTTTGGACATTTAGTTGCCCATTTTGTGCCTTAAAAGCCTATCAATTATTACCCCTAGCTACTTACTTAAAATTTTACCCAAATTTGACTCGGTCTTATAAGTGTTAGTGATAGTATTAGTAGATTTATTAGTTTGAGGTAGATATGTTTAAAGCTTTATTGTATGGTTGCTTGCTTTGAAAAAAAAAAAATTCAGAAAAGAAAAAGAAAAAAAAAAAGAGAAAAGCAATGAAAAAAAAAAGTGAAGTTTAATTGTCTTGTATATAGTAGTTAAGTTTGTTTGTTTGTTTGTTTGTTTTTTTGTAATAAAAAGACCGGGTCAAGTTTTCGCTACTTCATATATATTCCATTTCCTTCCTATACACTTAGCCACGTTACAACCTTGAAAGTCCCTTTGATTTGCATTCATGTTTGACCCATTTTAGGAGAATGATCGATTTAGGTACAAGCTTATGATTGTGCAACCACCCGTTTGCCTAGTGTGTGTCTAGCTCATCTTTGCTAGTTTTCACTTGTAGCCGAGAGGAGAGATTTAGAGAGGGGTGCATTGGTTGGGTGTTAAAAAGGGGTTAGTAAAAAGATTGCATGTTTTGCTTGGTTTAATTTGATCACTTGTTTTGAAACTGATTTGATGAGTTGCTTGGGACAAGCAACGGTTAAGTGTGGGGATGTGACGGGTGGTCCATTGGACAACCCTTAATCATGTTAAAAGACAAATTAATCCTTCACTTAATCGTGTAATTATCTTGAATTAGATAACTACTCTTGTCTATGTTTCAGGTGCGGTTAGAGAGCTAAAAAGTGGATTAAACGCAGCTTTGGAGGATTCGGAGATGAGCGGGTTGAGCAAGAAGCAAAAGATGCAACAAAGAAGACAAATCAGCTCACCACCGTAAATTACGGTCCTACCGTAATTTACGGTGGACCTGGATTTCACCTAAAGCTTACCGTAAATCAGTCAAGTTGCACCGTAACATGTTGAAGTCCACCGTAAATTACGGTGGAGCCGTAATTTACGGTGGCGGCTGCGATCCAAAGTGTAACTGCCCTCATAAATCAGTTTTTATTGTGTCTTTTCAAGTGTTCTCATCATTGGACGGTTTTGGGAATCACTAGGGGCGAATTTTGGCTGTCTTGCTTGGTTTGGAACAATTTCTAACATTCGGTTTGTGTTTATGATTCCTATGAACATTAGATTTGTTGGTATGATGATTCACCAAACTATGTCCGGCTAAACTTTTCGGTGATCATCTTAGGTGAAGGTTTCTCTTGAACTTTTGTGTGTTAATTTCTGAATTTCTAGAATGATAACTTGCGTTGCTTGAATATCATGGTGTATGTTTAATTGCTTGTAACTTGTTAATCGATATTGCAATTTCTAGTCTTAATCGTACGTTCTTGGTGCCGTTGGCAATCGAGATATCACGGGAAGGGTTAGGGTTGGTTGTTGATTAATTGGTCATCGGGAAACAACCTCGCGTTTATATAATCCGAGTACTTTGTTCCCTTTTATCACTTCAATTATCTATACACGAGTTATGTCTATGTCACTCTTTCTAGTTGGAATTACACACAATTGTTTAAAGAAACTGAAACCTAAGATGGTCATTGTTCACTCCTAATCTATTTTACAACCAACATTTGATTTGAAATTAGTTTTTAATTTAGTTTTCTAAAACAACAATCCAAACCATTGATCTTTATTTTTCTGCAAATTAGATTAATTGTAGTTAATTGCAAAGCTAGAAAATCAGCACACTTTCCACATACTCCCTGAGTTCGATACCCTATTACCGCTATCTATAGTTGTTTTTGGGATAAATTTGCGTGACCCACGACAATCACGTCAGTGTTCGGGGATCATAACTAGCTAGGTAACATTAAAACAATGCTTCTAGTATAATTTTGATGTTTTGGGTAGTGTCCGATTGTTCGGTTAGATACCGGTTCGTTAAAATGCCAAACTATACCGTTTAGTGTTCTTTATGTACCCTTTTGTGACACTTTTAATTCCCGACACTTAGGAAAGCATTCAGGACCATTTAGTCATATTTTTGTATGTTACTAGCTTGTTAAAAAAAACTAAGTTTTGCTGAAATATGCCGAATTCAGCACTTTAAGTGGGTTTTAGGCACTTTCCGGCACTTAAACTATCACTTAGGAATGTAGTTTTGTGGTCCTTACTTCCCTACACACCATACTAGTGTGATACTTAGTCTCTGGCTCATACTGGCCTCAAAACACTATCTGTCTATGTGCTGAGTTCTGTCAGCATTTTTCTGAGTTATCCGCTAACTGTGCTAACTGTGCTTGGTGCATCATTTTTGTTAATATGGTTTGCATGTAATAATGAAGTGACATCATGCAATATGTGATGCACATGTAAGTATGATACAGTAATCAGAAAGTAATTAATTGTAATTCAGCACAGTCATTAAGCACTAATCAAGATTAATTAATTGTACGGATACCTGGATTTTTGACGGTTGTCACATTCTCCCCCTATTAAGAAAATTTCGTCCTGAAATTTTTGGCTCTGCTACTAGCTGCAGGGGAGTTGGGGAACAAATGCGGGTATTTTGCTTTCATGCGATCCTCACGCTCCCAAGTGAACTCTGGGCCGTGTCGCGCGTTCCATCGAACCTTGACGAGTTTAACACTACTCATGCGCGTCTTGTTAACCTTCCAATCAGTAACCTCAGCAGGTTCTTCGGTAAAGTTGAGTGTGTCGTCAATGTGAACTTCATCGGCAGGAATGACAACTATTTCCTGAGTTGGACTCTTTTTCAGATTAGATACATGAAATGTATCATGAACTCCATTCAGTTCCGCAGGTAGATCCAACTTGTAAGCTACATGACCAATCCTCTCCAGGATTTTGAATGGTCCAATGTATCGCGGGTTCAACTTTCCACGCTTCCCAAAGCGTGCTACACCCTTCCAGGGTGAGACTTTTAGTAAAACCATGTCTCCCACTTCAAACTCCAAAGGTTTCCTCCTTTGGTCTGCATAGCTCTTTTGTCGATCACGAGCCGCCTTGATGCGCTCTCGGATCTGTATAATCTTATCTGTTGTCTCTTGAACCAATTCGGGACCTACAAGCTGTCTATCACCCGCATCTGCCCAGCATAACGGTGATCGACACTTGCGTCCATAGAGAGCTTCAAACGGTGCAGCTTGAATGCTTACATTGTCACACCCCCAAAATCCACCATGCGGAGTATCACCGCTTGGAGGCGTGACATGACCAGGATCGAGCCACCAATCATATTGAACAACGTAACTAAATAAATAAACCAACCACAATACAATTGGTGACCAAAAACAGTAACCGACTTTAAGTTAACAGCGGAAGCATAAGACGTAAGTCCAAAACATAAGTTCGTAGTTTATAAGTTTAACGATCGAACATAAGTTCCATAAGTTCATAAAGTTTATTTCCTAGGCACGGGACATAATAGTCCATATTCCACAACCACCTCCTCCTCGTGCAAGCTCCACAAGTACCTAACGACCTGCAAGGCATGTAACAACAAATCAACAACAAAGTTGAGCGAGTTCACAGTAGGTGTTCGTTATAAAGTAGTTTTCAAGAACTATGAGTTTGTTTGCAATTGCAGGTTAAATCAACTTTCCTTATTTTTCCCAAACCATAAACGGTGGGGGCTACCCCATGTTGTAAACCACTAGACTAGCTGCATATATATGTGTCCTTCCCAATCCGAGGACAGAGGTACATATTAAATATGTAGGTTTAGCACTGGTTTCCTTCCCAATCTGAGGACAATGGTACGTAGTGAGTACGTAGGTTTAGCGTAGGCGCCCTTCCCAATCCGAGGACAGTGGTACGTAGTGAGCACGTAGGTTTAGCGCAGGTGCCCTTCCCATTCCGAGGACAGTGGTACGTAGTGAGTACGTAGGTTTAGCACTGGCGTCCTTCCCAATCCGAGGATGGAGGTAAGTAGTCTAGTAGTGGTGAAAGTACAAGTTCCGTTTCAGCTATTTAATCCCATTCCCAACCACCGGGAATTCCATGCCTTAGTAAGGGTGTGAACTCACCTCGGTTGCTCGGTTTGACTCTCAAAAGTAGATAACAGTCAAAGTCGGTCAATCACGTCCTAATATGATTACCAGTTAGTCATTTAGTGGTTTTCAAATAGAGCACAAAGTTCCTATACGTATCTATCACATAACATGCATCACTTTAACGGTTTATGCCCATATAAGCTACCCATCTATTCCCGTTCATAAGCAAACATACGACATTGCACATAACACTTTTATTGACATATAACATGTTAGATTATTCCCAGATAACCTACCCGACATTTAGACACGCAAATCACTACTTATGTCGTTTCAGCTTTAATCTTCAAAACCGGGCTATTTTCGGGGATTTTAATAAAATAGTTAACTTATTCCAAAAATTCCCAACTTTTTACAGAAGGTCTTAAACGATCCAAATATTATTGTGTAAAAATATCGGGATCCAATTCATCACCAATATTTTATAAAAATTCATTTTCCGGACAGCAATCAGATTCATCTTTTTCTGATTGCAGTCCACGGAATAATTTATTAAAAATTCATCGTAAGTTCGATTTACGAAATTCCAGTGGGAGAATTACAAATACATCAGTAGTCATCTACTGTACAAATCTCATAAGCTGATTGAACATAGATTTCCAGTTATGACTAAAAACATATCACTCATTTACTTCAGCAAAAACTCAGCTTTAGTTGCTGTTACAAAACGGGTCCTTAAAAATAGTAAACGAAGTCCAAAAATTGTGATTCCAGTGCCATTAGAACCGTATTTCATAATACATAAATCTAGACTTCAGAAAATACATTTTTTGCTTTATTAAGGTCCGGTTACAGCCAGTTGAAGTTGGCTGGAAAATTTACTCAGCTTGCTTTTTATAGTCTTTATGCCACTAAGATGTACACATACGATTACCATTCCTTCTAATAACGATTAATATCAGATCATAAGTTATTTACAGTAGATTATTGTTCATCTAACTCAGATTAATCATGTATTATCATCTTTCATGTTTCATCCATATGTAAATTTTATGTAAGCTTCATGTTCATCTTCTTAGTTCATGTTATTTAGTGTTTTAAACATTCACATCATACCACAACTTTAACCATAAGAACAAGATGTACAAGAGTGTGACAAAGACTTACTACTAGCTTAAAGCTAGGGATGATTCTAGTGAAGAAGATGATGAAAAATGATGGTGAAAAGCATGAAACAAAGCTCCTTGGAGCTCCACAAGTTTGCACTTCCTTGAATCACCTTAGATGCTTGAATGGAGCTTGAATAAAGGATGAAGATGGTGGTTATGTGGTGGTGATGGTGGCGGTTTAGGGGAGCCGAGAGAGGGAGAGAAGATAGTGAGGGAGATGGAGTGAAATGATGGAAGATGTGATGAGGGTAAGGTCTTGTAAGAACCTCCCATACTTATAATCTCCTTTCTAATATTTTGCCCATTTCAACAAGCAACAAATCTATTAAAATATGGGAATGAAATCTTGGAAGGCATGGTGTTAGGAAATGGTGGTGATGGCCGATTAGATGTAGGGGGGAGGGGGTCTAGATGTAACTTGAAATCATATGGTTATAAACTAGTTAGAAATCAAGTATATATTACATATATTAGTTACTAGAGAATTTAATGGGTGTTATGGTAAACGGGGACCACGACTAGTCAAAAATAATAAAACAATGTACTTGGCAAAAATGTGGTGTCCCGGGAAATGTCCGGTTGTCCGGTTAGACACCGTTCCGTTAAAGTGTTTAATTATTCCGTAAAGTGTCTTATATATATATATATATATATATATATATTTGTAACACTTTTAATTCCTAACACTTATGAAAACATTCAGGACCATTTAGTCAATTTTCTACACATGACTAGTGTGTTAACAAGCACATGTAAGTATGACACAGTAATCAGGAAACAGTTATGTAATTCAACACGGTCACTAAGCACTTTAATTCTCATTAAATAATCGTACGGATACATGTAATTACGAGGGTTGTCACATTCTCCCCATGTTAAGAAAATTTCGTCCCGAAATTTAGCACATGGTTACTGGGAAGCTAGTTAAGTTGCGTTGGTTTCCTGGTTTTCCTGGGGTGTCACATCATCCCCCAGTTGATTTGGAATTTCGTCCCGAAATTCAGCAGTAGCTTCAGCCTCAGTAGTGGTTGCATTTTTCTTAAACAGCTGGGGGTACTTGAGTTTCATTTGGTCTTCTCGTTCCCAGGTATACTCTGGGCCACGACGGGAATCCCAACGAACACGGACAAGAGGTATCCCGGTACGTTTGAGAATCTTAACATCTCGGTCAGTAATCTCTACGGGTTCCTCGACGAATCGCAGCTGGTCGTCGATAGTGAGCTCCTTGAGAGGAACTATGAGGGTCTCATCTGACAGACACTTCTTCAGATTCGACACATGGAAAACATTGTGAACTCCACGGAATTTTTCAGGTAGATTCAACCTGTAGGCCACCTTGCCAATTTTGTCAATGATTTCAAAGGGTCCAACGTATCGCGGGTTGAGTTTGCCTCGTTTGCCAAAACGTACTACACCTTTCCAAGGTGAGACTTTGAGTAGCACTCGATCTCCAACCTGGAACTCATGTGGCTTTCTTCGCTTATCAGCATAGCTTTTCTGACGGTCACGAGTTGCCGCCATTCGCTGTCGTATCTGGGCAATTCTCTCGGTTGTATCTACTACAAGTTCTGGGCCTGTGATTTGGCTGTCACCAACTTCTGCCCAACAAAGAGGTGATCGGCATTTACGTCCGTACAATGCCTCAAACGGAGCGGCCTGGATACCGGTGTGGTAACTGTTGTTGTATGAAAACTCCACTAACGGAAGGTGCTTTTCCCAGCCATTACCAAAGTTGATTACACATGCCCTAAGCATGTCGTCAAGGGTCTGGATGGTACGTTCAGATTGCCCATCCGTCTGTGGATGATATGCCGTGCTCATGTCTAATCGAGAGCCAAAGGACTTGTGCATAACTTGCCACAGTTCAGATGTAAAACACGCGTCACGATCAGAAATGATGGAGGTTGGCACTCCGTGCCTTGATTCCACTTCCTTTAGGTAAATGTCTTCTAGAGTAGAAAACTTATCCGTTTCCTTGATAGCCAGAAAATGTGCAGACTTGGTCAGTCGATCCACGATCACCCAAATGGTATCATTTCTGCGCTGAGATCTAGGCAGGCTAGTAACGAAATCCATGGAAATTTGCTCCCATTTCCATTTAGGTATCTCTGGTTGTTGGAGTAGGCTTGATGGTTTCTGGTATTCAGTCTTGACTCTCACACAAGTCAAACATTTACTGACGTAGGTTGCTATGTGGGCTTTCATACCAGGCCACCAATGTGTCGTTTTGAGATCGTGGTACATCTTATCCGAACCAGGATGTACCGAATAACGAGACTTGTGCGCTTCATCCATCACAAGCTCGCGTAAGTTCCCGTAGAGTGGGACCCAGATGCGCCCTGTTACATAGTAAGCGGCGTCTTCCTTTTGTTCTAGCCGCTGCCTCGATCCTCGTAAGGACTCAGCCCTGATGTTTTCTGTTTTCAATGCTTCGACCTGAGCATCACGAATTTGAGCAGGAAGACTAGATTGGATGGTAAGTTGTAACGCTCGCACACGTTTAGGTATAGTGTCTTTTCGACTGAGGGCGTCGGCCACAACATTGGTGTAACACCCCGTGTTTTCATAAGTGAAAGTCAAAGTCAAGGTCTAAGTCAACGACCGATTTCGCGCAACTTGACTCGTAGAAATTTCTTTATTTGATTCGTATTATGTGGAGTAAGTGTTGTTAATGACAATAATCGATGTGCATTAATCGTTATTCAATCGACTTACGAATGTGAATTATAGGAAGTAACAATGCGATAAAGTTAACTAATCAATAATCAAGCTATGCTAATCGAATTGACTTCTAATCGCAACTCGAGCCACAAATTTTACTTGTTATTATACGTGTGTGTGTGCCTTACGTGTTACCTGTGCATGTTTATTTATGTTGTGTTGTGGTAATCAAGCGAACACAATCAAAACTCGAAATCTAACTCGAAATGCAATCGAACTCGAATCGTGAACGAACTATGATAAATGGTGGAAAATAGATTATGAGAGATATGAGTGTTTGGGACTGGAAGTAATTTGACTAGGAAACCCTATCGTATCATGCCGCTCGCAATCGAAATCGAAATATCAAAAATCGTCGCGCGAAACACTCGAAAAGTGCGACTGATCGATCAGGCTCCCAGCCGATCGAACAGCCAGCAGAACGGACTGCTGTCCGATCGGACAGGTTGTCCGATCGAGCTTCCTGGCCGATCGGCCAGCACTTACCCCTTTTGGCATCCTATAAATACCCCTGTCATTGTCATTCTTTCCACTTTTGGAAACCTCTGACCGACCAGCACGCTCAGCTCATCTTTTCGCAGACTTCTCTCGATTCCGGTAAGTTTTCGTCCTAATTCTTGTACTTTCTTGATCTATACACACTCCTACACCTTTCTATCTTTCAAATCTTAACTTTTAACCGTGAAATCATCACGAATCAAGTGTTCTAGGATGATGTCATCATGGGTTCTTGAAGAACTTCATGTTTTGGCCTCAATCCACCAAGAATGACTTGGATCTAGCCGATTTCCACATAAACAAGCATGGATCTTTCATAGATCTAAACATATACTCGGTGAAAAGGATTGGAAGATGGATTTTCCAACTTTCTTTCAACCCTTTTTCACTCAATGACTTCAAAACCTGTAGAAACGGACCCTGAGCCAGTTTACAAATCACTTCGGTGGTCGTATGGCTCAAGATCCGGATTCTACCTACGAGGTTAACCGGTTACAGGTTAAACGTTAAACTCCATTCCGAATAGTTCACCGGCCGGGTTTGGGTGATTCCTGCCCGTGCAGGGGAAACAAGTAAGAACGAGAGTTCTATGGTTCGACTCGTTGTCAAAATACCTCGATATAACGACGAACAAACCAGAACAGCCAAGCGTTAGACGAATAGGCTGATTAGGTCAGGAAGCTGACCGATCGGACTGCTGACCGAACGGACAGCCAGCCGATCGGATAGTCAGCCGATCGACCGGCCAGCCGATCGGCTAACACATGGTCCCACACAATCAATTAACCTATTTTGAAGACTAGTATTGAACGAACTGTTGTTCGATCGAACACCTGTCCGATCGGATTACTTTTCGGATCATGAGATACTATGCTCCAATACTTAATCGATTTTTCAACATGTTCAATGCACTAGGAGTGCCACCCGATCGAACAGCCGTCCGATCAGGTGACACCCTGTTGTCCGATCGAACAGCAGTTGTGTTATTCGATCGATCAACTATCCGATCCACTGCACCATACTTTACATTTCATTTAACGTCTTTGACTAGTTGACCTATCCGATCCAAAGACTAAACATTGCAATTCATTTGAATGTCTAACTGATCGGGTTGCCGGCCGATCGAACGACCGTTCGATCGACCGACCTGAAAGGTAAAGATACTTCAAAGTTTTCAAATGCTACAACGAAAACTTCAAAAGTCAAACCATCGTACACAAACACATACTTCTTATAGGAAGAAACAATCCACTCGAACAACCATCCGATCGGCCTACCGACCGACCGGACAGCGGACTGTCAACCGAACGGTCTGCCGTCCGATCGAACTACCGTCCGATCGACCAGCTGTCCGACCCTCCAACACTTGTTTTCCGTTTTACATTTCACTTATCGTTATGCTACCGAATCTATTCAGGCTAACCGTACTCGCTAAGCGCTCCCTTCAATCCATTAATCGCTGTGAGTATACTCGATCCCTTTTTGCTTTAAGCACTTTTGGGTGTTACATACGTTACGAATATTCAAACTACAATAATCACACTACTCAATACTATTTGAACGCTAACCATTAATGCATGTTATACGTGGCTTATGAATGCTTGTTTGTTATGTTTACACATGGAATGCTGTCTACCTGCCTTAGCAACGATAGTACTATAGTTTGGACTCAGCACCCGTTCACACGGGGGTTGTTAAGGATCTTTTACTTGCATGGATTACGGTGGTAATCATGTATTGCGAACTGCCTCGGGCAGTCAACCCGCAGTCATTGGTATCGATGGATCTATGTCGATAACTAACGTGCTTCATTTCACTATGTGTACGTGCTGGTTATGCGTAAACGAATTCGAACTCTATATGCTATTATCAAACTTATATGCTCACCTTTACATTTTATGTATTGACTTTATTTTAACGTATGTGACAGGTGCTTAGGATGCATATGTGGTAGGAATTTGAAGCTAGAATAATGCTTTAGAGCCCAACAAATAGTTGTCTGTAGATAACGAATCAAGGGTCTCTAGAAGCAGATAAACAATTGCTCTATTTTTAAATCTGAGTTGTCGGAACAGAATATTTGCCTAGTTTTTGTCTGTAATAATTGTTGTACTGTTTGAGATACGGTATGGGACGTATTATTTTAAATTGAATGGTAATGATAATTGTTATGGAAACTTCTGGACAATCTGTTTCGCTCAGTGCCATGCCCCGATGATTCCGCCATCGGTTGGGGTGTGACAATTGGCTTTGCCCGGATGGTATTTAATCGCACATTCGTAATCATTCAAGAGCTCGACCCATCGACGTTGTCGCATGTTTAATTCCTTTTGCTTGAAGATATGCTCGAGACTCCTGTGATCGGTGTAAATGGTGCACTTGGTACCGTACAGGTAATGTCTCCATATCTTAAGTGCGAAAACAACTGCTCCCAATTCCAAGTAGTGCGTAGTGTAGTTCCTTTCGTGAACTTTAAGTTGGCGCGATGCGTAAGCAATGACCTTGTCACGTTGCATCAACACGCATCCAAGTCCTTGTATGGAAGTGTCGCAATAAACCACAAAGTCATCTGTGCCTTCAGGCAATGAGAGGATAGGCGCGCTACAAAGTCTATCTTTTAAGTGCTGAAAAGCAGATTCCTGTGCATCACCCCAACGATAGGTGACACCCTTCTGAGTCAGTGAAGTGAGAGGTTGCGCAATCTTAGAGAAATCCTTGATAAACCTTCTATAATAACCTGCCAAACCCAAGAATTGGCGGATTTCTGTTGGTGTATGGGGTGCAGGCCAGTTCTTGATCGAGTCTACCTTGGATGGATCTACATGAATCCCATCCTTGTTTACCACGTGGCCTAGAAAGTGGACTTCGCGAAGCCAGAAGTCACATTTCAAAAAATTTGGCATACAGTTGCTCTGCTCGAAGAAGTTCTAGCATAAGTCGTAGATGCTGCTCGTGTTCCTCCTGACTCTTGGAATAGATCAGGATGTCGTCGATGAAAACAATAATGAACTTATCCAGGTAAGGTTTGCACACTCGGTTCATGAGATCTATGAAGACCGCAGGTGCATTTGTCAATCCGAAAGGCATAACCAGAAACTCGTAATGGCCGTAACGAGTTCTGAATGCTGTTTTGGAGACGTCCTCCTCTCGGACTCTCAGATGATGGTATCCCGATCTCAAATCAATCTTAGAGTAATAACTCGACCCTTGCAACTGGTCGAACAAGTCGTCAATACGTGGAAGAGGATAACGATTCTTCATGGTCACCTTGTTGAGTTCGCGGTAGTCTATACACATCCTGAAAGTACCGTCTTTCTTCTTCACAAACAAGATTGGAGCTCCCCAGGGCGAAGAGCTAGGACGTATGAAACCCTTTTCCAAGAGTTCTTGTAGTTGCGTGGACAGTTCTTCAAGTTCTGACGGAGCTAGTCGATAAGGTGCACGAGCTATTGGTGCTGCTCCAAGAGCTAGCTCGATTTGAAACTCGACTTGACGATGAGGCAGAAGACCAGGTAATTCCTCAGGAAATACCTCAGAAAAATCGCGCACAATAGGAATATCTTCAATTCTCTTCTCTTCCGTTGATGCGTCAGTAACGAGAGCAAGAATGGCAGTGTGGCCCTTACGTAAACACTTCTGGGCCTTAAGGAAAGAGATGATGCCCACAACAGCACCACTCTTGTCGCCATAAATCATGAGGGGTTCTTCACCAGAACGAGGGATGCGGACAATCTTCTCGTTGCAAATAATCTCCGCTTGATGTTGGGATAGCCAATCCATCCCAATAACAACGTCGAAACTACCCAGAACGATAGGAATAAGATCGATAGAGAAGGTCTGACCAGCTAAGACGAGGTTACAACCCTTAACTATGTGTGTGGCTTCAAGACTTTTACCGTTAGCTAGTTCTACCGTGTGTTTGGTTTTCAGGAGTGTTGGAGTGCGCTTAAGCATTTGGCTAGCTTTTAAGGACACATAACTAGTATCGGCACCTGAATCAAATAAAACAGTGACAAAGAAATCATCCAGAAGAAACTTACCCATCACAACGTTGGGATCGTTCCTTGCATCACCCTGACCCAGCACGAACACACGTCCCCTGGCACCATTGCCATTATTGTTACCCCCGTTGTTGCCTCCATTGTTGTTCCCATTTCCTTGGTTGTTGTTCTGATTCTGATTCTGATTCAGCTGTGGACAGTGCCTCTTGAAGTGACCCTCAGCACCGCACTGGAAGCATCCCTTATTACCCTGCTGGTGTTGATGTTGGTTCTGGGGAGCTTGTGGCTGCTGTTGTCGATTCTGATTCGCAGGACGTGAGCTCCTGCAATCTTTGGCTTCATGTCCAGGCTTGTTACATCTTTGACAACGACCCTTGTTGCACACCCCGCTATGGTGCAAATTACATCGATTGCACTTAGGGTGATTTCCCCTGTATCCACCCTGACCTTGATTCCCAGAAGAATGCTGACTGGGGCTCCTGTGCTCATCAGTCTTTCGCTGCTGAGACTGAACTGAAGTAGAACCTTTGCCCGAATTTCCATCCCACTTTCACTTGTTATCGCTAGGGGCATCAGTAGTAGTAACGCTAATACGCTTGGGCAGCTTGTTCTACTCAACTGCCTGATCAGTGAGACGATGAGCCAACTTGATGATTTGCTGAATGGTGCCAAGATTAGCTGAGGTCACATGGCTTTGAATTTCTGGCACAAGACCCTTGAGGTACAGCTCAATACGTTTGATGGGAGGGTCCACCATTGTAGGACACTAGATGGCCAGCTCGTTTGACCTCTTCGTGTATGCCTCGATCTCAGACCCCGTCATCTTCAAATTGAAAAATTCCACTTCCAGCTTGTGGATGTCGTCGCGACTGCAGTACTCCTCTTTGATCAGTTCCTTGAAGTCATTCCATGGGGTGGCATTAGCAACCGCTAGCCCTAGCAGTTGAACCTGTGCTTTCCACCAGGTTAGTGCAGCACCTTCGAGTGTTCCAGTAGCAAATTTCACCCTACGATCTTCAGGGCATTCACACATTTCGAAGACAGAATCGAGCTTCTCGAACCAGTGAAGAAGACCTACGGCTCCTTCTGTGCCGCTGAAAGTACTAGGTTGGCAATCCATGAACGTTTTGAACGTACATACGGGAGGTTGAGCATGTTGACCTCCTGCTGGAACTGCTGCGAGTGCCTCAGCAACTCGTTCGTTGATTAGAGCCGTCAGCTGGGCTTGAGTTAGGTTCAGTCGCCCACTCATGATCTTCACAATGAAGCGAACATAGGTGAGAAACGTGTGGTGAAAGTGCGTAAGTGTGGGATGACGGAAGAGAGTAAACACACAGGGTTTCAATTATTAGTTGTTATATTTACTAAGCATACCATGATCAAATGCGCTACTAGTAGGTAGGCAATACAAACATAAACCATATTACCTATAGTGTTGAGTCTTGCACGTGGAGCAAAGTGTCGTTGTGGATCGTTGAGCACTGTACAGGTTATAGTTTGGTTTTATCATAAAGCCTTTCCCTTTTTTAAAACCAAGTTCACTATAACCAATGGCTCTGATACCAATCTATCACACCCCCAAAATCCACCATGCGGAGTATCACCGCTTGGAGGCGTGACATGACCAGGATCGAGCCACCAATCATATTGAACAACGTAACTAAATAAATAAACCAACCACAATACAATTGGTGACCAAAAACAGTAACCGACTTTAGGTTAACAGCAGAAGCATAAGACGTAAGTCCAAAACATAAGTTCGTAGTTCATAAGTTTAACGACCGAACATAAGTTCCATAAGTTCATAAAGTTTATTTCCTAGGCACGGGACATAATAGTCCATATCCCACAACAACCTCCTCCTCGCGCAAGCTCCACAAGTACCTAACGACCTGCAAGGCATGTAACAACAAATCAACAACAAAGTTGAGCGAGTTCACAGTAGGTGTTCGTTATAAAGTAGTTTTCAAGAACTATGAGTTTGTTTGCAATTGCAGGTTAAATCAACTTTCCTTATTTTTCCCAAACCATAAACGGTGGGGGCTACCCCATGTTGTAAACCACTAGACTAGCTGCATATATATGTGTCCTTCCCAATCCGAGGACAGAGGTACATATTAAATATGTAGGTTTAGCGCTGGTGTCCTTCCCAATCCGAGGACAGTGGTACGTAGTGAGTACGTAGGTTTAGCGCAGGTGCCCTTCCCAATCCGAGGACAGTCGTACGTAGTGAGCACGTAGGTTTAGCGCAGGTGCCATTCCCAATCCGAGGACAGTGGTACGAAGTGAGTACGTAGGTTTAGCGCTGGCGTCCTTCCCAATCCGAGGACGGAGGTAAGTAGTCTAGTAGTGGTGAAAGTACAAGTTCCGTTTCAACTATTTAATCCCATTCCCAACCACCGGGAATCCCATGCCTTAGTAAGGGTGTGAACTCACCTCGGTTGCTCGGTTTGACTCTCAAAAGTAGCTAACAGTCAAAGTCAGTCAATCACGTCCTAATATGATTACCAGTTAGTCATTTAGTGGTTTTCAAATAGAGCACAAAGTTCCTACACGTATCTATCACATAACATGCATCACTTTAACGGTTTATGCCCATATAAGCTACCCATCTATTCCCGTTCATAAGCAAACATATGACTTTGCACATAACACTTTTATTGACATATAACATGTTAGATTATTCCCAGATAACCTACCCGACATTTAGACACGCAAATCACTACTTATGTCGTTTCAGCTTTAATCTTCAAAACCGGGCTATTTTCGGGGATTTTAATAAAATAGTTAACTTATTCCAAAAATTCCCAACTTTTTATAGAGGGTCTTAAACGATCCAAATATTATTGTGTAAAAATCTCGGGATCCAATTCATCACCAATATTTTATAAAAATTCATTTTCCGGACTGCAATTAGATTCATCTTTTTCTGATTGCAGTCCACGGAATAATTTATTAAAAATTCATCGTAAGTTCGATTTACGAAATTCCAGTGGGAGAATTACAAATACATCAGTAGTCATCTACTGTACAAATCTCATGAGCTGATTCAACATAGATTTCCAGTTATGACTAAAAACATATCACTCATTTACTGCAGCAAAAACTCAGCTTTAGTTGCTGTTACAAAACGGGTCCTTAAAAATAGTAAACGAAGTCCAAAAATTATGATTCCAGTGCCATTAGAACCGTATTTCATAATACATAAATCTAGACTTCAGAAAATACATTTTTCGCTTTATTAAGGTCCGGTTACAGCCAGTTGAAGTTGGCTGGAAAATTTACTCAGCTTGCTTTTTATAGTCTTTATGCCACTAAGATGTACACATACGATTACCATTCCTTTTAATAATGATTAATATCAGATCATAAGTTATTTACAGTAGATTATTTTTCATCTAACTCAGATTAATCATGTATTATCATCTTTCATGTTTCATCCATATGTAAACTTTATGTAAGCTTCATGTTCATCTTCTTAGTTCAAGTTATTTAGTGTTTTAAACATTCACATCATACCACAACTTTAACCATAAGAACAAGATGTACAAGAGTGTGACAAGGACTTACTACTAGCTTAAAGCTAGGGATGATTCTAGTGAAGAAGATGATGAAAAATGATGGTGAAAAGCATGAAACAAAGCTCCTTGAAGCTCCACAAGTTTGCACTTCCTTGAATCACCTTAGATGCTTGAATGGAGCTTGAATAAAGGATGAAGATGGTGGTTATGTGGTGGTGATGGTGGCGGTTTAGGGGAGCCGAGAGAGGGAGAGAAGATAGTGAGGGAGATGGAGTGCAATGATGGAAGATGTGATGAGGGTAAGGTCTTGTAAGAACCTCCCATACTTATAATCTCCTTTCTAATATTTTGCCCATTTCAACAAGCAACAAATCTATTAAAATATGGGAATGAAATCTTGGAAGGCATGGTGTTAGGAAATGGTGGTGATGGCCGATTAGATGCAGGGGGGAGGGGGTCTAGATGTAACTTGAAATCATATGGTTATAAACTAGTTAGAAATCAAGTATATATTACATATATTAGTTACTAGAGAATTTAATGGGTGTTATGGTAAACGGGGACCACGACTAGTCAAAAATAATAAAACAATGTACTTGGCAAAAATGTGGTGTCCCGGGAAATGTCCGGTTGTCTGGTTAGACACCGTTCCGTTAAAGTGTTTAATTATTCCGTAAAGTGTCTTATATATATATTTTTGTAACACTTTTAATTCCTAACACTTAGGAAAACATTCAGGACCATTTAGTCAATTTTCTACACATGACTAGTGTGTTAACAAGCACATGTAAGTATGACACAGTAATCAGGAAACAGTTAAGTAATTCAACACGGTCACTAAGCACTTTAATTATCATTAAATAATCGTACGGATACATGTAATTACGAGGGTTGTCACATGCATGGTAACTATTGTTATATTAGAATTCTACCAAAGGTAGATGGGTGTCCCAACTGCCACCCAAATCCATCACGCAAGCTCGTAACATGTCTTCTAGCGTTTGAATCGTTCGTTCGCTCTGGCCATCCGTCTGCGGATGAAAATTAGTACTCAGATTCAACTGAGAACCAAAGGCTTCTTGGAAGGATTGCCAAATCCTTGACATAAATCTTCCGTCTCTATCAGAGATAATCGAGAGAGGCACTCCATGTCGTGCAACTATCTATCTTAGGTACAGCTCAGCAAGCTTGCTAGTGTTATCTTTTTCCTTGATCGTCAAAAAGTGTGCAGACTTTGTCAGACGGTCTACGATTACCCAAATCGTATCATGACCTCTGGGTGTCTTTGGTAACTTCGTTATAAAATCCATTGAAATCTGCTCCCATTTCCACATGGGTATTTCAGGTTGTTGCAGAAGACCTGAAGTCTTCTGATATTCGGCCTTTACCTTGGCACAAGTCAAACATTTGCCAACATACATTGCAACATCACCTTTCAATCTCGGCCACCAGTAGAAATCCTTCAAGTCCTGGTACATCTTATCTGCTCCGAGATGGATCGAGTACTTTGACTTATGAGCTTCATCAAAGATCACGTCTCTAAGACCACCAAGGAGGGGAACCCAAATTCTTCCCATGAAGCACAATGTTCCTTCCTTGTTGGGTACTAACTGTTTCTCCATCCCACGGAGATATTCATCCTCAAGATTCTTTTCCCTAAGAGCTTCTCTCTGCACGGCACGAATGCGCAACGAGAGGTATGTCTGAACAATCATTTCCAAAGCCCTCACCCTGATGGGCTTGATTCTCTCTTTTAGACTCAAGGCGTCTGCTACTACATTCGCCTTTCCTGGGTGATACTTGATTTCACAATCATAATCATTTAACAACTCAACCCATCGTCGTTGTCTCATGTTAAGCTCCTTCTGATCGAATATATGCTATAAGCTCTTGTGATCAGTAAAGATCGTGCATCGGGTGCCATACAAATAATGTCGCCAGATCTTCAAAGCAAACACCACAGCGCCTAATTCCAAATCATGCGTAGTGTAGTTTTTCTCGTGAACCTTCAGCTGGCGCGAAGCATAAGCTATAACCTTCTGTCGCTGCATCAGCACACATCCCAATCCTTGACGCGAGGCATCACAATATACCACGAAGTCATCGGTGCCTTTGGGTAGGGATAAAATTGGTGCATCGCAAAGCTTGTTCTTTAACAACTGAAATGCTTCCTCTTGTTTGTCTCCCCATTCGTACTTCTTATCCTTCTGAGTAAGGGAGGTCAAAGGTTGAGCGATTTTCGAAAAATCCTCAATGAATCTGCGATAATACCCTGCCAAACCTAGGAACTGATGGATCTCGGTTGGCGTCTTTGGAGTCTCCCAATTCTTGATCGCCTCGATCTTTGTGGGATCCACATGAATTCCATCTTCGTTAACCACGTGACCAAGGAACTGAACCTCGCTCAACCAGAACTCGCACTTTGAGAACTTTGCGTATAATTTCTCTTTCTTAAGCAGCTCTAAAATAGCTCTTAGGTGTTGTTCGTGCTCTTCCTTTGTCCTTGAATAAATCAAAATATCGTCGATAAACACAATCACAAATTTATCGAGATATGGCTTGCAGACTCTGTTCATTGAATCCATAAACACTGCTGGCGCGTTTGTCAAACCAAACGGCATTACCAAAAACTCGTAATGTCCATATCGAGTTCTAAAGGCCGTCTTTGGAATACTTTCCTCTTGTATTCTCAACTGGTGATAACCTGATCGAAGATCGATCTTGGAGTAAAAACTCGAACCTTGTAGTTAATCAAACAGGTCATCAATCCTTGGCAAAGGATACCGATTGTTAATGGTCAACTTGTTAAGCTCTCGGTAGTCGATACACATGCGGAAACTACCGTCTTTCATCTTGACAAACAGCATTAGAGCTCCCCAGGGCGAGAAGCTTGGTCTGATAAATCCCTTGTCCAAAAGCTCCTGAAGTTGTGTCGACAACTCTTGCATTTCTGAGGGTGCAAATCGATAAGGTGCCTTAGCTACAGGTGCGGCGCCTGGAACTAAGTCAATGTGAAATTCGACTTGTCGCTGCGGTGACAATCCTGGTAAGTCTTCGGGGAAGACTTCACGATATTCCTTCACAACTGGGATGTCTTCCAACTTGGGCTCAGCGGCTTCCTTGTCCACAATGTGTGCCACGAAGGCAACACATCCTTTCTGCAAACATCTACGGGCTTTCAAACAACTTATGATCCTTAGAGGCGTATCGTGCTTTTCTCCATGTACCACAATCGTTTCTCCATTCGCCATCAAAATGCGAATGATCTTCTCGTGACATACGATCTCTGCTCGGTTACTTGATAACCAATCCATTCCAACTACCACGTCGAAGCTTCCCAACTCGACTGGTAGAAGATCAAGCGTAAACTCATGCTCTCCCAGTTCTATCACGCAACCTTGAATGACTTCATTGAGTTCATTCGCTTGTACTAGCTTTCCATTACCTAGTTCTATCGAGTACGGAATATCTAGCTTACTAGCTACCAACCCAAGTATATTCTTAAATTCTAGGGATACAAAGCTATAATCGGCACTGGTATCAAACAGTACAGATGCAAAACGTTGGTTGATAGGGAACGTACCAGTGACTACGTTCGGATCTTGGCGAGCTTCCCTCGCTCCGATGTTGAAAACCCTTCCCTGAGCTTGGTTGTTTTTCGGGCATTCACGCTTGAAGTGCCCAACATCTCCACAATTAAAGCAACCTGGTCCCCGACCATTTCCATTACCACCCTGGTTGTTGTTTGCTCCACGGTTTCCACTACCAGCTTGATTCCCAAAATTACCACGATTACCATTACCGCCATTTCCTCCTTGATTGCGGTTTCCATACCCATTTCCACCACGGTTATTGTTTCCATTCCCGTTGCCATAACCTCTCTGACCACCATTACCACGACCAGTACCAGCCCAGCACGTCTCCTTCGAATGACCAACCTTTCCACAGGACTCACATTTTCCAGCTCGGCATCTCAATTGTGATGCAACTGACACGCATCGCATTTGGGCAAGGTGCCCATATACCATTTTCCTTTGTTTTAAACACCAGTTTTGACCTTGGCTGGTGCGTTTGCCTCTTCCTTCTTGTTACCACTGCTGGTACCCTTCTTAAAATTTGAGAACTTCCTTTTGTCCTCACCTGATGACTCAACGTGAGTCTCCTTCTTCTTTTGGTCAGAAATCAAGAACTTGTTCAACCTGATTGCTTCTTCAGTTAATGCTACACTCAGATCAATAGCCTCGGTGATCATGGCAGGCTTTGACGTCGTCACAATGCTCATGATTTGGGGTGCCAATCCCCAAATAAATCGCTCGATGCGCTTGAATTCTGGATCAACCATGTAAGGAACGACGCGTGATAGGTCGTGAAATCTCTGCACGTATTCAGCAATCTTCGGACCATCCATCTTGAGGTTCCAGAATTCAGTTTCTAACTTTTGGATTTCAGCCCTGGAACAGTATTTCTTGCGCATGAGTTCCTTCATTTCATCCCATGTCATGGCATATGCAGCCTCTTCTCCCAAGGTCTGAACTTGGAGATTCCACCATGATAGCGCTCCATCTAAGAACAATCCAGAGATGTAGGTGACCTGGTGCTCCGGCGCACACTTGCTCATTCTTATCACATAATCAGTTTTCTCCGTCCATCTGACAAAAGCTACAGCACCCCGGTGCCGTCGAAATTCAGAGGCTTACAGTCTAAGAAATGCTTATAGGTACAACGTGTACAAGAAACATCATTCACATAAAGCATTAGCGATCGCACATGGAATATCCAAATGTAACGTAATGTGTCTTTTAGTGACTTAAACATTACCAAGAGTTGGGTTGCTTCCCGAGGTACCTCCGCTATGCTCAGAGCGCAAGGCCTCGTGTTGTGCTATCGCTCGTGAAATCTGTTCTTGTAACTCAGCCTCTGTTGTAGGCAGCTGGTTATCTCTTCGAGGAGGCATCTTCTAAAGAAGATTATATAGGTCAGGTCTTATGCATATAAGTATGTAGTATGTGCATGTAATAACATTTTTCAACACAAGTAAACACATGACATCTCAATCATAACACAAACAAGTAATTCAACAATGTATATAATGAGAATGTTGCGATTGAGCTTTCATATATCATCGACCACAATTACAGTTTTACATGTTTCACAAATGTACCATATCACATCAAAAGGGACTGTAGGGTCATACCACCCTGGTCCAAAATATCCATCAAACTACAACAGTCATAAAATCAAAAAGTGGTCTTCAAAAGGCTGTGCAAGCTGGGCTCAATAGCGACAATCTCATCAAAAGTATGCTACCTGCATAAAACCAAAAACATGCTATGCTGATGGTGGAGGAGGAGGAGGTGGAGGAATGAAAAGTAAACTGCGCACATGCGCTAACTCCTCCTCAAGAGCATGAACGCGACACAACAGATAACTAATCTGCTGCTCCATGGTAAGAAAACGAACGTCAAAATCTGGGTATGGCAGAAGAGGAGCAGGTGGGGTCGCGAAAGGTGACTGACAAGTACAAGGTGGAGGGCGTGGAATCCTCTCTAGCTCCATGACTCTACGACATAACATCTCCTGTTGAAGCTGCAAGGACAGGAGTAGCTCATCCCTCGTGTAACCAGTGTAGTGGAAGGGATGGTATGGATCAGAGTCTGGCATAGTGTTAGGCGGAAACCATATGAGTGGCTCGCCTGACGGTGTAGAAGCAAAATGAGTAGCAGGTGTAAACTGTGGCATGAAAGGAAAGGCTACTGACCTGGGAGGAATATGACCAGGCTGCTGGCTGGATGGACCTTCCCCTGGACGGGGTGGAGGGATATCCTGCAAGAATGTGATCGGCAAGTCCGTGCGGTGTATATCAGACACATGAGGGTGAAACGGGGGAAACGTCAACAGGTGCATGTGTAGGTGCAGGTGGGGGAGTAACAGGCTCAACGAAAGGGGGCATATCATCATCATCCTCTATCCACCCATTGTGGGTGAATGCGTAACTGGGATCTATCTGATCAGCAAAAGGAGCATGGTCAGCGGCTGCAGGGATCGGATCGGGTACAAGTGGTGCAACAACAGGTATGCCAACAGGTATAGGGTCATGCTCAGGCAGAGGATCATGAGCAGGTATAAGCTCGGGTGCAAGCAAAGGCTCAGGGTCGGCTGGTGCTAGCTCATGATCAGCGGGTATCGGCTCGAGATCAGCGGGTGCATCAAAAGGCTGATCGTCGGGAACAAAGTCAACCTCATATCCAAACTCATCATCAAACTCAAAATACTATGAAGGAATAGGTGCAGCAGACATAGCCATGTCAGAATCAGAATCACTGGGGTAACGCTGCAAACCCAGTGCATGCAAAGTAGTGGATGACACAGACTCGAAAGAATCAGGACCAGAATGCTCAGATGAAATCTCAACGATAGGAATCTCAATGAGTGGAACAACAAGAACATCATCAGCTGGAACTCCATCACCCCAGGCATCCTCAGGGGGACCCTCAATAAAAAGATCGACATCATCGTCAGACAAGGCATCAAAAGGCAAATCCTCGAGGGGAAAAGCCGCAAGAGGAAAAGGGGCGAGGATCGGAACCATGGCATGCTCATCATCGGGATGTCCAAGGATGAGATGGTCCTGGTCTGGAATAAGAAAGGGATCCTCATCGGGTAAACCATCAGCATGCGGTATATCGTCGCCAAAATCAGGTAATGCAAAAGGCTGGAAATCATCGTCATCGTCACTCTCAGTGTCAGAAACTATGGCCATGGGGTCTACAGTATCTGACAGTCCACTCTCAGATGAGGACATGGTGTATGTAACAAAACAATCACAACATATGCACTCACATCAACAATCATCAAATAAGCATGTAAGTAGTAACAATGTAAGCATGTATGCATCCTAGTCTTCCCAGACTATCCAACCCAGCCTCTCAGACTGAACCACCTAGTCTCTCAGACTAACTCCCCAGTCTCTTAGACATAATTACCCAGTTTCTCAGACTGGACTATGAACGAATTCTTTGAAATGTGATTTGTGTCTTTTGATTGTAAAAATGTTTGTTTCCTGGATCTGGGTGTTTCGTGTATGCAATGAAAAATATGTTATGAAAACATTTTCGTGAGAGCCCTAATGATCGTAGTCTAGACTCGAGAAAGAATCCTAGTTCGCTATGATCGAAGCTCTGATACCAAGCTGTCACACCCTGACTTTTGCGGAAGCATGATTATGGTGTGACTTTCTTAATACCATAGCATTCAATCATAACAACAACTATATGATCAAACCATAAGATGTTCATCCATAAAAGTTTGAAATTACCACAACATACTTGTCTAAAACGTAGACTCCAAATTTAAGTTACAACCACAACATGTATAAATGAGTTCACGAAGACTCGACAAAAGACCTTAAATAAAACCGAGTTTAGAACCATGTATCTCATCCAGGAATAAGATACATCTCCTAAACCCTACGACCTCGGATGCCATCTTTTATTCATGACGGAACTCGAAACATGCAAACACCCGCCAGATCCACTTAATTCCCTGAAATACATGTAGTTTAAAAATATCAACAAAAGTTGAGCGAGTTCATGTGTTTGTGTATATGTATGTATAAAACCTTTGTAAACAGATGATGTAAATTTGTAAATCCCGGTATGAAAGCAAACAAGGAAAAGATCACCAATGGTTTGCAAGGCCACTGATATGTGTGACAGCGTAGGAAGGCTCAAACCTAGAAAATTTGTACCGGGCTTCCGGCTGGAAGACATAGTCACCCTATGGGCCACCATGGTCCTCATGGGTGTGGGTTCGCTACACCCAAATAGATCTATCACTCATGCCCCTCGATCCTTATACGAGGATTAATGGTCTCAAGTATGCGCCTACCCATTCACATGATCTATGGTACTTTCCTAGGCTAACCATACCAATTGTATTTGTATGTAATCCTTTTGTAACATGTATTTCACCCCCGAAGTTAATAAACAAAACAGTTTAAAGAAAAGGGGGACATGAACTCACTGTCTTGCGTCTTCAGTACTCGTAACTCAAATCCCTTAAGCAAACACGACTACCTACAATGTACTAACGTCTATTAGACGAACGGGTCGTGCCTTGTCTTAGTATTAATGTTTTTGAGTTACGTTTCTGATATCATTCCAATATAATTATTGTCAAAATGATTAATATTTCAACTTAAATTATATTTATAATTTTTGGAATAATTGTTAACCAATATTTTTGTAATAATACTTCTCAAGTATTTATACTTATATTTCCTTCCCAAGGATGGGGCATCTCATACATATGCATTCGTATTCTTGTATTTGTTAAGTATTCTTATACTTAACTTCTGATTAATTATTCCGGAATAAATATCCAATACATATTTCCAAAATATATGTTTTATTACTAAGAAAAATTATTCATAATTTTTCTTTTGACAAAACTTATTTGTAGTTCCAAATTAATATATTTTCAAGTCTCACTTCAACAAATATATATAAACTTATGTTATCTAGAAACAATGTATTCCAAGAAAATAAATATTTTTCCCAAAAATATTATACTTCCTAGTAATTCCAAGAAAATATATTTTTACTTCCCGAAAATAATATATTTTCTCCTTGTCAAAAATATGATATAACTTGGTAATATTTGGAAAACTCATATTTTTACTTCTTTGTATCCAAAATATCATTTACCAAAAATATATTTATAAGCATATTTTCCGGAATATTTTGGTAAGTTACATTTCTTAGTTCGGTTTCACAATGTTATGTGTGTAATTCGTGTATTTATTCCATATGATTTTTGGTAACATTTTGGATTGTAAGTGCTTGGTGTTTGTTAAGTTATATTACTTTATCCCTAAAATAACATAACTAATACACAAAGTATACAAATATTCACACATGTGTCTTTAATATATATCTAGCCATTTTTATTTATAAAAACCAACCTCCAATATTTGTATTTTTGCAACAAAAATTATGGCAAAGTTTATATTGAAAACTCATGATCAAAATACACTTGTAAATATTTGTTTGAAAATATTTTTCTAAGTGTTTATATTTTTAGAAAATTTTGCCATAGTTTCCCCTAAAATTGGAGGTGTCCATGCTATCAAAGCATATCATTTTCTTTTAAAATCATCACAAACAATCAACAACTTAGCCAACACTTACCAAGTGCCAAAACAATGCTATATACATAACAACATGAACTTGAACTTTCATAAAAACTTGTAGTAACTTGGTAGTGTGTTTAGTAGGTTTAGTTACCCTTTAAAATGTATTTACTTATTTAAAAACTTCATTTTTAAAGAAGTTGGGTGTTTACAACTTCCAAACACATTTTCTAAAAATGCTTCTTTATGTAATCTTTTTGTTGCACAAGTGTTCCTATACTTGTTTAACCATTAAAAACAAGCTTGGTTTATGTAAGAACCATGTTTATGTGGATCTTGTTATTTAACTTAGTTTCTTGAGAAAATTATTTTGGAAATCATCCACTTACAAGACTTGTATTTTGTTTAAATCATCATCACATATGAAAACAAATTTCATCATTCAAGTTCATGTCTACACAAAGTATGATCATCTTGGTCTTTCACAAGATCATCATCTTAACTTACTAGATCATGAGTTTAATCATAATCTAGTAGGTTTCATATGATGTCTAATATCACTAACACAAATAATCAATCATCAAGAAGCAAAACAACACTAAACAACATGTATTCTTATGTTATTAAGCTTATGTTAAAGTTTCATCTTCTTGTTCATTAGTGTTCTTGTGATTAACATCTTACATAACATCTTTTAACCAACTAAATATAAAGTAAAATCAAGTGACAAGAAGCTTACTACTAGCACAAGGGCTAGGGGTGAACACAAGAAGATGAAGGTGACAAATATGATGGATAATAGCAAATGAGAAAGGTCCTTCAAGATCCACAAGCTCCAAACTTCCTTAGACACCTTCTAGCACCTTGTGATGAACTTGGATTGGATGAACAATGGATGAAGGTGGTGGTGGTGTGGCCCTTGTTCTCGGCCGTGAAGAAGAAGAAAGGGAGAGAGTATTTTGTGTGTGTTGGTGTGTGAGAGATGAATGAGCTAATGATCCTCTTATAACCATGTTTAAGTTTTATCCAATGGATAACATGTTCCATAAGTACATAACATGATCTCTAACAAATCAAAGTGAATCAAGGAAGATTTTGGTGGTGGGGCCACCTTGTGACCGTAAACATGAGGGGGGGGGGGTCTTGGTTGGTGTTTAATGGATAGTTATGTTAGATGATTAGATTCTAAGTGTATTAGTTAGGTGTTAAGCATATTATGTGTTATATAGTGTGTTAGGGTGTTCGGGGATCATAACTAGCTAGGAAACATTAAAACAATGCTTCTAGTATAATTTTGATATTTCGGGTAGTGTCCGGTTATTCGGTTAGATACCGGTTCGTTAAAATGTCAAACTATATCGTTTAGTGTTCTTTATGTACCCTTTTGTGACACTTTTAATTCCCGACACTTAGGAAAGCATTCAGGACCATTTAGTCATATTTTTGCATGTTACTAGCTGGTTAAAAAAAACTGATTTTTGTTGAAATATGCTGAATTCAGCACTTTAAGTGGGTTTTAGGCATTTTCCGGCACTTAAACTATCACTTAGGAATGCAGTTTTGTGGTCCTTACTTCCCTACACACCATACTAGTGTGATACTTAGTCTCTGGCTCATACTGGCCTCAAAACACTGTCTGTCTATGTGCTGAGTTCTGTCAGCATTTTTCTGAGTTATCCGCTAACTTTGCTAACTGTGCTTGGTGCATCATTTTTGTTAATATGGTTTGCATGTAATAATGAAGTGACATCATGCAATATGTGATGCACATGTAAGTATGATACAACAATCAGAAAGTAATTAATTGTAATTCAGCACAGTCATTAAGCACTAATTAAGATTAATGAATTGTACGGATACCTGGATTTTTGACGATTGTCACAGGTTCAAATGGTGATCACCATTTGACCCGAATGACCCATTTGTCCTTTTGACCATTCTTGATTAGCCCTTTTGGGCATCTAAATCAATCTTTATATTGTTTATCACAAAAATTCATTTTTACTTATTTGACCCGTTTGGTTCGCGTCAGCAAATGTTTATACCACAAACTCATTTCTATTTGTTTGGCCCGTTATGGCTTGTGCCATAAAGTATTCCTTTCAAAACTCATTGTTTACCACCAAAATATGGTTTTGCACCAACTTGTAAGACCCATTCTAATTAAACGCTGACTTTTATAGTAATTTGCATTCAAACATATTTGCATATTGACTTTTAAAGTAGTTTGCATACAAACATATTTACATATTGGCTTTTAAAGTAGTTTGTATACAAACATATTTGCCTATTAACTTTTAAAGTAGTTTGTATACAAAAATATTTGCATATTGACTTTTAAAGTAGTTTGCATACAAACATATCTACATATTGACTTTTAAAGTAGTTTGTATACAAACATATTTGCCTATTAACTTTTAAAGTAGTTTGTATACAAAAATATTTGCATATTGACTTTTAAAGTAGTTTGCATACAAACATATCTACATATTGACTTTTAAAGTAGTTTATATACAAACATATTTGCATATTTTGCGTCAGCAAGTATTTACACCAAAACTCATTTCTACTAGTTTTGGTACGTGTCAGCAAATGTTTACACCAAAACTAATTTCTACTAGTTTTGATTCGTGTCAGCAAATATTTACACCAAAACTCATTTTTACTAGTTTTGGTTCGTGTCAGCACCTCTTATTTCAAAAATTCATTCGATTCATTGATTATCTTGTTCTTAACCAATTACATAAGTAGAGGTTCAATTTAGGAGGTGTAAGCTTTACTTACCTTGTATTCGTTCGAGCTTCATCCGTCTTTGGCCTGTTTGACCCATTCTTTTCCAAGCTTCCACCTAGCTTGTCAAGAGTCAAACTATCACATCATATCCACAAGATGATTAGATTAGTCATCCAACATCATGACCATCACACCTTATGGATTTACATCTCATTTATCATTCAATTCTATTATTGGTCAGTTTGACTTTTAGAAGTCAAACTGCCGATAGACGTATATATACATTAACAATTAATCTCATTTGTTCCCGTTAATGCAACTACTTGTGTTATTCTATATGCAAGTACCTTAGATTCCTAACCACACCCTATTAAGTGTTAATTATTCATCAAAAGTCATATTTATATCTAGGCCAACCGGTGCCTAATTATCCGCCATTAGTTAAACTATTATAAAAACCACAATTTTAGTGTTGCACTTTTGTGCAGCAGCTGTTCACGACACGTTTTGACATCTTTAACATTTAAATCAGCTTTTCATGTTCAAAGATGAATTTTCGGGGACTCAAATAGATTTCCAAGCATATATGCTACGCCCTCTAACGATTTTTCTGTGATTTTATACATTTTTTCAAGAATCGGGACAGCTTGTAAAATGGTCCCAAACAGCATGCTGAGAAAACTGCATAGCTGCAGAAATCGTAATTTTTGACCCGTTAAAAATCGGAATTAGTTCTTCCTTTCTAAATGTGAACTGAAGTCATCTCGAGGACCTTTCCAGCCGTATAAGCCTTAACCTTATCGGGTTATCAAGTGATTTACTATGAATTTTTAAAATAGGGTTGTAACATGATATTTCTTACTTATTTAAAAAATCACTTAGGTACCTTATCGAACACTTGGTGGGTATCATTTTTAGGCCATATTATTAGCTATATTTTACCATACAAATTCACCATATTTCTTTCAATTCTACAAGCTTATATACTTATGAACATCAAGTCAACATGAACTTTCAATTATCACATGCTAATTCATCAACTATCATACAAGAATTTGGGGTTTTCATCACTATGTAAAAACCTATTTTACCACATTCATGGAAATTTGTCTAACATCTAATTTAATCAAGTATCTCATATTTTCTTGTACATATGATGATTATATGCACACTTTAACATCATTCTAACATTAATTTCATCCTATCATCAAAACCCATTTCATGTCATGTATAAACACTTGACCTAGTCTCTAGATTGTTCAAGTATATCACCTATACTAGCAAGTATGATGATCATGAACACTCATACATCATCAATTTCATCATATCATCAAAAACCCACTTAACATAAAACTCATTATACACAAATTCATCACATACCTTAGGTGTAGATGATGTTAGAAACTAAAATCATCAAACATGAAAGGGAAATCACTTGGATTTCACCTTCAATCCATTGATTTTGTGTATTAAGGGTTTTGAAGATGAACTTCATCTCTCCCTCGCAGTCTCGTTCATACAAACACACACACACCAAAACCTGGGTTTTTTATTTTTCCTTCCAATTTTCACAGAGCAACTTTCACACTTAACCAACTTTAGTCCCTTTGGTTTGTTAGTTATTAAGTAGTCCCCAACCTACTTAGTTCCACCAATATTACATCTTATTAACTAGGTTAAACATTCCTAGTTAATTTATTAAGTTCGGAGAGGTTTTAACCTGTTTTATTTTAAGTTCCGATAACCCCGGGCTTTTTATAAACTTTATTTACTAAAGCATTTATTTATCTTTTATTTAACATTAGGTTTATTTAATTAAATCCTAATGTTTATCGAGTTAACCTTTACCACTAACGGTATTTCACCCGCTCATCACAATTAACTTGGTTTAATTACCAAATCTGTTTTTGGGGTGTTACAACATACTTCAAACCATAGTGATTTAAAATACATATTTAAATCTATAAATATATTCTCATGCTTATTCCATAAAATTCTAGACCGCTAATAATTCTAAAACGACAAATCATAAACATAATAATTAAAATAATATTCTTATCTAAGTGCTTTAGACCTCTAAATAAATATTACTTTTGATTAATATTGTTATATGAATGCAGAATATTATAAAAATTAGAATTCATAAGATATACATTTAATTATGATGATAAATAAGATTATATATTTATTTGGGTGATTCTTTTTTATACGTTAAGTTTTGAAAGATTATTAATGGTTATGATGCATAATCATTATATATATATATATATATATATGTATGTATGTATGTATGTATGTATGTATGTATGTATGTATGTATATATATATATATATATATATATATATATGTATGTATAGGATGAGGTTCCTATAAAAAGAACATTTTTCATAAGAAGTGTGAAAAGACATAGAAATTGACATATAGGTATCATGTTTTGAACTTGGGCATTATCTTTTGGGTTATTTTGGCAGGAAAATCACCAACATAATAATTTAAAACACAACGCAATGTATTATATACATGAAATTTAAAAAAAAACAACTAAAACACACTGCTTAACACTTGAAACACCCTACTTAACATTTTTGGCATGGTGTTTTAAGTTTTAAGCCTAGAATTTATTGCATTGTGTCTTAAATTGTTATGTTATGTGTTTTTCTTGACAAAACAACCTATAACATCATGCCTAAGTCCAAAACATGATACATGCATATCAATTCTTATGTCTTCTCACACTTTTTACGAAAAATGTCCTTTTTACAAGAACGTTAACCTATATATATATATATATATATATATATATGCTATTATGATAAATAAGATTATATATTTATACAAATAAATTAACTATAAATCTTAAGATTATAAATTAAGTAAAAAAGTAAATTGCGATTGATCCATGAGAAGCTCATAAATATATAATCTTATTGAAACTGAAAGTTTTTACGAAGACAAAAAAACTTTTGGTTACAGAATTCTAAGTTAAAAATATATTACACTTGTCCATGAGATTATGTGAAGCTTATTTATGGAAATTGTTGTAAATATGTAAATAACAATATTTACGTAACTAGAGTACCATCACTATTTTGAAATAAAGGTAAAATATGAATTATCATCGAGAAATTGCAATAATATAATTTATATTAACTATTTTTTAGCGTTAATACTAATTCAGAATATTTTGTTATTCATTTAATGCGAAAATCTAAAATATTTTGAGTATTCGAATAAAACAAATAAAAAATATGTATGTTCATAATAGATATTATAATGAAGATATTTATATATAATATTAATATTAGGATAAGAGATTTGATGATATTTTTTAAAACATTTATTATAATAAAATAGGAAGTAAGATAAGTCTAACTGATATTCATAAATTAAATTAAAAAAAATAAAAATTGTTAGATTAAAAGAGTAAATGTCATGTGGCATTATTTATAATCCTTTATTAGTATTAGATTAGATGCCATGAGGCATTATTTACAATCCTTTATTAGTATTAGATGATGAATTAAAGAATTATATACTTATATAATACTATAACTTTCAACATTTGTAAGCATTGCGGTTTGTACATTACGCTTAACCTTTGTTTTGCTTTCTTTTGAAGCCACATAGGCTGGGGTCTTGACTTTTGTGGCATTGTTTGGTTGTTTTCTATACAAACAATGAGCTGGTTTCTTGGCTTTTGTGGCATTGTTTGGTTTTAAGTTGGATTGCATATCACAACTCCACAGATCTCTTTCTCTCTCTAACTTCTTATCTCTTCTATTTTTCTCTCTAATGTATAAGATAAACCCTAAACAAACACACACATATGTTTGTAAATAGAGATGATGAGAGAGACATAGAGAGTGTGGCGGACTGATTGGCATGGTGACCGGTCACCACGTACGGTGGCGGAGCCACAACGGATTTGTGGAACATTGTATTGTTCTTGACTTTTGTGGCTTTGTTTGTCTTTAAAATGGAGATTTTCTCTTTTTCTCTCTAAGATCATATCTCCTCCCCCCCTCTAATGTTTGAGACTAACCCTGAACAAACACACACACACACACCTTATGAGACAGAGATAGAGAGTGTACGGACCGATTCGCATGCACCACCTACGGTGGAGTCATGGCGGCTCTGTGGCAGAGCAATGGCGAATTTGTGGAACCTTGTATTGTGTGTTTGTGTAAGATATGGGTTGTTTTTTTGCTTTTGTGGGTTTGTTTTGGCTTTAAATCCGATTTGCATCTATAAAATCAGACATCCTAACCAACCACCAGTTTTGGTAACGAAGTGATGGCGTAACTGTGGTGGAACCACGATGGTTATGTGGCAGCGGCTTATCAGTGTTGCCGTTTGTCGGATTGTTGGTCTTTATTTGATCAAGTGTTCTGGAAGGTTGTTGCATGCGAGTGTTCTATCCGTCAATGATGACGGCTGCTACTTGGCATGGCAACTCTGGTTGCAGATGTAGCGCCATTCAGCAGTACTTTATTGATTATGGCGATGAGGATGTTTAAATCTGAGCCTCTTTTTGACTTTTTTCGACTTTAATTTAGTGGTTGTGGTTATGGTTTTGACAGTTGTGGTTTTGGCGGTTGTGATGGTTGTGGTGGCTATTGTTGTGATTATTTTGGTGGTTTTAATCTACCATGGAAATAAAAACTTAAACATAGTTACATATATCTAAAAATTGTGAAGTCACATGGAGACAAGAACTGATGGTATCGTCAAGGGTAAATGTGCAAGAATGGTTTATGGTGTAGTAATTTGTACCAAAACGGATATACTATTTTAATGATTGTGATTGTAAATATACCTTATAGATTAGCCTAATCTAACTTGCCAGAAAAAAAGGATCCGTTAATATATTTTAACACCCGACGCAATAGTTGAAATATTTTCAAGCCCTCAAGTAACTTATTAATCAAATTCATTTAGTTGGTTTTTGTGTTTAAAAGAAATAATAATAAGAAAAATTGGATTCAAAAGTTTTGGACCTAGACAAACATGACCCCACCCAAAGTCTTTTTCACCTTCATGCTTTCTTTCTCATTCCATCCCTCACTTTAACAAT
Organism: Helianthus tuberosus; assembly: GCA_030545235.1. Classification (NCBI taxonomy): domain Eukaryota; kingdom Viridiplantae; phylum Streptophyta; class Magnoliopsida; order Asterales; family Asteraceae; genus Helianthus; species Helianthus tuberosus. The sequence continues at coordinate 6,602,161 of JARYGA010056639.1, forward strand.
TGACATTTGTATCCTTCTTTCCGTACAAATCCATTTGACTAAATCCATAATGTTTGATGAGAAATTTTGTAACCTTATAATGACCATGAAAATTTATATCTTTAATACCCCATTTTTAAAATCTCATAAATCTTATGATAATTATAATAATATAATATATACATATTAAAACAAACTTCCCATAAATAGTACTTAAATATTTTTATAATATTATTTATACTTTTGATTATTTAATTATTATATTACTTAAATGATTTCTCTGATTATTATTATATTATATATACTTAAATCATTATTTTTAATATATATATATATATATGTATATATATATATATATATATTACGAAAGAACATAAATAGTAATTATACATTTAAAATAATATATAAGTTTTTAATATTTTATTATTTTAATATATTATAGTTTACTATTATATTTTTTAAAAATATTTTCATTGTTTCCTTTTATTATTATATTTATTTTAAACATACTTTTATTTTTTCCTTTTTTAAAATCATATTTCCTTTCTCATTTAATTTTTGTTTTTAAACATTCTTTTTTTTCTTTTTTTAATCATCTTTTCTTTATCAATTATTTTGATATTTCTTTGATAACTTACGTTCGTAATTTTTTTTTCTAAAAACTTAAGTACGTAGTTGTGCTTAATATTTACCCCTGACCGGTATAAATTTTATTGAAAATGAAGTTTTATTCAAAATAAGTATTTATTTGGTAGCGTAAAATGGTATGATGATAAAGTGAACTGATTTTAACGGTTTGGTTTCTAAACAACATACTTATTTTCAAATAACGTTTGTTTTACATTATCATTTGCTCCGTTTCGCCGCAACATTTTAGATCCTTTATGTTTATACCAAATCTCAGTGAATATTCTTTACTTTTTGAAATTACAAGAACCAACCTTTACATTTAAAAACCTTGCACCATCTGTCCTTTGGCCACCCTAAATTTGATCACATGAGGGTAATATTGTCTTTTCTCATCCCTCTTTTATTTCACCTCATATAATATATAAAAATACATTAAATTAACAAATTCAAAAAATATGTCACTTTATCTCTCTCTCACTTTGCGCACACCCTGTCTTTAAACTTTTCAATCACCACTGTGTGGCCACCATCAGCCACCCTCCCCCACTTCCTCCACCGCATGCAAGCCTAACCACCACCAACCTCCTCCGCCAAACCACTCCCACCTCCTCCGTCTACAACCCTAACCACCACTTACCTCCTCCGTCGCACCACTCCCACCTCCTCCGTCTGCAACACTAACCAACTAAGTAATCATTCGAATAAAAACCCATCACATTTCCCTCTCTATCAGTCACTAGCAACCAGTACCATAGTCGCCATCGTTTTTTGAAAGAGATGGAGGGGCAACCAGATCTAGATCTGGCGGCCAACCACCACTTCCTCCTCTCACAATCTTCTTCCCTTTTGTTTTTCTTTACCACTAGCGGGTACCATCGCTATGACTATACCACATCTGTTTTCGGTTTCAAAAGCAAAAAAAAAAAAAGATCATGACTTTCACCGCTTGAAAGTAGACGTCATTGGCTATTGGCAGTCCCACCTTTTTTTATTCCCCCTGGCAGTCCCAACTTTCAACTATTTTTCCTCCACCGGTCCTCGGTTAAAAAAAATTTAATCGTTAAGTTTTTTTCCAAATTACAAACTGATGTTTTAGAGCTTTTGATCAGAACATGGAGACGAGTCTATTGATGTAAAACTTACCTCAAAATGGTGCTCCAAACGATGAAAACAGTGTTTCAATTCGGGTGATTAAACTTCCAATTAACAAAAATCTAATCGTTTGGAGCACCGTTTCGAGGTAAGTTTTACATCAGTAGACTTGTATCCTCGTTCTGAGCCCTAAAACATCAGTTTGTAATTCGGAAAAAAACTTAATTCCGTTAAGTTTTTTGAACTGAGGACCGGTGGAGGAAAAATAGTTGAAAGGTGGGACTGCCAGCGGAAATAAAAAAGATGGGACTGCCAATGGCCAATGACGTCTACTTGGGATTATTAGAGGCCAATATCCCTTATTTAAAATAAAAAAGGAAGAAGTTTGAAACCATTCAACTTGGTTTGTTCAAGCTCGGTTTCTAAGTAAGAATCACGATAAAGCTAGTGTTCTCATCAACCTTTATGCATGGGATCTTGATAAACATCCTTTCGAGTCATTTTGGTTAGGGAATCTGAGAAGAAGAACTGTAAACTTTCGGATCTTATGCTTATCTAGTATGGAAAGTAATATTTCGTATAAAGTATAATTAGTATGATGGGTTCATATAAAAAATGCATATTTAGCATAAAGTATGATTCGCATGGTGAGTTCATACGAAAAAGGCATACTCCGTATAAAGTGTAATTCACATGATGGGTTCATACGAAAAGGCGTATTTCACATAAGGTATAGTTCGTATAACGGGATCATACGAAAAAGGCATATATCGTGTGGATAACATATTTCGTATGGTATACACTTCATGTCAAATGTTATGCAAAAAAAAAAAAAAAAAAACTATTTAAAGGTTTAAAGTTCATAGTATTCATAGTTATATCCACTAGTAAGTTTTTAGATCCCTCTTTACATTACTATTTTGGAGCGGTTTGCATACTTGATAAAGTGTACAAAGTTATGTGTATTTTCATAAAGGAAGTAATAAGGCAGAATTTTAGCTTCATTGGTGTCGGGAATGTGATAAGAGACTTGTCTAAAGTTAACATTCTTTGAATTCAAACTTGTCACATGTAAAGTTTTTTAAGTTAGAGTAACTGATAAAGTGTAAAGTATCTAAAGTATGCGTGTTGCATTGTTTAAGGCTACAAGAGACTTATTGTATCTAAAGTTAACGTCGGTTTCTACATTTAACACCAAAGTCTCAAATAGTGTATAAAGTTAATGTTGTGGTCATAAAAGCGTCTTAAGCTAACACCATAACCAATGATAAAGAGGTAGTGCCTTTGTTGGTTGCCAATGGTTGTACAACTTCTTGTAGTACAGTATGCATGTTATAGTTTATTTGAAAAGTGTTATTTATTGTATGTTAGGCAAAGTTATGTTATATAATAATGGGCCTTATGTATATGTTTTGATTATTGTTGCTAAAGTTTATAATTGCCTTAATAAAATAGAACTCACTTAGAATAGCTGACTTTTAGTATGCACATCAGGTTAAAGTTGGTTAGCTGGAGAGTTACTGGCCTAAGGCATTGGTAAAGAGTGGCCATTGGACTACTAGCGTTTTGTTTATCGTTTATTGTTAGCTTGTATTAAGATAGTTGTTTTTAACTTGTAATCAACGTTTGGATGTTCTGCCTGAAGTTTCCTATGCATGTTTCATGAAATAAACATTTAAGAAATATTTATAAGAGTGTAAATCCAACAGATGAGACCCATGAATGTGGGGCATTTCAAGTTGGTATTAGAGCACTAGTTTGAAAGATCCTTGTGTTCCTTAATGACTAAAACTAAGAATGGGATTGAGTTAAGGATGCCAATACCAGTAGAGTATTATATACCTATAGAAATAGGATACATGTATGGACACTTACACAACATAACGTGAAGTGTTTAAAACACAAATGGTAACGTAAATAGTTAATTAGAACTGGAAACTGTCATTAGTTGTTTACTTTACTTATAACAAATATATTCCAACATGATAACATTAGAGTTCCACCGCCGGTGGTAGAGGTGGTAAACGTGGTGGTGGTCGCACAGGATGCCTTGGTACGCCACTACGTAACAAAAGAAAAACCGATGAAGTATGCGAGCACTGTTAATGTGGACAATGAGAACAACAAGACCCTATTTGTGGGGGAGCATAAAGAAAAGCTCAATCTGGAGCCAGAGGTTAGAGTTTCCATTGCTGATAAGGTCGCTCAGGTATTGCAAGCTAATTTCCTGTCTATAATCCTTACAGAGGCTCTGAAGATTGCAAGAAAATATACCAATCCCTAGATGTTTTAGAGCGGTAAAATGCACGAAACACAGAGAGATCTGGAACCTTCCCCAATGATCAAAAAAAGTGGTTCACCTTGGCTTAACCAAGAGGGTGATACGAACCTAATCGATTATCAAATGGTCCTTAGAAAATAGAAAGGATTTTGAAGAAATTTAGAAGGAAACAAGATTTTTTGCTAATTCATTTCTTTTCATATCTCATTCATACGAAATTCAAACTACTTAAAGGATTACAAGAACAAGAAAATAAGAACTAATATGTTGACATGGGGAACATGCTTAAAACCGTAACCACCCACTACAATAAAACAAGACTATTAAAATGGGTGTACATATTTGCACACCAAAATTCCTATCTGCATACCAAACCCTACCTTTATATATGCCGCGTATAGGTCTCTACGCGGCGTATAGTTACCTTTTTCAATTTTCAAGAGAATCTCTGATATGATGTGGGAATTTTTCCCTTTATATACACGGCGTATAGGCCTATACACAACGTATATAAAGGGTAGTTTTTTTAAGAAACATTGTTATATATTATTTATTGTTTTAGAAAACTTTTATAATATGTAATTTTTAAAACTAGATAAATAAAAAGCATTGTTAAGTATTCTATCGTATAGCATAATATATGTCGCATATAGGCCTATGAATGTAGTATCGTATCATATAGTGTAGTATAAATCTTGTTTAGACCTATACGTGTAATATAATATTGTATCCTATCCTACCCTATTGTATCATATCATATAGTGTAGTAAAAACATTGTTAAGTATTCTATCGTATCGTATAATATAGGTCTCGTATAGGTCTATGGATGTAGTATCGTATCATATAGTGTAGTATAAATCTCATATAGGCCCATACGTGTAATATAATATTGTATCCTATCGTATTGTATAGTGTAGCATAAGTCATGTATAGGCATATATGTGTAGTATCATCTCGTATAGGCCTATAGGTGTAGTATCGTATCATATGGTGTAGTATAAGTATTGTATAGGTCCTGTATAGGCTTATAGGTCTCGTATAGTGTAACACCTCGAAAATTCACGTCCTATAATGTATTGACACGTGTCATAAGCTTGAACGTGTGAAAGAATACTCTAGAGGGACTAAAGTTGACAAATAAAGAAACTATGTGAATATAAGGGTTCAAAATGTCAACAATAGATAAATATGCCTTACAATAACCCTACAAGATGTTTATACATTCACACGAATGAATCATGGATCATACGAAGCTAAATATGGAAGAAAGTGAGAAATTTCAAACTACAGGGGTTAAATGAGTCAACATGTTTAAAGTATACCTCTGAGTGACCTTTTAGATAACCCGAAGCTTCGTAACGGTAAATTATGCTCACTAGAATGTGTGATAAAAATTCCATAAAGTTTCGTTATCGTATGAGAAAGATATGATCAAATTCGTATTCGAGGGGTTAAAAGCGTCAACGTAAGAAATTATGGCTTTTCGGGTGATTACAAAGTTAACCAAGGACTTAACAAAGTTTGTATAAGTCTTGGAACCCTCAAAAGTAAATTTAGAAAGCTTATAATGCAAGAAATAATGTGAAAACGACGTTTGGAAGGTCCAGGGGCCAAACTGTAAACATTTGAAAGATGTGTTGTGCTGGCATGACCCTTGCGCACCTCAACACTGTGGACGTTGCGGTGCGCAAGCAGGTCCCAGGTGCAGAAAAACTTCCAGCTGCCTGTTAAAATGGTTACACCGACTTAAAAGCTGTTTTTTCGATTCAAGGGGCTCCTATATCCGGTTTTTAGCATCCTAGGCCACCTGGGATGATCTTATAACATCACTAGAGTTACATGGCATGATCTACTTGAATTTAAAAGCCTATATAAGAGATGCAAAGTTGCAACATTTGGGTGTTTGCATTTGCAACATTCACAACTTACTTTCTGGAGCTCTCTGGTCAGCAAGCAACCTTCCTAGTGATCCCTAATTATAATTAGGACCCTTGTAAGTATACTTAACCTTTCTAAATTCGTTTTAGCTTAGTTAATTAGCTAAAAGTCAAACCGTCGTAATTAAGGTTTGACTTCGTGATTAATTAATATGTGCTCAGTCTAATCCTGAATTAAAAGTACTTTTAAGTAGGTATTTAGGTGGGTAATAACCCCTTAATAGGGTACTCTCTGATTCCCAATCTAACTATGTTAATTGTCGAGTCAAAGCTTACTTTAAAAAGTCAACAGAATGTTTATTTCCAAATTAAAGCATAATTAGCAATGTAGGATACATGTAACCTGTTTGATCATTAATGTAACTTGGTAATTAATGTAAGAACATGTCTCAACATGTTCAACTCGACAATTTTCAGTTTAGGCTCGGTTCGGGACCGAAAGTCGCATAGTTTGACTTATGCTTTGACTTTCAGTTCTGACCCATTTAAGCATAGTTTAGAAATGCCTTAGAGCTTTATTAGGACCAAGTTACCTATAACTATAACCCTCTGTGATTATACAACTTGGTTCATTAGTTATCCGATTCATATGCGTGATTCCGTTAAATGCATAAATGTTGACTATTATGCCCTTTTGACCTTAAAACGTGATTTTTGAAAAAGTAAAAGAGTAGAAACCTTAATTACTAATTTATAAACTTGCACCTAAAATTTGACATCAGTTTGAGGTCTAGATTAAGAGTTATGCTCATTAGCGTAATTTGAAAGCTTTATGTTAATTAAATGGCGTATTTAGCGTATAGCCTATTTAAACCCACTTCTTGATATCAAACTTTTTACCCACTGATATAAAATAATATTTAAGGATTTTTGGAGATTTTTATTTATTTTTAGGCTGAGCATAACTTAGAGTTCTAAGTATGATTCGGTTAATGCCGGTTTTGCCCTTTTAAGCCATAAAATGAGTTTTACAAATCCTTTTGACCCCAAACCTTTTTCTACTGATCTAATATAATAAATAAATTATTTTGAGCCTTCTGGAATTATAAAAATATCAGCTTTCCTTTGAAAACCCGGAAATGGCTCCAAGTCGCCTTTTTTAGGCATTTTTGACGCATAGTAGGTATTAAGCTTTTGTTGAGCACATAAGGTTTGATACCTACTGATATTTTAAGTAAATTATTATATTTTTACAGTAAGCTAAAGTCTTACACTCAGGTTTCCAGTTTTGACCTTTTAAGCCTATGTGAAATTACCAAAATACCCTTAAGAGGCATAGTTTGGTTATAAAGGATAGATTTCACATATATATGATACCCTACTGATATAACCTAGTAAATTGAGTAATTTTACTGATTACGTCAGACCCGAAACTCAGGTTCATATTTAAACTCTTTTATAACCTTTTTAATGACCAAAATACCCCTACGGGGCGTAATGTGAGTCTAAATCCGTTTTGGGCATAATATAAGATATCTTTCTGATGTCACAACATAATTAAAGCATATTAACTTAGGAAACTTGTATATGACTCATTTGGTTACTCGTTACGCACTTTTCGCGTTCGGATCGGTGTGTGTAACTAGTTTGCATATATTAGCCGAAACGGGTCAAACCATATCGTTTTTGTCTCAAAATTCAGAATGTGTTTAAGTTACCCATATTAAACAAGCATACAAGCTTGTCGGGTCAAAACCACATTCTAAACCGGTCTTCGCTTTATCATGCGTTTGAACCGTGTCTTCCTTTTTAAAACTAACCTGTCTAAGCTTAGGCTTAATTAAAGACCCGTTAGGAATCTAATAGGTTATTAAAAACCTTCGTTCCAGATTTAGGAGCACAGTAAAAGCTATCTGTACTTGCTGAATTGATATACGGATGGGATTGAATTTATATTTAGCTCAGGTAAATACTTTTAACTTATTTTCCCTATACGGGCTTGGGGTACGGTATATAAAATACCGCTTGGTCCGGCATTGAATCTTTAATCGAATAGTGGTTAAATCCTTGATATGCTACGTTTTGAAATGTTTTGTTTGCTTAAAGCCTTTGGGGGGTTAATGACCATGTCCCGGATATCCTTGGCATCATCTTACGAGATGGCCACGACCAAAGCACGGAGTGTAGGCGTACACTCGTCAGTGCCTAACCAAGTAATGTGGTGTGTCTATTAGTCTTTAACCCGGTCTACGGATCGGGCTACTGAACGCATAAGTAACATGTAATTCGTTTACAAGTATTATCTTCATATAATTATCCCAAGTTATAAAGAGTTTTGTGCCACGTGCATCCAAATCAATTTTATTAAACTTTTCAAAATGAGTCAGTTAAATTGTATTTACCAGTGTAAACTGACGTATTTTCCAAAAAGGTTAAGTGCAGGTACTAATCGGAATTGGCTGGCTACTCCTAGCATCAATAAAGAGTCTCGCAAGCTTAGATGCCTAAAGTCTGTTGAATAATGTTTCATTTTATTTTCGATCCGCCTTACATTCCGTTTGTAATACTTGATATTACTTTATATCGGTTTGTAATATATTTATCTTTTGCTTCCGCTGTGCATTTATATATTGTGTTGTTGGACTATGATAATATCAACTACGTCACGATACTCCCCATCGGGCCCACCGGTGACACGTGGAAATTCGGGGTGTGACAGGTTGGTATCAGAGCCAACATTGAGTGAATTAAACACTAGTCTTTTGTGTTTAATCTCAGTGACACAGTAGCACATTTCTTAACCTTCTGAGTCTAGACTTTACATAGGAATACTCTCAGCTCAACTCGGAGAATTATTGCTTTCAATTCTATACATTTTAATATGTCACCTAGCAAAGAAGCCATAATGGAAATTCTCCCCATTCGAAGCCTAGGGAAGGCCGAGCTTCGTACTGCGACAAGGATTAACGTGCAATTAAGGAGGAAGCATTCAGAAATAAAACGAAGAAGAAACTCCTTTTGCTGAAGATCGTTTCCTTAGTAGTCCTTATAAGGACATATCTATCTTTCAGTTCCTTCGAGGACAACATTATTTCCTTTCAAGTCCCATTCAGGGCAATTCTGTACCTCCTTTAAAATCATTGGAATGCTTTATCAAAATTTCATTTTTATCAATATATATAAATATAATATATGAAATAAATGAAAAGTATCATTCCTTTTAAAAGATCTACCATTATGATAAAATGGCAAAATCTAAAAAGGACAAGACCTAGCCCATGTGTCATTTTAAGGACAGGGCCAAGATGGCAGTTCCTCAGTTAGATTCAGATCCTTATTAACATCTCAATTTAGCATTGTTCTGCCTTAATTATTAAAAAGAATCTTAAAGGTAAACCTAGCCTATGTGACAAGGCCAAGATGGTAGAACCTATTCAAGAGATTCAAATCCTTGTCAACATCTGTAACATGTTAACATTCCTGGCAGACGTGGTTCGATAAAATCGCGTAAGTCATCTTTAAATTGGATTATTCCAATTTTCCTTATTTAAAATAATCATCCCTTAAGGATGAAGTGCCTACGGGCTATAATTAACGTCCTCTGAGACTAAAGACAGTCGTAGCCTACAACTCCCTGTCAAGAAAGGGTAATGAACTTTGATTCAAGCCTTAATGCCTCGATTCTATAAAATCTTGGCTTATAATTTTGTTATTATGACTTGGCTTTTGTGCCATGATTATATTTTAATTAAATTTAGGATGCCTATAATGAAAATCCTGAATAAAATAAATATCGTTCCTTTCCTGCCAGTATACATATTAAAAGAGAATCTTAAAAGGTTTGACCTAGCTTGAATGTCATTGAAGACCTAGCTAAGATGGTAAAACCTGTTTAAAAAGAGATTCAGATCCTTATTAACACTTGAAAACGTGTTAACACTCCCGACAACAGTGATGCGATAAAATCACGCTTGTCATCTTTATATTAGGAACTTCCAAACCCCTTATTTAGCCTAAATGATCAATAGGAATCATGGCTAATAAACGTCGAACATGATGTACACATCTAAACATCCATCTGGGATGTATATCTATGGGCAAAGATGTATACATGAAAAAGATAGTTTTATTTCATGACTTCTTGTCAAGGCAATGAATTATGAAATTTTCCGATCCAAAGGAATTATTGATTATGTTTTAAATTTTTCCTAGTGACAAGGCCCTGTGCCATCAAAAGTCCTGGAGAACAAGCCCTATGTGCTATATAAAATGTCAATACGACATTGACAGTCATGACTTATGTCCCCTGTCTAATAAATATGAAGGATCATATCCCATTTAAACGCCAATGATGGGTTATTTAAAAACCTAGGCAAAACATAATCAATAAATTTAATACTATCTATTGGCCTATATGGTTGATTTACACCATGGCTATTTAATCATCAAATTCGACAATTCACTATATAATTAAACAAATTATTACTACTTGGTTTGTAGCCTTCAAAGCTTCACCATGGCTGACTCCTCTGAAGCTCACAATCATCCCGTTAATCAGAATGATGATGCAAGACTGAACTTAACAGGCACCGAATTATAGGCTATGATAAATACAGCCGTAAACAACGCTGTGGACCGTGCGTTGAAGGATCATAAGCGAAAGTGCGATAATACCCCAAATAAAGGTTACAAAAAGAGTAAGACCGGTTCAAGCTATAACCAGTCCAAGCCCAAGGAGGCAAAACCCGAATGTAAAACCTGCGGGAAGAAGCACTTCGGAAAATGTTTCTATGATCAGACCGGGGGATGTGTCATCTGTAAGGAGACGGATCACAAGACCCATGAATGCAAGGATTTGAAGGACAAACAGCAGACCGGTGAAAAGGCCAGATGCAAAACCTGTAAAAAATACCACCTCGGGAAATGCAGATATGAATCTCAGCCTCTACCCTGTGGAATCTGCAAGTCCAAGGAGCATAAGACCTTGGATTGCAAGAGAATGGGAGACGCAACCTGCTATGGTTGCAATGAGAAAGGGCACATTAAGACCAACTGCCCTAAGTACGCTAAAAAGCCTGAGGAGGCTAAGAAGATCAAAGCTGGAAGCACTCAAATGGATACTCAAGAGACTGTTCAGAATAACAATGTCACAACAGGTACTTCTTTATCAATAACGCTCATGCTAGAGTATTATTTGATTCAGGTTCAGATAAGTCTCTCGTAGACAATAGATTTTGTAAATCATTAAGTCTGCCTGTTAAAACTCTAAGCGTTAAGTATAAAGTAGATTTGGCCGATAGTACCTCAGAGACTGCTTCAGCAGTATTAGATGGATGTTTTATATCCATTAGGGATTAGTCTTTTCCACTGTCTTTGTTCCATTAAAATAGAGGGACTCGATATAATAATAAAAGAAGGGTTGGTCATCCTGTAACCAAGCCCATGCCTTATGTGACGAAAAACAAGTAGTCATTAAGACTCCTTATGGTGAGCCTTTGACCATTCAAGGAGGTACTGGGTATGGAATGCCCAAACACTTGTTAAATTTGGTGTTTAAGACCAAATATTCGAGTATGGAAAAACTCAGAAGAGACAGACAACAGACGCGATGCTGGAGATGCGACAAGTGATAATAGTGCATCCAATGTGAACCTCAATGTTAATGGAGTTAATCTCCAAAACTGTGATTAACGCAGCTGTTGGAAAGGCTACGAGAAAAGTCATGAAAAGGCTTGAGAAGCCGAATGATGTTCGCTTTAAAACACATGTCACTGCTCATAAGAAGAGCTATATTCATACTTCAGATGCGAAGAATAACCCAAACAAAATCATATATGGCAAGAAGCCCTTTCCTCTTAGGATGTACTTAAAAGTACTTCGCCTCTTAGAAGTCAAGAGACTTCAATAGTAAAAAGGGGCCACCAATTTCAGGAAATTTTTGGGATGTAGTAGAAACCATTAGGTATATCAGTGGTTATGCTGGAAAGGACACGGTGAGGTATACATCACTGTCATTCGATGGCGATACCCTTAATTAGTGGGGACATTAATGAAGTCCACAAGAAAGATCCTCTTATACATTATGGGATGGTCCAAGTTTTAAGGACCTTATTAGAAAATCTATTATCCGCGTCACAAAATGGGAAAAGATGGAGTAATAATTTTCCGACTCCCCCATAAGATTTATAAACTATCAGCAGTATGCTGCAAACCTTGGTGCATTGATGGAAATAGTGCCCTTATTCGGTTAACCTAGAATTTAAGCATAATGCACTATATATATATATATATATTATGATTTAGCATCGGCAATAAGAGGGCACATTAAGGTTTCAAAGCCTGCTTATTATGAATCCATTTTGGATCCACCTCAGCTACTCACGTTTTATAGATTAAGAAATAACCAGTCAAGGCCGAGACTGCCCTACAATTTGTCAAAGATTTTATAGCTAAGTTTAAAAGGTTTAAGAATGGAGGCGTTTAGCCCTCCTGATGTATGATTAGAGGCAGGTTACATTAATAATGACACCAGATAAATCCCTTATGGTGATTTTATGGCTAGGAGATACGTTTGGTTTCAGGTACTGCTAAGTCTCTCATAAAACCATAAGCTTAGCAAAGTTTTAGAAACTTTTACCGTAAGAACCCCAGATGTTAGGGTAAGGTAAAACTTACAGGCGAAATCATAAGAACCCTTTTTCTTCTGTTCCTAACAGAAACCTCCAACCGTAAGAATTCTTGAAGTAACCTCTCTCTAGAAGAAGTGCGTCAGCATATAGTTGATATCTCCTTGAAATCTATCGATTAAGAATACCAGATGGTATGACAAAAAGCGCCATATGAGGGTTGATGTATCTTAATAAGTTCCATAGATTGCTTCCATGCCTGATCAGTATGGAGGTTTAATGCATGGAGCCACAAAGATATCAATAATCATATGATACTAAAAGTCAACTAGTGGTATTCAAAGAAGATATACACAATGGAATTTTCCAAGTAAATGTCTATGATTAAGGGAATCCATAGACTTGTAATGTGAATATGTCCCTTATCTAACAAGCAATGATGGATGAACTGGAGCATGAGATTTGGAAAATCCCTGTAATCTCTGTGTATCTTGATTATTTTCTCTTAAGGTTACCCTGTTTACCTCCTGAGAGGCAGGTAGAGTTAAGATTTATATTCCAGATGGGGCTATATTATTATGAAATCTCCATGACGGCTAGTACCATCATTAGAAGAATTGAAATCCTGATTAAGCGAATAAAGGATTCTTATAGCCTAACTCAATATTCTAAGAATTCATTTTAGTTAATTAAGAAAGGCGGTTCATTTTGCTTATGCATTGATTACCGCAACCCTAATTAGACAACAATTAAGAATTGTCATTAGCTGCCCAGGATCGTCGATTTGATTGACTAACGCAAGGATTAACTAATCCTTGGGATTAGTTCTAAGCAGTGATTGGAATAACCATTTCGCCTTAAGATAAGCTTTTTATAATAGTTGTTATATAAGTATCAAGGTTGCTCCTTTGGAGACCTTGTATAGATAAAATGTCAAAACGTCTGTTCGATGGATGAGACTTTGGGAAGTCCAATTATCAGGATCAGAAGGTTGCCTTGGAAGCAACAGATAAGATCAAACAAATCCATAATCATCTGTAAGTTGCCAGTATTCGGCAGAAAAATCAAGGATTAATGAAAATAGCAATCCTCCTAAGTTCTTGTGAAGGAATAAGGTTCAACAAAGATATCACCCTGGAAGGGTGTGCCAATTTGTTAATTATCAGACTAGTTAAGCTCTGAATATAGAAAATCATTCAAAGGAATTGAATGTATCAAGATCAGATAGCTTAAAGCTAAAGCCTTTTTAAGGAGTTGGATGGAGCTCGCAATACATTTCACACTAATGATTTAAGGATGTGTTTCGCCAATAAGTCAAGAAGCACTATCACATAATGATATGCAGATTTATGATATAATGAGCAACCTATGTCGATTAAGGATCGACAGGTGAAGAAGCTCCAAAAGGATACATGTGCCTATTATAGAGGTCAACTGTGGGAGCTTGGGAAGACTCCAGATATGTTATAGGAGTTAGGTCCATTATGCGACAAAAAGTACTTCCAGCGTTTTAACAAATCTCGAGGTCGAGATTTCTTTTAAAGGGGTGAAGATGTAACACCTCGAAAATTAACGTCCTATAATGTATTGACACGTGTCATAAGCTTGAACGTGTGAAAGAATACTCTAGAGGGACTAAAGTTGACAAATAAAGAAACTATGTGAATATAAGGGTTCAAAATGTCAACAATAGATAAATATGCCTTACAATAACCCTACAAGATGTTTATACATTCACACGAATGAATCATGGATCATACGAAGCTAAATATGGAAGAAAGTGAGAAATTTCAAACTACAGGGGTTAAATATGTCAACATGTTTAAAGTATACCTCTGAGTGACCTTTTAGCAAACCCGAAGCTTCGTAATGGTAAATTATGCTCACTAGAATGTGTGATAAAAATTCCATAAAGTTTCGTTATCGTATGAGAAAGATATGATCAAATTCGTATACGAGGGGTTAAAAGCGTCAACGTAAGAAATTATGGCTTTTCGGGTGATTACAAAGTTAACCAAGGACTTAACAAAGTTTGTATAAGTCTTGGAACCCTCAAAAGTAAATTTAGAAGGCTTATAATGCAAGAAATAATGTGAAAACGACGTTTGGAAGGTCCAGGGGCCAAACTGTAAACATTTGAAAGATGTGTTGTGCTGGCATGACCCTTGCGCACCTCAACACTGTGGACGTTGCGGTGCGCAAGCAGGTCCCAGGTGCAGAAAAACTTCCACCTGCCTGTTAAAACGGTTACAACGACTTAAAAGCTGTTTTTTCGATTCAAGGGGCTCTTATATCTGGTTTTTAGCATCCTAGGCCACCTAGGATGATCTTATAACATCACTAGAGTTACATGGCATGATCTACTTGAATTTAAAAGCCTATATAAGAGATGCAAAGTTGCAACATTTGGGTGTTTGCATTTGCAACATTCACAACTTACTTTCTGGAGCTCTCTGGTCAGCAAGCAACCTTCCTAGTGATCCCTAATTATAATTAGGACCCTTGTAAGTATACTTAACCTTTCTAAATTCGTTTTAGCTTAGTTAATTAGCTAAAAGTCAAACCGTCGTAATTAAGGTTTGACTTCGTGATTAATTAATATGTGCTCAGTCTAATCCCGAATTAAAAGTAATTTTAAGTAGGTATTTAGGTGGGTAATAAACCCTTAATAGGGTACTCCCTGATTCCCACTCTAACTATGTTAATTGTTGAGTCAAAGCTTACTTTAAAAAGTCAACAGAATGTTTATTTCCAAATTAAAGCATAATTAGCAATGTATGATACATGTAACCTGTTTGATCATTAATGTAACTTGGTAATTAATGTAAGAACATGTCTCAACATGTTCAACTCGACAATTTTCAGTTTAGGCTCGGTTCGGGACCGAAAGTCGCATAGTTTGACTTATGCTTTGACTTTCAGTTCTGACCCATTTAAGCATAGTTTAGAAATTCCTTAGAGCTTTATTAGTACCAAGTTACCTATAAGTATAACCCTCTGTGATTATACAACTTGGTTCGTTAGTTATCCGATTCATATGCGTGATTCCGTTAAATGCTTAAATGTTGACTATTATGCCCTTTTGACCTTAAAACGTGATTTTTGAAAAAGTAAAAGATTAGAAACCTTAATTACTGATTTATAAACTTGCACCTAAAATTTGACATCAGTTTGAGGTCTAGATTAAGAGTTATGCTCATTAGCGTAATTTGAAAGCTTTATGTTAATTAAATGGCGTATTTAGCGTATAGACTATTTAAACCCACTTCTTGATATCAAACTTTTTACCCACTGATATAAAATAATATTTAAGGAATTTTGGAGATTTTTATTTATTTTTAGGCTGAGCATAACTTAGAGTTCTAAGTATGATTCGGTTAATGCCGGTTTTGCCCTTTTAAGCCATAAAATGAGTTTTACAAATCCTTTTGACCCCAAACCTTTTTCTACTGATCTAATATAATAAATAAAGTATTTTGAGCCTTCTGGAATTATAAAAATATCAGCTTTCCTTTGAAAACCCGGAAATGGCTCCAAGTCGCCTTTTTTAGGCATTTTTGACGCATAGTAGGTATTAAGCTTTTGTTGAGCACATAAGGTTTGATACCTACTGATATTTTAAGTAAATTATTATATTTTTACAGTAAGCTAAAGTCTTACACTCAGGTTTCCAGTTTTGACCTTTTAAGCCTATGTGAAATTACCAAAATACCCTTAAGAGGCATAGTTTGGTTATAAAGGATAGATTTCACATATATATGATACCCTACTGATATAACCTAGTAAATTGAGTAATTTTACTGATTACGTCAGACCTGAAACTCAGGTTCATATTTAAACTCTTTTATAACCTTTTTAATGACCAAAATACTCCTACGGGGCGTAATGTGAGTCTAAATCCGTTTTGGGCATAATATAAGATATCTTTCTGATGTCACAACATAATTAAAGCATATTAACTTAGGAAACTTGTATATGACTCATTTGGTTACTCGTTACGCACTTTTCGCGTTCGGATCGGCGTGTGTAACTAGTTTGCATATATTAGCCGAAACGGGTCAAACCATATCGTTTTTGTCTCAAAATTCAGAATGTGTTTAAGTTACCCATATTAAACAAGCATACAAGCTTGTCGGGTCAAAACCACATTCTAAACCGGTCTTCGCTTTATCATGCGTTTGAACCGTGTCTTCCTTTTTAAAACTAACCGGTCTAAGCTTAGGCTTAATTAAAGACCCGTTAGGAATCTATTAGGTTATTAAAAACCTTCGTTCCGAATTTAGGAGCCCAGTAAAAGCTATCTGTACTTGCTGAATTGATATACGGCTAGGATTGAATTTATATTTAGCTCAGGTAAATACTTTTAACTTATTTTCCCTATACGGGCTTGGGGTACGGTATATAAAATACCGCGTGGTCCGGCATTGAATCTTTAATCGAATAGTGGTTAAATCCTTGATATGCTACGTTTTGAAATGTTTTGTTTGCTTAAAGCCTTTGGGGGGTTAATGACCATGTCCCGGATATCCTTGGCATCATCTTACGAGATGGCCACGACCAAAGCACGGAGTGTAGGCGTACACTCGTCAGTGCCTAACCAAGTAATGTGGTGTGTCTATTAATCTTTAACCCGGTCTACGGATCGGGCTACTGAACGCATAAGTAACATGTAATTCGTTTACAAGTATTATCTTCATATAATTATCCCAAGTTATAAAGAGTTTTGTGCCACGTGCATCCAACTCAATTTTATTAAACTTTTTAAAATGAGTCAGTTAAATTGTATTTACCAGTGTAAACTGACGTATTTTCCAAAAAGGTTAAGTGCAGGTACTAATCGGAATAGGCTGGCTACTCCTAGCATCAATAAAGAGTCTCGCAAGCTTAGATGCCTAAAGTCTGTTGAATAATGTTTCATTTTATTTTCGATCCGCCTGTGGATCCTTTACATTCCGTTTGTAATACTTGATATTACTTTATATCGGTTTGTAATATATTTATCTTTTGCTTCCGCTGTGCATTTATATATTGTGTTGTTGGACTATGATAATATCAACTACGTCATGATACTCCCCATCGGGCCCACCGGTGACACGAGGAAATTCGGGGTGTGACATATAGGCCTATGGATGTATTATAGTTCCCATGTAGGCCTATAGGTGTAGTATAAGTCTCGTATAGCTCTTGATATGCCTATAGGCCTATACGGGACCTATACTACACCTATAGGCTTATACGGGTGTTGTATGGTATCCTACAGTATCGTATTGCATCATATCGTATCGTATAGTGTATAGTATAAGTCTCGTATAGGTTCCCTATAGGTCTTATATATGCCTATAGTCCGACACGAGACCTAAACCACACCTATAGTATTATAGGAGACCTATACTACGCCAATATGCCTATACGTGTGTTATATCATATCATATAGTATCGTATCGTATTGTATTGTATTGTATAGTGTAGTATAAGTCTCTTATAGGTCCCTTATAGGTCCTGTATATGCCTATGATACTACATCTATAGTTCTATACGAGGCTTATAAGGAACTTATACTATACAATACTACACCTATACGGGACATATACTACACTACACGATACGATATCACACTTATAGGCTTATACGAGATCAATACATGACCTACACTACACCTATACGATACAATATTTATCATATAAAAATGATTAATGTTGTATAAAAAAGTTTGTAAGATATACTTACTTTTGTTTATTTATTTAAAATAGAAAACTTTTTTTTTATAAAACTTTACTAAAACGATTAATATTGTATAAATGTTTCTAAAAAAATAATAAAAAAATAATAAAACCCTTTATATACGTTGCGTATATGTATATACGCAGCGTATATAAAGGGTCAAAAAGACAATTTTACCCCTGGTTAAGGGTGCGTATAGCCCCAAATCCATGGGTAAAATGGTCCTTTTTGCCAAACTTGCCCCACATATACGCCACATACAGGGCTATACACGACGTATAGTAAAAAAGACCATTTTACCTCTGGAATTGGGGGCTATACGCAGCCCAAAACAGGGGTAAAATTGTCCTTTTGATCCTTTATATACGCAGTGTATAGGCCTATACGCAACGTATATAAAGGGTAGTTTTTTTAACCCCAAACCTGTGGTAAAATTCTCTTTTTGACCCTTTATATACGCCGCATATAGGCCTATACGCAACGTATATAAAGGGTGTATTTTTTTAGAAAACAATTTTATTCATTATTATTGTTTTAGCAAAGTTCTAGAATATGTATTTTAAATTTTTTTTTTAAAATGGTATCGTATAGTATAAGTCTCGTATAAACCTCGTAAAGTCTCATATAGGTCTTGTATATGCCTATAGGATTATACGGGACCTATACTACACCTATAGGCCTATATGGGTGTTCTATGTTATCCTATAGTATCGTATCATATCGTATTACATGGTATATTATCGTATAGTGTATAGTATAAGTCTCGTATAGGTTCCCTATAAGTCTTATATATGCCTATAGGCCTACACAAGACCTAAACCACACCTATAGTACTATACGAGACCTATACTACACCTATAAGCCTATACAGGTGTTATATCGTATCGTATCGTATAGTGTAGTATAAGTCTCGTATAGGTCCCTTATATATCTTGTATATGCCTACGATACTACATCTATAGTTCTATATGAGGCTTATACAGGACTTATATTATACGATACTACACCTATACGGGACGTATACTACACTATACGATACGATATCACACTTATAGGCTTATACGAGGTAAATACGTGACCTATACTACACCTATACGATACAATACGATATTTATCATATAAAAATGATTAATGTTGTATAAACAAGTTTGTAAGAAATACTTACAATTTTATTTATTTAAAATAGAAAACTGTTTTTATAAATATTTACTAAAACGATTAATATTGTATAAATGTTTCTAAAAAAAACCTTTATATATGTTGCTGTAAGGCCATATAATTGAGTACGCTTATCTTTATCAAACACAAGTATAAGGTATTGGGCTTAGTTTTTAGTGGGTTAGATAGTATTGGGATAAGCCATGTGGGCTAATTAAATGATTTGGGCTTGTTTAGTTAATAGTGTGCATGTGGGCTTGTCCCAGTTTGTATTTAGGTCACCCTATGTAACTATAAATAGGGTGAGCCTAGGTCATTAGGAGGTTGTTGTTCATATTGTTGTACTTCTTATCGATTTCGGGTCTTGTAATAGTTGTACCATGCGAGTTTCATATTCTTGTGCAATCTAATCAATTCGATTGTTCTTGTTCTCATCACTTTCATTAGTTTTCCGCACTTTTGATCATGTTTTGTGATCTCCGATTGCGTTTCTGGACTTACAATTGGTATCAGAGCCTAAGAAGTCTTTCGAAAGGCTCGGTTTTAGATCGGATATTACTGAAAAATTGAAGAGAAGACTGTTTGCTGAATTCGCAGACTCGAAGACATACAGAAAAGGTTGAATCTTTGTTCGTCTTTTTCTGTTTTGCAGATACTTTGTTCAACTGAACTTTTCTGTGTTTTTGAGTGTGTTTGCAGGTTTATTATTCTTGAAAAACTGACAAAAGAGTATTTTAAACCTAGAATCTCATTGAAATATAGTTCATAAGTTATAAAAATTCGAATTTTTATCAAGAACAATAAATAAAATTAAGAATTTTTCATAACTTTTATAAAAACATTGATGTGCTAAAAGTAGTTTAATTAAAACAACTAAAATTACCCTAAATCTAGACTCAAAGTAATACTCTAGACTCTCTAAAACTCGACTAAACTACTAACCGGCAAGCGAACCGATCGACTCTAGTAAAGCTAAACCAAGTCCGGATATCGAACCCATGCGACTCGATTAAACTATGCTAAGGACTCCATAATTAACTAAATTAACTAGACGCGAATTTGGACGAAGGTTTTAACTCAGAGGTGATGAAGACTACCTAGGCTAGAATCCTATTTAACTAGGAACGGATTTCTATTCGAAATTAAAGTGGTATGGAACCGGGATCTTTGTGTGCTAAAACCTAAGAAATCCCTACTAAGACCTCCCGACCCTTCTCAGGAAGAAACCTGTGAGACTCTACCTAGCTGTTTTTACTACCGGTTGGTTAAACTTGCTCGCTGTCCTCTAACTTCTTTAAAAGTGCCTTAATCTGACAATCTACCTCTTAGCGCGAAAGTCTAAGGCAACTATGGATTTTAATTTAGTTTAATAGACACGAATAAGATTAGGGAACTAAGACCGATTTCTCTCAAAACCTAATCCTAGCTATATATCAAACCGAGACCTGTTAATAACCTCAAGCCTATCAGTGACAAGATTAGCAGAATATCAAGTTCTAAATATATTTTATTTACCATTTCTAGTGCTATTGGCCGATTCACCCAAAGACTACCCGAACCCGCAAAGACTCGAACAATCAACACAAACCTATCCTATGAAAGACATTCACCAAGGTTCATGTGAAACAAATAAACAATCAATAATCAAAACTCGATACGCATATGCACTAAATTAAAGATTCCAAAGTTCTTTACTTTAAAGAAAAATCCATACACACAATAATAAACGAATAAAAATCCAAACTTTATTAAATATTCATCTTAACCTAGGTAGTTTGGGCGTTTAGCTAAGAATCATAGCGAATAAAGTCTTAATAAACATGTTCAAAATAGAATTCATCAAGCAAGAATTGAAAATACAAGAAACAAAAGAAAGAACGGGAAGATAAAACCCGAATTCTTCACTTCTGAATGCTTCAAACTCCTACCGGATGATTCCTAGCCTTCAAGAACTCCAAAACCTTGCTAACAACCTCTTATTACCGCCTAAGATCTCCAAAATACGTAGGTAATGCGGCTGGGAACGATTAAGATGAATATATAGTTTTGCCTTTTAGCTAGCCGTTGCTATAACGAAAGTCGGTATTGTGTTTTGACGTTCTCGCGCCCCGCGAGAGTAGTAGGCACCTGAGTCACGGCCTGCGACCGAGTGGGAGTCCGGAATACTTTTAAATCCCTATCGCCTGGCGCGAGAGAATATCCTTATCTATTCGCGGCCCATGAGAAAGGTTGCAGTGCAGTTTTTCACTTTCGTTTCAACCATTAATCTTTCAACTTCGTTTTGGCACTTGGTTTCTTCTCTTTTCACATCGTTTTTCGCACTTTTCAGCTATAATATCAACCAAAACCTGCAAAACATGAATATTATCAAAGTATGCACATTCTACGGAAAACCGACACTAAAGCTAACGAAAACTGTACAAACGCTACACGATAATTATATGTATTTTACAATACATCAAATATTCCCACACTTGCTCTTTTTTCGTCCTCGAGAAAGAGTTATGCAAAACGGAATCATAGACGGATAAATATTCGGGACAAAAGCTAAATTACTTATTAAAATCGAAACTTATGTTAGCCGCGATTGCAGGTATTTGTGTCCTCTTAAACCCAAACCCGGTTCCAAGACCTTATCATGCAATTTAGGTTCAAGTGCGGTCAATCTACCTAGGGCCTCACGCTAAGAATCGCAGATCCACCTTATCCCAGAGGTTATCTCAATCAGCGTCACCATCCCCAAGAGCGACAACAATAGGCAACAGTAATTTTTGCATTTTATTTAACAATCCAGAGGCAATCTAAGTCAGAGTCACTATCCCCAACAGAGGTTACGTAGACCTTGTCATTTTTTTCAGTCTAGCTCTTTTATTTATTTTTTTATTTGATAGAAAATTCCAAAAAAAATTGGCTTATAAAACCATCCCTTATACTATTATTGACGGTTTCAATTTCCCCACTCTCTCACTAGATGAGAACCCACTAGTAGACCGACAATTAAGGTATATTAAGATCAAAGGAACCTAGAACCGGATCGGGCCTACCCGCACATCCCAAACTAGACACAAGCTCAACTATATTATCTCATATTATCATTATTGAACCTGAACAAAAAGCCGATTTTTCTATCATTTTCTGTCTTCATTTTGCAAACTTCTTATTTCAAAAGATATTTTCTAATTTTTTTTCATTTTTTTTTGGATTTTTGAATTTTTTTTTGTATTTTTTGACTTTTTATGACTCGAACTAACTAAACTAATGACTATAACCCAAGTGTCCAATCCCCACACTTAAAGTATTGCATTGTCCCGAATGCAAAGATGAAAACACGACTCTAACTACCTAGAATACCAATGAAATAATGACTAAAAATAATAAAAACTATACAAAATATACAAGTGGAACGACTTAGCTGAATATATGTGAGACTGTCAATGTGCCAGTCCATTCCACATATGCCCTCCACTCCGAACACGCTCAGCAAACTGTTCCTAATCTCTCACATGCGAACGGAAGCGGTATCACAACATCAAACCTATCAACCACTCAGAACATACCAAAACATAATATATATTATAATAAAGTGCATCAGTTCACAAATCATCCAACATATCAACCAATCCATCCCAACCACCTGTCAAAGTAGTTAAAATATCATACAGACCAAAATAGATGAAAACAGCATGAAAAGAAAAACAAAAGATATCAGTCTTGAGCTGCTACTGTAATCATCATCCTACTCCTCCTCCTCGTCAGATCCCTGCCCACGATACTGCTGAATCCCCTCCATAGCACTGGGACTAGCCTGCTGCTGTGGCTGCCAAGAAGATGGTACCTGCATACGAAGACCCTCCATAATGACCCGCATGCCATCCTCAATACGTCGCATACCCTGCTCATGTGACACTCGACTATCCTCCATCACCTGCCTCACCCCAACAAACTGCTCGTCTACATAACCATGTAAGCTCTCAACCCTATCATACAGAAACTCCAAAGTCAACGGGTCTGGGCGAGGCTCCCTCAGCGGATACTGGCGACCTGGTAGATCATATCTAGTAAGTCGCACCTAATAGCGAGGAGGTATTGCAGCCTGCATAGCGGCAGCTGCATCAGACCCTAGCGGTGGCTGCACTTGAGGACCCTGCCTCATCTCTGACCAAGCAGGCGGCTGATCATAAGTAATGATACCCACAGACTGATGATTCTTCAAACTCATCAAGCACGAATCTGGTCCCTCTCTCTTCCTCTCTGGCGGGTAAGTAGTAAACACCCCAAGGCTCTCAGCTAACCAAGTAATGTATGGCCCACAATACATTTGGGCCCCTGGCCCTCCTCTCCATGGCCTAGTCATGGACCAAGCAAACACACTCGCTAGATTCGCTAACCGCCTCTCTACCATACACATCAGACAAAACAAACTCTGCTGATTAACCTTATTGTCCCTCTCATGTCTGCCCACCAGTGTCACCGCTAAGATCTTATGTATGAAGCGGTAAATCAGATCAGTAATATCGGAAGCCACCATGTTATTCGAATACAGAACCGTGTCGATCGTGCTCCAAAACCTCACTAAATCATCTTTCATCACACAATGGTCACGCCTTTTCTTCACCACACCCCTCAGCAAAATGACAAACCCGGGAGCCTGTGCCTCCTCCTCCGTGTAAAACCGAGTCACCATTATGAACTGGGGAATCGTCACATTATACACTTTTCTAACCAACGAGAATGAAACCGTATCCTTATTCTCAAATCCCCTCTGATATCTGTACTCAAACGTCGAGTGAAACTCCAAGGTTATGCTCCCTATACTGAGGAGCAACACAATCTAGAACCAATCTGAACTTCTCCCCCAACAACTACTCAATCCTCTCCAGCTGGCCTAGACGGCCGACCAAGTCCCAATCGATCCTACGGTACGGCAGCAGACCTACCGCAATCAATCCCTGTAACCTTGTATACTCATTCGACCCAATAGCTAATTGTAACAATGGGCTATCCTGTATCCATGTGCTCTGCCCGTGCGGAACACCCGCTGAACTACACCGAATCTGACATATATCAGACTCGGGTGGCGGCTGCTGTGACTCACCAGCGCCCCTCGATCGTGTGCGGGCCTCTTTTCCTACCCCTAGCACCTGCAGACGAACCTTCAGCTGACATCCTGTAAAAATATTTCAATAAAGCATAAAAAACAGAGAAGATCGTCAGTATTCACAAATTATTTTTGTATTTTTGGGTTTTTTTTTTAATTTTTTTGATTTTTTAAGAATTTTCTGATTTTTTATGATTTTTGTTGTTTTTTTATAAAATATAAAATATATACAGAAAACCAGCCGTATAGCATTTCATTCGCGACCGAAATTCATAAACAAAGTGGACTTGAGCGATGTTTGCAAAAAAATGTTAAGTGCGAACCGAACCTCACCCGAATAGAGATTGAGTACGAGCGAGTGGTTATTAATTTCAAGTAAGCAAAACGAAGCACAATGACACTAATATGACTCAAAAATGACACAAACGACACAACGGACGCTAAACTAGACACGAACTAGACTCGAGCTAACCTAGACTCACTATACAAGACTTAGAAACTCTACCTCCTCTCGGCACCTTAATTGTACTCAATTAAATCCCAAGTGCCGTAAACAAACCAAAGTTCAAAGCTTTAGTGTGGAAGCAATAGAAAACGGGTCACAAATTGTGGTAAAAATCATATTTTTATATCCAAACTCATCGACCCATTATCCCCACACTAAATTTTAACATCACCCAAACCAAACAATCCGCACAACACAAACAATCATACTTAAACAGCCCCTCATAAACTAATGTCAGCCTAAACAAAGCAAAATGTAATGTCGAGCTCAAAATAGACAAGTTTAGGTGTCGAAAGTTTAATTCAGCTCAAAAAGTCCGTTCTTTTATTCAAATGGTTGCAAGTTACACTTAATTCAGTTTCAAAAGTTTAATTTTTAAACTTGCCAAAACCTCCCCTCATTAGTCTCCTGTCCGAAACACCAAACACAACCAACCCTTAAAAACACTACCTGCAAAAAATTTAACCTTTTCATACCAACCGATGGGTCCGCCCCTAATTCACAGCAAGTATCAACCAACCCACCATCCGCAACCTGTGAACATCCTAAAAACAACCTAACATAGTAACCTAGACATGACCCGAACCTAAAACATACTACTTTACTACTACAAACTATACTATGAGACTCAAATGTAAGTGAAGTTTGCAGGAAACATAGCTTGTACTCGAGTTAATGCAGAAAACACTATGAAATTGAAACCCCGCTGAACTTTGTGAATACTTGGTGAAAATGACGGCGTGAAGGTCGAGTGATGGTGAGATAATGATAAAATCGATGGTGGAACTGATTCTAAGTGAGTTTAATGGTGAAATTCAAGTGGAAATTGGTAAGAGATGGTGGTCGTTGATGATAGTTTTAGGGGGGTTTGTGTGTCGACGATGAGAGAAAGAAGAAGATTAGGTCAAACAGTGGTCAAAATTTGGGGGTTTAAGCTGCAGACTCGTTTCGTAGCGCTCTCATGGGCCGCGAAAGGAGAACACATGAGATACGCGCCCCGCGACCGAGCATTGATGAGCAAATTATATTGGTCTCTGGCGGGCCGCGAGAGTTAATTGATTATGAGTCGCACCCCTCCAGAGCATTTCGAAAACAGACAGTATGTTATTTCTGCAGCTTTAAACCTTAAAAATTTCTTTTTTGTTTTGCACCAAACCTTCCCAAACCGTATACCAAACTTCTCGAAGTCGTTACCTGAGACGCCATGTCTTTGTCGCTGTTACCTGCGTGAAGGTGATGATTTCCTGCAAAAACTTACGACATAAAAAAACACATGACGCAACTACGGAAAACAAGAACTAATGACGCTAAAGACACGACACCATAACCACTACTAATTCTACAAACTCTACACTTGAGTTTTCACTCAAGACCCTAAACGCGTGAACAACTTCTTTCGGAATCTCACCACTACTCGGGCATCGTTTGTAGGCAAAGCTTGAGCTTCAACCCACTTAGAAACATAGTCGATCGCCACGAGGATGTTCCTATTCCCACTAGAGGACGGGAAAGGTCCCATGAAGTCAATGCCCCACACATCAAAGATTTCGAGAACTTGAATAGGGTTTTGGGGCATCTCGTCCTTGGATGAGATATTGCCGGTACGTTGGAAAGCGTTGCACTTCCTAACAAATTCTAGAGCATCCTTAACTACGAAGGCCAATAAAAGCCGCAATCAAAGACTTTTTGGGCGGTGACGTGTGGACCGTGGTGACCTCCCGTAAGTCCCTCATGAACGTGCCTAAGGATCTCTAAACCTTCCTCTCTCGACACACATCTCCTAAGAATCGTATCACTTCCTATCCTAAAAAGGTAGGGGTCATCCCATATGTACCTCCTTGCATCGCTCAACAATTTCTTCCTTTGTTGGGTACTCATTCCTTTCATCACATACCCGTTTGCAAGATAGTTAGCTGGATCACTAAACCATGGCAAACCCTCCTTCTCCGCCGTAATAAAATCAATGGATTCGTGAGGGAATCTATCTCCTATCGCCTCCTCACGAATCTCCTCCCTATTCAGATCCTCTAAACGTGAAAGATGGTCCGCCGCGACGTTCTCCGCTCCTTTCTTATCCTTAATTTCTATGTCAAACTCAGAAAGTAGGAGAATCCATCATATAAGACGAGGCTTAGCGTCCTTCTTTTGGAAGAGGTAATGCAAAGCCGAATGGTCGGTGAATACTATAGTCTTTGAAAGCATGAGGTAAAAACGAAACTTATCAAATGCAAATACTATGGCTAAAAGTTCCTTCTCGGTGGTGGTGTAGTTTTCTTAGGCATCATTTAAGGTTTTACTCGCATAGTAGATCGGGTGAAAGTGGTTCTCCCTTCTTTTCCCCAAAATCGCACCGACTGCGTAGTCACTCGCGTCACACATGAGCTCAAAGGGCAAGCTCCAATCGGGGGATACAAGAATGGGTGCACTCACGAGTTTCTCTTTAAGGAATTCGAACGCTTGAAGGCACTCGTTGTCGAAGACAAAAGGAACGTCCTTCTCTAAGAGTCGGGTCATGGGGCGTATGATTTTGGAAAAGTCTCTAATGAAGCGCCTATAGAAACCCGCATGACCAAGAAAACTTCGGATTGATTTCACACTAGTCGGTGGAGGAAGCCTACTAATCGTATCTATCTTAGCCTTATCTACCTCTATACCGGCTCTAGAAATCTTGTGACCTAAGACAATACCCTTCGTCACCATGAAATGACACTTCTCCCAATTCAACATCAACTTTGTCTCGACACACCTCCTCATCATCCTCTTAAGATTACCTAAACACTGATCGAAAGAATTACCATATACCGAAAAGTCATCCATAAAGACCTCCATCAAACTCTCTACCATGTCTTGGAAAATAGCAATAATGCATCGCTGGAAAGTAGCCAAAGCATTACATAATCCAAACGGCATGCGTCGGTATGCGTACATGCCATATGGACATGTAAAGGTTGTCTTCTCTTAATCCTCCGGTGCGATGGGGATTTGGAAGTAATCGGAAAACCCGTCGAGAAAATAATAGAATTGTTGACCCGCGAGCCGCTCTAGCATTTGGTCAATGAATGGGAGCGGGAAATGGTCCTTTCGGGTGGCGTCATTTAATTTTCGATAATCAATACATACTCGCCAACCGGTGATTGTAAGTGATGGGATGAGTTCATTTTTCTCATTCATAACAACTGTCATCCCCCTTTCTTTGGGACGACTTGAGTAGGGCTCACCCACGCAGAATCGAAAATCGGGTATTTCAACCCGGACTCTAGCAACTTCATAACCTCTTTCTTCACTACCTCTTGCATGTTCGAGTTGAGGCGTCTTTGTGGTAGCACCACCGGCTTATAAACTTCCTCCATGAGAATACGGTGCGTGCAAAAAGTGGGACTAATCCCCTTTATATCCGACAACCTCCATGCAATCGCCTCTTTGTGTTCTCTCAACACCTCAATCAATCTCACCTTCTCCTGCACTGTCTACTTAGAAGAAATGATGACAGGTGTTATGAGCCATTTTCTGAGTATATATATCCTGACTAATATCCTGCTTTTGGTTGTTTGCTTGTGATCAGGATACTGGATTAGGATATTGGTATCATTCTGGGCCATATCCTGGTGTTAACTAAATTAACCACGTGCAGGTTAGAGGCTGTGGGGTACTAACGGTCAGAAGGACTTCTTCTCCTCAAGACTAAGGCGTATCTGTTATGTGAGAGACGTTGAACCCGAAAGACCAGGTCTACAACGTTCGAGTGGGGAATATTCGCCGGATCCCGGTTTATTAGGATAGTTTGTTGCATTTCTTTTACTATAAATAGATGGGGGCGGATCAGATTAAGGCACGCAACTTTCACACACACTTTTGAACACTTTTGCTCTCTAGCTTTCAGCAGTCACTACACACAAACACTTGTAATCGAATTACATTGTAACACCTAGTTGATCCGCATCACATCCCGCACTGTATCCTAAGATTTAAAGCAATAGAAGAACAAGGCAGCTGCGATTGTCAGCTCCCGAGGTTTTGTGCCGGCGATCTAGATTGATCAAGGGCTTTCCTCGTACATCACGTGTCAACCTTTACTTTTTTGCTCATTGTTTGATCATAGATACAGCTCAATATCTTGAGCCGTATCCTGAAACTGTTTTCGCAATTAACTTAATTAACATATTTTCGACACTCATTTCTAGCACACTACCTCACTTAACTAATTTGATCACTTAATTGCTTCGGTAATTTTTTACCAAAACAATTTGGCGCCCACCGTGGGGCAAGGGGTGCTATTTTTGCTAAAAACTTTAGTAAAATCATTACTCGGCTTTCTATTGTCAAAACTTTTTGCTACGTTGTTTTCAATGGCCTCGAGATCAAACATGAGCTCTTCCACCATGTCTTCTACAACCTATGCAACAATTGGTTCGGTGCTTCCACCTCCTCCTCCACGAATGCAAACTTCTTCACATGGAACTGAAAGTTATGTGACTCGGGATGTCATCCCCGCTTCCACTACTCAGGGATCTGGTCCTGTTTTGGCTTCTAATGATGAAATTCTGAATTTGTTTGGTAGTGTACAGGAACAGATGAGGCAGCAGCAGGAAACTAATCGGATGCTGATGAGAGAGATACAACTCTTGAAATCCGGCCCAAGTAGACCTGCTGAAGAAACTGTCACTCCTTTGCAGCCTAGAGCTTTGAACTTCAGTTCCGCAGTTTACACTGAGGATAACCGGGGAAATATCGTGCCAAGCCATTCTCAGAATCATATTCCTGAGATACCCTCCTCGGTCAGGATGTCAACTGTGAGGAGCTCAGGATATGCTTCAGGATATGGCCAGAATCCTCAAACCGGTAACATGTCAAATAATAATACTCTTGCTACTAACAATAATGGGTCTTTGCAGGATGCAGGTATGACGTCAACATTTACTAGGGAGCTTCAGAAATTGAAGGACATGATATCCAGTGTACCTGGAGAGGTTCAACCAATTCCGGAAGTATCCCAAGACAGCCACAGGATATCCCGTTTTGCATATCTCATCTGTGATGCTGAAATCCCAAAGAGATTTCAAACCCCCAACATGAAGCTCTATGATGGGACTACGGATCCTGAAGAGCATATTGCTCAGTATAGGGAAAGAATGGAGATTAACCCTATCCCTCCGGAGCTCAAGGAAGCATGCTTGTGCAAGGGATTCGGATCTACCCTAACAGGATCAGCCTTAAAATGGCCGTTGAATGTTCCTCCTCACTCAATTACTTCGTTTGCTCATTTGGTTAATTTATTTAATAGTCAGTTTTCTTGCAGCCGGAGTTTTGAAAAACTAACCAGTGATCTTTACAGGATAACTCAAGGACCTCGGGAATCCTTGAGGGATTATGTGAACAAGTTTAGTCGAGAATCCTTGGATATCCCACATCTTGATGTTGCGACCGCTGTGCAGGATTTTAAGATGGGGTTACAAAAGGATTCCCAGTTTTATCAGGAACTTGTAATGAATCCCTGCAGGAATCTGGACGAAGCTCGTAACAGGGCCTTAAGATATATTCGCTTGGAAGATGACAAAAAGATGCAAGAGAGGATGAATTCCACCTCAACCTACGAATCAACCAACAGGAAATCAGAATCCTCGTATAAACCATATCGCTCCAAGCCATATGGCAGAAATGATAACAAGAAAGTGAATGCTGTTGAAGACGAGGATCCTGAAGATTATCCTGAATTATCTGAATACTGCTTTTCTGTTAATATACCTAAGTTAATGTATGCTATGCAGGGTTTAGGAGACAAAGCTAGGTGGCCTCGAAAGAATCAGCAGAAGGCTGATTGGAAGGATAAATCCAAATGGTGTGCCTTCCATGAAGATTTCGGACATATAACCGAGGATTGCATTGCTCTAAGGAAAGAAATAAGCTACCTATTAAGCAAGGGGTACCTGAAGGATTTGCTAGGAAGAAAGAAGAATAAAGGGCAGGATCCTGAGAAGGATCCTGAACGAGCAACATCACCCCCAGCAGATGCCAAAATAATTAACTTTATTTCAGGAGGATCCGACATTTGCCAAGAGACATGCAAAGGAAGCTAAGAATGAAAGGGGAGGCAAACCAGTCAGGATGACTACCCTTACAACCGATAAAGTGATCACTTTCGATAGTTATGACAGGGATACTGTCCAGGTGCCTCACCATGATGCTCTCGTAATAACATTGTATGTTGCTAACCATTTTGTACGCAGGATATTAGTGGACAATGGTAGCTCTGTCAACATAATTCAGCTGGAAACATTGAAGAGGATGAATGTATCTCCGATGGACATTACTTCGAAGTCCACTATGCTCGTTGGATTCAGTGGAGAAGCTAAGAATACCGTAGGAGAGATAAAGTTACCAGTATATGTTGAAGGGGTCAACTCTATACAACGCTTCTGTGTGATGGACTCCCTATCCTGCTATAACATCATACTAGGCAAGCCATGGATCCATGACATGAAGCCTGTGCCATCGACTTATCATCAGTGCATCAAGATCCCTACCCCTTGGGGGGTCGTCAAAGTTGATAGTGATCAGCAGGAGGCGAAGGAATGCTACTCATCTTCAATGAAATCCTCAACCAAGCCTAATCCAGCATAGCAATTAAAGATGCGGGCCCAGGATATCTTGGAGACTTCTGAGCAGGATGTAAAGAAAGTTATCCTGGATCAGGATAATCCGGATATCTCGGTGCTCATAGGAGTCAATATCCCTCAGGATATTGAAAATGAATTGATTAATTTTTTGAAATGCAGGATGTCAACACTCGCATGGAAGCACGAGGATATGACAGGTATATCCAAGGATATTATAACACATAAGCTTGGTATTGACATGTCATTCAAGCCGGTCCAACAAAAGAGAAGAAAATTTGCTCCGGAGCGAAATGTGATCATCCAGGAAGAAGTTGAAAGATTGTTGAAGTCCAAAATGATCAGAGAAGTCAAGTTTCCAAGATGGCTGGCAAATGTGGTCGTGGTACAGAAGAAAAATGGGAAATGGAGAGTCTGTGTAGATTACACGGACTTGAACAAGGCTTGTCCTAAAGACCTATTTCCTCTTCCTCATATTGATGCAATGGTGGA
Source organism: Helianthus tuberosus (assembly GCA_030545235.1). NCBI lineage: Eukaryota > Viridiplantae > Streptophyta > Magnoliopsida > Asterales > Asteraceae > Helianthus > Helianthus tuberosus. Next base: position 6,634,232 of record JARYGA010056639.1, read on the forward strand.
TGCTACTGCCGGGCATGAGATGTTGACCTTCATGGATGCATCCTCGGGATTTCAGCAGATTTAAATGGAGCCTTCGGACCAGGAGGATACTGCTTTCATGACACCTATAGGTATTTATTGTTATACCGCTATGCCCTTGGGTTTGAAAAATGCCGGTGCAACATACCAGAGGTTGGTAAACATGATGTTTAAAGACAAGCTGGGGGACACCATGGAGGTATATATTGACGATATGGTGGTGAAATCTAAAAAGGCTGAGGATCACTTCCAGGATATTAAGGGAGCATTTGATATCCTGGATCAGTATAACATGAAACTGAATCCTGCTAAGTGCCATTTCAGTGTGGGGGCAGGAAAGTTTCTAGGATATATGGTGACCAAAAGAGGCATAGAGGCAAGCCCGGAGCAGATTAGAGCTATCCTGGATATAAAATCACCTTCGAATATGAAGGATGTTCAACGGTTGACAGGCCGGGGAGCAGCATTGAACAGATTAATTTCAAGATCCTCGGAAAAATGCAAGGAATTTTATGATATCCTCAAGAAGAATAAGAAATTCGAATGGGGAGCAAAGCATGAAGCAGCCTTGCAGGATTTGAAGCGATATCTCTCAACTGCACCTCTATTGATGAAGCCTGAAAATGGTGAACCACTATCCCTATTGTTATGGGTCATTTTCTGAGCGTACATATCTTGACTAATATCCTGCTTTTAAATGTTTATTTGTGACCAGGATACTGGACTGGGATATTGCTAACATCCTGGGCGATATCCTGAGGTTAATTGAATTAACCACGTGCAGGTTAGAGGCTGTGGGTTACTAACGGTCAGATGGGCTTCTTCTCCTCAAGACTCGGGCGTATCTGTTACGTGAGAGACGTTGAACCTGAAAGACCAGGTCTACAATGTTCGAGTAGAGAATATTCGCCGGATCCCGGTTTATTAGGATAGTTTGTTACACTTCTTTTACTATAAATAGATGGGGGCGGATCAGATTAAGGCACGCAACTCATACACACACATTCGAACACTTTTGCTCTCTAGCTCACTGCAAACACTACACACAAACACTTGTATCTAAATTACTTTGTAACACCTAGTTGATCTGCACCACATCCTGCACTGTATCCTGATATTTGAAGTAATAGAAGAACAAGGCAGTTGCGATTGTCAGCTCCCGAGGTTTTGTGCCGGCGATCTAAATTGATCAAGGGCTTTCCTCGTACATCCTGTGTCACCCTTTAAATTTTTGCTCATCGTTTGATCAAAGATACAGCTATATATCCTGAGCCGTATCCTGAAATTGTTTTTACAAATAACTTGCATAACATATTTTCGACACACTTTTCTAGCACACTACCTCACTTCACTAATTTTATCACTTAATTGCTTCGGTAATTTTTGACCAAAACAATTTGGCGCCCACCGTGGGGCAAGTGGTGCTATTTTTTCTAAAAACTTTAGTAAAATCATTATTCGGTTTTCTTTTGTCAAAACTTTTTTCTAACTTGTTTTCAATGGCCTCAAGATCAAACATGAGCTCCTCCACTGTGTCCGCTACGACTTCTGCCACTGCCGGTTCGGTGCTTCCACCACCTCCTCCAAGGATGCCAGTTTCTTCACAACCTCAGGATATTATCCCTACTCGGAGTGTTCAGGGATTTTTAGCCTCTAATGATGAAATTCTAACTTTATTTGGAAGTGCGCAGGAACAAATGAGGCAGCAACAGGAAACTAACCAAATGCTCTTAAGAGAAATACAACTCTTAAAAGCTAGCTCGAGCAGACCTGCTGGAGAAACTGTCACTCCTATACAGCCCAGGTCTTTGAACTTCAGTTCTGCAGTTTACACTGAGGATAACCGGGGGAACATCGTCCCAAGCCATCCTCAGAGTCATACCCCTGAGATACCCTCCTCGGTCAGGATGTCAACTGTGAGGAGCTCAGGATATGTTTCAGGATATGGACAAAATCCTCAGACCGGTAACGTGTCAAATAATAATATTCTTGCTACTAACAACAATGGATCTTTGCAGGATGCAGGTATGACGTCAACATTTACTAGGAAGCTTCAGAAATTAAAGGACATGATATCCAGTGTACCTGGAGTGGTCCAGCCAATTCTGGAAGTATCTCAAGACAGCCACAGGATATCCCGCTTTGCATATCCTATCTGTGATGTTGAAATCCCAAAAAGATTTCAGACCCCCAACATGAAACTGTATGACGGGACTACAGATCCTGAAGAACATATTGCCTAGTATAGGGAAAGGATGGAAATCAATCCTATCCCTCCAGATCTCAAGGAAGCATGCTTATGCAAGGGATTCGGTTCTACCTTGACGGGATCAGCCTTAAAATGGCTGTTAAATGTTCCTCCTCACTCAATTACTTCGTTTGCTCATTTGGTTAATTTGTTTAACAGTCAACTTTCTTGCAGTCGGAGTTTTGAGAAACTAACCAGTGATCTTTACAGGATAACTCAGGGACCTCAGGAATCCTTGAGGGATTATGTGAACAAGTTTAGTCGAGGTTCCTTGGATATCCCACATCTTGATGTTGCAACAGCTGTGCAGGCTTTTAAGATGGGGTTACAAAAGGATTCTCAGTTTTATCAGGATCTTGTAATGAATCCCTGCAGGAATCTTGACGAAGCTCGTAACAGGGCTTTGAGATATATCCGCTTGGAAGATGACAAAAAGATGCAAGAAAGGATGAATTCTACCTCGACCTACGAATCAACCAACAGGAAATCAGAATCCTCGTATAAACCATATCGCTCCAAGCCATATGGTAGAAATGATAACAAGAAAGTGAATGCTGTTGAAGATGAGGATCCTGAAGAATATCCTGCTTATCTGAATACTGCTTTTCTGTTAATATACCTGAGTTAATGTATGCTATGCAGGGTTTAGGAGACAAAGCTAGGTGGCCTCGAAAGAACCAACAGAAAGCTGATTGGAAGGATAAATCCAAATGGTGTGCCTTCCATGAAGACTTCGGACATGTGACCGAGGATTGCATTGCTTTAAGGAAAGAAATAAGTTACCTGTTAAGCAAAGGGTATCTGAAGGATTTGCTGGGAAGAAAGAAGAATAAAGGGCAGGATCCTGAGAAGGATCCTGAACGAGCAGCATCACCCCCAGCAGATGCCAAAATAATTAACTTTATTTCGGGAGGATCCGACATTTGTGGGACTTCGTATTCGGCGGCCAAGAGACATGCGAAGGAAGCTAAGACTGAAAGGGGAGACAAACCAGTCAGGATGACTACCCTCACAACTGATAAAGTGATCACTTTCGATAGTGATGACAGGGATACTGTTCAGGATCCTCACCATGATGCTTTGGTAATAACATTATATGTGGCTAACCATTTTGTACGCAGGATATTGGTGGACAACGGTAGTTCTGTCAATATAATTCAGCTGGAAACATTGAAAAGGATGAATGTATCTCCGATGGGCATTACTTCGAAGTCCACTGTGCTCGTTGGTTTCAGTGGAGAAGCTAGAAATACCGTAGGAGAGATAAAGTTACCAGTATATGTTGAAGGGATCAACTCGATACAACGCTTCTGTGTGATGGACTCCTTGTCCTACTATAACATTATACTAGGCAGGCCATGGATCCATGACATGAAGGCTGTGCCTTCGACTTATCACCAATGCATCAAGATTCCAACCCCTTGGGGGGTCGTCAAAGTTGATAGTGATCAGCAGGAGGCGAAAGAATGCTACTCATCCTCAATGAAATCCTCAACCAAGCCTAATCCAGCATAGCAATTAAAGATGCGGGCCCGGGATACCTTGGAGACTTCAGAGCAGGATGTGAAGAAAGTTATCCTGGATCAGGATAATCCTGATATCTCGGTGCTCGTAGGAACCAATATCCCTCAGGATATTGAAGAACAATTAACTAACTTTTTGAAGTGCAGGATGTCGACATTTGCATGCAAGCATGAGGATATGACAGGCATATCCAAAGACATTATTACTCACAAGCTTGGAATTGACAGGTCGTTCAAGCCTATACAGCAAAAGAGAAGGAAGTTTGCTCCTGAACGAAATGCAATTATCCAGGAGGAAGTTGAAAGATTGTTGAAGTCCAAAATGACCAGGGAAGTCAAATTTCCAAGATGGCTAGCAAATGTAGTCATAGTATAGAAGAAAAATGGGAAATGGAGAGTCTGTGTAGATTACACGGACTTGAATAAGGCTTGTCCTAAAGACCCATTTCCTCTTCCTCATATTGATGCAATGGTGGATGCTACTGCCGGGCATGAGATGTTAACATTCATGGACGCATCCTCAGGATTTCAGCAGATTCAAATGGAGCCTTCGGATCAGGAGGACACGGCCTTCATGACACCGACATGTATTTACTGCTATACTGCTATGCCTTTCGGTTTGAAAAATGCAAGTGCAACATACCAGAGATTGGTGAACATGATGTTCAAAGATAAGCTGGGGGACACCATGGAGGTATATATTGACGATATGGTGGTGAAATCTAAAAAGGCTGAGGATCACCTCCAGGATATCGAGGGAGCATTTGATATCCTGGATCAGTATAACATGAAACTGAATCCTGCTAAGTGCCATTTCAGAGTGGGAGCAGGAAAGTTTCTAGGATATATGGTGACGAAAAGGGGCATAGAGGCAAGCCCGGAGCAGATTAGAGCTATCCTGGATATAAAATCACCTTCGAATATGAAGGATGTTCAACGGTTAACAGGCTGAGTAGCAGCATTGAACAGATTTATTTCAAGATCCTCGAAAAAATGCAAGGAATTCTATGATATCCTCAAGAAAAATAAGAAGTTTGAATGGGAAGCAAAGCATGAAGCAGCCTTGCAGGATTTGAAGCGATATCTCTCAACTGCACCTCTATTGATGAAGCCTGAAAATGGTGAACCACTATCCCTATACCTCGCTGTATCAGGGAATGCTGTAAGTGTCGTTCTTATAAAGGACCATGAAGGTCAGCAATATCCTGTTTATTATGTTAGTAAAAGCTTGTTAGATGCTGAAACTAGGTACTCCCATCTAGAGAAACTGATATTAGCCTTAGTTATGGCATCAACAAAACTTAGACATTATTTTGAGACGCGTAGGATTCATGTTAGAACCAATTATCCTGTTAAAAATGTGCTTAGGAAACCCGAGATGTCGGGTAGGATGGCTAAATGATCAGTAAAATTAAGTGCTTATGATTTAGTATATGAGCCTAGGAATGCGATCAAGTCTCAGGCTTTAGCTGACTTTGTGGCTGATTTCAGTAGTGATATTCAAAACGAAGTAGATTTAGAAGTACAACAACTAGGAGAAAATTTAGAATGCTGGACACTGTATACCGATGGTGCATCTAACGTAAGAGGAGTAGGTTTAGGTATACTACTAAAATCGCCACAGGGGGACATATTACCCCAGGCTATTAGGTGTGAATTTCCTGCTACTAATAATGAGGCAAAGTATGAGGCTTTAATTGCAGGATTAGAGTTGGCTAAAAATATGAATATCAAGAATTTGCAAGTATATGTTGACTCCTTGTTGATTACTAATCATTTTAATGGAACCTATGCAGTTAAAGGAGAAAAGTTAGTCGAACACCTCGATATTCTCAAAAAATTAGCAGGATATTTCGATGTTTTTACACTTGAACAGGTACCAAGGGAAGATAATGCTGAAGCAGATGCACTAGCAAACCTGGGATCATCGGTCAGGATACCAGAAGGAACCCAAATACCAATATTGCATATCTTATATCCTGCGACGGATCCTCAGGACACAGAAGTAGTGAATATTCAGGATCCTGTTGCTGAATATCCTGAGGAGGATCCTAAATCCTGGACGGCTCCAATCGTAAGATATCTCAAAGAGGGACACATCCCTAGAGACGAAAATCCTAAGGCATTTAGGATGAAGGTATCACGATTCACCATTATAAATAATATCTTGTATAAGAAATCTCTTGCAGGACCATATCTAAGGTGCTTGGAGGATCCCGAAACTAAAGAAGTACTTCAAGATATACATGATGGGGATTGTGATAACCATACTGGGGGCAGGTCATTATTCTCAAAGGTGTTGAGAACAGGATACTATTGGCCAACAATGAGGAAAGATGCTACAGAATATGCTCGAAGATGTGATGCATGTCAAAGGCACAGTAACATACTGCACCAACCGGCTGAACCACTATATCCTATAGTATCCCCTTGGCCATTCATGAAATGGGGGATGGACATAGTAGGGAAATTACCAAAAGCTCTAGGAGGAAAAGTTTTCATGTTGGCAATGACGGATTATTTCTCCAAATGGGTTGAAGCAAAAGCGTTCGTTCAAGTTAGAGATCAGGAAGTGGTATCCTTTGTAAAAAGGAATATCCTGACTAGGTTTGGAGTACCGGCTGAGATAATCTGTGACAACGGATCTCAATTTATAAGTAAGAGGACTACTGACTTCTGCAAGAGTTGGGGAATCAAAATGATTACGTCCACCCCGGTACATCCTCAAGCAAATGGACAAGCTGAATCCTCAAACAAGATAATTGTCAATAACTTGAAGAAAAGGTTAGGGGCCAAGAAAGGAAGATGGGCCGAAGAACTACCCTTTGTTTTATGGGCTGATAGAACGACGGTAAAGAATGCAACTGGTCAAACCCCATTTTCCTTAGTATTCGGAGCAGAAGCAGTGATCCCGACAGAAATGGTGATACCCACAGCAAGATCCAACCTCGGATATCCTGAGCAGAATCCTGAAGTCCTATGCCAGGAGCTGGATACTATTGATGAGACGAGAGATGCAGCACGGCTAAGAATGGCGGCATATCAACAAAGGATATCCAGAGCATACAACAAGAATATAAGAACTAGAAGGTTTAAAGTTGGAGATTGGGTGTTAAGAAAAGCTTTTCAAAATACTACTAATCATGCTGATGGAAAGCTGGCTCCGAAATGGGAAGGACCATATGAGGTTGAATCAGAATCAGGAAAAGGTGCCTACCGACTCAAAAATATGGAGGGGGATATGCTGCCGAGATCTTGGAATGCTATACACCTTAAGCTTTATTTCAAGTGAGTTTGGAATTTAATTTCTAACTCCGGATGGTATGAATTCTATCTCTTTTAAATATGTTTGATTTGATTTATTCTTTCTTTGGAACCCAATACTGACTTAAGCATCGGAGGGGTGTTAGCCAAGCTGGCACCCACCTTAGTTTAAGGATGTTTTGCAGTATATGCTTCGGGATATAGCACCAGGATACTCACTCAGGAGACTTCGGAAGCTTAGAGGATTGGCCCCCTCTCTCACGTACAAGGGATCCTGATTCCTTCACAGGTTTAAAGGTATTCACCTTTCTTCTGAATTGGGTTTAAACACCCCGCCTGGAGCGAAGGTTATTCGGGAATAGTTCAAGGTGGCGGGACCAGTCCAAGTAAAAGTGGCTGACAATTTCGTTGCTATTGGCTATATCCTGAATCCTAAAGGTATATGAGGATTGATCACCCTCTCTCACGAAAGGGTATTTTCATACTCTCTAAGGTTTGAAGGTTTTCACCTTTCTAAGTCTTGGAGTTTATACACTCCCGCCTGTAGCGCACGAAAATTTGGGATTTACCCCAGGATACGAGGGATTTATCTCCAGTACATTTTTGGGTTTTACCCCTGTAACACAAAAAACTATCTATACAATTGAAACTGATTTCCAGGAAATTTCTAAGTATTTGAGGACATTATGCACAGGGGACATTCCATCTGAAAGCAATTGTATGATACATAAAGGATCAAAGTTAAGCTAAGAGTCTCGAACTGGGGACATCTTAGTAGGAGAAGTCGCAAAAGGGATTGGAGATTGATACTAGGGTTAGACTCAGTTCCTGGTATGATCTTTCCTTTATAAACTTTACATAAATTCTATAACCCAGGTTAGTGATCAAGTATCCTGAAAAGGATATATCTTCAGGATATATCTGTAAAATGTGTTTTTGGGATGCGTTTCAGGATATTTGATTAAAAGTATTTGGAAGTAATACTATCTTGAAATTGAAAATGAGTTTTAGAAAGTGGACTATCTTTTATTCTTTAAAAGTGTTCTCTAAAGATGATTGAATTTTTGGGAGTTATATTTAAGAAATTTTTTTTAGTATATCACTGAGTATATTGATCAGGATATTTCAGAAAGATAGTTGTACAAAATTTTGCAAAGCTGAGATCTGTACTAAGAAAGACAGAGAACAGTAGCAAGAAAAATAAAAGATGAAATTATTTGAAATAAGCAGTGCTAATTGATAACCGAAGGTTTCATCCTGAAACCCAGGACCCATCCACCTTCGGCTATTAAATTGTTTTGATGCAGAAATAAAAATTGTTCATGAGACATAAAATTGTTCAAACAATTTAAAGGGAATAAGCTTTAGGGGCGACACATTCTTCGTTCACGAAGATTTCAGCAGCATCCGTCTTGGGATCCGCCTCAGCATCCCTCTCCGCATAGGTGGCTTTTTCAACTGCTTTGGAAGATCCTTCGGCAGCTGGTTTTCGTTTCCCAAGCACCGACGTCCCAAGAAGGGCATTCAAAACCTAGTGTTTTGGCTTCATGGGCCATCTTCAGCCTGGCTTGGAGAAGAGAGGTGACGACGGAACTCTTAAGGCTTTCCCGGTAGCTCACCATATCCCATTCATGTTGTGCATGGGCAGCATCGAGATCGGCTTGGGCTTGAAGAGTAGCTTCGTTGAGAGTAGCCTGATGTTCTTGAGTCAAAGCTTTGAACTTCTCCTCGTAATGACGAGATTTAGCGGCTGCAATCATGCCTTGATCAGAAATCGTGACTTCCGCCTTCTTTAACTTAGATTCAAGCGTTTTGTTGAGCCCGCATGACTCTTGATATAGATGAACCAAACGCTCAAGACCCTGCAAAAAATAGGAGGACAGGTATTGGTTTTGATAAATACATGTGAATGGTATAAGCTGCAGGATATGGTTTAAGAATACTAGCCAGGTTGAGAAAGGAAGTCATAAACCCGCTTGCTTCAATGAACCCGTAATTCTCATAAGGAAATGTGTCAGAAATGACAGGGGAATCAGGCTCTTTCCTTTTTCGGGAACTTGAACTCCGGGGCTTGGTAGCTGGCGAAGGTTTGGGAATGATGATGGCTTTGGAACTGCTGGGTTTGGATGAGGCTGTGGCCTTGGGATTGGGCTCCTTCTTGATCTGAACCTGATCAGAATAACTGTCCAACTCATCGAGGTCAAAGACTTCAGGGATCTTGGCCGGTGCTGCATAAAGGGAAAAGTTTTACATCATTATTACTCTTTATGTTATTATATTGTGTTGACTAATTATTTTAAAAGTATTCCTTACCAGACATTTCAGATGAGGAGTATTGACTGGAACTCGGGATATGTGTGGTAAAACTCATGTCGCTCGCAGGTAATTGGTAAACCGTTTTGATTCTTTTCTCTGACTCCGCAGTAGGGGGAGCTACTTCCTTGAAATTTACTGCAAAGGAATCAAAAAGAAGGATATTAGCAAAAGATAACAGTCTAAAGATACATGTGAACATTCATAATCCTACCGGTGGTTAACCACTCCACCGGAAGGTTAGCACCCTCGTCAATGGAGTCTCGTTTGACAAAGAAAAACTTGCGTTGCCATCCATCTTCGTTTTTGGTGGCTTTAAGAATAAGTGGTTTGTTAGAAGTCGAAAAAAGCAAGAACCGGCTAGAGCCGTGAGATCGGAGGCGATAGGCAATTGGTAGATCTTCGATACAAAGGTCAGGACAGTGAAGGTTTTTAATTTGGTTGAGCACGATTAATACCCTCCAGATCATGGGCATGGTTTGAGCAAAAGAGATACCGGTGGTCCGGAAGAATTGCATCATGAATTCGGGAAAAGGGTATTGGAGACCTAGTGAAAAAGGGTATGCTGGAAAGCCAATCAGCAGAAGAAACATCCGATCGAATTGACTGATCGAACGGTCTAAAGACCGTGTTATCAGGAAAAGCACCGGAAGCTCTCAAAGCCGCAATGTCTGCGTTGTCAAAAGCACAGACCTCCTTTACGGGATTTTTGAGAAGATTCTGCTGAGTGAAAGTCTCGGACGATTCACCGGTTTGGGAATGAGTTCTGGCAGCCATTACGAATAAGGGAAGAAAGATTGACAGAAAATGAATGAAAAATAGGGAATTACCTGAAGACTCTGTTGGAGATATCTGCTTTTCAAACAAGAAGAGAGAAGATATAGGGGCATTGTGGATCTCCATCGAGTTAAAAGCGCGTTGGAGGTTATGATGTGATCTTGACCGTCGTCTCGATTTAATTGCCTTGAATTACGAGATAAGAATTTCTGAAATATTTCTGTTGGATTGGTATACCAACAGATATATTTGGGGACAGTTGTTATGGGTCATTTTCTGAGCGTACATATCTTGACTAATATCCTGCTTTTAATTGTTTATTTGTGACCAGGATACTGGACTGGGATATTGCTAACATCCTGGGCGATATCCTGAGGTTAATTGAATTAACCACGTGTAGGTTAGAGGCTGTGGGTTACTAACGGTCAGATGGGCTTCTTCTCCTCAAGACTCGGGCGTATCTGTTACGTGAGAGACGTTGAACCCGAAAGACCAGGTCTACAACGTTCGAGTAGAGAATATTCGCCGGATCCCGGTTTATTAGGATAGTTTGTTACACTTCTTTTACTATAAATAGATGAGGGCGGATCAGATTAAGGCACGCAACTCATACACACACATTCGAACACTTTTGCTCTCTAGCTCACTGCAAACACTACACACAAACACTTGTATCCAAATTACTTTGTAACACCTAGTTGATCCGCACCACATCCTGCACTGTATCCTGATATTTGAAGTAATAGAAGAACAAGGCAGCTGCGATTGTCAGCTCCCGAGGTTTTGTGCCGGCGATCTAAATTGATCAAGGGCTTTCCTCGTACATCCTGTGTCACCCTTTACATTTTTGCTCATCGTTTGATCAAAGATACAGCTATATATCCTGAGCCGTTTCCTGAAACTGTTTTTACAAATAACTTGCATAACATATTTTCGACACACTTTTCTAGCACACTACCTCACTTCACTAATTTTATCACTCAATTGCTTCGGTAATTTTTGACCAAAACACCTATACCTCGTTGTATCAGGGAATGCTGTAAGTGCCGTTCTTACAAAGGACCATGAAGGTCAGCAATATCCTGTCTATTATGTTACTAAAAGTTTACTAGATGCTGAAACTAGATATTCTCATTTAGAAAAATTGATATTAGCCCTAGTTATGGCGTCAGCGAAACTTAGACATTATTTTGAGACACATAGTATTCATGTTAAAACCAATTATCCTGTTAAAAATGTGCTAAGGAAACCCAAGATGTCGGGTAGGATGGCTAAGTGGTCAGTAAAACTGAGTGCTTATGACTTAGTATATGAGCCTAGAAATGCCATAAAGTCTCAGGCTTTAGCTGACTTTGTGGCTGATTTCAGTAGTGACATTCAAAACGAAGTAGATTTAGAAGTATAGCAGCTAGGAGAAAACTTAGAATGCTGGACATTGTATACTGACGGTGCATCTAATGTAAGAGGTGTAGGTTTAGGTATACTACTAAAGTCGCCACAGGGGGACATATTACCCCAGGCTATTAGGTGTGAATTTCCTGCTACTAATAATGAGGCAGAATATGAAGCTTTGATTGCAGGGTTAGAGTTGGCTAAAAATATGAATATTAGATGTTTATAGGTATATGTTGATTCTTTGTTAATCACTAATCACTTTAATGGAACCTATGCAGTTAAGGGAGAGAAGTTAATCGAGTATCTCGAAATTCTCAAAAAAATTAGCAGGATATTTCGATATTTTTACACTTGAACAGGTACCAAGAGAGGATAATGCTGAAGCTGATGCCTTGGCAAATCTGGGATCATCGGTCAGGATACCGGAAGGAACCCGAATACCAATATTACATATCCTGCGACGAATCCTCAGGATAAGGAAGTAATAAGTATTCAGGATCCTGATGATGAGTATCCCGAGGAGGATCCTAAGTCCTGGACGGCTCCAATCATGAGATTTCTCAAGGAAGGACACATCCCAAAGAATGAGAATCCTAAAGCCTTTAGAATGAAGGTATCACGATTCACTATTATAAATGATGTTTTGTATAAGAAATCTCTTGCAGGACCATATCTGAGGTGCTTGGAGGATCCCGAAACCAAAGAAGTACTTCAGGATATAGATGAAGGGGATTGTGGTAACCATACTGGGGGTAGGTATGACACCCTAACATGTTATTACTCTTAACTTGCAGCGGAAAGTACAAACCTAAAATTTCTTACATGATAATCTCTCTTTCACTTAAATACATCAATCCCTTTTTATAAATTAATCAAAAACTAATATACTTATATCAAATTAAGTGACCACATACACCCCCACGTACAATCCATGTCTTGACTCGATCTTCAACCGCGTACACTTCTTGATGAAACATCCAAAACCCTGTATGGCCTGCAGTCACCACATTCAATCAAATCATTAGCAACAGGTGACATAATAAAAAGTAAATCTTAACACATGCATAGTAAGGCGTCAACATATCCTGCTTTCTCTTATACCAGCCCCTTCATGCATCCATTTGATCACTAGCATCGGATTGCAGAGTTAACCTTCACTTCCATTGTTAACATGCCTATACTTTACATTAATTCTCAATAGAAACAGTTAGTATCATTAACTTCCCTTCATATGAACATATTCTCGAATACCCATAACTCATTTTATTCATTCAGCATATAATCAAATACTCACTCAAGCATGTATTCACTTTCTATTTATACATGTACTTACAATTTACATCCTACATGTATAACTCCTTAAATCATCTTTATGCCTAATTCACTATGTAAGTTCCCTTTCTTACCCAAACTTAATCGAATCTCTTTTCTTCACCACTCCCAACTTATTTGTACTAAAACTTAACTTAGTAAATAACATTGATTCATATCTTCTCACACTACATTCAATAATTCCATATATCATAACTACTGTACCAAACAAAAGGGTAAGTTAGGAGTTCACTTACCTCATGCGTCCGAGTTCAAGCATAGCTTCCGTGTTTATCCTTGGCCCGTTGCCCTTCCATGCTTGTGTCCATGTTGACATGACTCCTATCCGTACATGTCATCACATTCATCATAATATGATTAGCATACATGAGCATACATACCTTTTAATGAAGGTTTCTTGCCATATCATCTTATCAAACTAATTTCTCACTTGTAATGCATTCAAAGCACATTCCTTATACAAATCTATTATCTAAAACATCGTCATCACATTCGATATACATTTATTCATTATTAGCATACAATCTCACTTATCATTTTCTCCTAAGCATTTCATCAAACACTTGGTGTGCATATCATTTCCTAAACATAAGGTACAAGTGCTTTAAGCATGTTCTTCCCTATTTCATCTTATGAACTATCACATTCAAGCAACATCTCATAATCATAAATTCCACATCGAGTTTATCTATCTCAGTCTATCATATAACACCTTATTCATCACAAGATCACACTATAACATCTACAAGTTCATCATGATCATCATCTTCACACTCATAAAATGGGTTTCATTCTAAATCACCCAATTACTTGAAATTATTCCTGACACAAGTTCTATTTGGTGTTTCTAATACCTCTACATGCTTAATTTCATATAAATTCACGGATTGATCATAACCCTCTTCAAACAAGATCATCAAATCTAAGTTTTAAGACATACCTTATGATCTCCTTGTGAAGGTGATTGTTAATTCATGTTCGATTATGAATTTAGACTTCATTTGGCCCTTCAATTCGAAGATTCTTCAAGAACTAGGGTTTAAACCCTTGGTTCTTTCTCCTGGACATCGATCCAGAACACACACAAGTGTGTGTGTTTGTGTGTGTGTTTTCTTTTAATACCACAACTTTCAAGTTGTTCACTTCGGTCCCTCATGTTTCGTTTTAATTAAATAAGGCTACAACCCTTCGTTTAATACCAACGATATTAACAATCAACTAGGTTAATTATTCCTAGTTAACGTTCATTTACGGGTTCACTTTTTTCCCTTAACGGTATTTTACCCGTTCCTTTATATTAACCGGGTTTAAATTACCAAACCCATTTTTGGGGTGTTACAGTAGGTCCTTATTCTCAAAAGTATTAAGGACAGGATATTATTGGCCGACGATGAGGAAAGATGCCACAGAATATGCTCAAAGATGTGACGCATGTCAAAGACATAGTAAAATATTACATCAGCCTGTTGAACCACTGTATCCTATTGTTTCCCCTTGGCCGTTCATGAAATGGGGTATGGATATAGTGGGAAAGCTTCCAAAGGCTCCAGGAGGAAAAGTTTTCATGTTGGCAATGACGGATTATTTCTCCAAGTGGGTTGAAGCAGAAGCATTTGTTCAAGTTAGAGATCAAGAAGTGGTATCCTTCATAAAAAGGAATATCCTGACTAGGTTTGGAGTACCAGCTGAGATAATTTGTGACAACAGATCTCAATTTATAAGTAAAAGGACTACTGACTTCTGCAAGAGTTGGGGAATTAAAATGATTACGTCTACTCCGGTACATCCTCAAGCAAATGGACAAGCCGAATCATCGAACAAGATAATTGTCAACAACTTAAAAAAGAGACTAGGGGCTAAGAAAGGAAGATGGGCGGAAGAATTACCCTTTGTTCTGTGGGCTGATAGGACAACGGTGAAGAATGCAACTGGTCAAACCCCGTTTTCCCTTGTGTTTGGAGCAGAAGCGGTGATCCCGACGGAAATGGTGATACCTACAGCAAGATCCAACCTCAGGGATCCTGAGCAGAATCCTGAAGTCCTATGCCAGGAACTGGATACTATTGATGAGACAAGAGATGCTGCAAGACTAAGGATGTCAGCATATCAACAGAGGATATCTAAAGCATATAACAAGAATATAAGGACTAGAAGATTTCAGGTTGGAGATTGGGTATTGAGAAAAGCTTTTCAGAATACTACTAATCCTGCTGATGGAAAGTTGGCTCCGAAATAGGAAGGACCCTATGAGGTTGAATCAGAATCAGGAAAAGGAGCATACCGACTCAAGAATATGGAGGGAGATATGCTACCGAGATCCTGGAATGCTATACATCTAAAGTTCTATTTTAAGTGAGCATGGAATTCAAATTCCGACTCAGGGTGGTATGGATTCTGACTCTTTTATTAAATTTTAATATCATTTACTATTTTGAACCCGTTACTGACTTAAGCATCGGAGGGGTGTTATCTAGGCTAACACCCATCTTAGTTTACAGTTTTTTTGCAGTATATTCTTCGGGATGTAGCACCAGGATACACACTCAGGATACTTCGGAAGATTAGAGGATTGGCCCCCTCTCTCACGTCTAAGGGATCCTGATCCCTTCACAGGTTTAAAGGTATGCACCTTTCTTCCGAATTGGGTTTAAACACCCCGCCTGGAGCGCAAGCTATTCAGGAATAGTTCAAGGTGGCGGGACCAGTTCATGTAAAAGTGGCTGACAATTTCGTTACTATTGGCTATATCCTGAATCCTTAAGGTATATGAGGATTGATCACCCTCTCTCACGAAAGGGTATTTTCATACTCTCTAAGGTTTAAAGGTTTTCACCTTTCTAAGTCTTGGAGTTTATACACTCCCGCCTGTAGCGCACGAAAATTTGGGATTCCCCCCCAGGATACGAAGGATTTATCTCCAGTATATTTTGGGTTTTACCCCTGTAATACAAAAATTGTTTATACAATTAGAACTATTGTTCAAAAATTTTCTAAGTGTTTAAGGACTTCATGCACAGGGGACATTCCATCTAAAGCAATTGTGTGATGCACAAAGGATCAAAGTTGAGCTAAGTGTCTCGAACTGGGGACATCTTGGTAGGAGAAGCCACAAAAGGGGTTGTAGTTTAATACTAAGGCTACGCTCGATTCCTGGTATAATCTTTCCTTTATGAACCTTAAATGAATTTTTTTAACTCCGATTAAGGATATGTCTTTAGGATATGTCTTCGGAATCTGTTTTTGGAATATGTTTCGGGATATTTGATTGAAATATTTGGAAGTGATACTTGATTGAAATTAAAACTCTGATCAAACAAGTATTATCAAAACAGGTTTTAGAAAGTGGACTATCTTTTAGTCTTTAAATTTTCTCTAAAGTTGATTGAATTTTTAGAAGTTCTATTTAATAAAAGTTTTCATAATATATCACTGAGTATATTGATCAGGATATTTTCAAAAGATAGTTGTACAAAATTTTGCAAAGCTAAAATCTACATTAAGAAATGCATGACAGAAATTAAAAGGCAACAACAAATAAGTCAAAAGGAAGTTATATTATTAACATGTCAAAAGTTGTGCTTTTGGTTTCACCTCAAACCGAGGCCCATCCGCCAAAAGCACAATTAGTCTTTACCATACTTGCGTAACAGTTGAAGGTTCTATCTCAAAAACGGGACCTGTCTACCTTCAACCGTTACGACATTCAAAACAGGTTATATTAACCGATGACCAAGGGCTTCATCCTGAAACCCAGGACCCATCCACCTTTGGTCATCATATTGTTCTAGTGCAGGAAATATAAATTGTTCAACGACAGGAAAAGTAAATTGTTTGTACAAACCACAACCATGAAATTTAAAAAAAAAGTGGGCTCCGGCCTTGGCACGTATATCCATCATCGCCCACTTCGCCGCCTAAGGGGCAGCACCTTCTTGATCAGCAACTTCTTTCCCAGCATCTGCACCAGCATCCCCTTTAGGATTCTTCTCGGCATCATCACCAGCATTGGCCACTTCCTCTGCCGCCTTAGAAGGCTCTTCACCAGCATGCTTTACGGGATGAGCGACGGGATGACCTCCAAGATCCTGTAGTTTCGCTTCCCAAGCCTTTACATTCCAGGAGGGGCATTCGAAGCCCAAGCTCTTGGCCTCATAAGCCATCCTTAACCTAGCTTGAAGAAGGGAGATAACAACGGATGTTTTGAGACTGTCCCGATATGAACTCATATCCTGCTGGTATTGAAGAAGGGCGGCATCTAGTTTGGCTTGAGCATCCTCATTGGCTTTGTGGAGGGCAGCTTGGTGTTCCTGAGTCATTGCCTTGTATTTTCCTTCATAATGCTGGGACTTGGCAGCCGCAATTGTTCCTTGATCAGCTATAGTGGCTTTAGCTTTTTCGAGCTTAATCTCCAGCATCTTATTAAGCCCACAGGCGTCTTCATACAAGTGCATGAGACGTTCCAAGCCCTGCAGTTAAAGATACAGGTATCAATATAAAATGAGCAGGATAATGATTAACGTGCATGTTCAGGATATCGGAAGGGAATTTTTACCTGCTTGAGGAATGAAGTGGCTTCACTAAATCCATGATTCTCGAGAGAGAATGTCTCGGAGGCGGCTGGAGAATCCATTTCTTTTCTCTTCCGGGAGCTAGAGGCCCGGGTCCTGGATGCCGGATGAGCTTTAGGAGCGGTAGTAGTCTTTGAGGTGATAGGCTTTGGTGCGGCAGATGACTTCGGCTTAGATTCTTGTTTGACAGGTACAAGGCTGGAGTAACTATCTAACTCGTCAAGTTGGAAGCCTTCGAGGTTGACAACTGGTACTGCACAAGGGAAGATATTTTTAAATTCATCATACCTCTGAAAGACAATTGGTTTAATAAATAAAGATAATTACTGAGAATATGCTTACCAGACATCTCTGAACTTGATTTTTGGCTTGAATCTATAAGAGACAGGGAGAAAGTTCTTTCACTGGCAGGAAGTTGGTAGATTTCTTTGATCCTGGACTTGGATTCCGCAGTGGGGGGTGCTAAATCTCTGAAGTTCGCTGCATAAAAACATCAGGATATAAGTCTGGGATATAGTTTAAGGATACATTTGGGGATATTCCTAAAACCCTAGATCCTACCCTTGGTTAACCATCTAACCGGCAGATCGAAACCCCTGTCAATAGAGTCTCTTTTCACGAAAAAGAACTTTCGCCGCCATCGGTCTTCGTTCTTGGTGGCCTTAAGGACTAAAGGGCTCTTGGAGGTAGAGAACAAAAGAAAACAGCTATCACCATGGGACCTCAACCGGTATGCAATGGGGAGGTCTTCAATACACAGGTCAGGGCAATGGCGAGATTTGATTTGATCTAGCACCATCAAAACTCGCCAGACCATTGGCATAGTTTGGGCATAACTAAGGCCGGTGAGGTTGAAGAAACAAGAGATGAAAGGTGGAAATGGATACCGAAGTCCCAAAGAAAAGGGGTAGGCGAAAAAGCAGACCCACTCGTTTGATGACACGTCTGATCGGACCTCCCGATCAAAAGGGCGAATGACTGTTCCAGCGGGAAAGGCGCCGGAATCCTTGAGGGCAGCGATATCGGCATTGTTAAAGCAGCATATTTCTTTTTCTGGTTCTCGGATGAGGTTTTGACTCACGAGGGTTGGGACTGGTTCATCTGAACGAGATCTTGTCCGTGATGCCATGAAGGGTATCTAAAAGAAATTCAGGAAAAAGAACAGAGGATAAAGGAAAGGATGATTACCTGAAAATCGCTTGAAGAGTAATGATATCAAGAAGAAGAAATATCTCAGCTAATTATAGGTTGAATATAGGGGGTAAAGAGTAAATATTGCATTGAAAATGGCAGAATGTCACTTCAACCGTCGTTTCGTTTTAATTGCCTCGGTCTGCGAGTTAGAATTTTTAAAATATATCTGTTGGATTGGTATACCAACAGATATATTTGGGGACAATTGTTATGAGCCATTTTCTGAGTATATATATCCTGACTAATATCCTGCTTTTGATTGTTTGCTTGTGATCAGGATACTGGATTAGGATATTGGTATCATTCTGGGCCATATCCTGGTGTTAACTAAATTAACCACGTGCAGGTTAGAGGCTGTGGGGTACTAACGGTCAGAAGGACTTCTTCTCCTCAAGACTCGGGCGTATCTGTTATGTGAGAGACGTTGAACCCGAAAGACCAGGTCTACAACGTTCGAGTGGGGAATATTCGCCGGATCCCGGTTTATTAGGATAGTTTGTTTCATTTCTTTTACTATAAATAGATGGGGGCGGATCAGATTAAGGCACGCAACTTTCACACACACTTTTGAACACTTTTGCTCTCTAGCTTTCAGCAGTCACTACACACAAACACTTGTAATCGAATTACATTGTAACACCTAGTTGATCCGCATTACATCCCGCACTGTATCCTAAGATTTAAAGCAATAGAAGAACAAGGCAGCTGCGATTGTCAGCTCCCGAGGTTTTGTGCCGGCGATCTAGATTGATCAAGGTCTTTCCTCGTACATCACGTGTCAACCTTTACTTTTTTGCTCATTGTTTGATCGTAGATACATCTCAATACCCTGAGCCGTATCCTGAAACTGTTTTCGCAATTAACTTGATTAACATATTTTCGACACTCATTTCTAGCACACTACCTCACTTAACTAATTTGATCACTTAATTGCTTCGGTAATTTTTGACCAAAACAACAGGCATGTTTGGTTTCTCTCCTAAGAATGCGTACTCTAGATGTGATGGAAGGACTTTAAGATCTAGAGGCGGTGGAATATCTTATGGAGTACTCTCATCACTAACCTCATTGAGTTCCAACGTCTCGGGAATCCATAACTCGTCGCTCTCGTCTAACGGCTCCTCCTCAACCTCCTCGTCAACAACTCCCTCACCTACTAAATCGGCCCCACTAATGTACTCTAGACACGTGTCGACACATGATATGAAAGATTTTAGAAAGTAAACGGAATGACACGGCCCACTATCCTCATCTCTACCACTAGGGTGCTGAATGGCTCTATCGATCTCGAATGTGACAATCTCGTCACCCGCACGAAGTGAAATCTTACTGTTAAAGACATATATGATTGCCTTTACGGTTCGAAGGAATGGACGACCTAGAATAATAGGAACTCTCTCATCGACCTCCATATTGAGAACAAAGAAGTCTACGGGAAAAACGAACTTATCAACCTTAACCAACAAATTCTCTACGATCCCACGATGAAACTTGACCGAGCGATCGGCCAAGGATAATGACATACTCGTGGGCATAAGCTCTATTAACCCTAGCTTTTCATAAAGAGAGAACGACATCAAATTTATGATAGCACCTAGATCGGCTAACATGAGCGGGGGTAACGGCACCCCCGAATAAGCATGGAATGGTGAATGTACCCGGGTCGATTAGTTTCTCTAGTAGCTTATTCAAGACCACCGCGAAACAACCTCTGGTAAAAGGAATGTTCAAAAGCTCACCTATCCTATCCTTACGCTTGAGAAGGTCCTTAAGAAATTTAGCATACTTAGGCATGGACTGAAGGGCCTCTATGAGCGGAAGATTGATTTTCAACTGCTTGAACATCTCAAGAAATTGCCCATATTCCTTAACATATTTCTGATGCTTAAGGCGGGCGGGGTATGGGACACGGGAATGATCAACTAACGGTGACGGCTTAATCCCTACCGGTCATTTTTCTACACTCTTCTCTACTTGAGGCTCCTCGGTGTGTGCGGTACATACTGGGTCTAGCCTAATGTGCACCTTTCCCTTTGATGATTTTTGCACTTTCGAACTTTTTAAGAGATAATCTTAGTTATAGTAGTAGGCCCCTCTTTTGAAGGTGACGTTACCCTCAATCCAGTGGTTTGAGTCAGTAGGGATACAATCCCAAAGGGTCAGAATATAGAAAGATAATTAAATAAGTTATTAATGCAAAAAGTGGTAGGCCCCTCTTTTGAAGGTGACGTTACCCTCAGCTAAGTGGTTTGAGTCAGCAAGGATACAATCCCAAAAAGCCGGTTTAATGTTTTAATAGTAGTTTACATATGAGGGGGTTCAAGCTATTCACACCCCCGCCATCCAATACCTTTGGGGTATTGAAGGAGGTCCTAGTAAGCTTGAACCAAGTCCTCCCAGGATCTATACACTGAACGAGACAAGAACTTTACCAAACCACCCTTCTAACCCCCTTCCAGGTAGTTAACGTGCTTTATATAGACCGTAAAGACACGAATGAGCAAATCAATGACATCATGAAGAAATGGTAAAGAAAATTTACTTTCAACATAAGAAACTAGTTATTAAAGTCATTAATACATACCCAATTAAAAAGTGTCGAAAGATTAAAAATCAAAAGTAATACATTAAAGACTTGTCTTCACCAAGTGATGTAAGAGATAAGCCAAGCATGGCCTTTGATTGACAAAAACTCTTACTATCAATCTTGGATCCCGAGGCTACTACACATACTAAAGATGATAGATGGATGATGGTGGTGGGTGTTGGTGTTGTAGTGGTGGTGGAGTGGTGGCAAAGTGAGAGATAAGTGGTTTGCCAAGAGATGCCTTTGAAGTGAACCAAGCACCCCTATTTATAGTCAGAACAGTGCCCCAGCCACGGCCCCGTGTCAAGTGGGCATGGCCCGTGGCCATCTTCTTCTCTTCCTTCATTAATTGCAGCTGTCAGCAGAGGGCCCAACACGACCCCATGGCTTCTGGACACGGCCCCGTGGTCAACTCTTTGCTGTACTATCAAGATTCTGCAAATCTTAGAGTTAACCACACCCCATGGTGAGCTGGGCACGGCCACGTGGTGGGCGTAGAAGCTTCTGCAGTCTTTGTCTTTATGTGTGAGGTCTGACTATGACACATGCCTGGCTGGGCACGGCCCCGTGGTCAGGTTCTGTTTTCTTGTTTTTGTTTTGGGAGATGCTGTCGAGGGGTCGGGCATGTCACGTTATTCCTTCTTCTTGTCATTATGTTGGTTTTTGGCTGCTTATTTGTTCCTTTTGTTCTTTTAAGCTCATTTGGTCCTGTATTTTCAAACGGAAGAAAGAAACACGCTTTTTCCAACATTAGTACTAAAAATGGTTGGTTTTATGCCTTAATTGATGTAATTTATATGTTGCATTTTGTACACATCAATCCCTATAGGCCTATACGGGACCTATACTACACCTATAGGCCTATACGGGTGTTCTATGTTATCCTATAGTATCGTATCGTATCATATTGCGTCGTATCGTATCGTATCGTATCGTATAGTGTTTAGTATAAGTCTCTTATAGGTTCCCTATAGCTCTTGTATATGCCTATAGGCTTACTTGGGACCTAAACCACACCTATTTACACGAGACCTATACTACACCTATAGGCCTATATGGGTGTTGTATCATATCGTATAGTATAGTATCGTATCGTATCGTATCGTATATCATCATATCGTATAGTGTTGTATAAGTCTCGTATAGGTTCCCTATAGGTTTTGTATGTGCCTATAAGCCTATACGGGACCTAAACCACACTTATAGGCCTATAAGGGACCTATACTACACCTATAGGCTTATACGGGTGTTGAATGGTATCTTATCGTTTCGTATTTCTTCGTATCGTATCGTGTAGTGTATAGTATAAGTCTCGTATAGGTCCCTTATAGGTCTGGTATATGCCTATGACATTACATCTATAGTTCTATGCGAGGCTTATATGAGACTTATACTATACGATAATACACCTATACGGAACATATACTACACTATACGATACGATATCACACTTATAGGCTTATATGAGGTCAATACGTGACCTATACTACACCTACATGATACGATATTTATCATATAAAAATTATTAATGTTGTATAAAAAAGTTTATATATTTAAAATAGAAAACTTAATTTTATAAAACTTTACTAAAATGATTAATATTGTATAAATGTTTCTAAAAAAAAACCTTTATATATGTTGCGTATAGACCTATACGCAGCGTATATAAAGGGTTAAAAAGACAATTTTACCCCTGGTTTGGGCTGTGTATAGCCCAACCCAGGGGCAAAATGGTCTTTTTTTACCAAACTTTCCCAATATATATGCCACATACAGGGCTATACATGTCGTATACTAAAAAAGACCATTTTACCCCTGGATTGGGGGCTATACGCAGCCCAAAGCAGGGTTAAAATTGTCTTTTTGATCCTTTATGTACGCTGCATATAGGCCTATACGCAACGTATATAAAAGGTAGGTTTTTTTAACCCCAAACTTGGTAAAATTCTCTTTTTGACCATTTATATACGCCGCGTATTACCTATACGTAGCGTATATAAGGGTGTATTTTTTTTAGAAAACAATCTTATTCATTATTTATTATATTAGCAAAGTTCTATAATAAGTACTTTAAAAAACCATTTGTAATTATCGTATCGTATAGTATAAGTCTCGTATAAGTCTCGTATAGGTCTTGTATACGCCTTTAGCCCAATACGGGACCTATACTACACCTATAGGCCATACGGGTGTTCTATGGTATCCTTTAGTATCGTATCGTAACGTATTGCATCGTATCGTATCGAATCGTATCGTACAGTGTATAGTATAAGTCTTGTATAGGTTCCCTATAGGTTTTGTATATGCCTATAGGCCTACAGGGGACCTAAACCACACCTATAGTACTATATGAGACCTGTACTACACCTATAGGCCTATACGGGTGTTATATCGTATCGTATCCTATAGCACTATACCGTATAGTGTATAGTGTATAGTTTAGTATAAGTCTCGTATAGTTTCCCTATAGGCCTATACGGGACCTAAACCACACCTATAGGCCTATAAGGGACATATACTACACCTATAGGCTTATGCAGGAGTTGTATGGTATCTTATAGTATCGTATCGTATCGTATTGCATCGTATCATATAGTGTATAGTATAAGTCTCGTATAGGTTCCCTATAGGTTTTATATATGCCTATAGGCCTACACGGGACCTAAACCACACTTATTGTACTATACGAGACCTATACTACACCTATAGGCCTATACGGTTGTTATATCGTATTGTATAGTATCGTATCGTATAGTATAAGTCCCGTATAGGTCACTTATAGGTCTTGTATATGCCTACGATACTACATCTATAGTTCTATACGAGGCTTATACGGGACTTATACTATACGATACTACACCTATACGGGACATATACTACACTATACGATACGATATCATACTTATAGGCTTATACAAGGTCAATACGTGACCTATACTACACCTATACGATACGATATTTATCGTATAAAAATGATTAATGTTGTATAAAAAAGTTTGTAAGAAATACTTACTTTTTTATTTATTTAAAATAGAAATTTTTTTTATAAAACTTTACTAGAACGATTAATATTGTATAAATGTTTCTAAAAAACTTTATATACACTGCGTATAGGTCTATACGCAGCGTATATAAAAGGTAAAAAAGACAAATTTACCCCTGGTTTGGGCTGCATATAGTCCCTAACCCATGGGTAAAATGGTATTTTTTTTCCAAACTTGCCCCATATATACACCACATACAGGGCTATACGCGGCGTATAGTAAAAATGACCATTTTACCCATGGATTGAGGGCTATACGCAGCCCAAAACTAGACACACACTAGGGCAAGTGCACCCATCGCGAGCGTAGTATAGTCTTGGTAAGATACCGAGGTCGCCCAAGGACACAAGAGCTTTCAATACCGGTTTATCGTCAACGTCTAATCAATCTAAAGTTTTGATAAAAGTTTTTTAACATGAAAGTAAATCTAAAAATTAAAAGATAAATAAAACGAAAAAAAATAGAGAAGATAGAATCACTTGGATCCAACTCCTCTTTAATGTACCCATTGATGATTTTTGCACTTTGGTTTTTCAGTATAAATAGTAGGCCGTGGCACTTAGATTTATGCGTTGGTTCGACGTTAAAATTCGCTTTATACCTTGAGATATCGTCTGTTTACTATAAAAACACACACAATCACGAAACGTTGCCGCAACAACAGGGTAATAACTCGATCGCTTCTACGATTCAATGTCCGATCGATTGAAACTATCCAATGGATGTTTAAGTGCTGCCCACATTAGGGTTATACTTTGTCATTCGTCGTGAATTCGATGAATGTTTAAGTATCGCGCTTTGTCATTCATTGTGAGGGTTTAATCTCGTGAGTTATCGTAAATGTTTTCTTAGTTACTAACCTAGTTCGTGTGCATTGTTGTTTAAATTAGGTTATCAGGCTTATCAGTAGGCTAAACTCTGCTCGTTAAACTTGCAAAGTGAGTCATTCTCTTTTATCAACAATGTTTTACAATACTCCAAGCATTTTCAAAAGTTATAATTACAGGGATTAAGTCGTGGTTATCTTGAATCACTGGCTAGTGGGGTATTGTGCACATTACTAATTTCTCACGGTTAGGCTAATAAATCATAACAGTGATAATCGTCACTACTTGGGTGAAAGGACCCAATAGTGGCATGACCATCGTCACCAGGAGGTGACACGGCGCCAGATAAAAATAAGATAGAAGCCATTGTAATCGCTCTTATGTTGTAATTTATACCTATGTGTCGTTTTGTGCAAAATGAATGATTCACCAGTATTTCCCCGCTGACAAAATATTTTTAAAACATGTTTCAGGTAACTACTGTGAACCAAGGAACAGTGCTACGGAGCACTAATAAAGCTTGAAGTAGTGGCAAAGTTAAACAAATAAACATGTTTTGTAAAACAGGGAATTTCCTAGTAAAATTCCTCTATTGTAAATCACGGGGATTATCCCAAAATATGAAATAAAATAATCGGGCATTTCAAGTTTTAAAAGATCCTGCTAAAATCTTCCGCTATCAACTCAAATTAATAAATACCACGGGTTTCTGTCCCGCGGCTCCTGGACCGGGTCAAACCGGGACGGGGGCCGTGACACAAGATAACCAAGCTTTTTACTAAAATAAATGGGTTTGAAAGGAAAAAGGTTTTGGTGGGTAATGGGTGTTTGTTTACGGGTTTTTGAAACGAAAAGGTTTAGGCTCAAAGGGGTTAACTAGGGGGATATTAGGTAGTGAAGTAAAAGGAATGAAAACAATGGTTTTGAAAGAAAAAGTTAGTCCTAATGCCTCCATCATTTACTTACTTGGGTTCAAGTTGGTAAGGACCGGGAATGTATCGTCTTGGCAAGTTTTAGAGTCGTAAGAACCAAGCGGCTATTCACACAAGAAACGAAAATGAGCATTTAGTTTAAAGATGTATGCATGTATGCTCAATAAAGGCTCAAAGCTCACTTATTGTGGGAATGGGTTTATAGTGTGAACAAGTATATATAATCAAATTTTAAAAAGATTTGTCATGCCTTTTTATAATTTTCTTATTTGGTTTTTTTATCACGACGCTATTGGTTGTAAATTTGTAACAACATAACCTTTTTAGAACTTGTTATTCCCAAATTAAACCAAGACAAGTAAAAAAATTGAAATTTTTTTAAAAGATTTGGGGTGATTAGCGGTTCCAATACGAGTTTTATGTGAGGCTTGTTATTAGGACTTACAAGATTCAAGGTTTTAGCTTCCCCCCCCCCCCCCACACTTAAATTACACATTGTCCTCAATGTGTCAAAAAATAAGTTTTTCGACTGATTCGAATGTATAAAAGCGTGTTAAGAAACAAGTTTTTGTGTTACTGGACACCTGGCCACAGCCTCGTGTGGTCCGGGCATGGCCCCATGGTCAGAGTGCCCGTAACAAAATATACAGAAGGCTGACCACGGGGCGTGTCCACTGGGCACGGCCCGTGGTCAGTTACCTGACCAATTGTTGTTTTCTGCAGATTCTGGGCACGGGGCGTGTTGGGTTGGGCACGGCCCCGTGCTTCACATGCTGAAAACTTGGAAAAGTTGTCGGAAGGCACTATTTATGTGCATGGGGTGCGGTTTTAACGTCCCTTTGGCAGTTTTCATCTTTTCTCGTTTGTTTAGGCCATAAAACAATCCAAACACCACAACAATAACTTAAACCATCATATATTAGAGTGCGAGATACAAACGGTCCTAAAATTAGTTCTACAAATTAAAAATTACAAAAGTCCTACGATTAGACAGATAGGTCCAAATATACAAGAAATTTTAAAATCATAAGGAAGCTCTACCCAAGATTTACATGTCGAAACAACAAAAACCCGAAAATAACTTTTTTCAGAAAGTTGGGGCTTTTTAGAGCTTCACTCCGGAGGGTGCTCCTCAAATGTCGTTGAGCATCTCCTCAATCTCCCGAGGGAGAAAGAGGAAGGGCTCATCATCCACAACATTTTGTGGGAGAGGTGCGATGGTGACCAGAACCTCTTGTAAATTGCCTTGAGGAGGTTGGGGAAGGTCATCCCATCTGGTTGAGTTAACAACTTCTTACTCAAGGTTCCAATCCTCTTGTGGGAAGATTGGTTCCATGAGTGGCATAACAAGAATGTTCAACATTTGGTGCAAAAGGTTGATTTCTTGAAAGCTATTCTCTAGTCCCACCGTCAAGTAGTTGATACGATCGATGAGGATCTCCTCCACCGATTACATTTTGTCGATGGCCTCCCTTAAAGCACACACATAGCGGACAAGGGTAGCTTCGATTGATGGTCTTCTTCCCCTTCGACTGTTTCTTGATTTGGTTGATGATGTTCCGTTGTTTTGGCTCGACATACTAAGAAAACAAGACGAAAATCTTAAAAAGATCAAGGATTTCCCGTGATCGGGAGGTTCCTTAGTAGAGGGAACAACACCGAAGTGCCTAAGGTACCTCAATTGCAGATATGCTCAGGGCTTGTCACCCGTACATTTGAGCATCGAGGAAGCAAACTACAATGCTCTCTACCCTGGACCCTTTCCAGCTACGTACCCAACTGGGTACCCTGCATATGGGTATCAATACCCATCGCCTCCTCAACCTCAGCAGCAGCAGCCGCCGCAGCCACCACAAATTCCACCACCGCAGCAGCAAGAAATCCTCCAGAGGTTACACGAGGTTGAACAAAGGGTAGATGAAGAGCGTAGAAGTCGCCGCGGTCTTCTAAAGGGTTTGGCAAACCTCATTAAGGGGAAGAAGAAGAGGGATTATTAGAAATCCTTATTTATTGTTTTATAATTTCCTTTTTAATTAAGTCCCTGCGTGGACATTTCATTTATGTATTGGTCCCTGCGTGGACTTGTCTTTCTTATTTTAGTCCCTGCGTGGACAATGTTATTTCTTTAAGTCCTGTTTAGGGCAACCATTGTACTTCTTAAGAGAATTTATGGAATGTTTTATTTTAAATTCTTATTTGTCATTATGTATATGCATGTACTATATAAAATAAATCAAAAATATCAATTCAATTTTTAATTGATCTACCTTAAAAGAAAATCTTAAAGGTATAACCTAGCCTATATGTCATTTTAGACATGGCCATGATGGTAAAACCTTTTTAAGATTCAAATCTTTGTTAACATCTGAAAACATGTTAGCATTCCTGGCAAATGTGATTCGATAAAGTCACATTAGTCATCCTTATATTGGATTTTTCCAATTTCTTACTTAATGATTTAAACATCCATTAGTGATGAAGTGCCTATGGGCCATACTGATTGTCCAATAAGACAAATGACAGTTGTAGTCTATGACTCCCTGTTAAGAAAGGTGATGAACTATGTTCAACCCTTAATGCCTCGATCATATGAGATCATGGCTTATAAACTTAAAACTGTCCTTGTGACTAGGCCATTTTGTGCCACCTTAATATCCATATTAGTTTATAACTGGATTTAACTATAATGAAAATTTAGATAAATTAAATTATCAAATTAACCAATATGGTCTATGTTTACCATGGTTAATGAATCATCGAAAATGATGATTCCATAATAAACTTCTGAACAAATTATTGTCAATTGCTTTATAGCAATCAAGCTTCAGCATGTCTGAATCAGAAGAGGTTAATAGTTATACAAGGGATAGAAATGATAACACCAGAATAAATGTAGCGGGTGCAGACCTACAAGCAATGATAGATAATGCTATCACTAGAGACATTGACAGACAGCTCAAGGAAACAAGTAATACTCACACAAAAACTCAATCTGTGGCTCATAGTAAGCACCCTTCTAAAACACACGAATCAAAGAAAGACGACTTCCAACACTCGTCGAATCAGAAAAGCCAGCCATCTAAAAGAATAGTGTTCGATCAAGAACCACGTTCAAGAACTTGTTCTTACAAATACTTCGTCTCTTGTAACCCAAGGGATTTTACAGGTGAAAAAGGTGCCATAGACTGTATGACATGGCTTGATGAGATGGATACTGTTGTGGATATCAGTGGTTGTGCGGAGCGGGATATTGTGAAGTTTGTCTCACAATCCTTTAAAGGAGAAGCATTGGCTTGGTGGAGATCGTTAGTCCAAGACACGGGAAAATCCCGCTTTATAACTTGTCTTGGGAACAATTTGTGGCACTGATCAAGGAAAAGTTTTGTCCTCAGCATGAGGTAGAAAAGATTGAAACAGACTTCTTGACTCTGGTCATGAGGAATTTGGATTTTCAGGCATATGTGACGAGTTTCAACACCATGTCTATGCTTGTCCCTTACTTAGTTACCCCCGAGCCTAAGCGCATAGCGCGCTTCATTGGAGGTCTGGCTCCAGAAATCAAAGGCAATGTTAAAGCATCTAGACCTACCACTTATAGGTCTGTGGTAGATTTGTCCTTATCCCTCACACTCGATGCAGTTAGGCAGAGGTCGCTTAAGACTTCTGATGAAGGAAAAAGGAAAAGTGAAGATGAGGGCTCACGTCGCTCTAACAAGAAAAGAAAGGGTAACTCTGAGCATAGGAGGAGTTCTGGGTTCAAGAAGGACTCTCAGCAGTCAGGTGAGAAGCATAAGTGTAAAACCTGCCAGAAGCACCACTTTGGGAAGTGCATATTCGAATCAAAATCGCAATCACAACCTAAAGTTTGTGGAATCTGCAAATCAAAAGAGCATAAAACTTTGGATTGTAAGAAAATGAAGGATGCAACCTGTTATGGGTGCAATGAGAAGGGGCATATCAAGACCAGCTGCCCCAAATTTGCAAAGAAGCCAGAAGAGGCCAAGAAAACTAATGCTTGAGTCTTCCAGATGAATGCTTAAGAAGCAGTACAGAACGATAATGTCATAACAGGTACGATGTTTATGCTAGAGTTTTGTTTGATTCTGGCGCAGATAAGTCCTTTGTAGACAATAAGTTTTGTAAACTATTAAATCTTCCTGTTAATAACTCTAAGCATAAAATATGAAGTAGAATTGGCCGATGGTACCATAGAGACTGCTTCAACAATATTAGATGGATGTTTCATATCCATTAGGAATCACTCTTTTCCGCTGTCTTTGCTTCCGTTGAAATTGGCTGGATTTGATATAGTGATAGGCATGGATTGGTTATCTTCTAACCAAGCCCAAATTGTATGTCGTAAGAAGCAAGTTGTCATTAAGACCCCTTATGGTGAGCCACTTACTATTCAAGGAGATACGTAGTATGGTTTGCCTAAACAAGTATCTATGCTTAAAGCATCAAAGTGTTTGAAGAAAGGTTGTGTCATCTACATGGCACAGGTGACTATAGATGAGCCAAAGCCCAAGATTGAAGATATTCATGTTATTTCTGAATATTCAGATGTTTTTCCCGAGGAGTTACCTGGTTTACCTCCAGACAGACAAGTGGAATTCAGAATTGACATTATTCCAGGAGCAGCACCGGTCGCCCGAGCTTCTTATCGTTTGGCACCGACTCAGATGAAAGAATTAAGAAAATAGTTGGATGATTTACTGGAGAAGGGTTTTATTCGACCAAGTTCATCTCCTAGGGGAGCACCTGTCCTATTTTTGAAGAAGAAAGATGGCTCAATGCGTCTATGCATTGATTATCGTGAACTGAACAAAGTTACAATCAAGAACAGGTATCCACTGCCTAGGATCGATGATCTATTCGATAAGCTTCAAGGGACAAGTTACTTTTCAAAGATCGACTTGAGGTCAGGGTATCATCAGTTGAAAGTCAGAAACGAAGATGTACACAAGACATCATTTAGAACAAGATATGGCCACTACGAGTTCTTAGTGATGCCTTTCGGGCTCATTAATGCACCTGCAGCATTCATGGATCTTATGAATCGAATTTGCAAGCCGTATCTAGACAAGTTTGTCATTGTCTTTATCGATGACATACTTATTTATTCAAAGAGCCAAGCTGATCATGAAAAACATCTCAGGGGTATTCTCAAACTTCTGCAGCAAGAGAAGCTCTACGCAAAGTTCTCTAAATGTGAATTCTGGCTCCGAGAAGTCCAATTTCTTGGACATGTAGTGAGTGAGCATGGCATCCAGGTGGATCCTGCTAAAATTGAAGCGATTATGAATTGGCAAGCACCAAAAACACCTACAGAGATTCGCAGCTTCTTGGGTCTAGCAGGATACTACAGACGTTTTATTGAAAACTTTTCTAGGATTGCTGCACCTTTAACCTCATTAACTCGCAAGAATGTAAAGTTTGACTGGGGACCCAAGCAACAAGAATCTTTCGAGATTCTTAAGCAGAAATTAAGCAATGCTCCTGTGTTGACATTACTAGAAGGGATTGAAGAGTTTGTTGTGTATTGCGATGTATCGCACACCGGTATGGGTTGTGTGCTTATCCAGAGAGGTAAGGTAATTGCCTATGCTTCACGTCAACTGAAAGTGCACAAAAAGAACTACACCACCCATGATTTGGAATTGGGTGTCGTTGTATTCGCACTACAATTATGGAGGCATTACCTTTATGGAACCAAATGTATAATCTATTCAGATCATAAAAGCCTTCAACATCTGTTTAACCAGAAAGATCTTAACATGAGGCAACGTCGTTGGATGGAAGCATTGAACGACTATGATTGTGAAATTCGTTATCATCTGGGCAAAGTGAATGTTTTCGCTGATGCCTTGAGCAGGAAGAAAAGGGTTAAACCAATAAGGATTAACGCTGAAAGCATCGAATTAAGGAACAGCTTGAATGAAAGGCTGTTAGCTGCACAGAAGGAAGCTGTATTGGAAACTAACTTTTCGAATGAGAATTAGGCATAATTGTTGATCAATTCTCTTATGGCAAGGATGGAATCCTCAGATTAAATGGTCGAATCTGGGTTCCAATCCATGGTGGACTTAAAGAGGTGATCCTCCAAGAAGCTCATAGTTCAAAATATTCAGTCCATCCAGGCAGTGGTAAGATGTATCAGGACCTAAAGGCAAATTACTGGGGGATAGGTTTGAAGAAATCTATAGCCACTTATGTGGCTAAATGTCTGACGTGTGCACAAGTTAAAGCCGAGCATCAAAAGCTGTCAGGTTTGCTGCAATAGCCTGAACTTCCCACCTGGAAGTGGGAAATGGTAACTATGGATTTTATCACTAAGTTACCAAGGACAAAACATGGAAATGATACAATTTGGGTTATAGTCGACAGGCTGACCAAGTCAGCTCACTTCTTACCTATTAAAGAAATGCACAACTCCGATAAGCTAGCTCAGCTGTACGTGGATGAGATAGTATCTCTCCACGGAGTGCCGATATCTATTATCTCTGATAGGGATACAAGATACACATCTCATTTTTGGAAAAGCTTTCAGCAAACTCTAGGCACTCGTTTAAACTTCAGCACTGCTTATCACCCTCAAACGGATGGACAAAGTGAGCGTACGATTCAAACACTTGAGGATATGCTCAGGGCTTGTGTTATTGATTTGGGTGGAAGTTGGGATGACCATCTTCCTTTGATTGAATTTTCATACAACAATAGTTATCATTCGAGCATCCAAGCCGCACCTTTTGAGGCTTTGTATGGAAGAAAGTGCAGGACGCCAGTTTGTTGGGCAGAAGTTGGAGAAACTCAACTGTCAGGACCTGATATAGTCCTCGAGATGACGGATAAGATTGTTCAGATCCGTGACCGTCTAAAAGCTTCCAAGGATAGGCAGAAAAGCTACGCAGATAAAAGGCGTAAACCTCTGAAATTCAAGGTGGGTGATAAAGTGCTACTCAAGGTGTCACCCTGGAAAGGGGTGATGCGCTTTGGCAAAAAGGGTAAGCTGAGCCCAAGATACATAGGACCATTCGAGATCATCGAATATGTCGGAACTGTAGCTTACAAACTGAACCTACCTGAAGAGCTTAGTGGAATTCAAAATGTGTTCCACATCTGTAACTTAAAGAAATGTCTAGCCGATGAGTCGCTAGCAATGTCTAATAAGGACGTGCAGATTGACGAAAGCTTGAAATTTGTTGAAAAACCATTGTTGATCGAGGATCGATAGGTTAAGAAGCTTTGAAGAAAAAGTGTGCCAATTGTGAAGGTAAAATGGGATACCCGTAGAGCCCAGAATATACGTGGGAAGTTGAATCCACGATGAAACAAAAATACCCTCATTTATTTCAGTAAATCTCGGGGTCGAGATTTCTTTTATGGGGGTGAGGATGTAACACCTTGCAAAATCATATCCAATGTAATGATGACACATGTCATAACATTAAACATGTAAAAAGATAACTTTGAGGGACTAAAGTTGTCTTTCAATGTAAAGATATATGTGGAAGGACTAAAGGTGTCAACATGCCAAACTTGTGCCTCTAATTGACCTCACACGACGTTCGTATTCTTTAATGATTGAATTGTCGGGCGTAGAAAGCCGTTTGTGCTTAAGATTTAAAAATTTTCAAAGCATAGGGGTTAAATGTGTCAACATGTTAAACGTTACCTCTGAGTGACCTTTAAGCGATCCTGAAAGCATTGTAATATTCTAATTATACTCTCGCGAATGTCGGATACTGAATTCATGGAGTTTCGATGCAAACAAGACTTTTCGAGTGATCTCATAACTAACCGGGAGCTTAACGAAGTTAATTTTATGACCCATGACACTAAATAGTTAACTATGGGAGTCAATAGTACAATAAACAAAAGTTAATTAAACTAAATATGGACCAGGGACTGAAAATGAAAAAATTACAAACTTTTTACCGGATTAAAGGGTTCTCCCGGGGCGCGTAAGCCACCCGTGGAGTCTTCGCGGGCCGCGACCAAGCTGCCAGCGACAGTTCACTGGACTGTGCAAGTGGTTTTTACTGCCATGGGGACACTTGTTAACATATGATGACCTCCCATAACAGCTGCAATGATCTTAGAACACCCAAATTTCCTATATCTAGGGCCATGTTTTAGTTCTTGAACTTGCACACTTCAAATTTTCATTCACACTTGATCTCTGGAGCATCCTGGTCATCTAGGAAGCTTTCTCTAGTCTAATCTTCATGCTAAGGACTATTGTGAGTGTTCTTAGCTTCTATAGTTAAGATTTCATTAGCTTAATTACCGAAAGTCAAAGTTATCGTAATGATACTTTGACTTTGTGATTAATCACTAACGGTCCAGCCATTATTCGAATTGATAGTGGCTATGTAATGGTAATTATGTAGGTGTTAACCCCTTAAAGGGCACCTCCTAATTATCACATTTACTTGGTCAATTGTCGGGTCAAACTACTTAACAGAAAAGTCAAAAGAGTCAGTTTTTACAAAATAAACTATAACTGATAATGTAGAAGCTATAAAATACATTTTCACTTAAATAACTTGGTAAATAATATAAGAACATGTTTAGGCATGTTCAACCCGACAATTCCGAATTTAGGCTCGGTTCGCAACCGAAAGTCGCAAAAGTAGACTTTTGCTTTGACTTTCAGTTCTGACCCGAATTAGCTCAGTTTAGTTATGCCTTAGGGTTCCTTTGTGACCATATTATATGTTAGTATACCTCTCTGAAGTTATACTGCATGGTCCCTTGGAAATCTGAATCACTTGTATGTTCCGTTAAATGCTTAAAACTTGACCATTATGCCCTTATGATATAAAAACGAGATTTTTGAAAATGTGAGAGGACAAAAAGTTTTATTATTGATATATAAGTACGTCATAAAATTTTGACATCAGTTTATGGTCTCAAATGGAAGTTATGCATGATATCGTAAAACAGAACTTTTTGTTAATTAAATAGCATTTTTGGCATAAATCATATTTAAACCCAATTTTTGGCACCAAACTTGCTACCCACTTTTATGATATAATTTTATAGAATTTTAGAATTTTTGGTCAAATTTTATACTGACCATTACATAGAGTTCTTGCATGGACTCGGTAATTGACGATAATGCCCTTCTCACTAATAAAATGAGTTTTACACATCCTTTACATGTCAAACCTTTTTCTACTGATTTTATATATTAAATAAGATATTTTAAATCGTTAAGGCTGGTCAAAATCTTAGATTTCCTTAAACATCCCAAGTATCGTCAAATACCAACTTTTATGCGAATTAGGCGCATAGTATGGTTTAAAACCATATTTTAGCACCTAAGACTTGTTACTTACTGATTTTAAAAATTAATTTTAATACTTCAATAGTAAGTATAAGTCTTGAACTCAGACTTCCCAATTTGACCTCAAAAGCATATGTGAAATGACCAAAATGCCCCTACGGTGCATAATTTGGCCATAAAGGATTAAACCCACATATGTATGATATCTTACTGATATAACAACATAAAATAAATATTTTTACAGAATGTTTTAGACCAGAATCTCAGTTTATGTTTAAACCTCTTTTATAAACGTTAAAATGACCAAAATACCCTTTCGGGACTTAAATTGGTCTTAAATTCAATTGGGGCATAATTGTTGAAATCCTACTGATATCACAACAAATTTTAAGCGTAGTAACTATTGGAACTTGTTCTTGACACATCTGGTTACCCGTTGTGCTTATATGCGTTCGGTACGGTTTATGTAACTGGTTTGCATGAATTAGCCGAAACGGGTTAAATCTTATCATTTTTATTTCAAAATACATAATGTATTTAATTTACCCGTTATAAACAAGTCTTCATACTTGTCGGATCTAAATCACATTCCAATCCGGTCATCGCTTAATCTAGCGTTTCGTACCGAAAACCTTCCTTTAAAACTAACCGGTCTAAGTTACAATTTAAATAAGACCTGTTAGGAATCTAATAGGTAATTAAAACCTTCGTTCCAGATTAGGAGCCCAGCAAAAGCTATATGCACTTGCTGATTAGAATATACGGCTGAGTATAATTTACATTTTTAGCTCAGGTAAAAACTTTTAACTTATTTCCCTTATACGGGCTTGGGATACGGTAAATTATTACCGCTTGGTCGTGTATTGAATATTTAATCGATTAGTGGTTAAATCATTGAGATAACCCGTCTTAATATGTCTTGTTTGATACAAAGCATTTGGGGGTTAATATGACCGTGTCCTGGATATCCTCGGCTCATTCTTTTGAAATGGCCACGACTTAAGCACGGGGTGTAGGCATACACCTGACAGTTGCGTATGTAAAACGGTATCTCACTCATGAGGAAACTTCTTGTGGGCTTATACTAGTGGTGTGTCTATTAATCTTGTCCCGGCTCTTCTATCCCGGGCCTGAACGTACGACAAACATGTAAATCTGTATACAAGATTATTTTATATAATTGTCCCAAGTTAAAAAAGATTTTATGCTTTGTGCATCTAAACCAATTTTATAAACATTTTTCAAAAGAGTCAGTTAATTGTATTTACCAGTGTAAACTGACGTATTTTTCAAAAAGATTAAGTGCAGGTACTACGCGAAATGGGCTGGAAGCTCCTGAGTATTAGATAAAGAGTCTTGAAAGCTCTTAATACTTAAAGTCTGTCGAACAATATTTTCTTTACGTTTTAGATCCGCCTGTGGATCCACTTACAACCGCTTGTATAATATTTGATTATACTTTGTGTTTCGGTTTGTAATTATATTTTATTTTCAAGACTTCCGCTGTGCATTAAATTGTGATTATTGACTATGATGATATCAACTACGTCACGATACTCCCCACCGGGCCCACTGGTAAAATAATACGTGGAAATATCGGGGTGTGATAGGAAGGTATATGTCAAATCGCTCAGGTCTATGAGCGCATCGGTGGGGGCCGCTGGAGAGTCCTTTATGGCACAATCAACACAGGGATGACTATTGGTGTGCGTTAGGTTTATTATGATTTTATTGATATTTTAAGCCCATTTCATGCATTATTCAAGTTTTAAATTTATAAAACACGATATTCTACTAACACTAAACACACACATGGGCAAGTGCACCCATCGTGGGCGTAGTATAGCGTTGGTAAGATACCGAGGTCTCCAAGGACACAAGAGCTTTTAGTACCGGTTTATCCTCAACGTCTAATCAAACTAAATTTTTTTAGAAAAGGTTTGAAAAATAAAAACTAAAAATGCTGAAATAAAAAAAAATAAAAAAAGATAGACAAGATGAATCACTTGGATCCGACTCACCTTTAATGTATCCTTTGATGATTTCCGCACTTTTGCACTTTTTAAGAGATTATCTTACTTATAGTAGTAGGCCCCTCTTTTGAAGGTGTTGTTACCCTCAACCCAGTGGTTTGAGTCAGCAGGGATACAATCCCAAAGGGTTGGAATATTTGAAGATAATTAATTAAGTTATTAATGCGGAAAATGGTAGGCCCCTCTTTTGAAGGTGATGTTACCCTCGGCTAAGTGGTTTGAGTCAGCAAGGATACAATCCCAAGTAGCCGGTTTAATGTATTAATAGTAGTTTACATATGAGGGGATCAAGCCATTCGCACCCCCGCCATCCAATACCAGTGGGTATTGAAGGAGGTTCTAGTAAGCTTGACCTAGGTCCTTGGACGATCTATACACTGAACAAGGCAAGAACCTCACTAAACCATTTCCTTAACCCCGGACCATGTAGCCAACATATCTCTACATAGACCGTAGAGATATGAATGGTGAAAATCTTTTACTTTATATAGACAGTAAAGTAATGCCAAGACACCACAGACAAATGATAAAGAAGTTTCACCTTCAACATAAGAAACTAGTTATTAAAGTCATTAATACAAAACCAAAGAAAAAGTGCGAAAACATTAAAAATCAAAAGTAATACATTAAATGCTTGTCTTCACCAAGTGATGTAAGAGACTTAGCCAAACATGGCCTTTGAATAACAAGAACTCTTACGATCAATCTTGGATCCCGAGACTACTACACACACTCTAAGGTGGATGATGGATGATGGTGGTGGATGTGGGTGTTGTAGTAGTGGTGGAGTGGTGGCAAAGTAGGAGAGGGGTGGTTTGCCAAGCGATGCCTTTGAAGTGAGCCAAGCATCCCTATTTATAGCCTGAACAGAAGCCCGGCCACGGCCCCGTGTCCAGCGGACATGTCCCCGTGGCCATCCCTTTTCTATTCCTTCATTAATTGCATTTGTTTGCATAGGGCTTGACACGGCCCGTGTTCGCTGGGCACGGCCCCGTGTGCAGAAGCGTATCTGTACTATCAAGATTCTGCAAATCTTAGCGTTGACCACGCCCCGTGCTGAGCTGGGCACGCCCCCGTGGTGGACGTAGAAGCTTCCACAGCTTTGTCCATTTCTACAGATATCTGACCACGCCCCCGTGTCCATTGAGCACGGGCCATGGCCAGCCTTCTGTTTCTTGTTTTTGCTCTTGGGGATGCTGCCGAGGGGTCGGGCATGTCACGTTTATTCCTTTTCTTTGTATTTATGTTAGTTTTGCTGCATATTTGTTCCTTTTGTTCGTTTAAGCTCATTTGGTCCTGAAAACACAAAAGGAAGACAAAAACACACTTTTTCTAACACTAGTACTAAAAAAGGGTTATTTTTATGCCTCATTTGATGTAATTTATATGTTGTATTTTACACACATCAAATACCCCCACACTTGAATCTTTGCATGTCCTCAAGCAAAACTCTTTATTATGTGGCTTACACACCCAAATGGAATAGGTAGAAGAGAAGTTTTGGGCTTGTCTTGAGTGTCGGGAATCCAAGATCTTTATTGGGATTTATTTTTATTCTATTTACAATCCTATTCGTAATGATTTATTTAGAACATTTCATAAGTGAAATTATTTATTTGGGCATAACATGCCTCGTTAAAATTCTATTTATATGCAAGTTCACATACCTCACGGGAGATCACTCAACACTCGGCCGAAGATGTATTTTTGTGAAACACTTGAGACCGGCATGGAACTTACTTCTACCATATGCTTGCCAAGCAATCAATCCTCCTCCTTTTTAACTATAAACCTTCATAAATATCAAGAGGACTTGGGTAAAGGGTTAGGCTTGGGCTAAAGGTAGGTGGTTTTGGTTAGTGGTTAGTAGAAAAGGGCTAAAAGCGTCGGTCGTCGTAAAACTTTTTGTTTTTGTGACTTTTATTCAAACTATGCGTCTTTAAACAACGTTTCTTTGAGGAACTTGTTTGTTTATTCCTAGACTTTCATTTTTTTTATAAAGAAACGTCACAAGAAAACCGAGATTTTTTACTAAAATAAAGGGGTTGAAAAGAAAAAGGGGTTTTGGTGGGTAAAGGGTGTTTTTCTGGGTTTAGAAATGAAAAGGTTTAGGCTCAAAGGGGTTAACTAGGGGGATTTTGGGTAGGTGATAAAGAAAATAAAAAATAATGGTGTTGAAAGGAAAATGGGTTAGTCCTAATGCCTCCATCATTTACTTACTTGGGTTTAAGTTGGTAAGGACTGGGAATGTATCGTCGTGGCAAGTTCTAGAGTCGTAAGAACCAAGCGGCTATTCACACAAGAAACGAAAAATGAGCATTTAGTTTAAAGATGTATGCTTGTATGCTCAATAAAGGCTCAAAACTCACTTATTGTGGGAATGGGTTTATAATGTGATCGAGTATATATAATCAAATTTTAACTAGATTTGTCATGCATTTTCATAATTTTCTTATGTTGGTTCTTTTTATCACAACGCTATCGGTTGTAAATTTGTAAAAATATAACCTTTTTAGAACTTGTTATCCCCAAAATAAATCAGGACATGTAAAATGAAAAGTTTTTGAAAAAAATTGGGGTGATTAGCGGTTCCAACAGAATTTTGTGTAAGGCTTGTTGTTAGGACTTGCAAAATTCAAGGTTTTAGCACCCCCCCCCCCCCCCCACACACACACGCTTAAATTACACAGTGTCATCAATATGTCCCAAAAATAAGTTTTTAGGTTAATTGAATGTTTAAAAAGGTGTTTAAAAGCAAAATTTTGTGTTACTGGGCGTCTGGGCACGGGCCCGTGTTGGTCCGGGCACGGCCCCGTGGTCAGATTGCCAGTGTCATAATTAAACAGAAGCTGGGCACGGGGCGTGTTCAGTGAGCACGGCCTCATGTCCAGTTACCCGAACTGGGCGTTTTCTGTAGAACCTCGGGCACGGGGGCGTGTTGGTCTGAGCACGGCCCCGTGCTGAACTTGCTGTAATGATGGAAAATTGTCGGGAGGCTCTGTTTTTGTGCATGGGGTGTGGTTTCAAAGTTCCCTTGGTAACCTTCGCATTTTCGAGTGTATTCAACCATTACAACATCACCATTCAATAGTTAAAAACCATCATTCATTAAAGAGTGAAATACATAGTTCCTAGAAAATAAAAAGTACAGACTAAAAATTGGATAATTAGGTCATAGAATGCAAGAAATCCTAAACCACAAAGAAGTCCTAGCCTAGATGTTTTTATTATAAGAGCAACAAAATTTCCGAAAAATGATTCTTTCGGTTGAATAAGGCTTTTAGAACTTCTTTCTGGAAAGGGCCCTTCACACATCGTTAAGCCACTCTTCTATCTCCCCGGGGAGAAGGAAAGCGGGCTCATTGTCTTCCTCATGTGGAGGAGATACGGCTTCAACCGAAACCTCTTGTAAGGCGTCTAGAGGAGGTTCTGGGGGAATGTTGTTGATGTGTGTCGGGTGTGATATATTTTTCTTTATATTTTAAGCCCTTTTTAATACGTTAGTCAAGTTTTAAATTTATAAAACACGATATTCTACTAACACTAAACACACATATGGGCAAGTGCACCCATCGTGAGAGTAGTATAGTGTTGGTAAGATACCGAGGTCGTCCAAGGACACAAGAGCTTTTAGTACCGGTTTATCCTCAACGTCTAATCAAATCAAGACTTTTAGAAAAGGTTTTTAACATGAAAAATAAAAACTAAAAAGCTGAAAAATAAAAATAGATAGACAAGATGAATCACTTGGATCCGACTCGCCTTTAATGTAACATTTGATGATTTCCGCACTTTTGCACTTTTTAAGAGATTATCTTAGTTATAGTAGTAGGCCCCTCTTTTGAAGGTGACGTTACCCTCAACCCAGTGGTTTGAGCCAGCAAGGATACAATCCCAAAGGGTCGGAATATTGAAAGATAATTAATTAAGTTATTAATGCGTAATGTGGTAGCCCCCTCTTTTGAATGTGACGTTACCCTCGGCTAAGTGGTTTGAGTCGGCAGGGATACAATCCCAAGTAGCTGGGTTAATGTATTAATAGTAGTTTACATATGAGGGGATCAAGCCATTCGCACCCCCGCCATCCAATACCAGTGGGTAATGAAGGAGGTCCTAGTAAGCTTGACCCAGGTCCTTGCAGGATCTATACACTGAACAAGGCAAGAACCTTACCAAACCATTCCCTTAACCCCTGACCAGGTAGCCAACATATCTCTATATAGACCGTAGAGATCTGAATGGTGAAAATCTTTTATTTTATATAGAAAGTAAAATAATGCCAAGACACCACGGACAAATGATAAAGAAGTTTCACCTTCAACCTAAGAAACTAGTTATTAAAGTCATTAATACAAAACCAAATAAAAAGTGTGAAAAGATTAAAAATCAAAAGTATTACATTAAATGCTTGTCTTCACCAAGTGATGTAAGAGACTTAGACAAACAAGGCCTTTGATTGTCAAGAACTCTTACTATCAATCTTAGATCCCGAGACTACTACACACACTCTAGGTGGATCTTGGATGATGGTGGTCGATGTGGGTGTTGTGATGGTGGTGGAGTATGGGTGAAGTGGGAGAGAGGTGGTTTGCCAAGGGATGCCTTTGAAGTGAGCCAAGCACCCCTATTTATAGCATGCACAGAAGCCCGGACACGGCCCTGTGTCCGCTGGACACGGCCCCGTGGCCATCTTCATTCTCTTTCTTCATTAATTGCAATTTGTCTGTATTAGCTCCACACGCCCACGTGTCCGCTGGGCACGGCCCCGTGTGCAAAAGCGTATCTGTACTATCAAGATTTGCAAGATTCTGCGAATCTTAGCATTGACCCCAGCCCGTGTTGAGCTGGGCACGCCCCAGTGTTGGGAATAGAAGCTTCTATTGCTTTGTCATTTCTGCAGACACCTGGCCACGCCCCCGTGTCCGTTGGGCACGGGGCCGTGGTCAGCCTTCTGATCTCTTGTTTTTGCTTGGGAAGATGTTGTCGAGGGGTCGGGCATGCCACATTTATTCCTTTCCTTTGTATTTATGTTATATTTTACTGCATATTTGTTCCTTTTGTTCATTTAAGCTCATTTGGTCCTAAAAATACAAAAGGAAGACAAAAGCATACTTTTTTCCAACATTAGTACTAAAAAGGGTTAGTTTTACGCCTTATTTGATGTAATTTATATGTTGCATTTTACACACACCAGTTGTCCCATCTGGTGGGATTAATAACTTCTTGTGCCAAATTCCAATCTTCTTGAGGGAAGATTGGTTCCATAGGTGGCATTGCAAGAATGTTCAACCTTTGGTGCAAAAGGTTGATTTCTTGGAAGCTACTCTCTAGTCCCGTCGTTAGATAGTTGATACGGTCGATTAGGACTTCCTCCACGGATGTCATCTCATCGAGTGCCTATCTTAGCACCATCACGTAACGCACAAGGGTTGCTTCGATCGATGGCCTTCTTTCCCTGCGACTGTTCCATGAGTGAGCTGAAGAGGTTCCGCTATTCTGGCTTAACATTCTTAGAAAACAAGTCAAAAAGTTCAAATTAATGAAACAGTAACTCCGGCCACGGCCTCGTGCTCACTGAGCATGGCCCCGCAGACACCAATCTGCAGATTTTTGAACTCAGGAATCTTATAGTTTTACAATATTTTTCTGAACTTTGAGACATTTCTGAGCAAAAATAACTTAAAACGGTGTTATAAAACTTATTTTTGATAAGATTCCTTTGTTAAAAACCTAGCAAATATCTCAATAAAGCTTGAAAACATGGAGGCTTCAAGCTTTAATGGAGGTTTTGAGGAGTTTTTTAAAGAAGAGGGAAGAGACAAAAGTAGTAAAGACAAGATGGTTGTTTAGAACCTACTTTGGAATATACCTTGTAGGGTATATATGATGATCCCACCACATCTTTGTCTTTGGAATGGGTCCAAATGTGCAGGAATCTTGCTGACTTTATAGAAAATGACAGCGTGCTGACCACGGCCCCGTGTCGGCTGGACACGGCCCCGTGGTCAGACAAGACTCTGACACATTTTGTCCGTATTCTGAACACGGGGCGTGTTGGCTTGGACACGCCCCCTTAGTTAATTTTTAGGTGGGCACAGGGCGTGTTGACCTGGACACGGCCCTATGGCTAGAGAGTTTTTATGAAGTTTCGTCTTATTTTAAGGAATTTGTCTAGATCGGGTGGTTCCTTACTGGACGGAACAACACCGAAGTGACTGAGGTACCTTAATTGCCCTTTCTTTAGACAAGAACACAAGAGGTTATCGGAAAGGGTAAAACTTAAGCTAAATACCGGTGGGCGAAACCAACCTTTATTCCCCTTATCCGGACTCTCGTTAAAGAAGGTATATGTCGAATCGCTCAGGACTATGAATGCATCGGCGGAGAACGATGGAGAGTCCTTCATGGCACAATCGACATAGGGACGACTATCGCTCAAATCCTCACAAGAGTTAGAGGTGCTTTCGGTATCGACGATGTTGTTAGAATCCGAATACGATCTCAATAAGTCGCCTTGATCGTCGTCTTGGGATGAATAACTTATTTCCATCTCAAGCTCTTTTATCAATTGGAGAATTGTTTCTTCGAGCTGAAATAATTCTTCGAGAATCATATCATCTAAAAGAAATGATTGAGAGCATTCGAGGGAGAGATAGGGATTGTTTTTACTTTCGCCCATCTTAAGGTTACAGGAAAACGATGGGTCTATATAGTGGGGAGTATAATTTAAAAAATAACACTTTAAATCTTTGTGAGATCCACCACATATTTGACACCACGCACCATAAGAGGAGCGAAAGTAAAAATAATCAATATCACTCATGTTTGAGTCAGAAATTACCAACCGTCAGGATCTTACGGTTCTGTTTTCAGTAACTGAAGCTTGGGCACGGGGGTGTGTTCAGTGGACACGACCCCGTGTTCAGCTACTGTCTGACTTAAAACAGGATTGCCAGTAACAAAGATTGGGCTCGGGGCGTGTTCAGCGGGCACGGCCCACTGCCGAAGTCTGCAGAAGCTGAAAAAATTTAAGAAAAATCCTAAAAAAATAGAAAAACAAGAAAAATGATTAGGCCGTTGATTCCTAACTTTCTTATACTTGTGTCCCCGGTAACGGCGCCAAAAACTTGGTGTGCGTTAGGTGTATTATGATTTTATTGATATTTTAAGCCCATTTTACGCATTAGTCAAGTTTTAAATTTATAAAACACGATATTCTACTAACACTAAACACACACATGGGCAAGTGCACCCATCGTGAGCGTAGTATAGCGTTGGTAAGATACCGAGGTCATCCAAGGACACAAGAGCTTTTAGTACCGGTTTATCCTCAACGTCTAATCAAACTAAAATTTTTGAGAAAAGGCTTTAAAAATAAAACTAAAAATGCTGGAATAAAAAAAACAGATAGACAAGATGAATCACTTAGATCCAACTCGCCTTTAATGTATCCTTTGATGATTTCCGCACTTTTGCACTTTTTAAGAGATTATCTTAGTTATAGTAGTAGGCCCCTCTTTTGAAGGTGACGTTACCCTCAACCCAGTGGTTTGAGTCAGCAGGGATATAATCCCAAAGGGTTGGAATATTGGAAGATAGTTAATTAAGTTATT
Source organism: Helianthus tuberosus (assembly GCA_030545235.1). Lineage (NCBI taxonomy): Eukaryota > Viridiplantae > Streptophyta > Magnoliopsida > Asterales > Asteraceae > Helianthus > Helianthus tuberosus. The sequence goes on from JARYGA010056639.1 coordinate 6,679,192, forward strand.
AATGCAAAAAGTTGTAGGCCCCTCTTTTGAAGGTGACGTTACCCTCGGCTAAGTGGTTTGAGTCAGCAAGGATACAATCCCAAGTAGCCAGTTTACTGTATTAATAGTAGTTTACATATGAGGGGATCAAGCCATTCGCACCCCCGCCATCCAATACCAGTGGGTATTGAAGGAGGTTCTAGTAAGCTTGACCCAGATCCTTGCAGGATCTATACACTGAATAAGGCAAGAACCTTACTAAACCATTCCCTTAACCCCCGACCAGGTACCCAACATATCTCTATATAGACCGTAGAGATATGAATGGTGAAAATCTTTTACTATAAAGAAGTTTCACCTTCAACATAAGAAACTAGTTATTAAAGTCATTAATACAAAACAAAATAAAAAGTGCGAAAAGATTAAAAATCCAAAGTAATACATTAAATGCTTGTCTTCACCAAGTGATGTAAGAGACTTAGCCAAACATGGCCTTTGATCGACAAGAACTCTTACGATCAATCTTGGATCCCGAGACTAGTACACACACTCTAAGGTGAATGATGGATGATAGTGGTGGATGTGGGTGTTGTAGTGGTGGTGGAGTGGTGGCAAAGTGGGAGAGGGGTGGTTTGTCAAGGGATGCCTTTGAAGTGAGCCAAGCACCCTATTTATAGCCTGAACAGAAGCCCGGCCACGGCCCCGTGTCCAGCGGACATGCCCCCGTGGGCATCCCTTTTCTCTTCCTTCATTAATTGCATTTGTCTGCATAGGGCTTGACACGGCCCGTGTTCACTGGGCATGGCCCCGTGTGTAGAAGCGTATCTGTACTATCAATATTTGCAAGATTCTGTAAATCTTAGCATTGACCACGCCCCGTGCTGAGTTGGGCACGCCCCCGTGGTGGGCGTAGAAGCTTCTACAGCTTTGTCCATTTCTGCAAACATCTGACCACGCCCCTGTGTCCAGTGAGCACGGGCCGTGGTCAGCCTTCTGTTTCTTGTTTTTGCTCTTGGGGATGCTGCCGAGGGGTCGGGCATGTCATGTTTATTCCTTTTCTTTGTATTTATGTTAGTTTTTGCTGCATATTTGTTCCTTTTGTTCGTTTAAGCTCATTTGGTCCTGAAAATACAAAAGGAAGACAAAAACACACTTTTTCTAACATTAGTACTAAAAAAGGGTTAGTTTTATGCCTCATTTGATGTAATTTATATGTTACATTTTACACACATCAACTATCGTTATTATTTTCACAAGGAGTTGAGGTACTTGTGATGGCATCAATGTTGGTTATATCTTAATGTGCTCCCAACATTTCTCCTTGATTTTTTTATTGTGATGAATACCTCATTTTCACCATAAGCTCTATTTCCTTTAATTTTCAGAGAATCCTTTCTTCCATTTGACATAATTCATTGGAGATTATGTCGGTTGGAAGAGATGGTTGAGAGTATTCGGGCGGGTAATAGTGATCGTTTTTACTTTCGCCCATCTTAAGGTTTCTACAGGAAAACGATGGGTCTAAATAGTGGGGATCAGAATTTAGAATATAGCATTCTAAATCATGATGAAATCCACCACATAGTTGACACCACTCACCGTAAGAGTGGCAAAAGTAAAAATTAATCAATATCATCCATGCTTTTGTCAGATTTTACCAACCGTCGGGATCTTACGGTCCTATTTTTAGAAACTGGAGATTGGACATGAGGGCGTGCTGGATGGACACGACCCCGTGGTGAGCTATTGTCTGACGTAAAACGGAAACTGCCAGTAAAGGTGATTGGCACGGCCCCGTGTCTGACCGGGCACTGCCCGTGCTGAATTCTGCAGATTTTGAAAAATTAAGAAAAATGCTAAAAATAATTAGGCCGTTGATTTTAAACTTTCTTAAAATCCTTGTGTCCCCGGCAATGGCGCCAAAAACTTGGTGCGTGTCGAGCATGATATCATTTTATTAATATTTTAAGTTCGTTTTACGTATTAGACAAGTTTTAAATTTATAAAACACGATATTGTACTAACACTAAACACACACTAGGACAAGTGCACCCATCGCGAGCGTAGTATAGTGTTGGTAAGATACCGAGGTCGTCCAAGGACACAAGAGCTTTTAATACCGGTTTATCATCAACGTCTAATAGATCTAAAGTTTTGATAAAAGTTTTTTTAACATGAAAGTAAATCTAAAAATTAAATGATAAATAAAACGAAAAAAAATAGACAATATAGAATCACTTGGATCCAACTCCTCTTTAATGTACCCTTTGATGATTTTTGCACTTTCGGACTTTTTAAGAGATTATCTTAGTTATAGCAGTAGGCCCCTCTTTTGAAGGTGACGTTACCCTCAACCCAGGGGTTTGAGTCAACAGGGATACAATCCCAAAGGGTCGAAATATTGAAAGATAATTAAATAAGTTATTAATGCGAAAAGTGGTAGGCCCCTCTTTTAAAGGTGATGTTACCCTCGGCTAAGTGGTTTGAGTCAGCAAGGATACAATCCCAAGAAGCCGGTTTAATGTTTTAATTGTAGTTTACATATGAGGGGGTTCAAGCTATTCGCACCCCCGCCATCCAATACCTTTGGGGCATTGAAGGAGGTCCTAGTAAGCTTGAACCAAGTCCTCGTATGATCTATACACTGAACGAGACAAGAACTTTACCAAATCACCCTTCAAACCCCCTTCCAGGTAGTTAACATGCTTTATGTAGACCGTAAGGACACGAATGAGCAAATCAATGACATCATGAAGAAATGGTAAAGAAAATTTACTTTCAACATAAGAAACTAGTTATTAAAGTCATTAATACATACCCAATTAAAAAGTACCAAAAGATTAAAAATTAAAAGTAATACATTAAAGACTTATCTTCACCAAATGATGTAAGAGATTAGCCAAGCATGGCCTTTGATTGACAAAAACTCTTACTATCAATCTTGGATCCCGAGACTACTACACACACTAAAGATAATAGATGGATGATGGTGGTGGGTGTTGGTGTTGTAGTGGTGGTGGAGTGGTGGCAAAGTGGGAGAGAAGTGGTTTGCCAAGGAATGCCTTTGAAGTGAACCAATCACCCCTATTTATAGTCAGAATAGTGCCCCGGCCACGGCCTCGTGTCCAGTGGGCACGGCCCGTGGCCATCTTCTTCTCTTCCTTCATTAATTTCAGCTGTCAGCAGAGGGCCCCACACGACCCCGTGGCTTCTGGACACGGCCCCGTGGTCAACTCTTTGTTGTACTATCAAGATTCTGCAACTCTTAGAGTTGACCACACCCCATGGTGAGCTGGGCACGGCCCCGTGGTGGGCGCAGAAGCTTCTGCAGTCTTTGTCTTTATGTGTGAGGTCTGACCACGGCCCATGCCTGGCTAGGAACGACCCCATGGTTAGCTTCTGTTTTCTTGTTTTTGTTTTGAGAGATGATACCGAGGGGTTGGGCTTGTCACGTTATTCCTTCTTCTTGTCATTATGTTGGTTTTTGGTTGGTTTTTGGCTGCTTATTTGTTCCTTTTGTTCTTTTAAGCTCATTTGGTCATGCTTTTTTCCAACATTAGTACTAAAAAGGATTGGTTTTATGCCATAATTGATATAATTTATATGTTTCATTTTGTACACATCAATCCCTATAGGCATATACAGGACCTATACTAAACCTATAGGCCTATACGGGTGTTCTATGCTATCCTATAGTATCGTATCGTATCGTATTGCGTCGTATCGTATCATATAGTGTTTTGTATAAGTCTCTTATAGGTTCCCTATAGGTCTTGTATATGCCTATAGGCTTACTTGGGAACTAAACCACACCTATTTATACAAGACCTATACTACACCTATAAGCCTATACGGGTGTTATATCGTATCGTATAGTATAGTATAGTATAGTATAGTATAGTATAGTATAGTATAGTATAGTATAGTATAGTATAGTATAGTATAGTATAGTATAGTATAGTATAGTATAGTATAGTATAGTATAGTATAGTATAGTATAGTATAGTATAGCATCGTATCGTATAGCATCGTATCGTATCGTATAGTGTTGTATAAGTCTCGTATAGGTTCCCTATAGGTTTTGTATGTGCCTATAAGCCTATACGGGACCTAAACCACACCTATAGTCCTATAAGGGACCTATACTACACCTATAGGCTTATACGGGTGTTGAATTGTATCTTATAGTATCGTATTGCTTCGTATCGTATCGTATCGTATAGTGTATAATATAAGTCTCGTATAGGTTCCCTATAGGTCTTGTATATGCCTATAGGCCTACACGGGACCTAAACCACATCTATAGTACTATACGAGACCTATACTACACCTATAGGCCTATACGGGTGTTATATCATATCGTATCATATAGTGTAGTATAAGTCTCGTATAGGTCCCTTATAGGTCTGGTATATGCCTTCGATATTACATCTACAGTTCTATACGAGGCTTATACTATACGATAATACACCTATACGGAACATATACTACACTATACGATACGATATCACACTTATAGGCTTATACGAGGTCAATACGTGACCTATACTACACCTACACGATACGATACGATATTTATCGTATAAAAATTATTAATGCTGTATAAGAAAGTTTGTAAGAAATACTTACTTTTTTATTTATTTAAAATAGAAAACTTTATTTTATAAAACTTTACTAAAATAATTAATATTGTATAAATGTTTCTAAAAAAACCTTTATATACGTTGCGTAGACCTATACGCGGCGTATATAAAGGGTTAAAAAGATAATTTTACCCCTGGTTTGGGTTGCGTATGGCCCAACCCAGGGGAAAATTGTCTTTTTTTACCAAACTTGCCCCATATATACGCCACATACAGGGCTATACGTGGCGTATAGTAAAAAAGACCATTTTACCCCTGGATTAGGGGCTATACGCAACCCAAAACAGGGGTAAAATTGTCTTTTTAATCCTTTAAATACGCTGCGTATAGGCCTATACGCAACGTATATAAAAGGTATTTTTTTAACCCCAAACCTGTGGTAAAATTCTCTTTTTGACCCTTTATATACGCCGCTTATTTGCCTATATGTAGCGTATATAAGGGTGTATTTTTTTAGAAAACAATTTTATTCATTATTTATTGTATTAGCAAAGTTCTATAATAAGTACTTTAAAAAACCATTTTTAACTATCGTATCGTATAGTATAAGTCTCGTATAGGTCTTGTATATGCCTATAGCCGTATACGGGAATACTACACCTATAGGCCTATACGGGTGTTCTATGGTATCCTATAGTATCGTATCGTGTCGTATTGCATCGTATCGTATCGTATCGTACAGTGTATAGTATAAGTCTCGTATATGTTCCTATAGGTCTTGTATATGCCTATAGGCCTACACGGGACCTAAACCACACCTATAGTACTATATGAGACCTATACTACACCTATAGGTTTTGTATGTGGCTATAGGCCTATACGGGACCTAAACCACACCTATAGGCCTATAAGGGACCTATACTACACCTAGAGGCTTATACAGGTGTTGTATGGTATCTTATAGTATCGTATCGTATTGCATCGTATCGTATAAGTCTCGTATAGGTTCCCTATAGGTCTTGTATATGCCTATAGGCCTACACGGGACCTAAACCACACCTATTGTACTATACGAGACCTATACTACACTTATAGGCCTATATAGGTGTTATATCGTATTGTATAGTATCGTATCGTATCGTATAGTGTAGTATAAGTCCTGATGTGTGTGTAGTGTGATATGGATTTAAGTATATTTTAAGCCCTTTTTACACTTTTTAGTCAAGTTTTAAATTTATAAAACACGATATTTACTAACACTAAACACACATATGGGAAAGTGCACCCATCGTGAGCGTAGTATAGTGTTGGCAAGATACCGAGGTCGTCCAAGGACACAAGAGCTTTTATTACCGGTTTATCCTCAACGTCTAATCAAATCAAAAGTTTAGAAAAAGGTTTTAAACTAAAAATAAAAACTAACTAAAATGCTGAAAAATAAAAATAAAAGTAAAAGCAGATAGACAAGATTAATCACTTGGCTCCGACTCGTGTTTAGTGTAACCTTTGATTATTTCCGCACTTTTGCACTATTTAAGAGATTATCTTAGTTATTGTAGTAGGCCCATCTTTTGAAGGTGACGTTACCCTCAACCCAGTAGTTTGAGTCAGCAAGGATACAATCCTAAAGGGTTGGATTATTGAAAGATAATTAATTAAGTTATTAATGCATATTATGGTAGGCCCCTCTTTTGAAGGCGACGTTACCCTCGGCTAAGTAGTCTGAGTCAGCGGGGATACAGTCCTAAGTAGCCGGGTTAAAGTATTAATAGTAGTTTACATCTGAGGGGATCAAAGAGTTTGGACCCCCCGCCATCCAATACCGGTGGGTATTGAAGGAGGTCCTACTAAATTTGACCCAGGTCCTTTGCAGGATCTATACACTGAACAATGGCAAGACTCTTACCAAACCGTTCCCTTAACCCCCGATCAGGTAGCCAACATACCTCCATATAGACCGTGGAGATATGAATGGTGAAAATCTTTTATTTTATATAGACAGTAAAATAATGCCAAGACACCACGGACAAACGATAAGGAAGAATCACCTTCAACATAAGAAACTAGTTATTAAAGTCATTAATACATAACCAATTAAAAAGTGCGAAAAGATTAAAGATAAAAATTATTACACTAGACACTTTGTCTTCACCAAGTGATGTAAGAGACATAGGCAAACATGGCCTTGATTGTCAAGAACTCTTACGATCAATCTTGGATCCCGAGATGACTCACACACTCTATGATGAACAATGGATGATGGTGGTGGATGATGGTGTTGTGATGGTGGTGGGTGGTGGGTGAAGTCTGAGATAGGTGGTATGCCAAGGGATGGTTTGCAAATGAGCCAAGCACCCCTATTTATAGCCTGAACAGCAGCTCGGGCATGGCCCCGTGTCCAGTGGGCACGGCCCCGTGTCCATCATCTTCTCTATCTTCATTAATTGCAGTTTGTCTGCATTAGTTGACCACGCCCCCGTGTCCGCTGGGCACGACCCCGTGTGCAGAAGCATATCTGTACTATCAAGATTTTCCTGGATTCTGCGAATCTTATAGTTGACCACGGCCCCGTGTCCACTGAGCACGGCCCCGTGGTGGGCGATGGAAGCTTCTACAACTTTGTCTTTTATGCTGACACTTGGGCACGCCCCCGTGTTCACTGAGCACGGGGCGTGTTCAGCCTTCTGTTCTCTTGTTTTGCTTGGGAAGATGCTATCGGGGAGGTCGGGCACGCCACGTTTGTTCCTTTTCTTGTATTTATGCTAGATTTAGCTGCCTTTTTGCCTCTTTTGTTAATTTGAGCTCATTTAATCCTGAAAATACAAAAGGAAGACAAAAGCACACTTTTTCCAACATTAGTACTAAAAAAATGTTAGTTTTATGCCACAATTAATGTAATTTATATGTTGCATTTTGCACACATCAAATACCCCCACACTTGAATCTTTGCTTGTCCTCATGCAAAACTCTTTATAATATGGCTTTGCACTCCCAAATGGAATGGGTAGAATAGAAGGTTTTTGGGCTTGTCATAGAGTGTCGGGATTTCCAAGATTCTTTATTAAGTTTTATTTTTATTTATTTACAATCCTATTCTTCATGATTTATTTAAAACTTTTCATAAGATAAATTACTTATTAGGGCATAACATGCCTCTTTAAAATTCTATTTATATACAAGTTCACATACCTCACGGGGGATCACTCAACACTCGGCCGAAGATGTATTTTAGTGAATCACTCGAGAGCGGCATGGAACTTACTCCTACCATAGGCTTGCCAAGCAATCAATCATCCTCCTTTTTAACTATATACCTTTGTAAATATCAAGAGGACTTTGGGTGAAGGGTTAGGCTTGGGTTAAAGGTAGGTGGTTTGGTTAGTGGTTAGTAGAAAAAGGCGAAAAGCGTAAAAAACATCGGTTTTCATAAGACTTTTTATTTTTGCAATTTTTATTTTGATGAAGCTATAATTCAAACAAAGTTATTTTTGCTGAACTTGCTTGTTTATTTCTTTTGCTTCATCATCAATCATTTTTTTTCAAAGTCATACGAAAAACCGAGCTTGTTACTAAAATAAAGGGTTAAAAAATAAAAAGGTTTTGGTGAGTGAAAGGGTGTTTGGTTTGGGTTAAGAAACGAAAAGGTTTAGGCTCAAAGGGGTTAACTAGGGGGATTTTTGGGTAGGTGTTAAAAAAAAGAAAAATAATGGTGTAGAAAAAAAAAGTTAGTCCTAATGCCTCCTTCATTTACTTACTCGGGTTTAAGTTTGTAAGGACCGGGAATGTTTCGTCGTGGCAAGTTCTAGAGTTGTAAGAACCAAGCGGCTATTCACACAAGAAACGAAAAATGAGCATTTAGTTTAAAGATATGTATTTGTATGCTCAATAAAGGCTCAAAACTCACTTTTGTGGGAATGGGTTTTTTATGTGATCAAGTATATAATTAAATTTTAACTAAGCTTGTCATGCATTTTCATAATTTTCTTATGTTGATTCTTTTTATAACGACGCTATTGGTTGTAAATGTGTAAAAATATAACCTTTTTAGAATTTGAAATTCCCAAGTTAAACCTAGACAAGTAAAAAAATGAAAATTTTTGAAAAAAATTTGGGGTGATTAGCGGTTCCAATAGAGTTTTGTGTAAGGCTTGTATTTAGGACTTGCAAGATTCAAGGTTTTAGCATCCCCCCCCCCCCCCCCCACACTTAAATTACACATTGTCCTCAATGTGTCCCAAAAAAAAGTTTTTAGGTTGATTGAATGTGTAAAAGGTGTGAAAAAGCAAAATTTTATGTTACTGGGCATCTGGACACGGCCCCGTGGTGTCCGGGCACGGCCCCGTGTTCAGGTGCCAGTAACAAAAAGTTGAACAAAAGAAACAGAAGCCTGGACACGGGGGCGTGTTGGGTGAACACGGCACGTGTCCAGTTTACTTGAACTGGGTGATTTCTGCAGACTGTGCAGCATGGGGCCGTGTTGGGCGGACACGGCCCGTGCTGAACTTGTTGTAATGAAGAAAGTTCGTCGGATGGCTCTGTTTTCGTGCATGGGGTGCTGATCCAAGTTTCCCTTGTTATCTTTCACCATCTCGAGTGTGTTTTATTCATTACAACATCATCCAAACACCAAATTAACTAAAACCATCATTCATTAAGTCATAGAGAGAATTACACAATAATCCTAAAAGTTAAAATACTAGATAGTTAGGTCAAAGAAACACAAGAAATCTAAACCAAGAAGTTCTAGCCTACTACTTATTCTATTAGCAAAATTTCCGAAAAGATAAATCTCTCGGTTAGATGCGGCTTGAAAAACTTCTTTTTCTGGGCATGGGTTCCTCACACGTCGGCGAGCCATTCTTTGATCTCCCTAGGGAGAAGAAAGGCGGGCTCATTGGCATTGGTTTGAGGAGGCTCAACTTCCACCGGGACTTCTTGTAGATCTTCAAGAGGAGGTTCCGTTGGAATGTCGTCCCAACCGGTAGGATTGTTGATTCCAAGTGCTAGGTTCCAATCCTCTTGAGGGAGGATTGGTTCCATGGGAGGTGTTACAAGAATGTTTAACCTCTGGTGCAAGAGGTTTATTTCTTGAAAACTGTTTTCCAACCCCACCGTAAGATAATTTATACGGTCTATTAGAACCTCCTCTACCGAAGTCATCTCGTCAAGAGCTTCACGTAATGCCATCACGTAACGTACGAGAGTCGCTTCGATTGATGACCTTTTCTCCCTTCGACTGTTTCTGGAGTGCGCAGAAGACGTTCCACTATTTTGACTAGACATTCTACGAAAACATACCAGAAATAGTTCATTTTAAATGAAACAGTACATCGGACACGGCCCCGTGCTCGATGAGCACGGCCCCGTGTTCAACTTTCTGCAGATTTTGGAACAAGGAATCTTGGAGTTTTAAATTATTTTTCCAACTCATGAAGCATTTTTGAACAGAAATAACTTAAAACAATGTTGCACAACTTATTTTTAACAAGATTCCTTGGACAAAAATCTAATAACCAACACAATAAAGCTTGAGAGCAAGCTTCAATGGAGGTGTTGAGACAAGAAAGATGAAGAAGAAGGCAATGGATAAAAGAGGAAAGGACAAGATGTTTGTTAGAACCTTCTTTTAGAGATTACCTAGGATGGTAGGTGAGAAGATCCTTTCAAATCCCTATCCCTGGATGGTCCAAATGTGCAGGATTCTTTGCTGCATTTATAGAAAACGACAGCATGCTGGACACGGCCCCGTGTCGACTGGACACGGCCCCGTGTCGGCTGGACACGGCCCCGTGTCGGCTGGACACGGCCCCGTGTGCAGGCAAGGTCCTGACACATTTTGTATTCTGACAAAAAGTCAGAAAGGAATCTTTTGGTGGACACGGGGGCGTGTTGACCTGGGCACGGCCCCGTGTCGAAAGGCTGTTTATGAAGTTTGTCTATTTTTAAGGAACTTTTCCGGATCAGGCGGTTCCTTACTGGATGGAACAACCCCAAAGTGCCTAAGATACCTTAATTGTTCTAGATTAAGGAGAGAACGCAAGAGGTTGTCGGTGAGGGTGATTCCTATGCTATATGTAGGTGGACAAGTCCAACCCTTTCCCAGACTCTCGTTAAAGAAGGTGTATGCCGAATCGCTCAGGTCTATGTATGCATCGAATGAAGTCGATGGGGAGTCCTTCACGGCACAATCGACACAGGGACGACTATCGCTCAAGTCCTCACTAGAGTTAGAGGTAACGTTGGTAAGAACGAAGTTGTTTTTATGTGATCCCAACAATTCTTCTTGGTTATCGTCTTGAGATAAATTATTAAAATCTATTCTAAGTTCTTCTAACCAATTAAGAATTAGATCTTCCATTTGAAATAGTTCATCAAGAAGCATTTCTCCTAGAAGATCCGGTTGAGAGCATTCGAGGGAGAGATAAGGATTATTTTTACTTTCGCCCCTCTTAAGGCTACATGAAAACAATAGGTCTATATAGTGGGGCTTATAATTTAGAAAATAACATTCTAATTCTTTATGAGGGCCACCACATATTTGACACCACGTACCATAAGAGTGCCGAAAGTAAAAAATATCATTATCACTCATGTTTGTGTCAGAAATTACCAACCGTCGGGATCTAACGGTTCTGTTTTCAGTAACTGAATCTTGGGCACGGGGCGTGTTGGGTGGACACGGCCCCGTGTTCAGCTTACTGTCCGACTTAAAACAGGATGGCCAGTTCCAAAGATTGGGCACGGGGCGTGTTCAGCGGGCACGGCCCGTGCTGAGTTCTGCAGAAGCTGAAAAACTAAGAAAAATCCTAAAAAATGGAAAAATAAGAAAAACGATTAGGTCGTTGATTCCTAACTTTCTTAAAATCCTTGTGTCCCCGACACGTGCCAAAAACTTGATGCGTGTGTTGTGTAATATGGATTTAAGTATATTTTAAGTCCTTTTTACACTTTTTAGTCAAGTTTTAAATTTATAAAACACGATATTTACTAACACTAAACACACATATGGGCAAGTGCACCCATCGTGAGCGTAGTATAGTGTTGGCAAGATACCGAGGTCGTCCAAGGACACAAGAGCTTTTAGTACCAGTTTATCCTCAACGTCTAATCAAATCAAAAGTTTAGAAAAAGGTTTTAAACTAAAAATAAAAACTAACTAAAATGCTGAAAAATAAAAATAAAAGTAAAAGCAGATAGACAAGATGAATCACTTGGCTCCGACTCGTGTTTAGTGTAACCTTTGATTATTTCCGCACTTTTGCACTATTTAAGAGATTATCTTAGTTATTGTAGTAGGCCCCTCTTTTGAAGGTGACGTTACCCTCAACCCAGTAGTTTGAGTCAGCAAGGATACAATCCTAAAGGGTTGGATTATTGAAAGATAATTAATTAAGTTATTAATGCATATTATGGTAGGCCCCTCTTTTGAAGGCGACGTTACCCTCGGCTAAGTAGTTTGAGTCAGCAGGGATACAGTCCTAAGTAGCCGGGTTAAAGTATTAATAGTAGTTTACATATGAGGGGATCAAAGAGTTTGGACCCCCGCCATCCAATACTGGTGGGTATTGAAGGAGGTCCTACTAAATTTGACCCAGGTCCTTTGCAGGATCTATACACTGAACAATGGCAAGACTCTTACCAAACCGTTCCCTTAACCCCCGACCAGGTAGCCAACATACCTCCATATAGACCGTGGAGATATGAATGGTGAAAATCTTTTATTTTATATAGACGGTAAAATAATGCCAAGACACCACGGACAAACGATAAGGAAGAATCACCTTCAACATAAGAAACTAGTTATTAAAGTCATTAATACATAACCAATTAAAAAGTGCGAAAAGATTAAAAATAAAAAGTATTACACTAGACACTTTGTCTTCACCAAGTGATGTAAGAGACTTAGGCAAACATGGCCTTGATTGTCAAGAACTCTTACGATCAATCTTGGATCCCGAGACGACTCACACACTCTATGATAGACAATGGATGATGGTGGTGGATGATGGTGGTGGGTGGTGGGTGAAGTGTGAGAGAGGTGGTGTGCCAAGGGATGGTTTGAAAATGAGTCAAGCACCCCTATTTATAGCCTGAACATCAGCTCGGGCACGGCCCCGTGTCCAGTGGGCACGGCCCCGTGTCCATCCTCTTCTATGTCTTCATTAATTGCAGTTTGTCTGCATTAGTTAACCACGCCCCCGTGTCCGCTGGGCACGACCCTGTGTGCAGAAGTATATATGTACTATCAAGATTTGCCTGGATTCTGCGAATCTTATAGTTGACCACGGCCCCGTGTCCGCTAAGCACGGCCCCGTGGTGGGCGATGGAAGCTTCTACAACTTTGTCTTTTATGCTGACACTTGGGCACGCCCCCGTGTTCACTGAGCACGGGGCGTGTTCAGCCATCTGTTCTCTTGTTTTGCTTGGGAAGATGCTATCGGGGAGGTCGGGCACGCCACGTTTGTTCCTTTTCTTGTATTTATGCTAGATTTAGCTGCCTTTTTGCTTCTTTTGTTAATTTGAGCTCATTTAATCCTGAAAATACAAAAGGAAGACAAAAGAACACTTTTTCCAACATTAGTACTAAAAAGGGTTAGTTTTATGCCACAATTGATGTAATTTATATGTTGCATTTTGCACACATCAAGTCCCATATAGGTCCATTATAGGTCTTGTATATGCCTACGATACTACATCTATAGTTCTATACGAGGCTTATACGAGACTTATACTATACGATACTACACCTATACGGGACATATACTACACTATACGATACGATATCACACTTATAGGCTTATACGAGGTCACTATGTGACCTATACTACACCTATACGATACGATATTTATCGTATAAAAATGATTAATGTTGTATAAAAAAGTTTGTAAGAATACTTACTTTTTTATTTATTTAAAATAGAAAACTTTTTTTATAAAACTTTACTAGAACGATTAATATTGTATAAATGTTTCTAAAAAAACTTTATATACACTGCGTATAGGTCTATACGCAATGTATATAAAGGGTCAAAAACACAATTTGACCCTGGTTTGGGCTGCGTATAGTCCCCAACTCAGGGGTAAAATGGTCTTTTTTACCAAACTTGCCCCATATATATGCCACATACAGGGCATACGCGGCGTATAGTAAAAAAAGACCATTTTACCCCTGGATTGAGGACTATACGCAGCCCAAAACAGGGGTAAAATTGTCTTTTGACCCTTTATATACGCTCCGTATATGCCTATATGCTGCGTATATAAAGCGTTATACGCTGGATATAGGCCTATACGCAGCGTATGTAAAGGGTAGTTTTTTTTAGAAACATTTATAAAATATTTTCTTTTTGACCCTTTATATACGTTGCATATAGGTTTATAAGAAGCATATAGGAGCTGCCAGACCAGAAATGAACTCAGTCATACACTGATTTTTATGCAACCCCTATACGCTGCGTATAGGCCTATACGCAGCGTATATAAACCCTAAAGTGTGCAAATAGACATCTTTGGCGTGCCAATAGTTTCAGCCTTTCGGTAAAGGACAATAACATGTAGTTTCCTCTGTAGAATAGAGAATTAAAGATAATATAGTCCATTAACTTGTTTAGTTCGATAAGCCCACTTAATGGACTAGGGGACTTGAAGAGGTAATGTCCCCAACTCCGAACCTTCCTCCACTTGATGATCAAAGACAATGTAGTCGAAGCCGGCATTACAAAGATAGGAGACAAAATAGGAGCCTGTGATGCCACAAGAAGCAGAGGAAATAATCACCGAACGACAATGACGAAAGGATACGTAAAAGCCTAACTTACTTGGTCCCACCCAGTAAGTAACGTGGAAAACGACTAGTCCGAAGGGGACCACATGCCTACGTCACACAAATCCAAATGGTAGAAATACATCATTTGCTAACTAGAAAGTGCACGCTTTACACATGTCATGAGTCACACTTTCTTTTCTAACATTTAAACCTCCACACACAAGTATTTATTCTCACACCAGAGGGTAGTCGTAGAGAGACCCTACACTCCATGGCTAGTCTAACCGGTGTCGTTTTGCAGCTTAAGTTTGTCCAAGACTGATAAGAACCAAATTGGATAGATCCAAACTGATCCTCTCAATCAAATGCACAATTATCTCCCTGCATAATTTAAGATATTATCCCATGATTTCAGCAGCTATTTAAAAGGCTAAAATAAGGGGAAACTTCCAGCAATCCTCAAGAATAAATAGGCCTTTAGTCATCTATTTTCTTTGTCCAGTTTTATTCATTATCGTGTCTTGTGTTTGGAGATTTGCCTATCTCGAATCAGGCTAACTATCCCTTGTTTTCCCTATTTTTATTAACTAGATTTTCCAGTTTCTATCATTTGGTTCCATTGCCGAGAACGAAATGGCGCAAACCAGGAATAACTCGAACGACAACAGTAACCCACCCGACCCAATTGCTGTTTAGTTGGCTGCCATAGCCGCAAAATTGGGGTTAATTGACACGCTGAAAGAGGATATAGCAGCCCAGAGGAAGGAGATTGCAACTCTAAAGGCAAGAGACCGTTCCCGAGGAAGCAAGAGTGATGAAGGGGAAAGTTCCTGGAGGAGTCGACAACCATATAGGCCCTATAACAAACTCGTGGATGGTTGCTGAAAGCCGAAAAATACTTCAGGTATTATCATATGCCTGATGAGGAGAAGGTTGAAGTGGCCTCAATGCACCTAGAGGGTGATGCCTTGGATCTTTACTCTTGGCTCTCTAACGACCAACCCATAACTTTTTAGGAAGAATTGACCCACGTGTTTACCAAAAATTTTGGGCCAGCCGAGTTCCAAAACCCGGATGAATTTCTGTGTAACATCAACAAACTAGTTCAGTTCAAGAATACTGGCCGGAATTCGCTAAAAGATCCTCTCGGGTCTCAAATTGGCCTGATCATCGTCTCTTAGGGGTATTTTTGAACGGTCTTAAAGACGAGTTGAAAACCGATGTTCGAATCCACAAACCCCGTACAGTTTATAGTGCTATGAGTTTAGCATTAGAATTCGAATCAAAGGCAGATTACAACCGGTTCGGGCAGAATTCAAAACCCACTGTCACCGCTGAAACCTCTTCATCAGCCGTGACTTCTTCAACCACCAATATCCCTCTTCGCATTTCTGACGAGGAGAAACAGTCCCGATTCGGAAAAGGGTTATGCTTTCGATGTGGGGAGAAATTTGGTCCAGGGCATCGTTGTAAATCGGGATCTTTCAAAGTTTTAGAGATCGCTGATATAGGAGATGGAACAGAAGCAATAAACGAGCAGAATAGCTCAGATGAAATGGCTGAGATCAACCTTCACGCTCTCTTTGGTCGAACAACACCAACTACAATGAAGCTATAAGGAGTTATAGGTACAACTGAGGTGCTAGTGTTGATTGACAGTGGTTCGACCCATAATTTTATTTTGGATAAGCTGGTAAAGAGCCTACAAATCAGCTCCCAGCTCATCACACCCTTCGGTGTCCAAATAGGAGATGGAAATGTCATCCGATGCAACCATATGTGCAAGGATGTCCCGTTGAAATTGGCAGGCCTCCTCATCACACAAGACTTCTATCCATTTGCCCTAGGAGGTGCTGATATAGTATTAGGCATTCAATGGTTGGCTACCCAAAATACGGTTCAAGCAAATTGGGCTAAAATTGTTATGATTTTCACTGTCAATGGTCAAGAACATAAGCTGCAAGGACTGCAACCGGAAACGCACAACTCCGCTACTTGCCACCACCTCACTATTGAACCGTTTGAGTAACAATCGATGATCGGGACAAATTTCTTTAATCGACTTGAGGACAAGTTGTTTTACCAGGCAGGATGTAATGATAAGAACCAAATTGGATGGATCCAAACTGATCCTCTTAATCAAATGCACAATTATCTCCCTGCATAATTTAAGATATTATCCCATGATTTCAGCAGTCATGATTTCAGCAGCTATTTCAAAGGCTAAAATAAGGGGAAACTTCTAGCAATCCTCAAGAATAAATAGGCCTTTAGTCATCTATTTTCTTTGTCCAGTTTTTATTCATTATCGTGTCTTGTGTTTGGAGATTTGCCTATCTCGAATCAGGCTAACTATCCCTTGTTTTCCCTATTTTTATTAATTAGATTTTCTAGTTTCTATCAAAGACATTCTGATCATAAAACACATGTTCACAGTAGCTTTCATGTGGGTTTGAACTCATTGTCTTCCTCAGCCGCAGGTATTTGAATGGTTAATGTGATTAGTGTGAATGCACAAAGCCCATTTTGCAATAGCAGATGGTCTAGCTACATAAGCCCCCACTCGGTTTTACTTTCATATTATATTAGTCACCTCTCGGTACTTCCACTCAATGTGATTGATTTACTTTTAGCTTTTACTATGTTCTGTGTTATGTTATTTTGATATGGGAAAATTACGGCAGTAGCCGCTTGATCAAGCACTTTACCAAAATAGTCATTTGACCAGGCATAATGCCCCTACACATGTAAGCCCATCCAAGTGAACTCTCATTTTTATGCACCTTCAATCCAGCCACAACCCAGCTAACACGTGTCCCTCTTACCTGAAAAGGCTTTATGCCGCTACACATGTCAGCCGAGCCGCTTCAGGCCCAAGCCGAGCCGCTTCGCCCAAGCTCTGATTTATGCTGCTTTGTGGTACTGCCAAGCCGAGCCGCTTCATGGCCAAGCCGAGCCGCTTCATGGCCAAGCCGAGCCGCTTCGCCCCATCCCAAGCCGCTACACCCTGGATCTAAGCCGCTTCAGCATGCCACCTTCCCCAAGCCGTTTCATTTGAATTTATGAGCTTTCAACCCATGCCCAAGCCGCTACACCCTGAATTTATGAGCTTTCAACACATGCCACCTACCCCCAGCCGCTACACCCTGAATTTATGAGGTTTCAACACATGCCCATAACCGAGAGCTAACAAAGCTAAGAAAAGTTGTTAAATACAAAAGCTTTTCTTTGATCCTAACCCACTACAAATATAATGAGTTTGAAATTTTAAAGCTAAGAAAAACGTCATAAAACCGAGATATTTTTGTATTTTGATATTTTTTTTTTAAATACTACTGAAATTTGACATATTTTGATGTATTTTGATATTTTTTTTTAAAGTTACTACTGAAATTTAAAAAGAGTTTTGAAACGGCTCGGCTTGGCCTTGAAAGGTCATGGCTTGTACTTGTAGCGGCTTGGCTTGTACTTGTAGCGGCTTGTGGGGCAGGGGGCGAAGCGGCTCGGCTTGGGCCTGAAGCGGCTCGGCTGACATGTGTAGCGGCATAAAGCCTTTTCAGGTAAGAGGGACACGTGTCAGCTGGGTTGTGGCTGGATTGAAGGTGCATAAAAATGAGAGTTCACTTGGATGGGCTTACATGTGTAGGGGCATTATGCCTGGTCAAATGGCTATTTTGGTAAAATGCTTGGTCAAGCGGCTACTGCCGTAATTTTCCCTTTTGATATTTTGGTGTTCTGACATGCTTGATATTATGTCACCAAATAAAGAGGATTCTAAGACCATGTGTAGTGGGGCGTTTTTTTAAAAAAAATTTCAAAAATAACGCCCGAAAACGCCCACCCCTCCATTACATGGGGCGTTATATTTAAAAAATTTTGAAAAAAATGGTGAATGGCGTTTTAAATAAAACGCTTAAGAACTCTACAATGTTTGACTTGAAGGGCCATGTGGCCAATGGGATGACTTGAAGAACTCTGCCATGTTTGACTTATTTACATGGGGGTGTTTGCTTTATTTATTTTTATTTTTTTTCAAATGATTGAATGGGGGTTATTAGTATAATGCCCCACTACGCCACTTTTGCTATAATGCTCCAACGCTGACTAGGATGTCACGTGTCGGATAATGCCCCATGGTAGGGGCATTATACAAACTTACCACTACACATGGTCTAAGGACATCCTTATTCATGTTCCCCCATGAAACTGTCATGTTGCACCAACTAAGAATACTATCCCACACCTTTTTAGCAAACCGGGATTTAACCAAAAGACGATCAGCCGACTCTTCCATCGTTGAGCACCACACGCAATCTGCAGAATTTGTCTTAATTCCTCTCTTTTCTAACACTTATGTTGTCGGCAAACTGTCAAGACTTGCTCTCGAACCAGAAAAAAAAAAAAAAAATCAACTTTTTTGGGCAACCAATTGTTCCATGTGTGTTTATTGTCTAGTTGACCAAACATTTTTTCTTCAATAAGCTTCCTTAACGACCTAACTGAGAATGCATTCGACCCATCTCCAAGCCAAAACCATCTGTCTCTCTCATGATAATACAACAGTTCTATAACCAGCCGCCTCCAAAAGTAAGGTCGGGTCACACTTCCGACACCATCTCCCAACGGGAAGAGCAAGGGCGTAGCTTTGTGGGGGCGGTAGTGGAGAGTAGGTCGTTTTCGTATAGAAATTTTTTGGTATATACGTTTTTGACCCCCCGGTTTTATAGAAATTTTTGGTATATACGTTTTCGACCCCTCGGTCGGAAATCTCAAGCTTCACCACTGGGAAGAGTGTCATGCTGCACAAGTCTTTCCAGCACAAGGCACATTTTATCCTTCTTTAACTTGTAGAATATGGCTTAAAATATTTCATTTCCGACCTTTTCATTTCAATCAAGTTCTACTACATACTCACCTCACTTCTTTACAGTAAACATTTCAAACTTTAGAACATAATATGTTCTCCATTTGTAACCAAAAGCCGTATACTAAAAAATCAAAACTTTCATTAATGAATTCTGTGTGTTTCCTAACATAATATTATAGTTCACTAAACTCTTTAGTTGCATATTCTAAAATTATAAATAGTAAAAGTCTACATAGAAATTTTTAGCTTCTTATATAACATTTCTTTCTAAAATTATATAACATTTTTTTCTAAATCGAATTTATACTGTTTACGCATGAATTGTCATCTTTTCGTTACATCCGAACGTTATGCCTATCCGTTTTACCATGCTTAGCTTGAGCTTGCTTAGATCAAGCCCAACAAGGACTACCCGTTATACCGGGCTTAGTTGGAGCTCAACTTAGTCCGAGCCCAACAAGGATTACCCGTTATACCGGGCTTAGTTTGAGCTCAACTTAGTCCGAGCCCAACAAGAAACAACAATGTGTCTAGTCCTCAATGCTTGTTTATCAAAATTGTGGTTCCTAGATCAGCAATAAAAAAATCAAAATTCATTTTGCTTCTTCTAACATAAAATGCTCTAGGAACAAATATATTACCTACCAACACAGATCAATCATCCATAATAATTACTGTAGCAATATTTCTCTATACTAACCACCCGCACTTTCAACCCCACAAGTCCGCGACGTCTACATGCTTAATTCTGCTTCCGATCAACCAATCATATCTTGCCTTGTCTCCTCACAGCGGGGCCCGATCATCAAGCCCCAAAATCCCACAATTGTGTTTCAAAACCTGGAGGCTGTTGCGGTTTCATTTTCGGTCTATTGAAGCATGTTGTTCCTACTACCTAGCCAGATTATCTTCTTGTATCCGTCTCAATAATTCCTCATAAGCTTTCAGTGAAGCGGAAGTAAAACGTTCCATGGACTCAAATACGCGTTGTAGACTCGTTTGCAGACTAACGTTTGTACTAGTTTCACTCTGATAGACATGATGTCCTAACGACATATCGTTTCCAGATGAAACAACAATCATTTTATCCAACATTTGCAACTCTTTAAGAATCTTTTGATCCTCTTTATCTAAATTTCTGTCGTGGTTTTTATCAACCACCGTCCGCTGTCTCATTTCTCCCTTATCGCGTTCCCATAACTGAAGAACAGTCGTTGCGAAATTCCGCATCGAGTCAACCACTTCTTTGTCGGAGATTCTTTGCATGGCTTGAGCCCATTGGTTACATATTATGAATACAGCTGGTGCGCCGATTCGACCAGGTGAGTAGGGAACTGGCCCATCCACGGTTTCTTCAGGCTCATACATAAGACTTTTGAGAAGCCATTCGTTTAATGCTCTCACAAACCCCTTTTGAGCACCGAACCAGCATGAGAACCGTATAGCCCAGTTGAGCAGTTCGTGTTCGAGTTGCAGTGTAGCGTCAAGACTCGCGTCACTCGAGTGTTTGTGAGATGCAATTGAGTCGATACGCTTAGCTGCACCGATTGCCTCACACTGAATATGGTGGCATTCTAGCATTGATCTCCACATTTTTGTTAATCTGGAACCAGTATACAACAAATAAGATATTTAGCAAAATAAAAGCATATATGGTTTAGCATAATTTTAATATTTCTGAAGATAATTTTGTAAGGTCAACCAATTTGGATAATTTACTTACGAATTGGTCAATTTGGGTTATATATTTTAACTCAAAAGGGTCAAATCAATAAAAAATGAACACAAAAGGGAACGAGTGAAAATGGGTAGAAAGTCCCCTAAATTGCTTTATTCAAATATATTTATAATAATATCTTTTTGTAGGCATATCTTACACGATAATCATTTTATTAAGAAAACCCCGGAAATAGACAAAAAAAAAAAAGTGGTTATGGGTCAACCTCAACGATTTCGACATGTGGCCCGACCCAAGATCTTACGTGTAATTCACAAATTCTAACTGATTGTGACTTTTCAAAAGAAGGTTCATTGTAATTTACAGAAGCTAATAGATAGCGAACAAATTAGGAGTCAAGATGTATGATTAATTTGCTAGTCATGGTCAATGTTACATATGGAAAATGTCAAAATAAAGAAGCATACCCTTCAATGAAGTCATTTAGCTGTGGCCACAATTCTTCATCCCGCAAAGTGTTTATTTTCTGAGCGATCTTATCGACAACTTGAATTGCAATTCGGATTTTGGTTGAAAGACTTCTAATTAAAGTTCTCGTTGCATCAACTTTGTGATGCTCGGCCCCTTTTTCATCCAAACGTACAAGTCTTAGCTTCTTCTCTTCGTGGAGTACTCTCATTTTCTCTTCAATCTGTCCCACAAATTACAAACTTTTTTAAAAAATCAATATTTTCTTAAAATGCGTAAACATATCTAGTTAAGTAGTTATTAAAACAAATCTCATATTATCTTATTAGCATTTTTGTAACACAAAGAGTGGCAAATTATAGTAATCCCATCCTGAAAACTTTCCAAGAGAAGAAAGGTTGAACCTTTCAAGATTACATAATTAGTCCCGTGAACCCCTGAACCATAAACCAATGTGTGCACGCGCTCTCGTGTGTAATCTTCAATTTATAAGTTAAAACATCAAATGTAACTTTCAGTCATCCTAAATAAGCCTACATTTCACTATCTGATAATTGAGTGTTGAAACACATACCTTAACTTCATCAAACAATTTCTTCTCCCACAGATACAGTTTATGTAGAGTGGATGAAAGATTCTTCGATTTAGTTAACAAATCTACATCCACATCTAAATTAGCAGGATCAGCTGGAGCTAGTGCTAACAGAGGCGTAAACCCGTTCAACATCTTGGATGGAACTATACAAAGACAAGTCCAATAGTTGACTAAAGTCAGCAATATGAAGATGCATAAACAATACATTATTAAGGTTCTTAACCATCAAGTTTGGTTCTTTTGTCCCCAAACAAAACACAGTTGTTATCAAAAGTCAAAACACAACAATTTGACAAATTGTATAACTGACAAGTTATTGTATTTAAGAATAAAATCCGAACCTTGATACGCATTGTGCTTACGATTATGCGGAACTTTCCCAACCTCAAGAATCTTCGCCAGATCACCACCCGACTCTGAAGCGCGATAAAACTGCGTTTGAATTTCCTTCACAACTTCAGAATCACTGTTATACACCAAAGGCTTCTTCTGATCTTCAACCACTTCTTTATCCACCACATGAACCTCATACTCCACCGGATCCTCTTCTTTCGCCACCACATTCGGCACACTCCTATAATGTACATCAGCCGCCCCCGGAGCACCCGCTCTTTCCCCATTCCCCTCATCGCCCACCCCACCCTTCTTCTCATCACCACCATCCTCACCCCCTCCACTGCCCGAACCACCACCGGAATCAACAAACTTCTGATTCCCATGTACTTCCTTAACAACCTCCTGCTGGTACAACATATCCTCATCTTCCAAATCTGGTATCCCCTCTTCCTCCCTCACTTCCCTCGAATCCAAACTCGGCGTATACGGCGGATAATAACTCTCGTAACTCTCAAACGGGTTCAAAAAATCCCAACCCGAGGTAGCCGGAGGTGGTGGAGGAGGTGGAACCTTCGTATTCGCACCCGAACCCGGCCCCTCAGGCTGTACCACCTGTGATGAAACACCACCGTACGGAGGTTGTTGCGACGTAGAACCAAAAAACTCACCGTAAGAGTTTAAATTAGGGTTTTGATTATCATAACTATTATTATAACTACTGCTGCTATAATATGATGAAGACGAAGCTTCACCGTAATGTATAGGCTCCGAACTCATCGGTTTTTGCTGGTACAACACCGACGGCGTCGGTTGTTTTCGCATATAATTCACCGTGTAACCACCGGACGAATAACCGGCCGGTGGAAAACCAGCCGGAGTATAAGGATATTCAACCGGAGGATAACCAGTCGTCGGATAAGGATAAACTGCCGGAATATACGAATCCTGTTGATCGGAGTAACTAAAATTACCGTACGGGAGATGATTCGCCGGCGACGAGCCACCTTTTTCGGAGTGCAAATGAAGCGAGTCATCATCATCGGAATCCGAATCGGAGTTAAAGTGAAGATGAGAGGAGCCGGAATTGGACCGCCGGTGAGCAACCGGAGGACCAGCAGCTGCCGGAGCGGGTGGTTTGGAAGTGTCTCCCTTTCGCTGCGACGGAAGATTAAGCACCGGCGATGAACCGGGGTCGCCGGCGGCAGAGGAGTGGAGATCGAAGAAGCGGTGGAGGGAATCACCGACGGATTTTAAGGAGTGAAAGTAGGCTAAATGAGCTTCTGAAAGAACGTAACGTTGGTGAATTGCTTCATCGAGAAAGTGACATCTTTGTCTGCATAAAGCAACTGCCGGTGTGTCTTCCGGTTTGGAACCCACACAGCCCATTGATTTATAAAAAATAAAAATGGATTCTTGAATTAAAAATTATGGGTCTGGTGGATGAATATGAGGGATTGGAATGATGGAGAAGGTGGAATGAATTTGGGGAATTTGCAGGGCGTTAAATCAAATATTCATTTGTTTCATAACATGTATGCATGTATTTAGGTTACTTGTACATGCTATTATAACACAATCTAAAAAATACATCGAGACAACCGATTAAACGAAAACACTACCATAGTTTTACAAAAAAAATTAAAACAATAACATGTCTGTAATTTTGAGCTGGGATAAAATACTAATTTGTCAGGACCAATGAGCGAGTGTTGACACAATAAAAGTTACATTGAGTCAACCGAGCAAAATAAAACAGTACTATATTTTTGCAAATAAAAAAGTAAAACGATGGCAAGATCATAATTTTTAACTGAGGGAGAAATCGTAATTTTTGAAATGGGAGCAAAATCATAATTTTTAACAGAGGGCAAAATCGTAAAAATATTTTGAACTGGGGGCGAAATCATAATTTTAAAATGAGGACAAAATCATAATTTTGAGCTATGGGGGAAAACATAATTTTATTTTGAACTGTGGGCAAAAATGTAATTTTGAGTTGGGGCAAAATCGTAATTTCAAGCTAGGGACAAAAAATATTTTTATTTTGAACGGAGGGCAAAAGCGTAATTTTAGACGGATGACGAAACCGTAAATTAAAACTTGGAGAAGAATTAGAAATAGGTTTTTGAACTGAAGGCAAAAGCGTAAATTTTGAGCCAGGGCAAAAATATAATTTTATTTTGAATTAGAGGCAAAAACGTAATTTTAAACAAAGGACGAAACCGTAATTTTAGGCTGAGAATAAAATTAAATTAAAAATGGGTTGGTTCAATAGGGAAGTGACAAGCTGTCTGGCACTATTCCCTCAACTCCTTTTTGTATATGTTGGATAATGGATAATGGATAATAATTGGTTTCTTTAAGTTAGGTTATAGTTGTTAAAGTATCCATGGATCGGTGAATGTAAGATTCTTCATGTTCGAAATGTTGTATCAACCGGATTTTGTCTTCTAGAGGCAAAAACAAAGATTGTAAATATTATAAACAATTCTTTACGAGGGATGATGATAAGTGATAACTACCCTTAAATTGTTAATTGTTAATTGTTAAATCAACTCGGGTATACAACGTGTGTACGAGATGTGTGAGAGTAGTGGAGAGAGTTCGTCTTGCGAAGGGTGAGAAGAGACTCAAGACCTCTATGAAGGGGCGTTAAGTCCTTTTATAAAGGATAGTTACGACCAACCCTTAATTTGAATTGGACTTAGATTTGTTGGAGCAAGTCTAGTGTACAGGTAGCCTCTACTTACATTAATTTGGTATCGTCGTTACATTTATATCATATAAATGTTACAAGATGATAAATCTCTATTTCTATTACTTCATAAAGAATACCGACACTTATAGAACTTCTTTTTCATTAACTCTATTTAAATAAACATAAAGTCACATAGTCGCATGTTTATATTTCATAACTAACAACAATGTGTATAGTGTATGTTTTTGTATGTGCTTTTGGTGTATGGAAAACATTTGTGTCAGGTTCGGAAGTTTTGAGTTGGCAGATTGAATTGGTGAACCCTAATACAGCCCATATTTATTTGTGTGTAAAATACATCAACGCGTGTAACCCATTAATCTAAACAAGTAAAATGCGTTGACGGTTTGTAAGTAGATTATAATCAAACTATAAATTGGTTAAACATGTTGCACACGTGCTGCAATGTAGCATATATGTGGTAATATACTTGTACATGGGATGGTGGATTTTAATAAATAGGTTAAATAGGTAATAACAAACTAACATTTAACGATATCCTTTTAATTCTAATTTTAAACTATTTAATAAATCGGCATGATTTATTATTATTTTTTGAATGAAACCACATATAAATATAGAGCCAACAAAGAGCTGGAAGAACAAAGAAGAAAAAAAACTCCAAAATACACCAAATCGACAATGTCAGATCAATCCATTTAATACCAAACAATGGATTTATAATCCGATTTATGACTAAGCCAGATAAACACGCCCTCTTTAACAATCGACCTAATATTAAACGGATTAAATGTGTAAACGTGCTAAGTTATACGACCTAATTTAAAGGCTACTTGGTGTGGGAGGATGGTACTCCTCAAAGGATACTCCATTACGTAGGATTGATGTGAGGATGTCGCAAAGAGAATGGAACTAGAGAAATGGAGGATGTACCTAAGATATGTATGTATGTATGGATGCATGTATGTATGCATGTATGTATAGGTGTGTGTTTAAAGAAGAAGAAGAGAGAGGAGTGTCACAAACGGCTTGTGGAGAACGATTAGGACGACGTCGGGGCTAGCATGTGCGAAGCTTGTAAGGGGCGGGAGGGGGTGGCCGACCCTCCAAACTTTACACTCAGTACTGGAGAGTATGTAGTTTTCGTATAGAATTTTTTGGGTATATACGTTTTCGACCCTCCGGTTTTATAGAAATTTTTAGGTCTGGTGACTTCCGCCCCCTCGGTCGGAAATCTCAAGCTTCGCCACTGGGGCCTAGACGTGGCGGGAACATCCCCACACCGAGCAGCCTAATGAAATTACGTTAAAGTTAAAAAAAATGATTATTTTTATCTCGTCTTTGAAACCTAATTTAATGAGATAACGTTAAAGTTAAAAAAAAATGATTATTTTTATCTCTTCGAAAACTTGTCATGAAACTGACCAATTGCCACACATGCAATATACATTCAGAGGGTTTAAATGGTTTAAATGCCTGTCTTAAAGGATTCGTTATGAAAAATAGGTAAAAGAGAATCGCATACACGTGGTCTATTTTCATGACATAATTATGCTATTTATGATTGAAATAAGAGTAAATTACGTTTTTGGCCCCTGTGGTTATATCAGTTTTACTATATTGGCCCAAAATAAGATTTTTTAACAGTTTTGCCCCCATGGTCCCTATATCTAACCGTTTTGGCCCCTAAATCTAACCAACCCCTAACTCAGGTTACTTTATGGGTCAAAATGACAAAAATACCCTTCTATTAAAAAAACTATATATTTTAGTATAAAACCCTATCTATTGTTCTTCACTTTCACCAGCCACCATCACTGACCAATCACCACCCACCACCACCATTACTGTCACCCCCCGTCTCTCACCAGCGGCCTTCTACACCCATCCAATTCTCTGGTATACCAAATGAGTCAGATTTGAACATATTTTAAACCAAGTTGTTTGCCCCAAAATCTACCCCTAAAAGATTGAATAATACTATAACTTTTTTCTAGTTTTTTCTTCTCTTGTTCTTAAACAGAGCATATTATCAATGAACGATCAACAACAATAAAAGAGGTTAAGATTTCAATTATCACAGTCAAAACTAGTAACAGTCATAGGTCAACACATATTATTATTCACTTAAAAGAAGAAAATTAAAGACTGGCCTAAGGAATCTCTTAGATCCAGACAGAGGGTCGACTTTGAGCTGAGTATGAACACCAAGAACACCGTGGCAAGTAGTGAATGTTTTGAGAGGGGAAATGACTGTACCGATAAAAGTGGCGGAGTTTTGGAGGTCTTTCTGCTAGTGAATGGTGGTAGGGCGTTGTGTTCGGAGAGTGTGCTGGTAAACGACGCTTCCTGTTGTTGCTGGATCATAAACGGAGGAGGATGAGAATCGTTGTGAACGTTTCTGGATGTAATTGTTGTTTTTCTAGTTTTTGAGTTTAGTTACTGTTTCTCAAATTATGAATTCAGCAGGGGGATTGTGGCTGCGGTGGTGGATGGGTTGCAGGGGCGGTAGTTGCAGGTGGTTATTGGTTGCGGTGGTGGATGAGTTGCGGGGGCGGCGGCTGCTGGGTGAAGATGGTGGTGGAACTTCGTGGGTGGTGGTTAGGATACAGAAGAGAGAGACTTTAGAGAGAGAAAGAGTAGTTTGGGGGAAGAGAGAAAAAGTCTTTAAATAAATAGATAATTAAAATTACTAATCTACCCTTGTACAAGTCACATGTCATATTTAATCAAATATATAGTTTTTTTAATAGAAGGGTATTTTTGTCATTTTGACCCATAAAGTAACCTGAGTTAGGGGTTGGTTAGATTTAGGGGCTAAAACGGTTAGATATAGGGACCATGGGGGCAAAACTGTTAAAAAATCTTATTTTGGGCCAATATAGTAAAACTGATATAACCACAGGGGCCAAAAACGTAATTTACTCTTGAAATAACTATTATTATAACTTTATATCCTATCAATTAATCGTTGTCTGTCACATATTTCCACTTAATAATTAACCAGCTTTAAATTCACCTATCCGAGACCACATGATTCACCAAATAATACAAGTATGAGGACAAAAGTAGAAAAAAGTATAGTATAGGGGTTGAAAGTAGAAATTCTGAATAGTTAGTTTAGGTTAGCTTTTTGTAAAGTATCCATGTGGTTAAGATTTGTTTGGACTGTTGGGTCAAATGGGCGTCGCCACTGAGTCATAATAAGTCATAACCCACTCCAGTTGTACTATTGATTCAACAACTTGGAAGGGTACAAAGGTCATTTCATAGTCATGTCAAAGTAAATACTTGTACTTTGACTGCATTCAAAAAATCAATGTGTTGGTTAATTTACAGAAGTAAATTAAAACAAATAACATACTAAGGGGTTGTTTGGCTGAGCTTTTCAAAATAACTTATTTGCTTATTTGCTTTCTGAAAAGCAAATAAGTCATTTTGAAAAGCTCCATTTTAAAGCTTTTCAAAACAGTTTATTGACTTATTTGTTTTTCAGAAAAGCAAATAAGTTGTTTTGAAAAGCTTAGCCAAACAAGCCCTAAATATGAAAAAAAATCAAATATAGATACGCTTATCATACAAAAAGTATGATAGGATGAAGAGGTAAAAAACGTGGTGATATTTTTTGTAATTATTTTCTCGTAAAGGAATTATCAAAATTGCCCTACAAATGATCATGTGGGGTAATTTTGATCTTGTAGAGTAATTTTGTAAAATATTCTTTTTGGGTAATTTTGATCTTATAGGGTAATTTTGATTTTGTAGAGTAATTTTATAGAGTATCATAATTACTCTACAAATAATCTTGTAAGGTAATTTTGATCTTGTAAGATTTTGATCTTGTAAGGTAATTTTGTAGAGTATCATGATTACTCTACAAGTGTATCAAAATTACTCTGCAAGTTTCAAAATTACCCTATAAAAACATTTTACAAAATTAACCTAGAAGATCAAAATTACCCTACAAAATCATTTGTAGAGTAATTTTGATAATTACCCTACGAGCAAATAATTAGAAAAATGCCACCGCATTTTTTTTCCATGCCTTTCATACGTTTTGTATGATAAGGCTGTTTGTACATGAACTTAACTCTACTATATATAACATGTAACAAAATTATTTTTGTATGATATACTATTTGAAAACTTTAAAAATGTTGGATTTATGCACATTCGTAGTTAAATTGTTTACACACATATAAGTATGTTACTATTACCAAACATCTAATATTCTAATTTAAAAAAATTGGTAACTTAACATATCAGTTATTTTGATTATGATTTTGACTATGGTTTGTCTACAACTCTAGTAAACTTTGAATTAAAGGGCAATTAAACTAATTTTATTTTTTTCCATTCAAAAAAACTAATTTTATCTTTTCACAAATGTTTGTTAATGTTATGTGTACTTAATCAACTCCTAATAAATAATTATTTGGTTACATTACATATCATAATTATATGAGTACAAGAGTTTCTTTAATGATTTTTTTTATTTCATTCATTCTCTTTATTACTTAAACTACTTATTTATATATAATTTTAGTCATAAACTATCTCACAATATTGTTTTATAGTTCATAAATCTCCAT
Source organism: Helianthus tuberosus (assembly GCA_030545235.1). NCBI lineage: Eukaryota > Viridiplantae > Streptophyta > Magnoliopsida > Asterales > Asteraceae > Helianthus > Helianthus tuberosus. The sequence continues at coordinate 6,708,775 of JARYGA010056639.1, forward strand.
TACTAACTATTTAATATATTCTTTATTCAACTTGTGTTATACACAAGTTTTAACTTTAGTATAAGAATATAAACCTTAAAACCTACCATTCTACACATGACTTAACTTTCGAATTTACTAAATTGATTATGATTATACTACTTAATTGCATCGCGGTTAGTTTTTAAAATATCATGTTTAGGCCATGTGTAGTCATAACGCCCCTTTGTGGGCGTTATGCGACACGTGGCGCGCCACGTCAGCGTGGGGCGTTATGGGGCCTTATGCATTTTAAGCCCGTAGTCATAAAGCCCCCGTCTAATCATTACTCAATTATTAATTTCTAATTTTTTATAATTATTTTCTAACTTTATAAAATTAAAATTCATTTCATTAAATTAAAAAACATTACACTAAAATAAAAATAAAAACATTACACATAAAAAAAATACAGTAACCTAAAAAAAAAAGGTTCCAAAAAAAAAGTTGGACTAAAAAAATAAAAAAAACAACACTTCAAAGATTAATCTTCTTCGTCTTCGTTCTCTCCTTCTTCCTCTTCGTTTTCTCCAGCATCCAAACCTACGTCTTCAAAGTTCCCGTCTTCGAATTCCTCAACCTCTTCTTCCTCGGAATCTTCTTCGTCTTCATTGTTGTATCGAATTGGGCGAATCGCCCAAGCATGCTCAACCAAATCTGCCTTCAACGTGTTATGTATGTCCTTAGATCGCAATAGTTGAGCATTTGCGAGTCTCTCTTCCATTGTTGCTTGGGTTCCTTCGCCTAAATCTTCCGGAATGTAGTTTTGGCATATCGCTTTTCCCTCATCATCAATGATCATATTATGCAAAATGATGCAAGCATACATGGTCATTCGTATTTTATCCTTATGCCACATGCGACATGGATTTCTGATAAAATGCCATCGTTGCTGTAGAATCCCAAAACACCTCTCGATATCCTTTCTTGAAGACTCTTGTAATTTTTTAAAATAATTTCTTTTCTCATCGAACGTTTCAGAAAACGTTTTAACAATAATCGAATACTCCGGGTATATACCATCGCCCAAATAGTAGCCATGCTCGTAGTCGTTCCCGTTCGCATGAAAACCGGCCTTTGGTATAGTTCCCGAAATGTAGCTCTCTACTAATGGTGAAGCCTCTAACGTATTAATATCGTTAAAACACCCGGCTACACCAAAGAAGGCCGACCAAACCCAAAGGTCGTATGACGCAACAGCTTGTAATACCAAAGTTGGCCCTTTTTGATCACCCCGTGTATGTTGACCTCGCCATGCGGTTGGACAATTATACCAACGCCATTGACGACAATCCAAGCTACCAATCATGCCGGGTATTCCATGCTTTTCTAGATGCACCTCATATATTTGTTGAAGGTCGTTCCAAGTGGGATTTCTCAAATAACGTTTTCCATATAACTGGCATATACCTAAAATATAATTTAATATATAAAAGTTTTACTAGTAAGGTACTAAAAAATCAATATATAGAAGTAAGTAAATAAATAAATAAAAGTCAATAAAAAATACCATAGCAAAAATGTTCCACGCAATCTCGGGTTGTTTTCTCCGCCATCTTCAAGTACTCGTCGTTGATGTCGTACGTGTTTCCGTATGCTAATATACGTAACGCGGATGTGACCTTTTGAATTGAGGTGAAGCCTAAATATCCTCGCGCGTCCATTCTTTGCTTAAAGAAATCATACTTATTTTCCAAATCATTAGAAATGCGCAAAAATAACCTTTGGCTCATACGAAAACGCCGTCGAAAAACATTGGGTCCGTGAACCGGTGTCGCATCAAAATAGTCTCTCATCAAACGCGTGTTCGCGGCTTCACGATCTCGCAAGATATAGGTGCGCCGCAAGATGGGTCGTGGAGGGGGAGTAGGCCGAACGTGCTCAAGTGCTTGTATCATAAAAGTACACACACTCGTAACCGCTTCTTCCTCCTCCGCATCTTCTTCGGGTGAAAAAAAATCTTCGGTAAATATCGGTGAACGAGTCTTCCGACGGGGAACCCATTTTTTTTAATAGGATGGGAGTAGCTTCAAAACTTTTAAAAAAATATAAAGAGAAGAGGAGGGTATTTGAGTATGATTTGTAAAAAAAAATAGAAGAGTGGGAGTTATTTATAGTGTGAGAATTAAAAAATTGATTTTTTTTTTATTGAATATGACCGTTTTGTAACGGTCAAATTATTAAATAACCATTTCATCAAAGCGCTATACATATCGCGCCTAGTTCCTTTTTCTGCTCGATGGCGCCCTCTGTGGCGGTGTTCCGGCGCTATGCCGGCGCCATGAGGCATACCGCCCCCTCACATACCGCCCACTACACATACCCTTAATACACAAACAGTTTATAGACAAGTTCATAGTTTCAAGTAGGGCATGGAAAAAACACACGGATTAAGAGACTTCATTATCAATTGACCCATTAGCTTTTACCACTAACATGAATTACACATATTCATACACATTATTAACGTTTATTCTCAAGATTAATAAATGAAAGAAAAATTGAGAACGGGAAATAATAAGAGAAAAGAAAGAGAGGGAAATAGAAAATATAATTTAATTTCACCTTCCAGAGTTCAAATAAAGGAAAAGAAGTTAAAGGGAGAGGAGATGAAAGATATAACGTATTTGATTACTTTCTCTTCAAATCTGTCCATTTTGGAAGGAGAGTGCAACGTATTGAGTAAATTACAAAAATCGTCCTTTATGTTGACACTAGATTGTAAAGTGTGTTATGTGTCTTCAAAAAGGGCAAAAAACGTACTTGATGTTTGCAAACCCTTGCAAGTTATTTCCTTTAGCCCTAACTTAGTTAGTTTTCATGGTTAAATCTAACTAAATTGAACCCACGTGAGGGTGTTTTGGTCATTTTACTCTAAATACTAAAATAAAAATCATTAACATGATAAATAAAAAAAATGGTTTAAAAAAATTATATATATATTTATAATTATCTATATACACACACACATAAACACCTCTCTCTTTATTACAACACATCTCTCTTTATCACAACACCTCTCTCTCTCTCTCTTTCTAACTACTGGACCACCACTTGATCCCACCACCACCTCCTGTTCCCATCATCACCACCTCCACCACCTCCATACACCCCACCGAACCACTGCCACCACCTTCATACCCCCTATCAGACCACCACCACCTGCACACACCCCACATCGCCTGTCACCACCACTCAAACCCGCCACCAACATCTGCCCCACCACCACCTGACCATAGCCCACCCCACACTACATTTCACCGCCACTCAAACCCACCACTAACATCTACCCCATACAGCCACAACCCACCACTGCAAATCATAACCCCAAATTTCGTCTTCCACAAACACCACCCTATCAATCTAATAACCATCATCAAATATCAAATATCAAATATCAAAAATACAAAGAAGATTGTGTACTAAAAATACACAAACACACCATACATCAAGATACAATCATTCAACGGTGGCGGTGACGACTTATGGATCTGGCAGAACGGAGACAGCTTATGGACCTTGCAGAATGACGATGACTTATGAATCTCCGATGACGAATCTGGCAACGTTTACTAACTACTAAAAACCTCACAATTTTCCTGCTAATTGATATGGCAGAACGACGACGGCGATGACTTATGGATCAGCGATAACGTTGACTGCTTATGGCTAAAGGACATAAGGTGCAAGGCTTTGCAAACATCAAGTACGTTTTTTGTATTTTTTGAAGACAAGGGGCACACTTTGCAATCTAGTGTCAACATATAAATGACGATTTTTGTAATTTACTCTAACATTTTTTATTACATTCTCTCCAAATCCACCCATTTTAGACGGAGAGTTAAGAGAGAAGATTATAAAAAATAAAAAAAAAACTTATTTTACCTTATTTCCAATTACCTACCTTTAAAAAAATTCTAAAACACAAATCTTTGTTGGTTTATGTCCCTTCTAGTTCATTTTTTCTTAAAAAAGACCAGTGAACACAAAATAACTGTAGCTAAAAGATGCGATATCAAATAATTTCTCGGTAATGATAAATTAGAACTTAATAACATAAGAAATCCACCCCATAAGACCATGTGTAGTGGTTATACACTATAATGCCCCCATCATGGGGCGTTTTGCGTCATGTGGCGTCCTAGTCAGCAAGGGGGCATTATAGCAAAAGTGGTGTAGTGGTATAATGCCCCATAATGCCCCATTCAATCATTTTACAATCATTTCCCAATTATTTTTTTTTAATTTAAAACATAAAAAAACTTCATTAATTTAAAAATAAAATTACATTACATGAAAAAAAAAATAAAAAAAAAACTGAAAAAAAAACCGAAAAAAAAAAACAGAAAATAAAAAAAAATACAATACTAGAAAAAAAAACTAGTTTTCGTCTTCGCTTTCTTCACCCTCGCCAACTTCGTCTTCCTCGTCCTCCGTTTCTTCCTCTCCCTCAGGTGGTACGTACCGAACCGACCATGCGTGGTGTAGCAAATCAACCATTAACTGGGAATGGTACGGTTCACTCTTTCTTCCATTGACGCCTGTGGATGCTCCTCTTGAACGGCTTCTGGCACATAATTCTGGCATATCGCCTTTCCTTCGTCTTCTAAGATCATGTTGTGCATGATTATACACGCGTACATAGCATCTCTCATTTTTTGCTTGCTCCATGCACGACAAGGATTTCTCAAATATTGCCAGCGTTGTTTAAGAACCCCAAAGCATCTCTCAATGTCTTTTCGTGAAGACTCTTGAACCTTTTTAAAGTATGCTCTTTTTTCATCAAAAGGATCACTATACGTCTTCACGAAAATCGAATACCTAGGATAAATTCCGTCGCTCAAATAATATCCATGAGGGTAGTAGTTTCCATTTGCGTAAAACGACGCTTTTGGAGCTTTGCCAGAAATCCACTCCTCTAACAGCGGAGATTGTTCAAAAACATTTATATCATTGCATGACCCGACCACGCCAAAGTAAGCCGACCAAACCCAAAGGTCCTGTGAAGCAACCGCCTGAAGAATAAAAATTTATCATGGATGAAGAACTAGGAGAATCCATCAAGTTTTTTTTAAAAATGTGGGATTTTTTAGAGAGGTTTTGAGATTGTTTTTGTTGAAAATGGATGAGTTTTGATTGTTTATATATATATATATATATATTTAATATTTAAAAAAAAAATTAAATCAACTAGCCGTTGGAGAACTAGCCGTTGATTGGGTGGTCAAAGGTTGAGGAGCGTTTTAATTTAAACGCCGGGACGAATTTTTTTCAAAAATCACGCCCTATAACGCCTACCGTAATGGTAGGCGGGGCGTTATAGGGCGTTATAAAGCAAATTTTTTTAAAAAACACGCCCCGTTACGCATGGTCTAAGACTAAGTGTAATGGTTTCATTATTTTTAACCGTCGCGTCATAAAATGCATGTCACATCACTAACACGCTACCATACCACTTTCTTTTACATTTTTTCATTGTACCTTATAAGACTGTCCATGTGGAGTGGAGACCGGCATGGCTCGGCGTCATACACAGTCGGAAGCGGCGTTAAATACGGTGTGAGGAGGGGCCGCGTGAGGCTAACCACAACGTGAATGGGGAGAAAATATGTCGGGTCCATGTCAACAGTCAAATGACCGTTTAGATTAAAACAATCTTTTAAATGTTAATTGAAACATATATATATATATACACACACAAATACACAATACCCTATCTCATTTTCCATGTCACACCCCAGCCGATAGCGGAAACATCGGAGTGAGATGAAAATGAGATTGCAAGAGACTTCATAACACTAAATGTGGCAAGTATTTAATAAACAAATTTCATTTCATTGATAACATCAAATACATTGTTTGAAATAAAATTACAACAAGTTTTAAACAAAATAAAATACAACAAGTGTTAAAGTTTAAGGTGCGTTTCTAGGCATCCTACTAGATTTCGTGCATCATCATCATCAAAATCCTGCAACACGTATTAAAGTATAGTTCAATACAAAAAGCATTGGCGAGCATACAAGTTTGAATGCTAGCATATGTATAAAAGTTTGAACAAATCCACATGACAATCGTAAGTATGAGTAAAACGTGTATGTGTGTGTATAGGTAAAGTGAGTTTGACCAAGTTTGAATAACTCGATTGGAGAAGTATTTTAAAAGGATACTACCTAAGAAGAATTTTTTTTTTATAAAATGGAACGTATTATGATGAAAAGTGAGGCCCGCACCGTAGGTTGTAAGAAAAAATTTATCGGTTCTAAGGCGTATTAGCAAAATTACACGTTTGTAGAAAATTGCTTATTGGTGAGAAAATGGAATGGTAGGTATTTATGGTTTTAAAGGTTTTGGTGGTAATGGGCCGACTAAGTAAAGTTTGTGCGTAATAAAGAATGGAAGATAGTTTTAAAAAGTAAAGAAGTATTTTTACAGAACTTAGCTAGCGCGAATGTTTGTAAAAAAATGGATAGGACGTTTAGGCCGACTTACTATAACAAGGTTTTGGTGAAATGTTAAGGGAATAATTGGGAATAATCATGGTATAAGAGTGAATGAACGATTCGGTAGATGAATGCGAGAGTAGGAATGGTATGATTATCGGATATAATGTGAATATGAAGCGTTGAGAAATGCTAGTGATAGTTGTAGCCGTTGCCACTAACGATTTTGAGGATGAGGTTTCGTTATGGATAATTGGGTTATCGCACGTTTTGCAGTGCGTTTGTGAGTTACTAAAGTTTGTTTAATCGCGTCTAAAAAAAATCTAGGAAAACACCGAATTTCGCATGTCACGTTTTACGAAAGTTTGGTAATATGGTATGAACACTTATATATAGGAAGTACCAACAGCGTTTCCACCATGTTCTAACCATATTACTTCTGTTTCGCTATTTGGAGTCATGTTACGTTCTGTGTCTTATAATACACAGTAGAACACCCCTGTGGTTTTCATGCGCCTACCACTATAATCCCATGTGCACCCGCGATTATATTGGTCATTGCATGATCCGCATAGTTTGTACTAGTAGTGCATGAGTCAGGGTACATTTTATCATTACAAATGAGAATCTGCGTGTGTGATAGCATATAAAAATTTAGTGTGTAAGCCTGATTTTATTTAAGTATGTGTGTGACTAACGTAGGCGAACCACTCGAGTTACGCCTGCATATAGGTTTCAAGTATGACTACCGAGTAGTGCGAATGTACGAGTATGAGTATGATTGATGACAATTGCGTATAGTATCGAGTGTATAAGTTGAAGCATAATGAGTTTAAGCATATAAAATGGCCATGAAATTTTGAGTGTGTAAAAACAAAGTGTAATGATAATATGTGTGAGATTGTCATGAAATATCGATTAAAACATGTACGATGATATGCATATGTAGTTGTTAAGCAAATCGTTGAGTTTATTCAATTCAAAATAGATTGAGTTTGTCGGGAGTGGAGAATCGGATTTGTGAATGTTGAGAGAATATAAAGTATCAATTTGTTACGCGATATGTGGTTTATAAGAAGAAAATGCTACTTTTGTTTTAAAAATTGGGATTTACGTATGTCGTAGATTGTCAGCTCCTACAAAGTTTCCTTGCCCACGTGTTTGGATTTAGAATTGTGTATTAGCGATGTTCAAAAAATAATTTTTTTAGAAATAGTGAGCTTGCTTCATTGAAAATATATTGTATTGAAATAAGAAAGTTGTGTTTCAAAAATTCCTGTGGAAAAACTTTGGTTTTGAAAAGAACTTTAGCAAAATGGACTTATAGATAGTCGAACTTCGTTGGTATAGTCGTGTAGGTGTATGTATTGGGAGTTATTGTAGGACCGAGTTTCGTGACCGAAACCGTGATTCGTGTGAGATCGGTTCAAGACGGGAGAGATTAGAGATGATAAACAAACAACTTTGTATTAATCCGGTAGTAAAACATTACAAATCGGCCCGATTACATGATAACCGAACTAATACCAAAGAAGTATACATCCAGGGAGAGACCAAGTGGTGATCTCTCCCCTACACAATGAAGCTCACAGGGAACTCTCAAATGAACTCCCCTTCTCTCTCACTCTCAAGTGTTTGAAATGACAAAGGGTTGCTATTTATAGCTACACCCCTTTGTCTTTCAAACACACACGGTCAAACAAATAACCCCGTGGCGTCCCATTTCATCTGCTCCAAGTTTGATTTATTGCATTTTGGCCCCTGAACTTTGATTCCTTCATTATTTTATGCAATAACTTTGTGTTTTGGCATGTTTTAAGCACAGAACGTGTATGTAAGTATAAGTTAAGTGTCGAGAATGTATGTGTGAATAATTGTACATATAATAAGTGTTTGTTTACAGATAAACACGTATTTAAACGGTCGAATGTTCGAATAACAAGTACGTATAAAATATGAGTTTCATTATGATTAAAGTCTCGAATTATGTAACTGGCAATGGAATACGAACATGATACTAATACAAGTTTCCATAGATAGAAATACGATTAAACTTACTAAATAAGGAAAGTACAAAATGCGAAGCGTTACATTCCACACACCTCTACATTTCTTCCATCTCTCTCACACCATTTCTATCTCTAAATTGTTTATATATTTTTTAAGCATGAATTTTATTCTCGATTCATCTGATTCTGATCTCATAGGTGAGATCATTTCTACATCAGCTAAGTTGGGTATAGAAGTTTTAAGTCAACAAGTCCAAAGTTCACAACCACGTACAAGATCAAAGAAACTTGCAAGGGACCGTGAAGGTGCTCATAATCGTTTGATAAATGATTATTTATCTAATAATCTGGTATATCCCCCTAACATGTTTCGACGTCATTTTCGGATAAGGCGAGAACTATTTGCACAAATTGTTAATAAGTTATAGGGTCGGTTTATTTTTTTCCAAAAAAGGGAAGACGCAAGGCGTTTACTTGGTTTCAAAAATGCATATCCGCGTTTACAAAGGGAATCGGTTTCACCGCTTTACAAAAATGCACATCGACAATTCATCAATTGACATACGGAGTTTCGTCTGATATTTGGGATGAATATCTACAAATGTCAGAAACATGTTCTCGAGAAAGCCTCCACCATTTTTGCGAAGGTATTATTATTATTATTATTATTATTATTATTATCATCATCATCGTCGTTGTTGTTGTTAATTAATAATGATTTTTTAATTATTAACCACTTAAAGATTTGATCGCTGTATATGGCAAAGATATTTGAGGGAGCCTACCTTTAATGATTTTCAACAAATATACGACATACATGAAAGTGTATGCAATTTCCGGGAATGCTTGGAAGTATTGATTGCACAGATTGGAAGTGGGGTAACTGTCTAAGTGCATGACGAGGTCAACATCAAAGTGGTGATCATGGCTATCTTAATACTGAAGGTCGTGATGTCATATGATCTTTGGATATGGCATGCATAATTTGAAATGGTCGGCGCAAACAATTATATTAATGTCATTGAGCAGTCGCCTATATTTGATGACATGATTAATGGAGTTGCACCAGGCTCTTTATTCTATGCTAATGGTACTCACTACGGTGGCGGGTGGGTGGCGGCGGTGGCGGTGGCGGGTGGCGGCGATGGCATCTGTGGTAGGTGGTGGCGAATCTGACACTTCGGGTTTTCCCGCACAACTTTATTGTACGATACGATTATATGGAATTACTAAATGAAAATTTAAGTTAAAATTGTTGTGTAATATGTGTATGTATAAGTATGTATAAGGATGTGGACTGTGCGACACAAGGTGCACAGCCGCACACCATTTGTCATGTACACCCTCCCATCTCTTCATTATTGGACCGAACAACCAGCAATTCCAGGCCTAAACCCCAAGCCCGTGACCTAGCTCGAGAAGCCGCACACTTCCACCACCTTTGGGAGTGTGCGGGGTTTTCTAAGAATATAAAAGGGAACAAGGTTGCAAAACCCTAGGATGATTGGCAATCATTGTGATGGCTACATTCCATTCGTAGCAAACATTCTCTCTCTCTCCTCATCCATTCTTCTCTATCTAAAACCCTAAAGAAAAACACCTCAAATTCTCCTTTCTTCTTGTAACCCAACAGCAGCAGCATCATAACTTGAAGACGACTGGTGTTCATCACTTTGGAAGCTCCATTTCTCTAGTCTTCTTAGCATTCTAGTGTTGTAAACTCATCCGGTTAGTGTGTCACCTTCGTTTTGTGGTTAGGCATAATAAAAATTCAAACTTTGTTTATGAACTGTATGATTAAATGGTGTTCTTGATATATGGTTGTTTAGGTTTGACAATCATGAATGTGTATGCTATGTAGAGTAATGAAAAGCATGATAATTGTTACCATGAATGTCTTGTGCTAGATACAAACGGTAATGGCGGATTTGTTGATAAAACGGTGATTTAAGGGTGATAGGAAATTCATTCATGAGATGCATTCTTGTATATTTTGATAAAGTTCATAAGGGACAGACCTAGATCTCTGTTTGAATTTTTGGGTGATTAATTATTCTTAGACAAGACTTGATTTAAGGAATGCATGAATACGTTTATGATTGTGAAAGATTTAATGATGATTTGATGATAAAAATTTGGAAGAGAATGACATTTTAATCCATGAGAATAGTCATAAAAATCTATGCTTGATTTACTGTTGAACCCGAGGAACATGGATGATGTTTTGTTTCTCTTATCTGTTTTGATTGAAAATCCGGTGACAAAATACTGTTTGAGATAAATATCACACACTTTTGAAAAAGGGTACAACCTCCCCTGCATATTGTACAGACTCGCACAACACATCGCACACCTGGATATGCGAGGTGGGTCGCACACTATCGGAGGAACAACCTATGATGCACCAGGTACAGACACCCTATGCATGACTGCACACTTCGGAATGTCGTACACTAGAGTGTGGGTGGCACACTCTATGTGGGCCTTTCCTTAGTGGGCCACACACCCTTAAATGGACTTACATGTTGACTGGATTCCACATTAGACCGAACAATCTCTACCTTTTCATACACCCGTATTCAGACTGAACACTGGATTGGGCCGGTTAACTATTGAGCCGCACACTCTAAGTAAGTGGGCGTATAGACACACGTTTAAGTTCATGTCGCACACTTCCAGCCAAACCGAACACACGTGTAAATGGGTTATAGGAATCTTTTAGGCCATGCATATTGTTGGACCACACACTTAGAACATATATATTTGATTTAGGTATGTTACGGTTCACAGAAATTTAGTTGTGTTATCATGGCTTGCTTCATGTTATGAAATACATGCTACTTATGTGCTACGTGTTAAATACGTGTATGCATGATGTTACCTGAATACAAACCTAATTAGATATGGTGACTATAATAGGACATGATTAACCAACTACTAAAACAAGTAAACTATCTGTCGAGCAAACCAAGGTGAGTTCACAACTTTTTTAAAAGCATGCGTTCCCGGTGGTTGGGAAACGGAACGAAAAACACTATCTCCTTGTGTGGGATACAAACTACATTATCTTCTTATGTGGGATACGGGTAATACTATCTCCTTGTGTGGGATACGACTACATTCTCCCCTTGTGTGGGACGCTCAGTTAATTACTATTTATATTAGATGCAACAAGTGTACTAAATGAAACTCTATCACGAAGTCCCTACTTTCTATACCGATTAGTCACCAGGGCCTGGCGAACGGGTTATTAGTTGATAGCGCTATTTAGGTTTCACCAACCTCACACCGTGCCTGAGAGGATCGGTCGTGAACTAATAGACCTTGGCAAACCATCAATGATGATAGACATTGACAAAACGGGGCAACAACGAAACATGAGGTCGCAAAGTATTCAGTATTATGCAGTTTAGTAACTTACAGATGGGGTATGTTGGTGCACTAAATGTCTGTTGATTACGTCATAATCAAGTCTTGTGTCTAGATAGGCTGAATGTACACACAACAGGTTCTTAATTAGGGTTTGTTTATGTTGAACATGAAGATTTCGCTTGAAACCAGTTCAAGCGAAATCAACAGAACAGGATTTCGCTTCAGACTAGTTCAAGCGAAATCTACATGCCTATATATAGGGTTGTGGTGTTCATTTGTGTAGAAGACTTGGATCATTGCTTGTGGAACGAAACTCTGTCAAATTGTAATCAGAAAGCAATAAAAGAGAAGAAATTAAAGAGAATAGTTGTTGTAACTTCGTATGCATTGATTCCGCCTTTACATATGAAGATGAATGTCCTTGACTGACTTTTCGAGGTCGTAGATCGGTCCAAAAAGTGGTATCAGAGCTCAGGACGAGGAGTTTATACTACTACAGCTTGATTCTACTGATTTCTCTCATTTCTACTCATTTCTTTTTATATTTTTCTGATCTGAACAAGTTCCAACGGTCGAAATGGTCTGATTTTCGAGTATATTGTGTAAAACATAGTTTTAACAAAGCCTACAAAGATTTGGACTAAAACTCAGATTAAATCTTGTGAAAAATTACCTAAAACTAGGTTTCGCTTGAAAGTGTTCGAAATTATAGGTAGATTTCGCTTGAAAAACATAAGGTTTAGCTTGAAAATCAGAGGTTTCGCTTGAATAGTTCAAGCGAAATTGAGCTTAATAGGTTTCGCTTGAATCTGTTTGGTTTTAATTGCTGGATTTCGCTTGAACTTAGTTGAAGCGAAATAGGTTGCTATTGATTTCGCTTGAAACTATTGGATGTGATCTGACTGGATTTCGCTTGAAGTAGTTGAAGCGAAATAGTTGATTTCGCTTGAATTAGTGTTGTTATTTGATTTCGCTTGAAACACTTTGAAACAGAATTTCGCTTGAAACAATTATATCAGTTTTCGCTTGAACAAGTTATATTGTGCTGATTTCGCTTGAAGTTATTTCAATTCAAGAGATTTCGTTTGAACTTGCTGTGTTTTCATCTACAAACACACTGTTACGTATTCATTTTGTTTGAACTGATTGTTTGTTTGTTTGTTTGCACGTGATTAGAGGCGATTTACAAGGCGCAAATATCAAGAAGAAGGTTTAAAATGTCAGGAGAAAGTGCTCATGATAGATGGTGGAGAAGAGACAGTGCAAGATGGGAGATTGGAAAATTGAATGAACCATTTAAAGAAGCACAAAGAGCCAATAGATGGAATGAAGAACTAGAGTGTTACATGGATCCACAGGGTAATCCAGTAGTTGATCCATCAAAAGTGGATTTTGATGCTGTAACCAATGTGTTTCCAAGTGAAGGCACTTTTAACACAAGAAGGCTTTCTGATAAAAGCTATTTGCCAAATTTGATGAAAAAGTTAAAAGAAGTTTTTGAAGAAAGTCTACCAAAGGTAGTAGAAATGAAGAAGCGAAAAGAAGAAGAATTGGAAAAGTTGTTTGAAGATTTGAAGAAGAAAGCTTTAGAGGAAGTCAAAGCGGAAGCAGTAAAAACTGAGAAAGAGATTGTTCAGAAAGAGAAGAAACAGATTGAAGATATTCAGACTTTGAAAGCTGAAAAGAAAACTGATGATGAACATATTTTGGAGTTGCGCTTAAACTGCGAAAAACTGAAAACTGAAAATGTCAAACTGTTGAGTGATGTGGACAGTTTGACATTGGAAAACAAAGGTTTGAAAGAAAAAGAAAAAGATTTTCAAAATCAAATCAAGATTTTAGAAGATGAGAGAGATATTTTTGGTAAAGATAATATTGGAAAACAAATTGAAATCAATTCTCATCTTGCTAAAATCATTCAGCTTGAAAAAGAAGCTGAAAAAGCTCAGATTAAAATTAAAGAGTTTGAGGTGAAATTGAAAGGTTTTGAGAATTTTACATCACATGTTTCTCTAAAACCGATCAATTCTGTTTCAATAAGTGACTGTGTCACAAATTTTGAAAAAGTCAAAATTGAAGATTGTGATGAAATATCTGATGATGAAAAAGAAAAGAAAAATATTTTTAGATTTACAAGAAAAATTTAAAAATACTGTTTTGCAATCTACTGAAACAGGTGAATGTTCTGAACAAAAACCTGTTAAGAAGAGTGTAGAACAGAAACAAAAAGTTAAAAATTTGAAAAATTCTAAAATTGAAAATAAAAGCTCATCAGATAAATCATACAATCATTATCAAAAATCACAAAAATCTAAAAATGAAAACTCACAAAATGTTGGTAATAAGTGGTGCAGGTTTGACCACAGTGCTCAAAAGTCAAATCCATCATTGAGGAGGAGAAATGACTATAATCAAGCCAAACAATGTTATGATCTGAAGGTTTGGACAGATAGAAGTGAATGGTACGATAACAGAGTGTGCTACACCTGTGGTGTGAGAGGACACATTGCTGTTAACTGCCAGAATTGGAGTTATGAAACGAGAAGAAGCTATAATTGTCAAATCAGAGGACATATTGCCAGAGATTGTTCGAGGAGATCGATGGGAAGATCGAGGGTTGAATCTCAAAGAACGGTAAAGAAGCCAGTCAACGTCAAGCCCCATGAACAGAAGGTTCTAAAACCTAAAGTTCAGGATCAGATAATTCAAGAAAAGAAAGTTAAATTTTCACAGGGGCAGAAAGACAGACTGCGAAAGAAAAGAAAGAAGGCGAGAGAATATCTCGAGAAAATTTTGTCTTCAGGTTCTCCAGTTGGTTCGAATAAGAGTTCTGATGAATCGATTCATTCGACTGCAAAGCCAAGTAAATTGAATTCTTCAGATACAAATCTGAGGACAAAAGAGAACAAGAAGAAAAAGAAAGTCATTGGCGATGAATCTGGCTCATCAAAGTCAGACAAGCCATATTCAGGCAATGAATCTGATTCCACAAAATCAGAAGAGCCACAAGTTGAAGTAAAAAAGGAAGAAAAAGTTCTTTTAATGAATGATGAGAACTTTCCACCATTACAAGCCGCAAACCTAAAATCAAAAGGTGTTGAAACTAGAAAAATGTTTAATAGCAATGTTGAACATATTTTTAGTAAGATGGCTGATGGTAAGGAAAAAGGAGTGAAAGAATTTTATGAAGAAAAGAGAAAAGCTCAAAATGCACCTAAGGCTGGTCAGGCTTGGGTGTCAAAATTTGTTGGTTGAATTCCTGACTTGCCGGAGCTTTCAGGTTGGTAAGTGTGAAGCAGGTATCGGCATCATTCTTGAGAAATTCACAGGATGGTAACTGTGATATTTCGTCTTACAAGTGGTCAATCAAGGACATTAAATTGTACTTGATTTTCTACAAGTGATTGTGGTGTTTGATCTTATATTGTTATAATCTGTACAAATTGGTTAAAAGAGATCAAGGTGATGAGATGACCCCGAACCCATAAGTGATGGGTATACAAACTAATTTTTTCCGGAAAAACCATTCTGATTAAAACAAACTTAAGTGTTTTGAAATCATTATGGGAAAATAGTTTGTTGTAAGGGGGAGTGTTGATTGAATACGCCGAAACCCTCACGGCTGAACAAACATGATTACTTTCATCAGATTGAAAAACGGTTTTCAAACTGTTAAGATCAATGGGTTGTAAATCATGGGGGTACGTTATATTTTCTGCAAATCAGAGCACTTGAAGTAGAAAATGGATGGCGAGACAAAGCTATCAGTGTTGGTTGTCAAATTTTTCTTTAAATGGTTTTGCATTTTAGGGGGAGAAATGTTGTTAGAAAATACAAAAACATTTGAAAATTTGAAAAAGTAAAAAACATGATAAAATTCAAAAATTTGAGTTTTGCGTAAAAAGAGGAAATGATAGTACATCAGTTGACAGTTACAGTATGCTAAAGAAATGGAAAGTTTAAATGTGTTAAACGATCTCACTGTGGATGTGTCGGTAGATTTTTATACACTTAGTAAACTTTTTCGGGATATAAACCTAAATTTCACACTTGCTTATTTTGTGGGGAACACTACTTGGATATATAGGTAACCCCTGAAATCTCGTTTGAAAGGTCTCTTAATCTGATATACTAGGTCTTTATACTCTATGATATCTGGGGTATTATTCCGGGACTTCTGCTGAACGGTGGTTCTGACCTAGTCCTTGGCTAATACTTGCTGCAATGCTTGAAACACAGCATTAAACCCTCAGCATGCTGAAACAATAAAATTGATAAATGCTGCTGTTGTAAGCAAAAAGATCCTCTAAAGGGGACACACCGAAAAGTCGAAGCTGATATCTCTCTGCGTATACGGAAGTATCGACCTGAGATCCCTCGGCCCTCGCATACCTAATTTATATACAGATATCATTGTAGTATACTCACCTGTAAGACTGATTATTGAGATTCTAGATACGGGAGTATATTCAAGAGGTGGGACACATGAATGAGCTAAGTTCATAAGACATCTAATTCGTATCCTGAATCAGTTGAAGTTTGTATGAAAATTTAAGTGGACAAGTATATCGACAATCTAAGTGAATTGTTTAATTCTTAAAGTGAAATTTAAGCTCAATGGTACTTGTGACTTGTCATAAACTGATATGATCCTCTGACGCATACTCAAACAAAAATATTGTCTGTAAATATGTTTGTACATATTTTGTTATTGCTTTATATTTTCAGAAAATACAAAAAGATTTTGATTTCTGCTTTATTTTCGACAACTGATGTCTGAGTGCTGAGTTTCAAAATCTAAGTAAGCTGATTGTGTTTCTAGAAAATAAAACAAGTTCATTAATTTGAAACTTGAAATTTTTAAAATCAAAAACAGTTTGTGATATCTCCAAGGTCATTAAGTTTGTGATAAAAGACTTGAAGCCAAAGACTTCATCAACATCCAAGGGGGAGTCTGTTGGTGCACTAAATGTCTGTTGATTACGTCATAATCAAGTCTTGTGTCTAGATAGGCTGAATGTACACACAACAGGTTCTTAATTAGGGTTTGTTTATGTTGAACATGAAGATTTCGCTTGAAACCAGTTCAAGCGAAATCAACAGAACAGGATTTCGCTTCAGACTAGTTCAAGCGAAATCTACATGCCTATATATAGGGTTGTGGTGTTCATTTGTGTAGAAGACTTGGATCATTGCTTGTGGAACGAAACTCTGTCAAATTGTAATCAGAAAGCAATAAAAGAGAAGAAATTAAAGAGAATAGTTGTTGTAACTTCGTATGCATTGATTCCGCCTTTACATATGAAGATGAATGTCCTTGACTGACTTTTCGAGGTCGTAGATCGGTCCAACAGGGTAGCTCCCCATGGCATGATATAAATGAGTAACTTAACAACTTAAACAAGTTTTATGGAAATTAAACTGGACAACTCGTGAACTCGCCAACTTTAATGTGATACCCTACTGCATGCTTTGCAGGTACTCAGTAATGGAAAGGAGCTTGCAGATTGGGAAGTGTAGTTGTCGCCTTAACCCGTGTTAGGTTCTTTTAATAATTACGAATTGTGAACTTATGTTTGAACCGTTACTTTTGTTTCCGCTGTTCTCTTAAAAATGCTATTTTGAACTTAAAACTCTGGACTTAAACTTTAATTGTCACTAATCGTATTGGTTTGGTGAAACTATTTTATTATTATTATAATTTTTCAATATGATTGGTGGTTTAATCCTGTTCAGTCACGCGCCTCGCGGTAGTACTCCGCACGTGGAATTTGAGGGTGTGAAAACGATGGTGGTAGGTTGTGGTGCTGTTGATGAATTGCGCAAGAGGGGATGGAATAAAAAACATGGGGGTGGATGGAATGATTTTGAGGGAATGGAATGGCTTATGGAATGGATGATTCCATTACGTTGACCAACCAAACACTCTTTTCTTCATTCCCTCGTAATCATCCATTCTATTCCGTCTCTCATTCCTGCATACCAAACACTGCCTAAGATCTATTAACCTATCTCTTTCGTAATATCTAACATATGTAACTTTTGCTAATCAAGAAAACACTAAACAACCTATTTGATTGAGTTTAGAAAACAGTGATGAGAAAATAACTAGTTAGGTTCATAATGATCTTAATACATTTGCAAAATAGCTGATTATGGTTCTTATGTACAACTCATCATAGTTAACACTATTGATGAGGGTGTAGTTTGCCCCATCTCCCCAAATACCCAGACTATAGACACACCCTACTAACCGGTTCTAAGTAACTAAGTCATTTACTAATCCCTTTTGATCTAAGAGTCTCTTATATTGTTCTAGCAACCATAGATTAATGAACCGAGCGAATTACTATCTAGGCTACTCAATTCAAAGCAAACCCTTAACTAGTTTCTTAATCTTTTTATTCTTCCCGTAGGTGACCCATATGAATTACAAATACCCAAACAAGTTTGTCCTTTGCCTACTAAGCTTCCAGCTCTAGACTAAATCACATCCAACATGCATAACCTCATAGAAAGATCTAAATCATCCACACAAACAAAATTAAATAAAATATATTATATATTAACAGCAAAGTAAGTGAAAATGACCTTTATGCCCCTTATGTGAGTAGCACTTGTTAATTGTTAACAAAAAACATTAACTAGGTTAGGACAAAAGGACACTACCCATTGAAAAACAGTAACATAAAGGATATCCAATATAATTTCATTAGGTAAAGGATAACACTTGCAATTTGGCTCAAACTTGTATAATATAATTTACTCTATAACAAAAGAGTAAATTACAAGTTTTGTCCTTTATGTTTGTCCAAAATTGCAGGCGCTGTCCTTTGTCTTTAAAATTGATGAGTTTTGTCCTTAATGTTTGCAAATCTTGCACGTTATGTCCTTTAGGCCAAACCCAGTTAGATTTTTTAGTTAAATCTGATCATGTGCAAGGCACATGAGGGCATTTTAGTCATTTTACATACCCAAGGACTATTGAGCAAATCACTTAATATAAAGGACTAATGTGCAAAAATCATTTATATAAAGAGTAAATTACAAAGTTCGTCCTTTATGTATGTCATTTATTACAAAGTATGTCCTTTATCTTTAATAAGCTCAGAAAACATACTTAATGTTTGCAAATCCTTACATGTTACGTCCTTTAGTCCTAATCCAGTTACTTTTCATGGTTAAATTTGACTAAGTCAGTCCCACATAAGGGTATTTTGGTCATTTAATCATAAATATTAAAATAAATAATCATCAAAAACAATAAATATATACAGACTAAATGTTTCTCCTTCTCTCTCTAACTATCCTAACCCCACCACCACAACCCAGCTGCCACCGCCACCACCACCACAGATCTGCCACCACCACCACTTCACCTGCAACTTTAATCTGCTCCAAACCAGTTTTCCGGCAAGTTTCAAACCAGTTTTCCGGCAATCAAATCATCAAGCTTATTGAGGAGCTTACTCATCTCACTCAAAAGCTCTGTTCCAAACCAGATCTCTCCCCCTCCCCTCTCTCTCTCACACACACGCCCACCACTATCACCAACACCATCACCACCGTCAACCACCATAGCTCCATCATCACCACCGCTGCACAAACCTCCACCACCGCCCAACCCTAACCTGCATATTCAGATCTGAATATGTACAGATCTGAACACCACCACAAAATTCAAACCCTAATCTACATTTAAGCTACTAACCCCAAACAAACCCCAAATCCGGATTCAAACTACAAATCTCCCCACAACCACCACCTATTCGATCCGATTAGAGAGAGAGAAAAGAGGGCAGTAGAACAAAGACCGCATACGGTGGCGATTAACTGCGATGATGACATCCTTAATGTGCGGCGGCGTACGGCGGAGAGGCGGCAGCGAGGAACAAAGTGGTCGTTTGAGTGTCTCCGATAACTAACCGACTCAAAGTAACCATTTCGTTGAAGTATAATCGTTTTGGACTCCAACGGTGGGGGTGTGGAGGTGGTGGTGGTCCGGTGAGGTGTGTGCAGGTGGTGGCAGTGGTCCGGTGAGGTGTATGGCGGTGGTGGTCGGTCTGGTGAGCTGTATGGCGGTGGTTGTCGGTCTGCTGGTGGTGGTCTGGCGATTAGAGAGAGAGAGAGCTGGTGTGTGTTGAGAGAGAGAGAGAGAGAGAGGTGTTTATGTGTGAGAGAGAGAGCTGATGTGTGTTGTGAGAGAGAGAGAGAGAGCTGTATGTATATATATATAATTTTTTTTATTATTTATTTTAATATTTATGATAAAATGACCAAAATACCCTTATATGGGGCTGACTTAGTCAAATTTAACCAAGAAAAGTAACTGGATTAGGACTAAAGGACGTAACATGTAAGGATTTGCAAACATTAAGTATGTTTTCTGAGCTTATTAAAGATAAAGGACATACTTTGTAATAAATGACATACATAAAGGACGAACTTTGTAATTTACTCTTATATAAACTGATGAAGACCAGATATTCAGAAACAATATGGAGACCAAATCTTCACCGGTCACCACCATGTGCCACCACCACTACCATATGCCGCCATCGCCACCACCGCCTTCATGTACACCACCACATTCTGCCACCACCGCCATCTTCACCACCGCCTTCATGTACACCACCACATTCTTTCTAAATCGTGTGAAAGTATAGCAGTCATCATGTTGATGATCTGCATGTGAGGATGGGAGCAGGTTCATCGATTCATTTTAGATCTGTTATAATCCTTCATTTTTAAGTGATAATCCATGTATTTTGACATGGTGTCAGAGCTATAAGTCTCTGATTTATCCGTTCTTCCGCTGTGGTTGTGCTCTTTCATGGATTTAGGATGTTGTATCTGAAACCCTAGTTTGGGTGAAGAGTGTTTTTTTTATCTGGAGTAGTTCTTGGAAGGAGAAACCCTAGGATTTCATAGGCGAAGAAGGGTTTGGGTTTTCATCTCCAATTTATTTGTTCTTGTCCCTCTTTTTATTCTTGCTTTAACTTTGGAATTGGAATTGGGGGTTTTCTCTGACACTACCATAGCCCACATCCTCCATGTGCTCTGTTTTCACTTCTTTTGGTTCAATCTATACGATTGAATCGGTGAAGGTAAGATTTGTTACATCGGTGTGGTGGATTTAGGTTTTTTAAGTGAGTTTGTTCACTTTGTTGAGATTGATCGACTGATTTTGGCTTTTGGAAGTTGAATTAGAGTTTCTAGGGTTAATGCGTGGTTGATTTTGGTGAGGATATTGAGATGTCGAATTCGAAAATGGTGTATGAAGGATGGGAAGAGGAAGATTGGAAGATCGTTTATACATATGAGGTATTTTGTTCTTGAGTCAAGGTTGGTTGCTTATTACAAGAGGATGCCTCAAGATGATGTGGTTCCGATTAAAACACTGGTTATTGATAGCAACTGTAGAGTTGAGGACTAGAGGGTTCTTGTAGTTAGTTTCGACAGGTGGAGGGTGGTAGTGTGGTAGTGGCGGTGGAGGGTGGTGGCGGTGGAGGGTTCTGGTGGTGGTGATGGAGGTTAAAACTTGTAATTTACTCTAGTTAAAATAATAATAATATTTTTAATTATTTTGTTTTATTTTTTAAATACTATTAAATAAATGAGGTAAAAAGACTAAAATGCCCTCATGTGCCTTGCACATGATCAGTTTTAACCAAAAAATCTAACTAGGTTTGGCCTAAAGGACATAACATGCAAGATTTGCAAATATTAAGGACAAAACTCATCAATTTTAAAGACAAAGAACAGCGCCTGCAATTTTGGACAAACATAAAGGACAAAACTTGTAATTTACTCATAACAAAACTATATTAAAAAAATGATGTTTAATTCCAGAGTAAATTAATATATATTTTTTGTCCTCGAGGTACAAAGTTTCATCCATACAATTCGTGGTTACAAAATTGCTTTTCTGTTTACCATGGTTGTAAAAGTTGCTACGCGTTTTTTAGTCGAAGTTGAGAGTACTCGACCTAGGCGGAGAGTACTCGGGGAATACTCGGCCTAGGCGAAGAGTACTCAGATCTCGGCATCCTACGTTTACTGAGCCTCCAGGACCTTGTTTTACAATATTACCATTTACATCGATTTTATGCGTTAATACAATTTCACATTCCGCTCTAAAATTTTGTGGGCTGTAATATTAAACTGTTATTCAATACATGTAGATACTAAATTAAGATGTATATAAATAGTAATTGTAAAGATGTATAAAGCAAGCTATTTTCATACTCATAATCTCTCTCCAAGTTCCTTAGTAGCACTAACAACGCTAATTGAAATTAAGAAGACAAAAAAGTCATCTACTATTGCAAGTAAATTACTAATTTTTTCTATATACTATTTGTTCAAATTTACATTTATTGGCAAAACAAAGACAAAAAATTGTTGTAGTAGTGTTCTTTGTTTGTGGTTTTAATTAAAAATAAAATCGATTTTGTGTGTACATTCTTAAATCTATTTTTTGTGCAAAAAAAATAGAGGCGGATTATTATATCAATCTTTGTATAAGATAGTTTTAAGTTTCTGTTTTCTTTTAAAGACAACACCAATCCTTAGTTTTTATTTATCCGATTGGACTCATTCCAGCGGCGTTGGAACCGGCTTGTCGAACCCTAACTAAGATCTCTTAACCCTAAACCCTAAACTCTAAATCCTAACTCGTAAACTCTAAACCCTAAAGCTAAAAAATAAGGCTAAAACCTAAGCTAAACCGTAAAATCTAAACTATAAACCCTAAAAGATAAACCCTAAAGGCTAAACCTAAAGCTAAACCCTAATGCTAAACTCTAAAGCTAAACCCTAAGCACTAAAGCTAAACCCTAAACCCTAAAGCTAAACCCTAAAGCTAAACCCTAATGCTAAACCCTAAAAGCCAAACCCTAATATATTTAGGGTTTAGGGGTTATGATTTAGGGGTTAGGGTTAAGAGATCCTAGTTAGGGTTCGACGAGCCGGTTTCAACGCCGCTAGAATGAGTCCAATCGGAGTTCTTTTGAGTCGGTTCCCCACTGTTCCGCACTTTTTTAGTGTTTCCCAATAAACCTCACACTATAATAATAGTTATCCATTTGTGTAACAATGTAGTTATATATTTGTTGACATATAGTATGTATGTTTTAATGTTAAATTTAATAGTCTAACAGTTTCAACTTTTAATACGGAATAAGAAACATAACTCCTTAATTTAAGACCAATAAAAGATATTGATAAGCATTTATTATCATTTAGTCCGTGATTTTTTGCTTCTCTTTTATTATCAGTTGTACCTGAAACTGTGTACCACACTATTAGTCAAAAGATAAATGAGCAAGCAAAGGATATTAGGGTGAAGGAAGTGGTTAAACACTTTGAGTGGCAAACCAAAAAAACCGACCAATCAGAGCGTGCCATGTTAATCGGTGAAAAATGTTTAAACTTTGGTGAAAAGTGTTGGTAATGGTTTAGACACTTGGTGAAGTGTAAACTATTTTTTTTTTAAAAAAAGAAAAAGATGTGATTGGTTGAGATTGGATTGGACCCCACCCCAAACCCCCCTCCCTCTCTTCTTCCTCCCCTCACCGATTCGGTAATGCCCCACCAATTTAAACCCATTTCGTCAAACACATCATGCGGCAAATGGGTTGGCATTGGTTTGCCGCCCATTGCCGATTCGGTTTGAGGGTTTGCCGCACCCCACTCCCTTCACTTCATTGACATATGAGTGAATCTACAACAATATATTCTCTTTAATGATTTGAGATTTAAATGACCATCTACCTAAAATTAGGTAGTTGTCTCTGTTAATATTTTCTTCTCAAATGATTTGGGATTTACACGACCATGTGGGTACATTTAAGCATGGTTGCAAAAATCGCGACTAGTCGGCGATTAATCGCTGACTAGTCGCTAGTCGCCCATCAACTGAGTAATTTTCAGCTAATCAGTAAAAAAATCGCTAGTCGGCCTAGTCGGCCCTAATCGGCCCTAGTCGGCCCTAATCGCGACTAGTCGGTTGGGAAAAATCGGAAAAAATCGGGAAAAAACAAAAAAATCAGGAAAAAATCGGAAAAAATCAGAAAAATCGGAAAAAAACACATATTCCGGCCAAAACCTCCTAGATTCCGGTCAAAACTTGTCCACTTAAAAAAATTACGTATAAAAATATATGTATATATGTATAAAAACTTAAAATTATACATAAAAAGTCCGATCCGATTAATCCCGAGTAGTCACTAGTCCCTACCTCACCGACCCGCTAGCGACTAGCGAGTTCTCCAACCTTGCATTTAAGTAGTTGTCTTTGTGTAACCTTTTCTTTTGTAACCATTTGGATTTACACTTTTGAAATTAAACGTGGAGAGACCAGGAGATCTTGAAATTTTCGCCATGGAAATGTGTGATGTGATTTTGAATTCAGAAGAGCTTACATAATTCATGACAGTCTTTGCTTATTCTATTTACAGAGCGTATCACTGATAAGGTGGCAAGTGTATGTGGATGTTCGTATTTACATTCTAGATCCTAATTTGAAATGGCTCCAAACAAGTAGATCAATCAAGAATCAAAACAAGTTGAAGTGAATATCACTATACAAACTTGTTTACATCATCTTTTAAGTGTTTAGGGTTTGAAATTCCTTCTCTATGTTCACGTGGAATTCTATGGAACTAATCATTTTATTTACACCAATTAGCTAAGAAACACTCCTACTAGTTGTTAATACATCTTAGTAAAGTTTACTTTTAATTGGGAAAGTTACTGTACAAATAAACTTAACGTACTAAACGTAAGATTTGTATGAAAATGACAAAAGTAGGCGGTGACATTTTTGTAATTATCTGCTTGTAGGGTAATTATCAAAATTACTCTACAAATGATACTGTAGAGTAATTTTGATCTTTTGTAGAGTAATTTTGTAAAATGTTCATGTAGAGTAATTTTGGTCTTGTAGGGTAATTATAAAAATTACACTAACCAACCTAAGATTAATTTTGATACACTTGTAGGGTAATTTTGATAATTACCCTACAAGAACAAAATTACTCTACAAGAACATTTTACAAAATTATTCTACAAAAGATCAAAATTACTCTACAGAATCATTTGTAGAGTAATTTTAAATTATATGTTGTTTGATAAATTTGCAGGGTAATCACTTGTAGAGTAATTTTGATAATTACCCTACAAGAACAAAATTACTCTACAATAACATTTTACAAAATTACTCTACAAAAGATTAAAATTACTCTACAGGATCATTTGTACAATAATTTTGATAGTTACTGATAAGAGAAAAATGCCCGGATAGTCCATGTGGTTTCGTCTTTTTTCACCTATAGTCCCTATCTTTCTAAAACTACTTGAATAGTCCCCAAGTTTTCGATTTTTGTTCTCGAATAGTCCCTGGGTCTAACTTCAGTTACTTTTCTCAGTTAAGTGGGTGTTGAAATGACCAAAATACCCTTTCCTTAAAAGGCCAAACCATAGGGACTATCCGGGCACCTTCTTCATTTTTATTTATAAAAAACATATAAAATTTATAGCCCTTTCTTTCAATAATGTAATTTCAGATCTCTCTCACACACACCAACTACCACCACCACCACATACACACCACCAGCATCTGCACTCCTCCATTTCCATCTTGAAGCCTCTCTCAAACATCTCAAACAGGTAACCAAAATCAATAACATAATCATCAAATAACAAATGCTAGCTACAATCTGAATCAGGTAAACAAAAAACTCAAAATCCCCAAATATTCATATAAAAATAATCACTCTTTCTCAAAATCCCCAAATATTTATGTAGCTACAAATCTGAATCAGCTACAATTTGCAGCTGTGAGGATAGTAGTGTGGCGGGGCTGGATGTTTGGATTGGATTGGAGGGTGATTTTATCGAGTTGATGGATGTTGATGTGACGGAGGTGGATGGTGGTATCTGGCGGTGATGTATGTTTGGTGTGGCCGATGTGGATGGTTGGCGATGATGGTGGTTTGCCAGCGGTAATGGATATTGGTAGGGCGGGGGTGGGTGTTTGGACTGGATAGAGATGGTGGTTTGTAATTGAGTGTGCCCGGTAATTGTCGATGGTGGAAGGGATGGAAGTTTGTACGAGCGCCGTCGTGGGCTAGAGTGGAGTCTGGTTATGTGTGACGTTGATAGGGTTTTTCTCCGGCATATTGTATGTTGTTGCTATGTGGCGGCAGTGGCAGATGGGTGGTTGTGGTGGCCGGTGGGGTAAGTGGTGGAGGTAGGGTATTTAGGAGAGAGATGGACGGGTTTGTGGAGTTTATGGAACAACAACAGTAGCAGCAGCATCAACATAATCATCATCATCTCCATTCCCATAAAGAAGAGAATTGTTTAATCAAACAAACAAGGCTACGAAATCATGGGCTCAGTGATGGTTGTGGTGTTAAGTGGTAGTTGTGGCAGGAGTGGTTGTGATGATGGTGGTAGTGGTCAGTGATGATGGTGGCGGTGGAGGTGTAGGTGACGGTGATGGTACCAGAGAGAGAGAGCAGGGATGAAGAGAAAGGGATAATATGGGGTTTTATAAAAAAAATTATGAAGAAGATGCCCGGATAGTCCCTATGGTTTGGCCTTTTAAGGAAAGGGTATTTTTGTCATTTCACACCCTCCTTAACAGAGAAAAGTAACTGAAGTTAGACCCAGGGACTATCCGATAACAAAAATCGAAAACTTGGGGACTATTCAAGTAGTTTTAGAAAGATATGGACTATAGGTGAAAAAAGACGAAACCACAGGGACTATCCGGACATTTTTCTCTACTGATAATTACAAAAATGTCATCGCCCTTTTTTTGTCTTTTCCTTCGGTTCGCACGTTTTGTACGTTAACTTTATTTGTATTTGATCTTTATCCTACTTTCAATAACTTAGCTGAATCATCCATATGCATGTTACTATTCGTAAGCAACTTTGATAAACTTGATCTAGAGTGGGATTTTATAAATATTGAGTTATGATCTTAACTAACGATACAAATTTATTATAATCAATATTGCAATGATTTTGGGTGATAATCATGCTTGTTGAACAGTAAATATTGCATTGAAATGGCCCAACATGGAAAATTTACAAATTGGTTGACTAATTTGTTCAACAATGGTTTTGGTAGATATCTCATAAATGTATACCAACTTTTATATTTTACTTGGAAATGATCAAACTTTATCATATGTATATTGTATGATTTTGTATAGTTTAAGTGTCGTTTTTAATAGTTTTTCGCTTGTATTTATTAAGTTATGTATTTTGCAAGTTCCAGTGCATAAAAGGAGCAAAAAACGAGGAAAAACAATGAAGAAACGAGCACTCGGGAGCAAACAAGGAAGTGCATGGGTTAAATTGAAAATTCTGTGGAAATCCAATATTGGCGCGTCGCGAGCTGAGAGGGCATTGCAACTCATGAAAGAAAACGAAGTACGAGTTATTTACGGTTTATACCCCCATGACTGTTTTATCATTTTATGGAGCTTGGCGCATCACGAGCCATATATGTATCCCCTAACGCGACGCGCCAACATCAGTTTAAAACTTTACGAGTTTTGCAACCCGTTAGTTATTGATTTCTATTTAATCTGTAAAGAATACAATGTTTGCTACTGAATTCTAATGTTTTGATTCTTTAATCATGCTTAAAGGCTAAACTTTTAAAGCCACCTAGGTTTTGATGATCTTTTGATTATGTTTTGACTTTTCTAATTAACTTTTTCTCAAGTTTGTGTTTTGAAGTAAAATTGTTCTTTCTTGTTGCTAATTATGATCAGGTGTAGTTGTGTTTGGCTATGATTATTGATTGATTGTTGACTTAATGTGTTTGGAAAGAAGAGATTCACCTTAGATGCATTAAAGTCGATTTTAGGTCGTTAATCGGTAGGTTTTCGGTCTAGAGCTTATCATTAGAGATAATATTGTCACACCCCAACCGATGGCGGAAACATCGGAGTGAGACGAAAACGAGATTGCTCATTACTCATAACACTAAATTGCGACAAGTATTTAAATAATAACTTTCATTTCATTACTAAAATAATCATTTACATTGTTTGAAATCAAATACAACGACTTGAAACAAGTATATAAAATCTAAAATGTGTTTCTAGGCATCCTACTAAGTTCAGTGCATCATTAACATCATCATAAACCTGCAACGTGTTTTAAAAGCATAGTTCAATACAAACGTATTGACGAGTAGACAAGTTTTAGATACATAGCATAAGTATAAAAAATTTTCTCAAATCCAACTTGGCAATGTTGTATACAAGGTTGAACTAGCATGCATGACTAAAGGTCAAACCCCAAGTGTCCACGAGAATAATGTGCATCCCTCTCAACCAAGGTGAACGAGACCGTTATGTATAATAATGTGCATCCCATCGACACCGAAGTGATCGAGACCGTAAAATGTTAACTTAACAATACCCCGTCGGGTGGTGTGCTACTCTTATAACGCTATAACTGTTAAGGTGGGCTAGCTAAGTTAATGAAAAATAGCATGTATGTATTCTAGCATGAAACCTAGGTATAACAAATAACATGTATGGCGGATTGAGTGAATAAATATGTTTGTGTGAATTGTGTATTTTGATAAGTTAAACATGTTACACCCAAAAGTGTGTTTAAAGCATAAAAGGGTCAAGTGTACTCACAATATTGCACATGCTTTCTGATTATCCATGAGTGACAAGTTGTTTGTGAATAATGATTCAATCGTAAGGTTACTTGATGTTTAGGAAGTGGTAAGATTCGGGATTTAGAATTTAACGTATCAAAAGTATGTATACAAAAGTAATATCTAGTTCTAAGTCGTTTATGACACTATGTTATGTGGTTTTATGGGTCCCAAATTGCCCATTAGAATCATCAACGAGAATCTTAGATTATAGGTATAATTGCCTAAGTTTATGATGGTTAATCATAGGTTAATTAGCATTACAAATTTAGCCTTGTTTTATATAGTTATATGTATTTATATGGTAATATTATTAACCTAGACTAAATCCAATCATAGATAATCATGTAGCATCATGTATGTCAAGCATGGAGGTTAAAACCTCATTATATGATTCACCACTACACAAACCATCACAGGGATGGTTCGGAGGGTCATGAATACCAAGAAACAAATCTAACTAACATAAGCTCAAGTGACCAAGTACTGTCTAACCCAGGTGTGCCAACACATCATGAAAAGAACTGTGACATCTGTGCCTCCACGACCATCAAACAAATACCAAATCAATGAAATATTGTATTTCATACTTGGGATTTGTATAAATATGTGTATCATTTGCACATATCAATTCTTGTTCGATTTCGAGCTCTAAATCGCTTTCTGGAATGTTATACACGAACTGATGCGTAAACATAACCTGTTTAACGCGACAAACACTCCGGAATAGTGACATAGGCTTAACATACCTTAAATAACCTTTACACAACTTAGAAATAAGTTTTGGAAGGTTTGGTGTGTCAAAATCAAGTTTATTCGCTTACAGGGACTAATTTCGACAAACTACGAAAGTATGCCGATTCGTACTGTAACAAACATTCTGGAACTTGATCATAAGTTAAACATGCCCTAAATATCCTTTAAATAGCTTAGAAATAGGCTTAGAGGTGTTTGGTGCGCAAAAATAAACTTATTTGATCAACAGGGACTAAAAGCGTCAAAAAGTGCATACGTTTGCATTTTCGCGCATATCTTACGTTCTGAATATATCCGGACATCCAAAAATTTATGTAATCATTAAAATATTTTATTTTAGTGATTGGCATGATAAAATTCTATTCGTCGGGTAACTTGGATCGTTTTTCGAGTCCGTTCGAGTTTCGTCGTAATTAACCGAACAATGCAACCTTACGACCAAACGAACCGACATACGAGATGTTTTGGAGCATATTTTAAGTTCCCTATACTTTAACATCATTTTAGAGCTTTGAAATGGGGTTAACGAGGCTTAAACGTGTCAAATATGCATCCAAAACCAAGTTTTGGGCATTCAGGGACTAAAATTGTAAATCTGTGAAACTTGCTAGGCCTGGGGCGTAAGCCTAAGCTTATTCTTACGTGGCCCGCGTCAGCAGCCCAGATCAGAAACATTGAATCTGGCTTTCCAGCCTGTTTTTTATAGTTTTAATCTTAGATTTGCAATCCCATTTGATGGTATTTCATGTCCCCATTGTTTTTAAAACCATGTGCCCAAGTGTAAGGCCAAGATCGAAGCACGAATTGCGAGGAACGATCCTAACGGTTGTGGGAATTTTATAAATACCTACATGTTTTCATTTATTCCTCACAATCTGATTCAAATTGCTCTAAGTTGAGGTTTAACACTTCATACCTGAGCAAATTGGATCAAGATCTTCCTAGCTTGGACCCTTTGTAAGTTTCTTTCGTGCTTTTTATGCTTTTTAAGCGTGAAAGTCAAACAATGTTTGAATTTCTACTTTGACCAGTCTTTGGTCAACACAAAGTTCGTTTGAACTTTGCAACGTGAGCGTAATCACGATGGTTATAGTCCCTTGTGACTATACCTACTGATTACCACGTTGATTAGGCGTAGTGATGTTATAGTTTCGGTTAAAATACGCGTTTATGCGTATTTTGCAGCCAAACTATTCTTGGGTATCAAAACCCTTTGTTTTGATATCAAACC
Source organism: Helianthus tuberosus (assembly GCA_030545235.1). Classification (NCBI taxonomy): domain Eukaryota; kingdom Viridiplantae; phylum Streptophyta; class Magnoliopsida; order Asterales; family Asteraceae; genus Helianthus; species Helianthus tuberosus. Next base: position 6,739,305 of record JARYGA010056639.1, read on the forward strand.
TGTTTTTCCAACTTTGTTAAACATGTTTTAACATGTTTAACTCGTCACTTTAGATTTAGTGCTTATATAGGGTCGTAAGATAAGCGGTCTAAACAACCGCTTAGACTTTCGAATCTGACCCGTTTGGTCGATCATTAGGATCCGACCAAACATATTTTGTGACCATAGTTGTATAGGGAATAACCTTCCGAGGTTGTACCTTACGGTCACTTCGTTTAGTTAGTTGTATGATAGGTAGTTTATATGCCTTAGGAAAATGACCAAAATGCCCTTTTTACACATAAATTCATTTTAAGCATATGTAACCTAAATTTTGATATATAAACTGATTAGGTAACATTATTAGACATGTTAAGGCATATAAAACTTATCATAGGACTAATTAGGCGGTTCGGACGCGTTTTACGCGTACGACGCGTTAAACTAGTGTAAGCTACCTAAACGAGTCATAATGGGTCGTAAGCACTTAGGTTAGGTTTTGATTTAGAATGTAGGCTTTGTTAAACCATATTACATGAGTTCCCATGCTCATTTGGTTTACGAAACCTCATCCTATCCGATCTTCCGATTTAGGTCCGGTTTATTAACATAGTTTCTTATATTAGGTGCCGATCGATTTCCGTATCCCTCTAGCTTTGCTTGGTTGTTATTCAAGACTTTTAAGCATTCTCAAGTGAGTACATAGTCCCCTCTTTTACTGTTTTCAAATGTTTTGGGGTGAAACATGTGTACCTATTCGTTATTTTCATGATTTCAATTATTTGATTATACATGCTAGTACTTATTTTTTGAAAAACTGAATGATTATCTATGGTTTAAACACTAATTTTTCAAAGATTATAAAACAAATTGTTGGATTGTACTTATTTTATACATTCACCAGACCGATTGGTAGTATGATATAGCGCTATAGGACTAGACACCCCTTTCCTGTTGTATAGAATGTTAGAAACCAAATTTTTTCCAAATAGAAGTTGCCTTTGTGGTATTTCTATAGGGTCTAAGGTGTAGTTTGATACACTAAGGTTTGAATGAATACTAAATCACATTTTCTTTTGTATATTTTGATATACTTCCAAAGTATAGTTTGATGTGCTCCCATATGTGATATTGTTTCCCAAAGTATAATTTGATATACTATGTACAAAACCAACATATATTATAATTGACCTTATTATTTACTAAAACATAGTTGATATGTTATTTTCAAAACATAGTGGATATGTTATTTTCAAAACATAGTTGATATGTTATTTTCAAAACATAGTTGATATGTTATTTTCAAAACCAAAGCATAGTTGATATGTTATTTTCAAAACCAAAGCATAGTTTGATATGTTATTTACAAAACCAAAGTATAAATTGATTAAACATGAACATTTTACATTGGTGGTTTGTTTGGGTATGTGATTTAAATAACGAGGCGTGTGTAATATGATAAAAGCATGGTGGATACGCCGCTGGTACTTCCTATATATAAGTGCTTTTATGATATTACATGTCGTAGCATTATTTAAACCATTTCAATTTTGACATATTACATTTTACACAATTATCATATCTTTACAAAACATTGTTTTACAAACAACATATTTTATACAAACTCATTTTTACTTGATTATTTATTTAATCATGCATTATTCTTTTATATCATCTGTTTTCTTATCAATTTTCGTATGATTTCTAAAAGAAAATATTTTAAGGTTCATGACTATTTTAGTTAAACATTTCTCTTTAAACTTACAAGTCATGAATCCTATTTATATAAAACCTATGTATCTCACAGACATTTTTATGCTGACGTGCCTATTTTCACATGTGTTTCAGGTGCTGTTATTAAATGATCATGATGCAAACATAGGATTGGACGAGGGCCTTAATGACAATAAAAGATGCAAGACTAGTTAATTAAGTTGTGTTTCTTTGTTTATAAGACATTGTAACCTCTTTTAATTTAATAAAACAAAACTTAAATTTCCATGTGTTATGAAACAATGATTCTGTTACGACACTCCCCAACATTTCCGCCGCGGTTTGTTGTTTTACGCGGTCGGGGTGTGACAGAAAAGTTGGTATCAGAGCTCATGGTTATAGGGAATTAGGTTATTAGTAATGTTTTGACCTAGTCTATAACCTTCCTAGGACCCTAACACAAGATTCTTGTGTTTAGATCTTAAAACAATACCGTCACCTATCCTTAGGCGACAACCACAACAAGAACATAAATTTCGAATCAGCTTTGAAAACCAATCATCTGTTCTAGGATGATTTATTATTAGGTTTTGAACCCTCTAAGTTTTCAAAATCTCGTCAAAGTTGGGTCTTATAATGTGAACACATGCAATCTGGAAGAGTGGGTGCCTGTACTCTGAGTTTTCTGTCTAAGGCTAGAGTGTTCGTACAAATCCACATAATCGGATCAGTCACTCTTACCTGGGAACTCTTGGGGGGAGTGTCCACTTATAGGCTAAAGCATGTCTTCGCGATACATTAATATGACCCGCTTACTTTGATTGGTCACCGTCTCATTTGTTTGCCTTATGTAACAAACAAATGATCGCAAATTCTATGCGTTGTCATTCTGTTTTGATTATCCGATATTATTTCACTTGTTTCCTCCCATGTCTTCCATTATCTTCATCCTCTTCATCGCAACAACACTTAAATGTCCGAACTAGGTGCTACAACCGCTCAACAAATAGGCATCGTACTCCAGAGGACTGTTGATTTAGCTATCACCATGACTCGCCTCAGGGATAAAGCTGTACAAGGGAACTGATCCTTGGTGTAATCAATGCAACCTTCATCATCCGAATCAGAGACCCAATCACAAATGTTCCTACCGTGGACGATGAGTACATTTGGTTGACGTGTGCCGCTTTGCTATCCAAAATAAAGTTGTTGCAAATCTTGCTGCTGCTCAACCTCCTGCCGGGAAACCTTATGCCGGTACTACACCGATATGCAACAAATGTAATGCACCTCAGCGAGCTTACCTGCAGTGTCGTCTGTGTGCATCATGTGGACGACTCGGTCACCCGACAAATGCTTGTCAATTCAACCCAATCCAAGGTGGTCCAAACCAACCTCAAGTAAACCCTGCTCAAACTCTTTTAACGTCTGGTACTTGGTACAACTACGGAGAGACGGGTTATCTCAGGAACAAAAGCCCAAAGGTTGTCAATGCAAATCTGACCCACGGATGAGCATTTTGCTGATTAGAAGAAGCTGCTGCTTTGAATAATTTGAATCTTCTGTTTTTGTTTCCTTTTCTTGAACTCTGGAACAACGTAGTTGGATTATAAATAAATCGTTGTTTACAATTCTGTTGTACAAGTGTAGTTACATGTGTGTATGGTATACCCCTACTATACCTACACCAAAGAACTATGTTCTTTAAAAAACTACTCTTATAGTTCTCCCATTCTTGTGATCGCTCATGATTTCCTCGAAAATTCTAAGTACTCGTTTCATTCTAAGAAAGGAAGTACAGAATAATAAGTGACATTTTGAGTAATCACTTTAAATCCTTGGTTAGGTAACTAAGGGTATTTTTCGATCTTATACCCAACCTCCAAATTCTGCTTCATATGTCGCCTTGGCATATCTAGCACCTCAACTTCATGAGCATTCTACCTCGTGTATCGACTTAAGCACGTCTAGTGCAAGGTTTTGAAATGTCTCCCGCTTTTTAAATCCCAAAATCCATATGGGATCTTCTTATCTTCATAATAAGATCCTTGTGGATGGTTATCGCTCAAATCGGAGCCCTTAATTGAATTCTTTGTATGTTTTAATACATACATTACGATTCAATAAAAGTCGAATTCGTATTAAGATCTTCTTATCTTCATAGTTAGATTCTTGAAGATGTTTAAAGTGCCAAATGAAATCCACGGATTGAATTCCCGGTGTGCTTTAAATAACCATGTCCAAAGATACCAAATTAAAGGTCAAGTTAAACAATTATGCGATTATGTGATTATGTGTTTATGTGCTTTCTTTTAAGTTTTTGTGTAATCCGATTTTTCGTTATCCAAATCCTCGTAGAATCTTCCATATCTTCATATGAGGGATTCGTAGTAGGATATCCAAAGGTACTACCTCAAATCCTTATTGGGATTCTACGTAATAGTTAAGACCCTTGGATTATATAGTACCATTCCATAATTCAAAGAGACCCCTTGAGTGGTCTAGTAAAAAAGATTGATTCAAAATCTGGTTGGGAATGTCATGTGATGATATAGCTGAAAAGACTACTTGGTGGTCTATTTAAAGAGATCATTTGTTGATTTAATTAAAAAGACCCTATGGTGGTCTAGTCACACTCATCACAGGTTCATTCATTTGGTTTTCCCCTACACATTATGAAATGCACTGTGTGGACTATGCAAGGAATTACGTAATTATGGATGCATACATAATTATGAAATTCAGTGCATGGAAATCACAGTAAGATTTATCATGTGTAAGAACCGACAGTGGCAATAATAACGAAACGTGAACAATGTAATGGAGATACGGTGGATGCACCAATGGCGCTTCATATACTTGTATATAAGTGTCCCTCTTAAATTGCAAGCATGATGTTATTTAAAGTTACTAGAAGTTCAGAACCCTAACCAGTGTTGTTTTATCTTTTCGACTTCATGTTTCGAGCTCTCACAAGTTTCCTCTAAATAAATTTCAGGACGAAATTTCCTGAAGTAGGGGAGACTGTGACATCTGTGCCTCCACGGCCATCAAACAAATACCAAATCAATGAAATATTGTATTTCATACTTGGGATTTGTATAAATATGTGTATCATTTGCACATATCAATTCTTGTTCGATTTCGAGCTCTAAATCGCTTTCTGGAAAGTTATACACGAACTGATGCGTAAACGTAATCAGTTTAACACGACAAACACTCCGGAACAGTGAAATAGGCTTAACATACCTTAAATAACCTTTACATAACTTAGAAATAAGTTTTGGAAGGTTTGGTGTGTCTAAATCAAGTTTATTCGCTTATAGAGACTAATTTCGACAAACTACGAAAGTATGTCGATTCGTACTGTAACAAACATTCTGGAACTTGATCATAAGTTAAACATGCCCTAAATATCCTTTACATAGCTTAGAAATAGGCTTAGAGGTGTTTGGTGCGCAAAAATAAACTTATTTGATCAACAGGGACTAAAAGCGTAAAAAAGTGCATAAGTTTGCATTTTCGCGCATATCTTACGTTCTGAATATATCTGGACATCCAAAAATTTATGTAATCATTAAAATATTTTATTTTAGTGATTGGCATGATAAAATTCTATTCGTCGGGTAACTTGGATCGGTTTTCGAGTCCGTTCGAGTTTCGTCGTAATTAACCGAACAATGCAACCTTACGACCAAACGAACCGACATCCGAGATGTTTTTGAGCATATTTTAAGTTCCCTATACTTTAACATCATTTTAGAGCTTTGAAATGGGGTTAACGGGGCTTAAACGTGTCAAATATGCATCCAAAACCAAGTTTTGGGCATTCAGGGACTAAAATTGTAAATCTGTGAAACTTGCTAGGCCTGGGGCGTAAGCCTAAGCTTATTCTTATGCGGCCCGCGTCAGCAGCCCGGATCAGAAACATTGAATCCGGCTTTCCAGCCTGTTTTTGATGGTTTTAATCATAGATTTGCAATACCATTTGATAGTATTTAATGTCCCCATTGTTTTTAAAACCATGTGCCCAAGTATAAGGCCAAGATCGAAGTACGAATAGCGAGGAACGATCCTAACGGTTGTGGGAATTCTATAAATAACCATAAGTTTTCATCCATTCCTCACAATCTGATTCAAATTGCTCTAAGTTAAGGTTTAACACTTCATACCTGAGCAAATTGGGTCAAGATCTTCCTAGCTTGGACCCTTTGTAAGTTTCTTTCGTGCTTTTTATGCTTTTTAAGCATGAAAGTCAAACAATGTTTGACTTTCTGCTTTGACCAGTCTTTGGTCAACATAAAGTTCGTTTGAACTTTGCAACGTGAGCGTAATCACGATGGTTATAGTCCGTTGTGACTATACCTACTGATTACCACGTTGATTAGGCGTAGAGACGAGTTATAGTTTTGGGCAAAATACGCGTTTATGCGTATTTTGCAACCAAACTATTCTTGGGTATCAAAAACCTTTGTTTTGATATCAAACTTGTTTTTCTAACTTCGTTAAATATGTTTTAACATGTTTAACTCGTCACTTTAGATTTAGTGCTTATATATGGTCGTAAGATAAGCGGTCTAAACAACCGCTTAGACTTTCGAACCCGACCCATTTGGTTGATCATTAGGATCCGACCAAACATATTTTGTGACCATAGTTGTATAGGGAATAACCTTCCGAAGTTATACCTTATGGTCACTTCGTTTAGTTAGTTGTATGATAGGTAGTTTATATGCCTTAGGAAAATGACCAAAATGCCCTTTTTACGCATAAATTCATTTTAAGCATATGTAACCCACCCAAATTTTGATATATAAACTAATTAGGTAACATTATTAGACATGTTAAGGCATATAAAACTTATCATAGGACTAATTAGGTGGTCCGAACGCGTTTTACGTGAACGACGCGTCAAAGTAGCGTAAGCTACCTAAACGAGTCGTAATGGGTCGTAAGCACTTAGGTTAGGTTTCGATTTAGAATGCAGGCTTTGTTAAACCATATTACATGAGTTCCCATACTCAGTTTGTTTACGAAACCTCCTCCTATCCGATCTTCCAATTTAGGTCCGGTTTATTAACATAGTTACTTATATTAGGTGCCGATTGATTTCCGTATCCCTCTAGCTTTGCTTGGTTGTTATTCAAGACTTTTAAGCATTCTCAAGTGAGTACATAGTCCCCTCTTTTACTGTTTTCAAATGTTTTGGGGTGAAATATGTGTACCTATTCGTTATTTTCATGATTTCAATTATTTGATTATACATGCTAGTACTCTTCTTTTGACAAACTGAATGATTATCTATGGTTTAAACACTAATTTTTCAAAGATTATAAACAAATTGTTGGATTGTACTTATTTTATACATTTACCTGACCGATTGGTAGTATGATATAGCGCTATTGGACTAGACACCCCATTCCTGTTGTATGGAATGTCAGAAACCAAATTTTATCCAAATAGAAGTTTCCTTTGTGGTATTTCTATAGTCTCTAAGGTGTAGTTTGATACACTATGGTTTGAATGAATACTAAGTCACATTTTCTTTTGTATATTTTGATATACTTCCAAAGTATAGTTTGATGTGCTCCCATATGTGATATTGTTTCCGAAAGTATAATTTGATATACTATGTACAAAACCAACATATATTTTAATTGACCTTATTATTTACTAAAACATAGTTGATATGTTATTTTCAAAACATAGTGGATATGTTATTTTCAAAACATAGTTGATATGTTATTTTCAAAACATAGTTGATATGTTATTTTCAAAACCAAACCGTAGTTGATATGTTATTTTCAAAACCAAAGCATAGTTTGATATGTTATTTACAAAACCAAAGTATAAATTGATTATACATGAACATTTTACATTGGTTGTTTGTTTGGGTATGTGATTTAAATAACGAGACGTGTGTAATATGATAAAAGCATGGTGGATACGCCGCTGGTACTTCCTATATATAAGTGCTTTTATGATATTACATGTCGTAGCGTTATTTAAACCATTTCAATTTGGACATATTACATTTTACACAATTATCATATCTTTACAAAACATTGTTTTACAAACAACATATTTTATACAAACTCATTTTTACTTGATTATTTATTTAATCATGCATTATTCTTTTATATCATCTGTTTTCTTATCAATTTTCGTATGATTTCTAAAAGAAAATATTTTAAGGTTCATGACTATTTTCGTTAAAAAAATTTCTTTAAACTTACAAGTCATGAATCCTATTTATATAAAACCTATGTATCTTACAGGCATTTTTATGCTGAAGTACCTATTTTCACATGTGTTTCAGGTGCTGTTATTAAATGATCATGATGCAAACTTAGGATTGGACGAGGGCCTTAGTGACAATAAAAGATGCAAGACTAGTTAATTAAGTTATGTTTCGTTGTTTATAAGACATTGTAACCTCTTTCAATTTTATAAAACAAAACTTAAATTTCCATGTGTTATGAAACAATGATTCTGTTACGACACTCCCCGACGTTTCCATCGCAGTTTGTTGTTTTACGCGGTCGGGGTGTGACAAGAATTAACTAAGTGAGGGAAGCTACACGGGGCTAAGGTACTTTATAACTAGTACGTCACTTGAGTGTTTATACACAAGGCTCACAAATGAAGGAGTGTAACTTAGATTTGGGAAGCCAAAGCTCCCATTGTTCACACTTCACAAGTCACAAGTTCATCATATTGGAGATGATAACTCATGCTTGCTTTCATCACTTATTTATCTTATGTATAAACTAAAATAAGGAGTTTTTGAACTGACAACTTGGTGATCAATCTCAACACAAACCCACAACTATAGGTGAAGTCGTGAGCTTGGTGGATTGAAGATTACACCAAGTTTTAGCAAAGAATATGAAGATACAAGAACATTCATCAAAACAGAAAATAAAGTGCACTTTGGACCTCAAATGTGGTGAGGTTTCACCTTAGTTTGCCTAAGCAAACTTGTGAAAACCATCCTAGAGGTTATCCAAGTGTTTTAGAAGAAGAAACAAGAATGAAATAGTTGTAGTAGTGAGCTAGAACTCACTTGAAATGACTTAAACTTTCTGCTCAAGTTCTGGAAATTTAGAGAGATTAAGAGGTGTTTTTGGAGTGTTTTGAGGGTTTGTAAAGTGAAAAATGAGTGTGGGAGAGGTTGTCTATATAGTGGAGGGATTTGGTTTTGAGTTAGTGTTGTAATAAATGAGTTAGTTGAGAGTTGAAACAAGAAAACACAAAAAAAATCGTCCAATCCAGCTCCTGTGCGCGCTGGGTTGCGGATCGAGACCCCTGGTGGGTCGCGGAGGGAGACCCTCCTTCTCATCGTGTAGCGCGGCGCCGATCCAATCGGACAACCTTTGATTTTTTTACAAGTTTGGTCCCTATAGTTTCATCTTTATGATGTTTTAATGTACAACTACATATATCAAGGCATATAGTATGTAGTAAACATGTTTTAAGTAAAAGATATAGGTGATTAAGTAGTAAACAAGTATGTATAACATGGTTCAAGTATTTTAATCGAATTGATCAAGTAATAAGTATATGTAATTTAAGCTATATAGTGTATAATAATCATGTTTGAAGTATTAAAACAAGTACACAATTATGGATTAAGTATTGTGAGAATAAAGTGAAGTATTTGCAAATAAAGAACAATTAAAGTTACGTATACATGTTGTTTGCAAGTTAACACGCCTTTATGAGAAACGCGAACACGTGTCAAGCGAGCATATGACTTGAATGCATTAATAAGTACGAATAAACAACGTATATTTCATATAAAAAGATCCATTTTATTATGATCAAAGTCTCGGATTTACCACGTTTTTGAAGTGAGTTACGATTAAAAGAGAAATAGGTTTCCTGAAATATAATTAAAATACAAATTTTCTAAAAACAGAAAGTCACAAAAAGCAGGGGGTTACTGTCTCCCCTTCTTTAGGAAATTTCGTCCCGAAATTTATTCAAGAGGAAGACTTTGTAAAAAAAAACATTTTGGCTAAAATGATTGACTAAAATCGAGATTTGGGAGTTTGAGACGTGTTAAAAATGTATATAATTGTTGAGGAACGAAAGAATAGGTTTGTAAAAAGAGTTCGTTTGACTAAGATGACCTGAGGCATTAAGCATAAGTAAAACATGCATGTGTGTGTATGGGCAAGTGAGCTTAAACAAGTTTGTATAACTCAATGGAGAGGTATTTTAAAATATGTTACCTAAGAAGGAAAGTTTTTGTATAATAAACGGTTGTTTTTTTGATGAGAAGTGTGGCCGCACCGTAGATTATAAGAAAAGTTTTATTGGTTTCAAAGAGCATTGATAAATCACATGTTTATAGAAAATTGTTTATTGGTGAGGAACGAGAGAGTTAGGTATTTAATAAAACGGTTTTGGAGGTAACAGCCGACTAAGTATGTTTGCGCATGATTGAAGGATGGAAGATAGTTTAAAAACAAGGGAGTATTTTAGGACTTGAACGTTTCAATTGATTGTTTGAAATTAGGGTTTGTATAAAAGTAAAAGAATATCTAGGAACAACAGAGGTATGAGAGTGAATGGTCGATCTAGTAGATGGATGGAAGGATAGAAATCTTATTAGTATTGGATATATAATGAATACAAGGCGTTAAGAATGAGGCTTCGTCATGGATAATCGGATATCGCGCGTTTAGTAATGTGTTTTTGAGTTGTTAAAGTTTGTGTATTGTGTCTAAATAAGGTCTGCAAAACGCCGAATTTCTTATGGCACGTTTTACGAAAGTTTGGTAATATGGTGAAGAAACTTATATATAGGAAGTACCGGCACCGTATCCACCATGCTTTAACCATTTTACGTCTGTTTCGCTATTCGGTGTCATGTTATATTCCGTGTCTTACCATACGCAGTTGAACACCCTATGATTTTCATGCGCCTACCACTATTGTCACGGCCCCCGTCCCGGTGTGACCCGGTCCAGGAGTCGCGGGACAGAAACCCGTGGTATTTATTATTTGAGTTGACAGCGGAAGTTTAACAGGATCTTTTAAAACTTAAAACTGCCCAATTATTTTATTTCATAATTTGACAGCATAAGAGCGATTACAATGGCTACTATCTTATTTTTATCTGGCGCCGTGTCACACCCTTGTGACGATGGTCATACCACTATTGGGTCCTTTTACCCAAGTAGTGATGGTTATCACTGTTAGGTTTGTTAACCTAACCGTGAGAAATTAGTAATGTGCACAATACCCCACTTGCCAGTGATTCAAGATAACCAAGACTTAATCCCTGTAATTATAACTTTTTGAAAATAAATGGAGTATTGTAAAACATTGTTGATAAAAAGAGAATGACTCACATTGCAAGTTTAGACGGGCAGAGTTTAGCCTACTGATTTAGCCTTGTAACCTAATTTAAACAGCAATGCATACGAAACTAGGTCAGTAACTTAATACAACATTTACGATAACTCACGAGATCAAAACCCTCAAGACGAATGAAAAGTATAGCCCAAATACGGGCAGCACTTAAACATCCATCGGATCGGTTTCAATCGATCGGACATTATATCGTAGCAGTGATCGAGTTAATACCCTGTACTTGTAGCAGCGTTTTGACACTGTAAAACTCGTTTTTAGCAGAATATGAACGTTTTAAAAGTGAGAGTTCGAGCACAGATGAAAGCCCCATGCACAGGCTACTTATAGCCACATTTTGAGTTTTACGCGGCCCGCGTAAACCTTAACATGGGTTTTACGCGGCCCGCGAGAGCCCCTAGTCTATGTGTAGGGCTTGTGTGTCACGAGTAGGGTTGCCACACGTGTGACACGTGGCTTAAACGCTTATCCGGATGATTTTTAAGTTGACGCGGCCCGCGTAAGCCTAAGCTTATGTCTTACGCGTCCCGCGTGAAAACCAATAATCTTGTTTTCTTGGTTTTTCATGCACATTAGTGTTTCAGAGGTCCGAGTTTTTACTTACGGGTCGTTTATGGATAATTTTGCAGGTCCTTACATCCTCCCCAACTTATTTAAAATCTCTTCCTCGAGATTTACTGAAATAAGTGAGGATATTTTCGCTTCATTTCCGATTCCAGCTCCCAAGTGTATTCAGGTCCTTTTTTTGAATCGCACTTGACTTTGACCAGTACCAATCTTTTGTGTTTGAGAAACTTAATCTTTCTATCTTCTATTTGAAGCGGTTTATCCACAAAGTTCAACTTCTCATTCACCTCTATGTCTTGAAGAGGGACTACCAGGGATTCGTCAGATAAACACTTCTTGAGGTTAGATAAATGAAACACGTCATGTACTCCAGCTAGCTTTTCTGGTAGTTGTAAGCGATAAGCAACTGGTCCTATGCGTTGAATTACTGGGAATGGTCCTACGTATCTTGGACTCAGTTTTCCTTTCTTACCGAACCGAACTACTCCTTTCCAAGGAGAGACTTTCAAGAGTATCTTGTCTCCAACTTGAAATTCTAGTGGCTTGCGTCGATTGTCTGCATAACTTTTCTGGCGATCTCAAGTCGTCTTCAGTCTTTCCTTGATTTGAGTGATTTTGTCGGTGGTTTCTTGCACAATTTCAGGACCTGATAATTGGCTTTCTCCTATTTCTGCCCAACAAACTGGAGTTCTACACTTTCGTCCATACAGTGCTTCAAATGGGGCAGCCTCGATGCTTGCATGATAACTATTGTTATAGGAGAAATCGATTAAGGGTAAATGGTCGTCCCAATTTCCCCCAAAATCTATGACACATGCTCTAAGCATGTCTTCCAGGGTTTGGATCGTCCTTTCACTTTGTCCATCTGTTTGGGGATGATAAGCAGTACTTAAATTTAATCGTGTCCCCATGGCTTCTTGGAAACTTGTCCAGAAATGTGAAGTGAAGCGACTATCTCTATCTGATACAATGGAGAGTGGAACTCCATGTAAAGATACTACTTCATCTACATACAACTTTGCTAACCTTTCCATGCTAAAGGTTTCTTTCATGGGTAGAAAATGAGCTGATTTGGTTAATCGATCCACAATTACCCAAATCGCGTCGTTACCTTTTCTGGTTTTGGGTAACTTAGTAACAAAGTCCATTGTTATGAGCTCCCATTTCCATACAGGCATTTCTAATTGTTGCAGTAGACCTGAGGGTTTTTGGTGTTCTGCCTTAACTTGCGAGCAAGTTAGACACTTAGATACATATCTAGCTATGTCTTTCTTCATTCCTATCCACCAGAAGTTATTCCTTAAATCTTGGTACATCTTATTAATACCAGGATGCATGGTATACCTAGATTTATGGGCTTCCTCTAGAATCTTATCTCTTAAGTTTCCTTGCTTAGGTACCCAAGTCCTTTTCTTATGGAATCTCCAAATTCCATCACTTCCTTGCTCTAATTCTTTTATTCGTCCTTTCATTCCTTCAGCATCATCCTTGATTGCTGTTTCTTGAATATGCTTCAATTGTTCCATTAAATCTAATTGTAAATTTAATCTAAGAGCACGAACTCGTCGTTGTTTCTCATGATACTTACGACGTAAGGCATCTGCAACTACGTTTGCTTTTCCTTCGTGATATTGAATATCACAGTCGTAGTCACTTAGAATTTCCATCCATCTTCTTTGCCTCATTTTTAATTCTTTTTACCCAAATATGTATTTTAAACTCTTATGATCTGTATAGACAGTAAACCTACTTCCGTACAGATAATGTCTCCAAATTTTAAGGGCAAAAATTATGGCTCCTAATTCCAAGTCATGAGTCGTATAATTTTCCTCATGCTTCTTCAGTTGTCTTGAGGTGTACGCAATTACCTTCTTGCGTTGCATTAGCACACATCCTAATCCTAGTTTAGAAGCATCACAATAAACTTCAAAATCTTCTGTCCCTTCTGGTAAGGCAAGAATTGGGGCGTTTGTTAACCTTTGCTTTAAAATCTTAAAAGCCTCGTCTTGTCTAGATCCCCATTCAAACTTCACCGCTTTACAGGTTAGCTTAGTTAATGGTACAACTATTTTAGAAAAATCCTTGATAAATCGTCTATAGTATCCGGCTAACCCTAGAAAACTTCTAACTACCATAGCTGATTGCGGGACCTTCCACTTGGTGATTGCTTCTATTTTGGAGGGATCTACGTGAATACCTTCGTGATTCACCATATGTCCTAAAAATTGTACCTCCTGTAGCCAAAATTCACACTTCGAGAATTTGGCATAAAGCTTCTCTTTTCTTAACAAAGTTAAGAGTGCATGTAGGTGCTCACAATGCTCGTCTTGACTTTTGGAATAAATGAGTATATCGTCGATAAAGACAATTACAAATTTATCCAAATACGGTTTACAGATCCTATTCATCATGTCCATAAATGTTGCAGGAGCATTTGTTAATCCAAAGGGCATGACTGTAAACTCGTAATGACCATACCTAGTTCTGAAGGCAGTTTTAGGTATGTCTTCTTCTTGTACTTTCAACTGATGGTATCCGGAGCGTAAATCTATCTTAGAAAAATATCTAGCTCCCTGAAGTTGATCGAAAAGATCATCAATCCTAGGTAATGGGTATCGATTCTTAATTGTAATCTTATTCAATTCCCTATAATCGATACACATTCGCATCGACCCATCTTTCTTTTTCACAAACAACACTGGAGCTCCCCAAGGGGATGAACTAGGTTGTATAAATCCTTTGCTTAACAATTCATCTAACTGCTTTTTCAATTCTAACATTTCGGTGGGTGCTAACCTATAAGGTGCCTTAGCTATCGGTGTGGTTCCAGGAATTAGATGAATTCTAAATTCTACTTCCCTATCGGGTGGTAATCCAGGTAGTTCTTCTGGGAATACATCCGAGTATTCTGATACTACTGGAATTTCCTTAAGTTCCTTACCTTTAATGCTAATGATTACCGAAATCATATACACTAGTCCTTGTTTTCTTGAATAACTGGCCACTTTCATTACTGAAATGAATTTCATTGGCTTACGTGGCTTATCTCATGTAATCATTATTATTTCTCCTGTGGGTGTATGAATTTCTATGGAATTCTTATCACAGAGGATTCGAGCATGGTTGGCTACTAACCAATCCATTCCTAATACAACATCGAATCCAACTAAATTCATAGGTAACAGGTTTGCAGAAAATTTATGGCCTAACAGTTCTATCTTTCCTTCTTGCAAAACCTTATCTATGTTGCCAGAATTCCCATCCGCGGTTTCTACCGTAAAAATTTGTCTAAGATTGGTTAAGGGTAAGTTAAGAGCTTGACAAAATGAAGTATTTATAAAACTTTGGTTTGCACCAGAGTCAAATAATACTTTGGCATAAACGTCGTGAACTAGGAACGTACCAGCAATCACATCAGGGATTAGCTCTGCTTCTTGGGTAGTCAACTGGAAGGCTCTTGCGTTTTTCTTGGTAGTTCTTTCTGCAGGTTTGGCTTTGTTGTCAGCTGGTTTGACCAGTTTAGGGCAGTCTGGTCTAAAATGTCCAGCTTCTCCACAGTTGAAGCAAATTGTGGATTTCTTCCTTCTGCAGTCTTCTTCTTGATGTCCTGGAATTTTGCAAAAATTGCAATACCCTTTGCATCTTCCAAAATGCTTCCTTTTACAGGTACTGCAAAATGGAGCAGTGGAAGGTTGCCTGGTTCCCTTTTTCTTGAAATTACTACTAGTACCCACACGGAATCCTTGGGTAATCTTTTGGGCCACTTCCTTCTTTCTATTTTCTTCTCGTGTACGCACCCGTCCATCTGTCAAAGTGTTGGCTAATTCCACTGCATCGTCAATTATGCGCGGTCTCGCAGCTTTAACGATATCACGGATTTCGCCAATCAAACCCCAAATATAGCGAGAAATAAGTACCGGTTCTGGCAAAGCCAGGGTTGGTACAACTCTAGCATACTCGAAGAATGTCGAAGTATATCCTCGACAGTCTACATACACCATCCGGTGGTTCAGGAACTTATTTTTCATTTGTTTCTTTTCATATTCGGGACATAATTTTCTTTCTACCAGACTCTTAAATTCTGCCCAATTCATGGCATACGCCACATCACTTCCCTTAGCTTGTAGTACGGTGTTCCACCATTCGAGTGCCCCTTCTTTAAAAAGATGCGACCAGTACATAACCTTGTCTTCCTCGGCACATTTACTTATTTTAATTACTGCTTCAGTTTTCTCTAACCAACGCAGTGCAGTAGTTGCCCCTTCATTGCCTGCAAATTCAACTGGTTTACAGTCAAGAAATTCCTTGTAAGTGCAACCAGGTGTTGCAGCTTTCATTTTCTTAAGGAATGGGGCTTGCATCCCATCATTATCATTATTATTATTGTTGCCGCCTCCATTTACACTATTACTGAAATTGTCACCGTGAGTACGTTTGCTGGGAATAATTGGTTGAGGTTCAACTGGATTTCGGGCAGCAGCAAGGATTGCTGGAATAGCATTGGCTATTCCTTGAGCAACAATGTTTTCTATATCTTGCCTATTAAGAAAGCGATCCTCATTGTTTTGCTCAGATTGGTTAACTTCATTAACTGGATCATTGACGGCGTGTTCCATCTGATAATTATCAATGTTTAAATGTATAAATTATTGGCACAAAAGAAAATAAATAATAATTAGTCATAATAAAACAATCACACATAATTATGTCAACACATATAGCCAAAATTGTCGACTTTGCGACGTTGATCTTTTTATATATTAGTATGCATCCATACACACCAGTTATTTTACAAAAGTTTTATTTTAGGTTATTTTACATGATTATATTTTTATTAATAGTTATTATTATTTTATTTATTTAACACACAACCACATATGATCCCCGTCAGCTGGCATTTCAGAAACGACGTTCCCTCTCGTCGTATTTCCATGATATCCTCTCCCCCACTTCCCAGATTCTATTTCCTGTGTCCACCAGCTCCTCGCCATAGTGGCGGAGTTCAGCCAAGTTCTCGGTGCTCATCGGTGGGTTTGGTGCAGGCTCAGGGTCAAACTGAGGGAAAAAGGTGTTAGGGTTATTCAAAAGATTCTGAAATTGCCAATCACTTGTCCACCATTCCTCCAGTTCTCTGGGTAGAAGTTGGTGGTTGACAATGGGATCTGGGATAGCTGGTTCCAAATTAACTGGAAGTTGTGATTCAATTGGGTAATTGAAGAGATCTTCATTGGCAGGTCCAATGAGATCACAATTTGCCAGTTTACGATCCAACTCTTCCCATGGTGGCATTTTCTGGGCTTGGCCTGAACTTTCCCCGATCTCTTTTCCTTTGCCCTTATCATTTGGGTTTTCCGTCTTTTTAACCCTCTGGGCAGCTGGCTTCTTCTTTCGGCTGCGTCTCCAGCCTACGATCCTCCTTCTTTTCTTCGTCTTGGGTTTCTCCTGGGCTTAAGCCTAGAATTCCATAGGTTCTTTAGTGTCGGCCAGATAATCAGAAAAGTCTCTGGAAACTTCTACGTCAGCAGGATAGATAGTGAGATTCTGAAGAGCTTCAGACAACTCATTCATGTTGTTTAGCAGATATAGAGGAAACACAAAATCCTAATTAGAAAGTTATATATTGCAAATTAAATTTTCACAGCATCACATAGTGGCAATTTGAGAAATTAAGTATTTCTAAATACTTAATTGGCTTAAATCAGTGGCTCTGATACCACCTTTTTCTGTCACGACCCCCGTCCCGGTGTGACTCGATCCAGGAGCCGCAGGACAGAAACCCGTGGTATTTATTATTTGAGTTGACAGCGGAAGTTTAATAGGATATTTTAAAACTTAAAACTGCCCAATTATTTTATTTCATAATGTTGGGATTGAACCCTACCAGAGGAACATATAATAAAAGCCAAAACCGGATCACGACAGTGGATTTACAATAAGCAGCTGTTTACATTAGGCTTTCCCCTTGAAAGTGATTATAACAACTGATGGCTCTCCAACCACTGTCCGTATACAACTGCTGCTACCCTTTAAACTGCAGACAAAGCCCTGAAGAAGTAAACACTGTTGTTTCTATTTACTGATGACAAAGTACTGCCCACTCAAGGACTGATCAACTTTGAGGAAAGCACTGATGGAAGAAGATAACAATGGTTTAGTGTATTACTTGTCTTATGTAGAATTAGTGGTTAAGATTAGCAGTGTTTGTATAGGAACAGTTGTTAAAGCTTGTTAGACTGTTAAACGTCGCTTTCATGGTGACGTCAGCTGAGATGCCTCAGTGGTTTTGGTTTGCCTATAAATGGAGCAGTACCTTGTACTGTTACATTTGATCATTTTGAGTGAGTTCTTCTCCTCAATTCAATCCTTTCATCTTGTGCAACCAACCATGGAGTATCAGGCTGAGGGGGAGTTTAGTTTGTAAGCATGCTTGTAATCTTTTGATTTGTTTTATAAATCTTTCAACTTATTGTGAAGCATGTGTTTATCAAAACTATTTCTCTCTTTGATTGTGTTTACAAAGTTTGTTAATCATTTACGCTGCACTTTACATTGTTTCATATTCATTCATAGTTCAAATCATACAAACAAACACAATCATGAGTGCCTTCGATCCTAACAATTGGTATCAGAGCTTGGACAGTCAAATTCGATCTAACAGTCAATTTGACATAACAGTTCAGCTCAAAATTCATTGATACTAAGGTTGATTGCATTTTGTTGAAAAACAGAGTAACGAGTTATCACGTTCAAAACTGCTATTCAAAAACTCTGTAAAACAACCAAGATGTCATAAGATACACAAATTTCACACAACAAGTGATGTCATGCACAAGTCACTCATAGTTTTCAGATCTGAAAACATGTCTGGTAACTATGGTATAATCATTTCCTTTACAAAATTGATTTCAAGTGTTGATATGAATTTTTGTGTTATCTTCATCATGTGTAACACTAAGGTATGAACCTCTGGTCAAACAAAAACCTAATTTCATGAAAACATTAGTGTTTTTGTTAACACAAAAGGAGGGAAACTAAAACCTTAGTTATTAAATATTGTGTGTTGAAAAACAGGTTGAGAATCCTCAAAAGGACCAAATCAACTCTGTAAAATCAGATGTCAACAATGACCAGATCGTGAGTAATGTGAAATTTGGCATAAACATGTGCAGAAATGACCAAATCTCTCAAAACATTACTGCAAAATGATTTTGGAATAAGTATTCCTTCAATGATACCTCCTAGTGAGTATTTCGGTACTCATGAATGGGAAGGGTAAAAAGGGAAGAAGAAAATCATAAAAACTCAAAAATGTGTTTATCTCAAAACTTTTGAAGTCAAAAGAAAAGAGTATAAATGTAAAACACTTTAGAGTCCGAATTTGGGTAAACAGTGGTCATCAAGCAACTGTGTGTATTCATTGATTCAGGAAAGATCAAGAAAAAATTGTATCTCCAGTGGTTAAGCTTAAAAGAGGAGTAGACAAGTTTTTCAGTGTTATCACATGGTAAAGTCTATGTCAGGGCTCTCAAACCTAGGTGTACATGTCTCCTCATTTTTGCAATTAATTGACAAGGAAATGGTCCCAAACAGTGGTTATTACAATGTATTTTTGAATCATTGACCATAGTCCTAAAACTTGAGAATGATGTGACTATGGTTTTAATTGGAATATGTACCAGATCCTTTTTGATGCTGTTTTCAGAAAACCTTTAATTATTTTTTTAAAAAGGTCTTTCTCAATAAAACAGGATATATTATTCCTTATGTTTCATTAGAATGATATATTTTGTACTTTTACTTGTTTTTTATAGTAAAAGCTTCAATCTCCTGACATGATATAGAACCTTTATTTTTGTTGGTGATATTATCCTCTAAAACAAATCAAAAGGAAATGGTACAAGTATCAAGGTCATGACAAACTCAAGTTTGTTTTAAAACAGATCAAAGATTGATTGCTAAAAGACCTTAAAATGCTTAGGTACTCATGTCCTAATTCAAATATCATGACACAAAATGGGTAGCCTAGCGAAAAGAGCCTACACATCTGGGGTACTAAATCAATTTTGTCAAAAGTTTAATCACTGTTGTACTAATAGTTGCTGATGTAATAGCCTTTCAAAACCTCACCACTTCCCTACCACTGTTTTGCTCAAACATCTATTTCCTAAACACTGTCCACTGCTGAAAGTCATCCCCTGTTATCTCATTCTCTTGATAAGCACTGTTGTTCAAAATCAGTGTTATATCCACTGATGTGCTATCTACTGATAGTGAAAATCATCCACTGTTATCACATTATTACCGTTGTAACCACTGATGCTTGCTTCATCAGTGGCTCTCAAAACAACTGTCCTCCGTTATTCATCCATTTCATCAGAGGTTGGCACGTGGTCAGTTTTTAGCCCTCAGATCTTTATAACCGCTGCCACATCAGCGTCCATTTTTCTTTTCCCTAAATAAAACCCTGATCAAAACCCCAAACAGGGTTTTACACTGTCGAATTGAATTCCAAAAAAATCTCTTCTCAAAGCAGTTTCCAACCTTTCTTCTCAAATCACTCTTCGATTCTTCTTCATCAAAATGACGAAATCAAAGTCAAAATCATCCTCGTCTCCCAAAGAGGACACTCAAATGGCGTCTGAACTCATTGAAATCCCTTACAAATCCCCTCACAACTACTTGGGTCTACTCACAAAACCCACCAACAATCATACCTTCGATTCCATTATCGACATCATGACTGCGTCAAAGTATAAAACTTTGCTAACAGCAGATGCTCCAATCTACCAACAAACCCAGAGAGAGTTTTGGAAAAATGCTACGCTTGAAAAACAAGACGATAAAGTCATAGCCATCAACTCCTCCATACAGGGTAAAGCGATTCAAATTACTCCTCAATCCATCTCGGAAGTCTTTAAACTCGATGATCAGAAAGGTAAAACATCTTTTCCCAAAAACGAGTTGAAAACTGATTTTCTGAAAAAGGGGTATGCAGAACAAGCAAAAAGAGATACCTTAAAAAAGGTTTCTTTCCTTCTGCACCTAGATTTTTATTCCACACACTTTTGATGTGTGTTTCTAATAAAACAACTGCTTTTAACGAAATACCATTAAAGATCCAATGTCTGGGTTATGCTATTTTAAATAGTGAAAATTATAATTATTCCCAGGAGATCTTTGATGATTTGGTGAAAAATGTTGATAGCAAAGCATTTCTACTTTTTCCAAGGTTTCTAAGCTACTATTTTAAACAAAAATTTGGAAAAGAAAATGAAAATTTGCTCAAACAAGGTGTTTATTTTCAAATAAAAGGTTTGACAACTGAAACATTTTCTAGAATGATGGAACCTATAAAAACAAAAGCAGACGTGCCTGAGCAGAATTTAGCAGTTACCACTGCTCCTCAGGCATCTACTGTTGAGCCCACTGCTCCAGGTGATCATAGCAGCACAACCACTGCTTTGAAACTCACACCTGTCATCACCAAAAAGACCAAAAAGAAATCATACAAAAAACCCACCAAACCCAAAACAAAGGCATCTCTGGAAGATGATATCCCAGAGCCACTGCCAGTGACAACACAAATGTCACCACAAACCACTGCTGCTACTTCCTCACAACAGTTGGTAGAAAGATCTCCATCATTGCCTCAAACTTCTCCTGCATCCTCACAAAAGGATCAGGTTGTAAGCACATGGACCCCACATTATGAAGCTCTGAATCCACTCCGATCCATCTTCCTCAGTCCTGATCCCAAGGACATGTCTCTTTCAACACCCATACCCTCACCAATCATATTACCACAATCCATAATACCCTTGTTGCATGCAGTTGCTATAGCTCAGACACAAACCAGTTCCTCTCTATCACCTATCACTGAGAGTATACTCCCACAAGTGACTGGGTCTGATGCTACTACCCCTGCTATCCCAGCAACAACTGAGGAGGTTACACCCCTTGAGTTACAAGTAACTCTTGGTGGTAGTTCAAGTGGAGCAGCAACTACAAGTGATGGATCAACAGATCTACATTTGGACAGTTGTTTCATTAATCAGACTCCCTTGAAGGCAATTTCTTCTATAGCACCTCTGGTAACCACCAGTGAGTTGATTTTAACCACTGGTACTCTCAAAAGGTTATCAAGTGTTGAAGAGAGAAGACCCCAGAACCAAGAACAAGGGGCATCAATGGGTGATTTTTGGGACTCAGTTCCTAAGTCACACATTGATACAACCACTACTGGTGGGGAATCAGATGATCCCATTAACGTGGGTGATGATTTAAAATATCAGGAATTGACGGGCAGAGTTGAAAAACTTGAAACGTCAGTTGCTGAAATAAAGGATATGGTGCAACAGCTGTTAAAAGCTCAAAAAACACAATCCACGACTGTTCCAGCTCAAGCACCTGCACAACCTGCACCTGCTGCAAATGAGTTGTGGAACTTATTCCATCCCCTGTTTGAAAAACAAAAACAAATGGCTGATCAGCAGCATGCAATACATGTACAAATGCTGACAAACATGGTGGAGTCAAGATTTAAAGATACTCAAGCAGACATCAAAGCTATCAAGGGTCATATACAAAGCACCACTGGAAAAGTTCCTCCCACTATTCTCTTCATGAATAACCCCTGGCCAGATAATGCCAAAAAGGGGGAGAAGATAAAGTTGAAAAAGAAGGGAATAGAAGATGGCCTGTATGTTGAAACAGAACAAGAAAAACAGACATCTAAACCGCCTTCCAAAGGCTTCAAACCTCAAACCACAAAATCTCAAACTTCCATCCAAACAGTTGATACGCCAGTAGTTCCAAAAACTGCTAGCCAAACAGCTGCTATCTCATCAACACACACCACTACAACACACACCAAAACCACTGCCTTACCACCATCAACATCACCACCATCGCCTCCTGCTAAAAAGCAGAAGACAGCAGATGTTACAACATCTGTTGTAATGACAACAGTGGTTGAAACACCAGTTGTTTCAACAACTGTTTGTCAAACCATTGATCCACCAAAACATTATCAGCTCAAAAGCAGAAGACATCTACTGACACATCAGTAGTTGTAATGTCAACAACGGTTGAAACACCAGTTGTTTCAATAACTGTTTGTCAGACATCTTCCACCACTGTTCTCAACATTCCTACATCACAACCAAAACCCCCTTCTCCAAAAAGGCTTTACTCCAGAAAAAGAAAAATAACTCAGGCAGATGAAGACAAACATGATCCTAATGCTGCAAAATATCCACTGGAATTGGAAGCTGTAAAAAATGAGATGAGACAATTCTACACCGAGGATGATCCTTCAACAAGAAGATTCCCTTCTCACATAGGCTTCATAGTCCCAGAAGATATGGATGAATATCTCAAGCAAAAAGCAAGGCAGGCTAAAATAAGAGCAAAAGTTGAATGTGAAGGTCAAAGTGACGAAGCCATCTCTGAAAAATTGGAATTCTTGCTCACGAAGGTCAAGCAGATGGAAGACTATGCACAAGATCTAAATAAAGAAAAGACAGATCAACGAAATAAAATGAGAAAATAATATCTTGCATATATCATGAAAGAAAAATTCTATCCTGCTGAAGAAAAACAATTTGAAGAATGGCCAATAGTTGCTTTAAAGCATGAGGCAAACATGATTGAAAGAATTAAAAACGATCCAAGAAAGAAGAAGACAGCTCCAAATTGGAACAAATACAAAAAGCTCATTGCTGACCTTACATCTGAGTATAAAAGAAAGAAGCAAGAGCTGGTGGATGCTAAGGTGGATACTGTTGAAGCCATAACAAAATGGAGAAAGCAGTATACCGACGAGGCTTATGAATGGCTTAAGAAAAGAAGGATAACTGTCTCAGACACTTCTAAGAAGCCTGACTAAAAAAGCTAGAACAGCAGATTGATGCTCTTAAAACACTGATCACATCAGCAGATAACCCTATCCTTGTGGAAAATCAAGAAAAAGGAAAACTGCTGACCAGTGAAGAAGAAAAAGAAAAGGAAGCTGAGTACTTCACATAAGCCATCAAGAAAATGGGTCTAAAAGAAGACAAATCAGCAAAGCTTCAAGACCTTGCCAAAAAGGTGTTAACCAAACCTGCATCACCAAACACTTCAGACATGACAACCATTGAGCTAGATCAAAAGAAGAGGCAAGAGCAGATTGAAAGAGAGACTGCAGAAGATATAGCTGCAACAAATAATGTCATCGAAATGGCCTTCAAACAAATGTCTGAAAGTTTACAACTTTTCACAAGAAAAATTTCTCCAAACTCATCTGAAAATAAATCTCTCCCAAGAAACCCATTGAGTTCAAAAGTACTAAAGTGGATGTCTGATCAAAAGACCCACGTATTGACCTTGGTCAAATCCAATGGCGAAGTGAAGTACATATCAAGGAAAGAAGCACTAGGTCTTGGTGTTGAAGATTTGCAGGATCTCCTTGAACTTTCACTGTGCAGGGATGAGGATGACTCAAGTTCCAAGGACTTTGAAGTAGAATTTAAAAGGCAAGTTAAGGTGCTTCTGATGAGAAATAAAAATCCTGAATAATGAAGGGTTTTGGCATTATCTGTTCCAGGGGGAGATTGTTGGGATTGAACCCTACCAGAGGAACAGATAATAAAAGCCAAAACCGGATCACGACAGTGGATTTACAATAAGCAGCTGTTTACATTAGGCTTTCCCCTTGAAAGTGATTATAACAACTGATGGCTCTCTAACCACTGTCCGTATACAACTGTTGCTACCCTTTAAACTGCAGACAAAGCCCTGAAGAAGTAAACACTGCTGTTTCTATCTACTGATGACAAAGTACTGCCCACTCAAGGACTGATCAACTTTGAGGAAAGCACTGATAGAAGAAGATAGCAGTAGTTTAGTGTATTACTTGTCTTATGTAGAATCAGTGGTTAAGGTTAGCAGTGTTTGTATCTGAACAGTTGTTACAGCTTGTTAGACTGTTAAACGTCGCTTTCATGGTGACATCAGCTGAGATGCCTCAGTGGTTTTGGTTTGCCTATAAATGGAGCAGTACCCTGTACTGTTACATTTGATCGTTTTGAGTGAGTTCTTCTCCTCAATTCAATCCTTTCATCTTGTGCAACCAACCATGGAGTATCAGGCTGAGGGGGAGTTTAGTTTGTAAGCATGCTTGTAATCTTTTGATTTGTTTTGTAAATATTTCAACTTATTGTGAAGCATGTGTTTATCAAAACTATTTCTCTCTTTGATTGTGTTTACAAAGTTTGTTGATCATTTCCGCTGCACTTTACATTGTTTCATATTCATTCATAGTTCAAATCATACAAACAAACACAATCATGAGTGCCTTCGATCCTAACAATAATTTGGGACAAACCCCGTAATTTACAATAGAGGAATTTCACGAGTAAATTCCCTGTTTTACAAAACATGTTTATTTATTTAACTGAGCCACCACTTCAAGCTTTATTAGTGCTCCGTAGCACTTTTCCTTGATTCACAGTAGGTCACCTGAAACATGTTTTAAAAATATTTTATCAGTGGGGAAATACTGGCGAGTCACTCAAGTTATATAAAACGACACATTAGTTATAAATTACAGCATAAGAGCGATTACAATGGCTACTATCCTATTTTTATCTGGCGCCGTGTCACACCCTTGTGACGATGGTCATACCACTATTGGGTCCTTTCACCCAAGTAGTGATGATTATCACTGTTAGGTTTGTTAACCTAACCGTGAGAAATTAGTAATGTGCACAATACCCCACCTGCCAGTGATTCAAGATAACCAAGACTTAATCCCTGTAATTATAACTTTTTGAAAATAAATGGAGTATTGTAAAACATTGTTGATAAAAAGAGAATGACTCACATTGCAAGTTTAGACGGGCAGAGTTTAGCCTACTGATTTAGCCTTGTAACCTAATTTAAACAGCAATGCATACGAAACTAGGTCAGTAACTTAATACAACATTTACGATAACTCACGAGATTAAAACCCTCACGACGAATGACAAAGTATAGCCCAAATACGGGCAGCACTTAAACTTCCATCGGATCGGTTTCAATCGATCGGACATTATATCGTAGCAGTGATCGAGTTAATACCCTGTACTCGTAGCAGCATTTTGACACTGTAAAACTCGTTTTTAGCAGAATAGGGACGTTTTGAGAGTGAGAGTTCGAGCACAGATGAAAGCCCCATGCACATGCTACTTATAGCCACATTTTGAGTTTTACGCGGCCCGCGTAAACCTTAACATGGGTTTTACGCGTCCCGCGAGAGCCCCTAGTCTACGTGTAGGGCTTGTGTGTCATGAGTAGGGTTGCCACGCGTGTGACACATGGCTTAAACGCTTATCCGAATGATTTTTAAGTTGACGCGGCCCGCGTAAGCCTAAGCTTATGTCTTACGCGACCCGCGTGATAACCAAAAATCTTGTTTTCTTGGTTTTTCATGCACATTAGGGTTTCAGAGGTCCGGGTTTTTACTTACAGGTCGTTTATAGATAATTTTGCAGGTCCTTACAACTATAATCCCGTGTGCACCCGCGATTATATTGGTCGTCGCATGATCCGCATAGTTTGTACTAGTTGTGTATGAATCAGGGTATACATTAACTTTGAAAATAAGTATGTTTGCATATAAGAATGTGGCATGTATGCATGATTATGTTTAAGTATGCATGAGACCAACATGAGTGAACCCCTCGGGTTACGCTCACGTATAGGTACAAATGTATGAATATGAATATAAGTATGCATATGAGTATTAGTATGGGGATGAGTATAGGTATAAGTATAATTATGAGTATAAGTATGAATATAAGATGTATGAGTATGAGTATGAATATATGTATAAGTATGAATATAAGTATAAGCATGAATAATGACGATTGCGTATCTGGTATAAATTGAATACAACGGATTTAAGCATATAAAATGATCGAGAAGTTTTGAGTATGTAAAAACGAATTACAGGTGTGAGATTGTTGTGAAATATTGTCTAAAACGTGTACGATGATATGCATGTATAGTTGGTTGAATAAATCATTGCGTTTATCGAATCAAAATAGATTGAGTTTGTCGATAATGGAGGATCAAGTTTGTGAATTTCAAAAGAATATAAAGTATCTAATTGCTATGTGAGATGTGTTTTGAAAAAGGAAATGCTACTCTTGGTTCAAAAAGGACTTTCGTATTTCGAAGATTGTCGGTTCCTATGAAGTCTCCTTGCCCACGTGTTTTGAAATTGAAATGACGGATTGAGCGGTGTATTAAAAGGTTTATGAAGACGGTAACTTTACCTCATTCAAAGGATCTTGTATTAAAATAAGAAAAGTTGAAATTCGGAAATTTTCGTGAAAACATTGATCTTTGAAAAGAATTTTAGTAAAATAACTTAGGGATTTCGAAAGGAGTTTTAGCAAAATGGCCTTATAATATCTATAAGATTTTGTAAGTATGTGGAAAAAGTTGGTTTGGTTTTCGATTGAGAGCATTTGTCTTTAGTATGATAATATAATGTGAGCGTGTTTTAGTGATTAGGTCGAGTACGAAGTTCGTGGGCATGAGATTCATTAGACCAATCATGTTGTTAGGTAGCATTTCATAAAGTTTTGATAACCGGGTGATAAAATGTTTAAGGTATGATGAGGAAATTTTGCGTATGTGATTTATATAAAATAGATCGTAGGGTGAGGAGCACATTTGATAAAACAATAAATTTCTAAATTTGCATAAGTAGAGATTTTGACAAATGACAAAAGATTTAGGTATAAAACTTGATTGTGTGTTTTGCATAATAAGGTCTTTTTAAAAGAAAGTTTGGTAACGATCAACGAGGTAAGGGAATCACCCCTAATCCGTTGGTGAGGTCGTTTGTGAGAAGGGAAGGAGCGGAGCTAATCGTCATGGTAAGGAAATCACTCATATCTTGATGATATTTCTCCGTTTTGAGATTACGAGAAATGTAAATCTAGTTGGTGACGTTTTTGTAATCATGTATGTGAATAACATATAGGTGCATGAAAAGACTTAGTATGATGTGTGTTTAAAAAAAATCTTGAAAATAATTTGAATTTTGAAAAGAAGAGGTTGTATCGTGTTAAGCATAAGATTGATAAAGTAAAATGCAGGTTTGATTAAAACCTGGATTGTTCCAAAACGGAACTTTTGACTAACCGAAGTGGTCGAAAGTTCTTTTGAGTTTGGGAAGCATGCTTTGTCCTAATAGGTGGAATACTCTCGCCAAAATTTCGGTTAACGATATTCACCCTTCCGATTACTACATGTTCCAAATCAATCCAAAATTCGAGACTTGGCGAGATTTTTGAAAATCAAGGAGTGGGACTAGTTGACAAGATGCGGGTTTCACCCCTAACTTGACAACGTCATACCCTAAGTGTGGTTAGTACTCGTTGGGTCAAGATAGTTAATTCCAACACGTTGACGAGGGTCCACTTGATTTGAAATGGAAATTCTCCACCAAGGTGAGGATTTCACTCCTAACTTGATGTCGAATTGGGTGTAAAAGAATAAGTTGATTGAGAGTCGTTCACCAAATTCTGGGTTTCACGCCTATTTTGGTGAAGTCGTCTCGTATGTACAATATAAGTGTTTTGAGTTTAGCATGATCGAGTAAAATGCCTTAGGAAAGGCGTATGTTTGAAATAGTAAATTGAGTGTGAGCACATAAAGCATTTCAAGAATATAGCACACAAGAGACGTTTCAAGAAATTAGCATATGAATCAAGTATGGTGCTTAACTATAGACTAGGTCAAAGGCATGGCAATTTTCCTAATTCCCTATAGTTATGGCTCTGATACCAATCTGTCACACCCCAACCGATGGCGGAAACATCGGAGTGAGACGAAAACAAGATTGCTCATTACTCATAACACTAAAATTGCGACAAGTATTTAAATAATAACTCTCATTTCATTACTAAAATAATCAATTATATTGTTTGAAATCAAATACAACAACTTGAAACAAAAGAATTACATTACAACAAGTATATAAAATCTAAAATGTGTTTCTAGGCATCCAACTAAGTTCCATGCATCATCAACATCTTCATAAACCTGCAACATGTTTTAAAAGCATAGTTCAATAGAAACGTATTGGCGAGTACACAAGTTTTAGATACATAGCATAAGTATAAAAGAATTTCTCAAATCCAACATGGCAATTTTGTATACAAGGTTGAACTAGCATGCATAACTAAAGGTCAAACCCCAAGTGTCCACGAGAATAATGTACATCCCTCGCCACCAAGGTGAACGAGACCGTTATGTATAATAATGTACATCCCTCGACACCGAAGTGATCGAGACCGTAAAATGTTAACTTAACAATACTCCGTCGGTTGGTGTGCTACTCCTATAGCGCTATAAGTGTTAAGGTGGGCTAGCTAAGTTAATGACAAATAACTTGTATGTATTCTAACATGAAACCTACGTATAACAAATAGCATGTATGGCGGATTGAGTGAATAAATATGTTTGTGTGAATTTTTTATTTTGATAACTTAAACATGTTACACTCAAAAGTGTGTTTAAAGCGTAAAAGGGTGAAGTGTACTCACAATATTGCACATGCTTTCCGATTATCCGTGAGTGATGAGTTGTTTGTGAATAAGGAATCAATGGTAAGGTTACTTGATGTTTAGGAAGTGGTAAGATTCGGGGTTAGAATTTAAAGTATTAAAAGTATATATACAAAAGTAATATCTAGTTCTAAGTGCTCGTTTATGACATTATGTTATGTGGTTTCATGGGTCCCAAATTGCCCATTAGAATCATCAACGAGAATCTTAGATTATATATATAATAGCCTAAGTTTATGATGGTTAATCATAGGTTGATTAGGATCACAAATTCAGCCTTGTTTTATATAGTTATATGTATTTATATGGTAATATTATTAACCTAGACTAAGTCCAATCACAGATAATCATGTAGCATCAAGTATGTCAAGCATGGAGGTTAAAACCTTATTATATGATTCACCATTACACAAACCATCACAAGGATGGTTCAGAGGGTCATGAATAACAAGAAACAAATCTTAGTGGTACTGTCTAACCCGGGTGTGCCAACACATCATGAAACGAATTAACTAAGTGGGGGAGGCTAGACGGGGCTAAGGTACTTTGATTCTAGTAAGTCACTTGAGTTTTTATACACAAGGCTCACAAATGAAGGAGTGGAACTTAGATTTGGGAAGCCAAAGCTCCTATTGTTCACATTTCACAAGTCACAAGTTCATCATATTGAAGATGATAACTCATGCTTGCTTTCATCACTTGATTATGTTATGTATAAACTGAAATAAGGAGTTTTTGAACTCGCAACTTGGTGAGAATCAATCTCAACACAAACCAACTGTAGGTGAAGTCGTGAGCTTGGTGGATTCAATATTCCACCAAGTTTTAGCAAAGAATATGCAGATACAAGAACATTCATCAAAATGGAAAATAAAGTGCACTTTGGACCTCAAATGTGGTGAGCTTTCACCTTAGTTTGCCCGAAAAAACTTGTGAAAACCTTCCTACAGGTTATCCAAGTGTTTTAGAAGAAGAAACAAGAATGAAATAGTTGTAGAAGTGAGCTAGAACTCACTTGAAATGACTTGAATTTTCTGCTCAAGTTCTGGAAATGTAGAGAGATTAAGAGGTGTTTTTGGAGTGTTTTGAGGGTTTGTAAAGTGAAAAATGAGTGTGGGAGAGGTTGTCTATATAGTGGAGGGATTTGGTTTTGAGTTAGTGTTGTAATAAATAAGTTAGTTGAGAGTTGAAACAAGAAAACACAAAAAAGAATCGTCCAATCCAGCTCCTGTGCGCGCTGGGCTGCGGATCGAGACCCTTGGTGGGTCGCGGAGGGAGACCCTCCTTCTCATCGCGTGGCGTGGCGCCGATCCAGTTGGACAACCTTTGATTTTTTTACAAGTTTGGTCCCTATAATTTTATCTTTATGATGTTTTAATGTACAACTACATATATCAAGGCATATAGTATGTAGTAAACATGTTTTAAGTAAAAGATATAGGTGATTAAGTAGTAAACAAGTATGTATAACATGGTTCAAGTATTTTAATCGAATTGATCAAGTAATAAGTATATGTAATTTAAGCTATATAATGTATAATAATCATGTTTTAAGTATTAAAACAAGTGCACAATTATGGATTAAGTATTGTGAGAATAAAGTGAAGTATTTGCACATAAAGGACGATTAAAGTTTCGTATTCACGTTGTTTGTAAGTTAACATGCCTGTATGAGAAATGCAAACACGGGTTAAGCGAGCATATGACTTGAAGGTATTAATAAGTACGAATAAACAACGTATATTTTATATAAAAAGATCCATTTTATTACGATCAAAGTCTCGGATTTACCATGTTTCGAAGCGAGTTACGATTACAAGAGAAATAAGTTTCCCGAAATAGAATTAAAATACAAGCTTTCTAAAACCGGAAAGTCACAAAAAGCTGGGCATTCACAAAATGCCAACTGCCTATCAAGTTCCTCTTCCCACGGTGGTCTATTGACTGTTTCCTGAGTTTGGGCATTCACTTACCTATTGGCTTTTACTATCGCTCTTTGTTGTTGTAATTTATTCATCCTTTTTTCTTCTCTCATGCGCTCCTCTGTTAAACCATCCGCTCTTTTTAGAAGGGAATGGTTCCTTAGACTGTGCCTTAAAAATAAATATTCCTTCCTCAGTATCTGCTCAGTATCCTGAGGGATTTAGCTGAGATGAGGTTCCTTCATCTTTTGGGGAACTAGCTAATTGACGATAAGCGTCAGATGTACCTTGCTCACTCATACTGTAAACTAACAAATAGTCAAATAACACAAGACAATAATATACATATTTACACATAATCACATAAATTATTTCCTAACACAGTTTGTTTAGAATTTAAGTGTCAGCATAACACTTCATTGGCTTAAACCAGTGCCTGTAGCTCTGATACCACCTCCTGTCGCAGCCCCGACCCCACCCTGGGAGCGGGAGCCGCGAACCAGTCAGATGGTATCGGTGTTTATTAATTTGGCAGCGGAAATGAGACATCATGACCGTAGTTAGGAAATGTTTTATCAGAGTTAAAACACCAAACTTTTTATAATAACTCAATGGGATAAAACCCAAGTTTCCATTACAATACATTTATAGGGATAAACCCTAGTTTATTGAAAACAAAACTCCTTTTTATTTAGGTAACTTTTATAGCCACTTTTCCAAGCCTTCAGTGCTCTCCAGCTGGCTTCTATTAGCTTCACATTAAGTTACCTGGAACGCGTTTTAAAAATATTTTATCAGCAAGAAATACTGGCAAGTGCATCCCAGTTTAATCAAACAGTTTTATAACTTTACAGTATTGAGAGCGATTACAATGTTTATATCTACCCAATTACTCATTCGGTACTGTCAATCCTGACTTGTGGTCATGCTACTATTCACAATGGTAATGTGTGCCAAGTAATGTATACAAAACCCCAACATACCAGCAGTAATTGTAGAATACATAGACTCAATCACTGTTAATTATATTTGAAAACATTTGAGGTTTTGTACAAACAGTTTACAAAAAGGTGACAAAAAGTAAGATGTACTCACATTGTTTACTTTGGTAAAACTAAAGCTTCCTGGTGTATCTCCTGGTTATTATCTACTAAAATTAAACAATGCACACATGTTAGTAAAATAACCCAAATCACATTAACCGTACAACTCGAGACAGAACTCTAATGACTGAGTCAGGCAGAGCCTTGACATGCATTACGGAGTCCTAGATCAATCGGGTGTAACACGAGACAGAACTCCAACGACTGAGTCAGGCAGAGCCTTGACATGCATTACAGAGCCCTAGATCGATCGTGTAGGGTAACAAATAGGGATTATAATACTTACAACGAGGCAGAGCTTCGCTTTATAGGGGTATTATTTCCTGAGAGTTTTAGCTTACAGAGAAATTGAGAGAGAATAGAATTTTGAACGAGAATCAAATGAGCCTCGACCCCCCTTTTATAGGCTGATCCGGCACCTTGCCACGCCCTGCGACAATTCTGACTTTGGCCTTCGCGGCCTGCGAGCCACTTATTGCTAGGGTAAAGGTTGGTCGAGTTAAGGGGTAGACCTGCCACGAGCTAGGACACGTGGCACCATTGTGTGTCCGGCAAGTTTATGCCGTCGCGCCCCGCAAGAGACATGAGGGATCTGGGTCACGGCCCCCGAGACCCTTATATATTGGTTTTTATTTGATTTTTATAAATATAAAGGTTATTAGGGTCCGTTTCTCGTATACGGGGTATAATTTAGGACGTTTAGGGTTATATTAAGGGGTTCTAGGAGGGTTTTTATATCCTCCCCACCTTGTTTTAGATCTCGTCCTCGAGGTCTACTGAAACAGGTGTGGATATTTTCTTTGCATCTCTGATTCGAGCTCCTAAGTATATTCTGGTCCTCTCTTGGAATCCCATTTCACTTTAACCAAAACTAGTCTTTTGTGTTTGAGATTCTTGATCTTTCTATCTTCAATCTGAATGGGTTTTTCTACAAACTTAAGTTTCTCATTTACCTCCATGTCCTTACGAGGTATAACTAAGGATTTGTCTACTAAGCACTTCTTGTGATTACATACATGAAACACATCACGTATTCCTGCCATTTCCTCTGGCAGTTGTAGCTGATAAGCTATGGGTCCTATTCTTCTAATAATCTCAAAAGGTCCAACTTACCTGGGGCTTAGCTTTCCTCTTTTAACGAATCTGACTACTCTTTTCCATGGAGAAACTTTTAACAATACTTTATCTCCCACTTGAAATTCCAAAGGTTTTCGTCTATTATCTGCATAATTCTTTTGACGATCTCGTGCTGCTTTTAGTCTTTCCTTGACTTGAATTATCTTGTCTGTTGTTTCTTGCACTATCTCTGGTCCAGATAGTTGCTTTTCTCCAATTTTTGCCCAACAGACTGGAGTTCGGCACTTTCGTTCATAAAGTGCTTCAAAAGGTGCAGCATTAATGCTTGTATGATAGCTGGTATGGTAGGAAAATTCTATTAATGGTAAATGACTGTCCCAATTTCCTCCGAAATCAATTACACAGGCTCTAAGCATATCTTCCATTGTTTGTATTGTCCTTTCGCTTTGTCCGTCCGTTTAAGGATGATAAGTTGTGCTTAGATATAACTTGGTTCCCATTGCTTTTTGGAAACTTGTCCAAAAATGAGAAGTAAAACGGATATCTCTATCAGATACGATAGATAGAGGAATTCCATGTAATGAAACTATTTCATTTACATATAACTTGGCTAACTGTTCCATACTAAAAGTTTCCTTCATTGGTAAGAAATGAGCAGATTAATTAATCTGTCAACAATCACCTAGATTGTATCATTACCTTTTCGTGTCTTGGGTAATTTGGTAACAAAGTCCATTGTTATCAATTCCCATTTCCATATTGGCGTTGCTAATTGCTGTATTAACCCAGAAGGTTTCTGATGTTCAGCTTTAACCTGTGAACAGGTCAGACATTTAGCAACATAGTTGGCTATATCCTTTTTCATTCCTATCCACCAGAAATTCTTTCTTAGATCTTGATACATCTTATCACTACCGGGATGTATCGTATACTTAGAGTTATGGGCTTCTTCTAGAATTCTGTGGCGTAGGTTTCCTTGTTTAGGTATCCATATCCTTTTCTTATGGAACTTCCGAATTTCATCTGAGCCTTGTTCTAATTCCTTAATTATTCCCTTTAAACCTTCAGCATCGTCCTTGATTGTTGTTTCCTGTTCCTCTCTAATTTGCTCATTTAAATCTATCTGCATATTCAATTTAAGAGAGCGTACTCATTTTGGCTTCTCGTGATACTTTCGACTTAAAGCATCAGTTACTACATTAGCTCTTCCAGCATGATACTGAATATCACAATCATAATCACTAAGAATCTCCATCAAGCGTCTCTGTCTCATATATAATTTCTTTTGCCAAAAAATATACCTTAAACTCTTATGATCCGTGAAGACAACAAATTTACTTCCATATAAATAGTGTCTCCAAATCTTAAGGGCAAAAACTATGGATCCTAACTCTAGATCATGGGTTGTGTAATTCTCTTCATGTTTCTTAAGTTGTCTAGAGGCATAAGCTATAACCTTTTGACGTTGCATCAACACACATCCATATCCTAAATTATACGCATCACAATAGACTATAAAGTCTTCAGTTCCTTCTGGTAATGCGAGTATGGGTGCGTTGGTTAACCTTTGCTTAAGAATCTTAAAGGCTGCTTCCTGTTTTGGTCACCATTCAAACTTAACTAATTTACAGGTCAGCTTGGTTAATGGAATGGCTATTCTAGAAAAATCTTGAATAAAACGTCTATAATATCCTGCTAGTCCGAGAAAACTTCTTACTTCCATTGGCGACTCAGGGACTTTCCATTGGGTAATCGCCTCGATTTTTGTGGGATCCACATGAATTCCTTCATGATTAACCAGATGTCCAAGGAATTGCACTTCTTGTAACTAGAATTCACATTTTGAGAATTTAGCAAAAAGCTTCTCTTTTGTCAATAATGTCAGAAGTGTATCCAGATGCTCTGCACGTTCCTCTTTACTCTTAGAGTAAATTAGAATATTATCTATAAAGACAATTATGAATTTATCCAGGTACGGTTTACTTATCAGGTTCATCATGTCCATAAATGCGGCTGGGGCATTGGTTAAACCAAATGGCATGACGGTAAATTTATAATGACCGTACCTTGATCTTAAAGCAGTTTTAGGAATGTCCTCTTTCTGTACTTTCGATTGATGATATCCTGAGCGTAAATCGATCTTAGAAAAGAATCAAGCTCCTTGAAGTTGATCGAACAGATCATCGATTCTCGGTAGTGGGTACCATTTCTTAATCGTAACCTTGTTCAATTCTCGGTAATTAATGCACATACGCATTGGTCCGTTTTCTTCTTAACAAACAAAACCGGTGCTCCCCATGGCGATGAACTAGGTTGTTTAAAACCTTTGTCAAGAAGTCCGTCCAATTGTTTCTTCAGTTCCTGCATCTCCATTGGTGCTAGTCGATATGGTGCTTTGGTAATCGGTGTCGTCCCTGGTATTAGGTGAATTCTAAATTCAACCTCTCTATCAGGCGGTAATCTAGGTAAATCTTCTGAAAAAACGTCTGAGAATTTAGATATTTCGGGAATATCTTTTAATTCTTTTCCTTTAGTGTTAATGATTATGGAAATCATATACACTATTGCTCCTTTCCTTGCACAACTTGCAACCTTCATCACAGAGATGAATTTTGTTGACCTGGTTGGCTTGTATCCTTTGATTGTGATCTTTTTACCACTTGCTGTACTTACTTGTACTGACTTTTGATCACATAAAATACTGGCACGATCGGCTACAAACCAATCCATTCCTAATACAATATCGAATCCAGCTACATTCATTGGGTGAAGGTTAGCAGAGAAAAGGTGGTTCAAAATTTCTATTCTTGCTCCCTGCAAGATTTCATTAATCTTAATGGAATCTCCATTGGCTGTTTCCACCAGACAATCTTGTCGAAGTTTGGTTAATGGTTGATCGAGAAGTTTGTAGAAAGAAGTATTGATAAAACTTTGGTTTGCACCAGAGTCAAATAATACCTTGGCAAAAATGTCATTAACTAAAAACGTACCGGCAATTACATCCGGAATCATCTTGGCTTCTTCAGCTGTCAGAACGAATGCTCTGGCATTCTTCTTGGGTCCTTCAGTTGTCTTAGTTTTGCTGGTTGCTGCTAGAGCTAGTTTCGGACAGTTCGGCTAGATATGACCAGCTTCTCCACAATTGAAGCATAGCCTATTGCTAGATTTCATTCGACATTCTTTTTCCCTATGTCTGGGTTTCTTGCAAAATTACAATATCTTGCGCATTTTCCATAATGCTTCTTTTTACAAGTCCTGCAGTAAGGTGCAGAGGAAGAATCTGTATCTTTTCCCCGGTTGGTATTACCGTAGCGAAATTCTTGGGTAAGCCTTTGGGCTAGGTTCTTTCTTTGGTTTTCTTCTTGTGTGCGTACCAATTCGTCAGTCAAAGTGTTGGCCAGTTCTACTGCTTCTTCTATGGTTTGTGGCCTAGCTGCCTTGACTACGTGTCTAATCTCACTAACTAAACCCCAAACATAACGGGAGATTAATATTGGCTCAGGTGAGGCTAAGGTTGGTACTATTCCAACATATTCAAAGAATATGGTAGTGTAACCTTTGCAGTCTATTCCAGTCATTTTAAGATTTAAGAACTTATGGGCGATTTGTTCCTTTTCATGAGGAGGCCAAAATTTTCTTTCGACTATCTCTTTAAAGTTAGTCTATTCCATATTATAAACTCTGTCACTTACTCTAGACTGGAGAATAGTATTCCACCATTCTAAGGCTGCATTTTCTAAAAGATTAGAAGCAAACATAATCTTATCTTCATCTGCACATTTACTTATTTTTATGACTGCTTCTGTCTTTTCTATACAACGCAAGGCTGAAATGGCTCCTTCATTGCCTGAGAATTCTATTGGTTTGCATGCCAAGAATTCTTTATAAGAACAACCGTAAGAGATGGTTCTTCTTCTGTTAGGAATTGGAGCTTGGATTATTGGTCCGTTATTATCGTTCACACTATGACTTGGTTCAGTGGGTTGACTGTTGGAACCTGAAGGTTTAAGCATAGAGGGTCATAATAGTTAAGGGGTTGATTACATTAACGTTTTGTTTAGTATAAGAACCCTAATTGTGAACATATATTCTGGTCTTCGACACAATCAAAAAGTGTTTTGGGACTTTGATCCAAAATTAAGCTGATTGCGACTGAAGACATAAGGACTCAAGACCTCTGGTTGCGAGTCGCAACCTCGATGGTCTCGACTGGGATTTCGACTCGGAACTTCTTTGGTCTCGAGTCAAATATCCTGGTCTCGACTCGAAACCTCATGGTTTCGATTCGAAACCTCATGGTTTCGATTCGAAACCTTGTGTCTGACATTAAAAAAATTATTATTTTCACTCGCAATCTGAGTTGTTTCCTGGTCTCGACTGTTGACCTGTGTTGTCCTGTTTATTAGTGTCAATTTACGCAATTATGTTTAAATTAACCAAGCTAACATGTCATTTTTCAATAACATGCTATACTTAACTTATAAATTTTGTGTAGGTCATGGATTTGAAATTCATCACAGGACATAATCAAGCAGGGTATTTAGCACCACCTCCAGAGAAACACAAGAAGATGTATACTTCTTTGATCAAGGGATTGAACAGTTGCCGAATCGTTAACGCTTTACGAGAAAATCCTGTCGTATATGAAAGTCTTGTTCAGGAGTTCTGGAAGACAGCAAGATTTGACGCGCTAGGAGCAGATGGTAAACAATCGATTGAAGCAGAGATTCAAAAGAAGAACGTTACTGTAACTGAATAGATGATAAGGGAGGTTTTTACAGTTTAACGATCAAGAGACAGATCCCATTGATCTTCCGGGTGGAGCTATAGAAGCCATTTTACCTCGATTGAGCTATGAAGGAACGTATCCCTCTCTCATGAAGAAGTTTGTGCATCAATACTGGCATCTGTTAATACATATGTTCATAATGTGTATGACTGAAAACAGAGGGGGGGACAGATCAGCTAAACATCACACAGTCTGCAGCGTTTGTTTGTCTAATAACGAACCAACCATTTAACTACTCGAACTACGTGTTTGAAGGCATGAAGAGGAATGTAACTGGCGTGTAAAAGATAAGTTCATTATGTATCCCAGGTTCTTGCAAATGATCTTCAACGCTCGTTATTCGGATTTGGATAAAACTGGAAACACTTTGGATCTGAAGCCAATGGGTCCTGGGTGTTTTGGTGCTCTAACTTCCAAGAAGGGTACTGAGAATAAGTTCGAAGGAAGGATTGCACTTGAAAAATTTGGTCAGTTTGCTGAGACAGAGGATGTGGCAGCTGAACTAGTGATAGTACAACCTGAACCTGTTAATGTTGCTCCAATAAATATTCCAACTAATGTTGTGATTGCAGAAGAACATGTTGTTCAAGGTGCTGCAGTTGAAGAGCCTCAGACAGAGATTCTGACTATAAACTATGACGAGGAAGGAGTTGAACTTAGTTGTGATGATGATGATGATGATAATGTTGATGATGATGAAATTGAGCTTCCTCCTGAAGCTGAAGTTAGTTATGCTATTTCTACTGTTCAACCAGTGATTTCTGCTGAGAGTTTGGCTCTGCTGATAAAGTCTGTAACTGAAAAGATGGGAAATCCTCCTTCCGATCCTTCAGTTCAAAGTGAAGAGCAAACGACTGAAGATCCAAAGGTTCCAAATACTCAACAAGTGAAGCGAAGAGGAAGGGATCCTCAACCTGGTGTGTATATTGAACAAAACAAAGATCAACCTACAACTGATGCTGAAGATGATGATGGTTTATACGATTTTGATTTTGAGAAAGATACGACTGCTACTGCCACTGCTACAGAAAAAGGGTTTGATTTTGATGTTGATACAAGAAGAATGGATGTGGATGTTAATCCTATAGAGATTCCTGTTGTAGCTACTGTTTCTGCTCCAATCACTGAGTCAACTATACATGTTACTGCTGCTATTGCAAGTTCATTTGGTACAGTTCGTGATGAACCATGCAGCTCAAGTGGAAAACGGCTTGAAGAACTACTGAGAATGCCGTTCGTTGACGATTCCAGTGATGATGATGAGTTTATTAGTATGAGAGAGATGAAGAAAAGAATTATTGTGCTTGAACAAAACTCAATCCACAAAGATGCAAAGATTATTCCGCTTGAAGAGAAAATTGTGCAAAAGAATCAACAGATTGATCAGCTACAAGGTGATGTCAGTGTTAGGCCCTATAGGTTTATGGATTAGTAGGTTTGTTGCTAAATGGATCAAGCTTCTAGAAGGTGGTGGGTATTAGAGTGGGCTTAGGGATAATGGGCCTAGGGTTTTAGGGGAAACCCCTTACTATAAATAGGAAATGATAATTAGGGGTTTTGGTTGGTTCCTTGTTTTAGAAACTTGTATTAGACAAACTCCTTGTATGCAAGTTTAAGCATTGAATCATTTGAATATTCAAATCTTCATAGTGTTCTTGATTATTTCTTGAACATCATCAAGTTTGGATTCCGCCCATCATTGGTGATCGTTTGATATCGTTGTTTAATCCGTTTTCTTTTTCGGGACTTACAATTGGTATCAGAGCCAATTAGATATCAAACATTCAAGAAAATTCTATTTTTATTGAAGATCTTCATCGCGTTCTTCGAGTTCTTCATCGTGTTCTTCGCGTTATTCCAAAAATCATTATATTTTGCTTTTTTTCATTTTAAAAAAAAAGGCTGTTAAAAGTTCAAAATTAAAAATCTTGTTTTGATTACTGACACCTTTTCATCATCATCGTACAAAAAAATCATCATCATTATCTTCTGTCTTCTGTCAACAATACACCACGGATTGTCTGCTTGGAGTTCGAACCATCTCGAACATTCATCATTCATCCGTAATCATCATTTCATCATCATCAGCAGCCGACAATCCGGAATCATCATCACGGATCAACAATCTACATCCGAAATCATCCGACATTGTTCTTCTTTTCATCCGGAATCATTTCATCTAATCTGAAATCATCCGGGATCGTCATTTCGAACATTCATCATCATCCGCAATCAAACATCTTCATCCGAGATCATCTACCTTCATCATTGTCAACCTCTGTCATCTCCGTCCACCGTAATCACCACCCTCTTCTTCATACAACATCACAACCTGCAACTGTCTTCGTCACTTCGTTTCTTCATCATTCTCCGTCGCTTGTCACCACTACCATCCTCGCCATTCGTTGCCACCGTTACTCCTTAACTCCGCCATACCCTCCGTCACCGACAACCTACCACCTCCATCCTCGATCATCTTCTCCATCATTCATCGTTGACCTCCGCCATTATCTCCGGTCACCGCTGAATCTCCGTTCATCATCATTGGCTCCGTCGAATCTCCATGGCGGCTGCGTTTAGTTAGGGTTTCGGGAACGGTTTTACGAAGAAGACAGACAACGACATCTTTTTTGTCATTTAGGATTACTAAATATAATTATTAATTATTAATTATTAGGTAATCATTAATATATATTAATATTAAAAGTTCATGTTAAAATATATAATTATAATATTATAAATAGTTTATTTTAATATTAATTAAAAAGGTTATTAATTATTATTTAAAAAAACTAAAAAAAAATTAAAAAATTATATATAAATCTTAAAAAAAAAGGGTGTGTTCGTTTTGATAAGTCTTGACAAGTTTTTGAGTTGCGGTAAAGGTTGCGGGTTCATACGTTTGCGACGTGCCTGCGAGTTCACGGGTTATTACTTGGTTCAACGATGACTTCTCCAAGTACTGATTCTCAACGTCAGTTGCTCTTAGAACAACTCGATAGTTTCGGTTTCATTGAGGGTGAAAGCTTAGAAGACGTAATCAGAAGGTTTACATTGCTGCTTTCTGAAATCGAGAAGAGCGGATTGTATGTGACACGTGGTAGGGTTAACAGAGCCTTTTTGTACGGATTGCCTCGAAGCAAGACATGGGACTATCGTGTTGCTATTATTATGGGAAAATGCAATCATTGCACAACAGAAATGAGAGATGTGATTTCCTTTGTCAGTGAATATGTTCAGGAGGACAAGCAGAGGAATCAGAATCTCAAAAAGACATCGTCTACTATGTCGAACTGTGGTAAGGCCGTTGCTAATTCGCCACTTGCTACTAATCCCAACGTTGCTCAGATTCCCTCATCTTCACCCGTAGATGCTACATCATCTGATAAGAAGGCCCCACAATCAACAGGATCTCATCCCGATGAAGTGGCTCAAACTGAAGAACCGAAATCACTTTCTGAAACGCTAAATTCTCTTTTATGTTCCGAGCACTGTAGAAAGAAAGTTGCACTTCTGAGGTCACAAAACTCAGCATTAATCACTGATTACAACACTGTGATAGGAAAGTACATCAGTCTTCGAGAGAATAATAGAATTCTCTATGAAAAGATTGAGGCACTTAAAAAGGACATAGCTCAACTTCACAGAGACGTGAATCAACAGCAATGTTGGGTTCACGACTATAAACATAGACTCACAGTCAAAACTCTTGAATGTGACTCTGTGAAGGGTGAGCTAGAGCTCCTCACTGGAAAGTACAAACAGAACGAGTTAAACATCAAAAAGTTTGACACTTCCAGTGCCACAGTTCAAAATCTGTGTAATGTGCAACTTGCTTATCAAGAAAACAAGGGAAAGGGCTTGGGGTATAAACAGGTTCCGCCACCATACAATCATAATTATTCCAGATTGCCAATCACTGAGTAGGAAATGGAAAATTATGACACTATGATGTATGGCAAACCGAGTGATTATGTTGAATATGATCCATCTAAGTTTAAAAGGAATCCACATGCTGATTTCAAAAAACCAATGAGTTTTGTCAAGAATGAAAATGTTCTAAATAAATCAGCAGATAACAAGTCCGATCAGATAGATGAAACAGTGATAAATACAGAAGCCGAAACTGAAACGAAAACAGAACCAGTTAACGAACCCGCAGAGGAGATGAAGGAAAATTCACCAAATTCTGATTCTGTTGAAAATACTAACTGTTCTAGTTTGTGTGCAGAGTCAGTAAGAACTGAAGAGAAGTCTAAAGAGGATGATGAATCACATCGAAATGTTGCTGATAATGTTATTTCTGATAAAAATGGCATTTATGCTTGGAACTGTGTTTTTTCTTGGTCTGCTGAGACTTGGGGTGTTCCCACTAAGACTGATGAATCTGGTGCTATTATTCTAGATTATGCATGTGATAAAAATGACAATGTTGAGAATGTTGAAAATGTTTTGACAGGAGAGCCTGATGCATCGACTGAGGAACTTGAGACAACTGTTTCAAGTAACTCAGAAATCTATTCTGATGATTCAGGAAATTGTGCTAGTATGCCTGAAGCATCGAATGATACATCAGAAGCTCCCTACAATGATGAAAAACCTGATAATTTTGGTTGTGATAATGAAGAAATTGTTGTTGAACAGGTATCATCTGATGATCTTGGCGGTCAAACAAAGGATTTAGGAATCTCAGATAATGAGCTCAAATCTTCAAGTGGTTCCGATTGTGATGAACAATCAGAACCTAGCAGCATTGCGAAAGAAGACAGTCAAAATGTGTTAGACACAGACTGCTCATCATCTGAATTACCGGAATCGTCTAATGTCGAGAACTCAGAGGTTGATCAGACTGAAGAAGAGACATCCATAGAGTCCAATTCTGCAGAAATCCATGGAAACATGAAACCTATGGAGAAGGAATCCATGGAAATTGATTCCACAGTTGAATCAGATGATGAAACTGTAGAAGAAATTATTGTGGAAACTTTCTCTGCGGATACTCCTGAAAACATGGTCTCTGAAGAAAAGGGATCTATGAAAGTCACTTCCACAGACGGTTCAACTATCAATCCCAAAGGTGACCTTAACAAAACATAATCAACTGAACCTGTCCCCCCTAAAAAGAAGCGGTCACGTAGAAACAGAAGGCCAAAGAGAAAGAATGTTAAAAGGGAAAACCCAAGTCTCAAGCAAACAGAACCCAAACTCAAGGGTAAGGTAGCGGATACTTACTCTTGTGCTGACAGGTGTGAGCCGGGTTCATCCAAGATCAAGCATCCTCGAAAGCACTCAGCGTTAAATGAAAGGAAAAGACGTGATCAGTTCTAGAGAATAACACAAGCTGAACTAGATGTCTTTTTCTCAAAAAGGCAGACATGTTTTAATTGTGGAATTCCAGGACACATTGCAAGAAATTGTGTTCATCGTCCCTACTACTCTAGGAACATGTACCATCAGAAGGCTATGCACTCTCACTGTACCAAAAATGGTCCTCCCAAAGCAAGGCCTTCTGACAGAGACTGGAATCTTGCGAAACAGGAGAATCTAAAATTTTTAAACATTAACAGGTTTCAAAGAAAAACAAAAGTTTTTCCATCAAATGAAAGTGCTTCAGACACTAGGAATTGGAAACCAAAAACTCTTGTTGGATCCCCGTCTCCGTGTTCGCAACCATCAACATCCACTTCATCGCCAAAAACCACAAGCGATGTTATGAGCCAGATGATCTTTCGCGAAGTCTCATACATAGATAGTGATGGTCAACTCAGGTCCACTATGGCATGGGTTCCAGTGTCTAACTGATTCCACTGATTGTGCATGAACAGCTATGGAGGGCTATCGTTAGACTTTGGTTTATTGATAGTGGTTGTTACAGGCACATGACGGGAGACATGTCCCAGTTGAATGACATAAAAGTATTCGACGAAGGATGTGTCGACTTCGCAAAGGAGAATCCAGAAATTTCACCAGGAAGAGCACGGTCTATACGGAGTTCTCATCTTCTCAGACGTCAATTATGTCCCTGATCTGAAGCACAAACTTTTGAGCGTATCTATGATGTGCGACAAAAGAATGGAGATTCTCTTCACCAAGAGTGGCTCGCAACTTCATTAATCGACTGTTCAGAAGCCGATTTCTGAACCTGCTATAGCTATCCCTGATGGTACAGTCCTTAACACTAAAGTCTCCTCAGGATTCTCAAACGTTCAAGGAACTTCTCTGTTTCTGGGAGCAATTCCCTCATATTGCACTGTAGATCCACCGGTGATCAACAACGCTACTGCACCAAATGAGGGGGAGCAATTTGGAAAAGCATCAAGAGGGACATCAACACATGCCTATTCAGAAACAAACAAGATGACATCAGCATGATAGTGAGGTACAAGGTACGACTGGCAATTCAAGGTTTCGAGCAAGTTGAAGGTCTGGATAATGATGAGATATGCACACCGGTTGCACACCTAGAGGCCATTCGTATTTTCGCATGATAAAAAAAAGTTCGAAATGCGCTCGTTGGGAGAAGTGAAAATGTTTCTGGGCTTGCAAGTTCGTCAAAACAGGGATATAAAGTGTACATCAGCTGGATGCCAATTCTTGGGTACAGTCTCATCTCATGGCAGTGTAAGAAGAAACAACTCACTTTTGCAGCGGAAGCAAAGTGTGTTGCAGCATCTGCTACCTGCTGCTCTCAGGTTCTTTGGATGCAACACCAGCTCAAGGATTACGGTTTGACTTATCTAAACTCTACTACTTATTTTGATAATGATGTCGTTATCCAGATTATCAAAAACCCTGTTTTTCACTCTAGAACCAAGCACATTGATATCAAGGTGCACTT
Organism: Helianthus tuberosus; assembly: GCA_030545235.1. Lineage (NCBI taxonomy): Eukaryota > Viridiplantae > Streptophyta > Magnoliopsida > Asterales > Asteraceae > Helianthus > Helianthus tuberosus. The sequence goes on from JARYGA010056639.1 coordinate 6,784,277, forward strand.
TATTCGAGATTGCTATGACAGAGGATTGTTTAAACTTAAACAGATCCACACTGATGCTAATTCAGCAGATCTTTTTACAAAGCCTGTCAGCATCTCGAGATTCAATGTGCTTGTGGATCTTTTGAAAATGACACGTATCACCGACTGAGCAACGACAAAAAAAAGAAAAAAACAGGGTTTCTATATTAATGTAAATAAATAAGTAAATTTGCGCATAAAGTGTGATGCACAAATTTAGGGGGGGAGAGGGACATATATGCACACATATATGTACATGTGCATTATTTGAGGGGGAGAAAGCCACAAAAAAAAACCATATATGTACATATACATTGTTTGAGGGGGAGAAAAAGTTGTTGGGAAATGAAATGAGCTTTCGTGTTAAGAACTTGATTAACACACGTAAGGTTTCAATGTTAAACAGGTTAGGCTCCACTGCGATGTGTTGATAGGTCTGCCGCTCGAAAAGCAAAAGAAGCAAAAGTGATACAAACATAATGGACTGGAGATCTTGTGGGTAACAGGCCAACGGTGTATGATTTCATGGTCTTAAATCCTGCGTTGATAGATAGCCAACATCTGAGGTTTTTGGTCTTTATACTGATGATTCATCCGGGATATCAGGGTTGTCCCTCTGTTGCATCCAGATTATATGCAGACCTGGACACAGTCAGGATATCTTTCTAAAAGAGCCACAAAAAGGGCCAAAACCTGTCTCGCCCTCGTCAGATCTTCCTTGGTCTCTCTGCTGTACGGAAGTACTGACCTGTTCACCAGGAAGTCTGGCGTTGAAAAAAATAGAATAAAAGGATGATCTCAGTATACTCACCTGCTACGATGAACCGTTGTGCTTACCTTGATCGCGGGGGTATGCCTTGGAATGGGACACACAGATGTCACAGTATAAAACTACCTAAAAGCGTATCACAAAGCAAAAAGTTGAAGTTTGAGCGGTGGATTTAAGAGGACAAACATATCAACAATTGCATGGACAGGCCCAAGTAAACGAAGGGCTGAAAAATGTCCCTTAATCAGTTCGAGAACGATTTTGATCCCATGGCAGGTTCTCCCTATATTACTCCTCCATTAGTTTTCTATTATTAATTTGTTTTGTTTTGATTATCTCTTTGCTAAAAAAGGTTGCTCGGTTGGTTGGATCGTTGATTTTGAGAAAGATGTTTTCGGTCCTGAAAATGCAAAACATTAAAGTGATAGTCTGGCCCACTATTTCGGATTGGGGCCCACTATTTCGGATAAAACGAATCAGATCCGGCCCATTGCTCTCGAATGTAATTCAGACCATTGTTCCGTCTTGGGGCTTGGCCATTTGATCCCAGGCCCAATCCGAAACACTATAAATTGTCAACCATTTTTCTTTCAAGTCACATTTCGGACTAATCTCATCTTCTAATCATCTCGAATTCTCTCACTATCTTTTGGACCACTTGTTCGAATTTCAAAGTTTGCAGGTTTATATACTTTTCAAACCAAAGCCTTTGAATGCCACAGTTGCTGAAGAACATGGCGAGCTACTCATGAATGCTGCTGCTGAAGCTATGATAGAAACTGAAGTGTTAGAGATGGTTGAAGAGGAAACAAACAATGACAGTGATGTGGAAGTGATTGTCTCTGAGAAAGCTGAAGAACCCGTTCGAGAATCAATGTTAATGACTGCAGAAAATCTACAAGCCCTGATTGAGTTCTTGAAGGATAGTGTCGGAAACCCTCCTTCCATATCTATTCCTGAAACTGAAGATAACTCGACGAATGATGCTGAAAAAGCATCCAAAAAGAAACGAAGAACCGAAACAGCTCCTGATTTTCATTCTACTGGCCCAAGCTCAGAACCAGAGCCTACTATGCCCACATATCCACATGTCACTGCTGCTACTCAAGAAACAAGCACGCAAGATCTCGATTTTGATTTAAAACTCGAGTTTGATCTCGATCTGCCTGAAACAACTCATTTGCAACCAGAAAGCTCAAGCGGCATCAGGTTCAATGTAGGAAGTTCAGTGGTGTCGATTTCTCTGAGCATGATAAAGCAGCCATGCACTTTGCAGCCAACAAAATGAATTTTGTTGAAGAAAGAGATAGTGATGACGATACGACTGTTGATGTAGCGAAGCTGCAAAGAAGAGTGATTATGTTGAAACAAGATGCTGCCCTGAAAAAGGTCACCGATCTCATCTTTGCAGGCTCAAATACCAAGCAAAGATCAGGCGATTGAACAACTACAAAGTGATGTGGGTATGCTGATATCTTTTGAAAGCCAAGCTGAAAAAGAAGCTCGGGAACGTAATCAAGAATCGTCTGTTTGCTGATCCGGCTCTGTTGCCTGGTGGTCCTCCAAACGGATTCAGCAACTAATCCAGTAAACCTAGGGGGAGATTGTTAGGCCCTATAGGTTTATGGATTAGTAGGTTTGTTGCTAAATGGATCAAGCTTCTAGAAGGTGGTGGGTATTAGAGTGGGCTTAGGGATAATGGGCCTAGGGTTTTAGGGGAAACCCCTTACTATAAATAGGAAATGATAATTAGGGGTTTTGGTTGGTTCCTTTTTTTAGAAACTTGTATTAGACAAATTCCTTGTATGCAAGTTTAAGCATTGAATCATTTGAATATTCAAATCTTCATAGTGTTCTTGATTATTTCTTGAAGATCATCAAGTTTGGATTCCGCCCATCATTGGAGATTGTTTGATATCGTTGTTTAATCCGTTTTCTTTTTCGGGACTTACAGTCAGTTTGTTATTCAACATGGTGTATGATCTTCGTGGAAAACTAGAGAAGAAGTTTGGTGATGGATTTTCTGATCCGACTGACACAGAGGGTAGGAGAAAAGCTGAGGAAGATCGAGCAAGAGCTTTTGCTAAGGATGACGCTGAAAGAGCTGTTGCAATGGATCATTACTTCAAAAAGGTAACTGATAAAGATGCAGACAAAGCAAAGGCAGCTAGGATGAAGAAGAAAAGAGAGTATGTGGTTCTGAAAAACAAGAACCTCAATCCTGCTGATGAAGATGTTCAAGTCACTCATCATCTGATGGATGTTGATGAAAATTATTATGATAAAGTTGGGAACCGCTCAGCTATTATAAGTTAGGGTTTTGATCATGATCGCCGGAGGTGGTGGATCAAGAGGAAGGTTGGACCAGTGGAATGGTACAAGAACCCTGCTCAATTCTAGACTTCACTAAAGTGGATTTGATTATTCTTTCAAAGTCACCTTATGTGGATGATAAACCTGGCGGACGCGGATATCTGTTCTTTGAGCGATTGCAGAGAGAGGTGGCCCGTGGATTTCCTTCAATGCATACTACTGAATCTATCGTCTCTTTTGCTAAAGGTGTTAGAGATCCGCGTACAAACAAAGGATGAAGATAGTTTCATGGACACTGGCTGACAAGGAGAAGACAATTCCTTTGGTTAAGAAGATTCCAAACGGAGCTCTAAAGACCATGCGTTTCTGGGCTTTTGATGAAACGTTAGGTCAAGCTGTGATCGTGTGTGATGGTGATGAAACCTACCGTTTGACTAATCTGATTGATTTGTTGAATTTGGATCGAGAGAATTTAGAAGTGCTTGCTCAAACTCAAATTAGAGCCACAGAGAAGTATGAAGCCGTTGCTAAAGATTGGACGTCAGCTGTTGCTGGTGTTTTACAAATCAGTAAGAAGGGATTTCGTGGCTACAAAGATAAGTTGGAAAGCAGTGGAGGCGGTGAAGGCAATTAAAGGCAGAAGAACCTCTATGCATAAACCTAAGGGAGATTGTTGGAACCTGAAGGTTTACCCATAGAGGGTCATAATAGTTAAGGGGTTGATTATGTTAATGCTTTGTTTAACATATGTTTGGGTCGAACTTATGTTTAGTGGGTCATAGGTTTCGAGTTGGGCCTTAGGGGGTTTCGACCCATCTGTTTAGTATATAAGCAAACCTCATACACAGGTTTGAGGTTGATCAGTTCATTAGAGTGATTAATGCCAGCCGAAACCTTAAGGAGTCTTGTATCAGTCTCGTTCAACGTTGAATTCAAGATCATCCGGTTTGTTTTGTTTACATATTGTTTCGGTTTTATATATTCATTCTTGATTCCACTAAATTTTCGCCGTACTGACGAAGTTCCTACACACATTTTCCACTCATGGGTGGGGCTATTGGTGGAGCTGGCACTGGTTCTTCGGGAGTATATAATGCCGAATATGACCTATTGTCATCAAACCATGGATCATATTCTAAAGAGTTTGGGGTTGGAATTCTAGGTAACTAATTAGGGTCAAATGCTTGTACTGTAACTGTTGGACCGTTGTATGACCCTAAAATGTCAGTCAAGGCAATTCATCTTAGTTTACAGAGGCGGAATCAAAGTAAACTAAGTCATAACAGCTCTAATCCTTTTAATCTTTCTTTTCTGATTAATATGAGTGCTTGTACAAGGTTTTCTGATACAGATCCGTCAGCACTTCGTCACACATACAATGACAACTCTAATTGCGCTTCAAATGACCAACACACCTATATATAGAACAACATGATTTCGCTTGAGACTGTTGAAGCGAAATCTCTCTTGTTGATTTCGCTTCAAGCCTAAACATACCCTTTCAAGCGAAATCCCATGTTTATATCATAAAAACCCTAATTTAAACTCTAATGTATAATCATTCAAACAATCCTAGACACAAGACTTGATAATGATGTAATCAACAGACATTTTGTGCACCAACAGACTCCCCCTTGGATGTTGATGAAGTCTTTGGCTTCAAGTCTTTGTCTTTCACAATCTTCAAACATTGTAAAAACTCTCATCAATCTTTATCTTCAATCTTTAAACTTTAAACTTCAATCTTCCCTTTGATTGTTGATCCAGACTCCCCCTTTCACAGACTCCCCCTCTCAATATGCTAGAATCTGAGAAATCTGGTTCAAGCTTTGTCAAAAAGCTTCCGTGGGAAATAATGAAGATCAAACCTGTTACTCAACCAACAAACATAACTATTATATTTTCTTCAATCAATAAAACAAAAACTCAAACAGCTATAGCAAACCACTCAAGTATTCAGGTTCAAGTTAATGACCCTGATTACTCAATTAATCTACCAAGTCCAAATTAATGACCTTGGTTGATCTTTTGACGAACCAATACTGATTTTAAAACAACATTTTCAAACATTTTCTGAAAATAACAAGTATCAAGTTAATGAACTTGTTTTTGACTTTTCAAACAATTTAAACTTCAACAAAGTAAGCTCTCCTCATTCTTCAGTCCAGAATCTCCTGCATCTGCTTCAAACATCTGAGAATCCAACAATCAACTCTCCACTTTGGTTTGTCTAAAATAAAGCAGAAATAAAATCTTTTTGAATTTTATAAAGTGTTTTAAACTAAGAAATGAAATACAGAAAACTTAAATTGCAGAAATTAAACAAAGTAAACTATTTACAAACATATTTTTGGTGAGCGTGACAGGGAATCATATAAGCTTTTTAGACAAATCACAAGTACCGTTAAGCTACATTTCATACTCAGATTTAAACAATTCACCTCGATTGTCGATATACTGATCCATCTTAAATTCTCACACAAATTTCAATCTATTCAGGATACGATTTAGATGAATTAGAAACTTAGCTCATTCATGTGTCCCACCTCTTGAATATACTCCCGTATCCAGAATCTCAATAATCAGTCTTACAGGTGAGAATACTACAATGATATCTGTATATAATTTAGGTATGCGAGGGCCGAGGGATCTCAGATCGATACTTCCGTATACGCAGAGAGATATCAGCTTCGACTTATCGGTGTGTCCCCTTTAGAGGATCTTTTTGCTTACAACAGCAGCATATATCAATTTTATTGTTTCAGCATGCTGAGGGTTTAATGCTGTGTTTCAAGCATTGCAGCAAGTATTAGCCAGGGACTAGGTCAGAACTACCGTTCAGCAGAAGTCCCGGAATAATACCCCAGACATCATAGAGTATAAAGACCTAGTATATCAGATTAAGAGACCTTTCAAACGAGATTTCAGGGGTTACCTATATATCCAAGTAGTGTTCCCCACGAATTCACAAGTTTGAATTTAGGTTTATATCCCGAATAAATTTACTAAATGTGTGAAAACCTATCGACACATCATCAGTAAGATTGTTTAACTCATTTATACTTTTCAAATCTTTAGCATACCGTGACCGTCAAGCCGATGTACTATCATTTTCCCTATATACACAAGCTCTTTTTCATTTTATCATGTTTTTGTATTTTTGCATTTTTTTTTTACAGTTTTTGTATTTTCAGAAAAATAACTATGTACAAACATCTACTCCCCCTAAATACCAAAACAAGTAAAAATTCGACAAACCATTGCAGATTGTTTCTCGTCTTTATCCGCAACAGTACCCTCATCAACGCCAATAACTCCATCCGACACCGACAGAAGCTTCATACCGTTCAGTTTTAACAAATATTTAAACCGATTTTTATCAAAAGCTTTGGTATGTAAATCAGCTTTTTGTTCGTCTGTGTGGATTTTCTCAATTCGTATCAACTTTTTCTCAAAGCAATCTCGAATAAAGTGATGACGAATTTCTATGTGTTTAGTTTTAGCGTGATGTACTGGATTCTTAGTTATATTTATGGCGGCCTCATTATCAACAAAAAGAGGTGTGTTAAGAAACTGCAAACCGTAGTCGCGCATCTGTTGCTGTATCCACAAGATCTGAGAGCAGCAACTGCTAGCAGAAACATACTCCGCTTCACATGTAGATAACGCCACAGACGTTTGTTTCTTACACTGCCAGGTAACCAATCTAGGACCAAAGAACTGGCATCCTGCAGTTGTTGATTTTGAATTGACTTTGCAGCATCCGAAATCCGAATCGGAATAACCTTCGAGCATAAAGTCGCCTTTCCTAGGATACCACAACCCCAATGAAGAAGTTCCTTTCAGGTAGCGCAATATCCTCTTCACAATGATCATATGCGATGCTCTCGGGTTAGACTGAAATCTTGCTGCGAGGCACGTTGGGTACATAATATCAGGACGTGAAGCAGTTAGGTACATTAAAGAAACTATCATGGATCTGTAAAAAGTTTCATCAGCCCTGTCTCCGGTGAGATCTGGGTGAATCCCATGATTTGTTGCAAGTGGAGTAGCAGCTGGAGTAGAACTTGACATCCCAAATTTCTCTAGAATATCATGAACATACTTTGACTGATGAATGAAAATTCCCTCAGGAAGTTGTTCAACTTGTAATCCCAGAAAGAATTTCATCTCCCCCATTGATGACATTTCAAACTTCTGCTTCATCACTGATTCAAAATCTTTGCATAGATTTTCATTTGTCGACCCAAAGATTATATCGTCCACATAAATCTGTACTATCAGAAGATGACCATCAACGACTTTAGTGAAGAGAGTGGCATCCACTGTTCCACGTATGAACTTGTTAGCGAGTAGGTGTTGAGACAAAGTCTCGTACCAGGCTCTCGGCGCCTGATGTAGACCATACAACGCTTTGTCCAATAAGTAGACCTTGTTTTTGTGGATTGGGTCAGTAAAGCCCGGCGGCTGACCAACATAAACCTCCTCTTTAACCTTCCCGTAAAGAAACGCCGATTTAACATCCAACTGATACACTTTGAAGTTCTTCCAAGACGCAAATGCAAGAAAAATTCTGATTGCCTCTAGTCGTGCTACAGGAGCATAGACTTCGGTAAAATCAATTCCCTCCTGTTGACTAAAGCCCTGAACAACGAGTCGAGCTTTGTTCCTTACGACAACTCCTCTATCGTCCCTCTTACACTTGAACACCCACTTGGTGTTAATTTTCCTATGACCATCCGGCAAATCAACTAACTTCCACACTCCCAATTTCTCAAATTGACTAAGTTCCTCCTGCATAGCATTGACCCAAGAGTCTTCAGTAAGTGCCTCTTTGTAAGTTCTTGGTTCAATCTGCGAGATAAAACAACTTAATGAGAATGCAGTTTGCAAAGGAGCAACTTTTGTATAAAAACATGTAAGCCCTTTATCAATCTGATTTCGAGTGCGAACTCCAGCTTGTAATTCTCCTATGATCAACTCCTCTGGATGATATGAAAAAGTTCGCGGCATCACTTCACTTGGAACATCTACATTTCCCTCCAGATTAGTAACATTCTGCTCTGCATCTTGTTCACCAACTTGGTTTGTTTGACTTGAAATCTGAATTTGCTCCCCCTCAGAATCTGAATCACCATGATCAAAGACTGGCATGTTTTCAGCTTCTTGATCATCATTCTGAACCGACTGATTATCCTGAGCAACTTCATTCTGTTGGAAATCATCATGTTCACCAGCATTACTTGGACCTGCGTCATCATCATTTGAAGTTTCCCGTGGTCTCCTCGAATACTCAGCTGGAAATCTTAACTGCGACTCATATTCACGCAAAATATCCAACTCATCAAATAAATCTTCATCATCCTCTGATTCTTCTCTCATGTCAAACGAATCCCAAAGTTTGTCATAATGATAACGCCATGAATCACCAGGATTCTGCGGCGGCATAGTATAACCTTGACATTCAACATTTGCAGCTTCAATAATCCGCTTCTCACTTGGAACGAAGACACGTCGCAATGGATTTGAATAACCAACAAATATACCCTCAATGCACTTCGGACCAAACTTTCCAAAAGGTTCTATAACCGTACAAGGTGACCCAAACGGTTCTAGATACTTCAAATTCGGTTTGCGGTTATTGATTAGCTCAAAGCATGTTTTGTTGAACTTCTTAACAGTTAGAACCCTGTTGAGCGTATAGCATGCGGCAGAAACAGCTTCAGCCCAAAAATTAATCGGTAACTTTGAATCTGCTAGCATCGTTCTAGCCGTCTCGATTAGCGTCCGGTTTTTGCGTTCTGCGACTCCATTCTGCTGCGGAGTGTATGGAGTACTAAACTCATGCAAAATACCTCTTTCATCACAAAATTCTTCCATCTTACTGTTCTTGAATTCAGTACCATTATCACTTCGAATTCTCTTTATACACCTTTGGTACAAATTCTCTATCTTCCTGAACAGCGCCATCAAACTGTCAAATGTTTCATCTTTCGTCTTCAAGAAAGAAACCCACGAAAATCTGGAATAATCATCAGTAATGACCAAACAATAGGAATCTCCTGTAATACTTTTGACATTCACCGGACCAAACAAATCCATGTGAAGTCTTTCCAGAGGTCTCGAAACTGAATTGACTTGCTTTGTAGGGTGTGACTTCTTCTTCTGCTTGCCTTTGACACAGCTAATGCACTCCCCTTCCAGATGAAAGCCTTTGATATTAACACCCAATACCAAATCATTGTGCACCAAGTGATTCATTTTTCTAAGATGTATATGCCCCATCTTTCGGTGCCACAATCTGGATTCTTTCTCAGTTGCTCTAGACACGAAACAATGTGCTTGACCAGTAGTTGTAGTTTCTACAGACATGTCTAACACATATAAATCATTCACTCTAGGTGCCCTCATAATAATCCATTCTTCAGGGATAACAAAACCAGGTTTCAAAATCAAACACTCTTTATCAGTGAAGTGAGTAGTATACTGATTGTCACAGATCTGCGAGATACTAAGCAGATTGTTCTCCAGCTCAGTGATGTAGTTAACTCTCTCAAACGTCACAATCCCATTGGACAACGTTCCTTCACCAACAATTCTACCACCTTCATGACCAGCAAATCCCACATAACCACCATTAATGTTTCTCACATCATACAATAATGCAGTTTTCCCTGTCATATGTCGAGATGCGCCACTATCCATGATCCATCTGGATATTAGTTGTGGAAGATCCTGCACAAAACAAACTTCAATTTAACCAACTACAATAAAGATGCCGATTCATGCTTCGCGAACTAGGAAGCTCCGGCCATTCAAACTGCTTATTCGAACATAGTGTCCACCCAGGCCTCATCAGCCTTAGATGGAACCTTGACTTTCGCAATTTGAATTTTGAAATTTTCAGCCTTCAAAGGTGGAAATTTTGCATCATAATCAACCGAAATTGATTCTTCAGCCTTTTTCACTTCAGAAGTTGAAATTTTCATTTCACTTTTTGGTTTCCAAATTTGTTCAGTTAATGCAACCCGTTTATAAAATTTGTCATTTTGAGTTACCAACTTCTTTACAGGTTCATTTTTTGCTTTTACATTGTTGATTTTAGCTTTTTGCTTCTCAACCACTTTCTTCTCAACATACATTGGTGATTTACCCTTCACATCAACCTTCTTTTGTTGAACCTTCACAGTTTCAGTCCTAGGCTTCACATATGTACACTTTCGTGCAATATGACCAACTTGTTCACATCTAAAACAAGTACGAGTATCAACTACTCGACTCGTGCCTTCAGACTGATACTGTGAAGCTCTTTTCTCAAAGAATTCTTCATTCGATTTTGAAAAGATTTTATTTTTCTCATCAGAAAGTGAACATGATCCATTCACAAACACCTTCTTTTCTGTAAACCTCTTGTTTTGAAAACTGTTCTTCCGATAACTGTTACCACCCCGATAATCACCCGACCAATTGTTTCGATTGTTATTGTAAAAACGTGGTGAATAAACATTTTTCTTGTTATAAACCCTGTCTTTCTTTCGACTCAGATTATTCACTGCTGACAACTCGACTTCAACAAGTTTGAAAACATTTGTCAATTTGTTCATGTTAACATTCTCAATGGGAAATTCAGAATCCGAAAACAACTTATCAGATCCAGCCATCTTGTACATTACAAGATCCGGTTCATCACTTAAGTTGTTTTTGGACTTTGATTTCTGAATGTATTTGTCCAAGAAACCCCCATCCTCCTCAGAAGTGTCACAATCCGGTTTAAGCACTTTGTCTATCACACTTTTCACCACATCACTTTGGACACCCTCGTCATTGGAAGATGTGAACGTGACATCAATGTTTTCAGGAAGTTTAACTTCACTTTCTTCCTCAATTTCCAACAAACTACACTGCTTTTTCGTGTAGTTGTCTAAAATTGGCGGTGGAACTTTGTGAAAACCTATACCCGTTCCATCAGAAAACACATCCTCGCCATCTTTGTTTTTCCCTATAGGTTTAGGAACAATATGCTGCAAAACAAAGCTTGCCGATTTATAACTGTTAAGCTTCAACTGGATTCGTTCATTCTCAATTTCAGCTTCTTGAACTTTAAGTTTCAGTTTAGCAATTTGATCCAGTTGTTCATTAATCGATTCTTCTTTTAATCTCAAAACAGCTCTTAGATGTTCATTTTCTTTAAATGTTTTGCCATTACGATCATCACTATCTTTGACAATGTTTTTCAATTTCTCAAACTTTTCAGAAATCTGACGGTTTTCAAGAATTAACTTTTCATTTTCAGATTTAATTTTCTCACGTTCAGTTTTATCATTTTCAATTTGAGCCGTTAATTCTTTGTTCCGTTCAGTTGAAGCTCTTACACTTTTGTCACGATCGAGAATCTGATTTTCAACATTTCTAACCTTTGTTGTCAGATTCTGAATTTTCTCATTGTTAAGATACGTGACAGTGCTACAAAAATTGCATTGTTTGGTGCAATTTTTGCAGTCAGCATTTCCTTCAAACTTGTTACCTGACGCATTTGTTGACACACTTTGACTGACCGATCTCTTTGACTCAGTGACAGAATTAGGATCTACCTCAAGTGCTTTTGCAGCTAGCACTTTATCAGCCATCACTCCCAGGTTCTCAGCTGTCAACTCTTGCGTAGTATCAATTATGCCTGTATCAACCTGCTTTTCTTTCTTCTCTTTCTCCTCTTTCTCCTTCGCTTCTTCAATCATTTTCGAAGTTGGAGTTCCCCACCACTTATGTTGCCAATATTCATCTTCTTCTTTGTACTCCTTGATAATGGCTTCGATATCTAGCGTTTTGTCATCAATTGCAATGTTGCCATACCTATCAAGATAGCACTCTCTATCTGGATCCCATCTGTTTGCTCTTCTAGCTTCCAGAAAGATACCAGAAAGTCTGATAATCTTGGTTTCAGCAGTCATTTTCCGGTAGTGATACTTCTCTTCTTCAGTACGATCATCTTTCCATGGCTTAGGTTCATCATTGCTTGCCATGAATGCGTAACCAACCGCATCTTCTTCCGGTAGAACTTCCTTACTCCAATCATACCCCTCATCATCATAAATCACAGCAAGAGCCCTTGATTTTTCTCTGTTATCTTCAGACTGCTTCAATCTAGGCGGCTCGGATTTATTCTGATGGTAGATTGCCTTTTTGTAATAATCATCTCGAAATGGATTCTCTGACTCATCAGCATACGCATTCCTGCATTCCCGTTTTAAGTGACCCTTCTGCTTACATTTAAAACATGTCACTTTTGATTTATCGAACCCCAGTTTTGTAGACGGACCACCAATCGTTTTTCTCCCTGTAATCTCCATGAAGCGTTGTGCACGTCGAACTGCACTTGCCATTGCCCAACGAATGTCGATCAACTCCATTTCTTCAGGGTCTATCTGATCGTAGTCTTCTTTCGTAAGATTTGTATTTCTGATTTTTCCAGCCACCAATCCTTCGTAGGATTCCAAAACAGACGCCAAAAAGACCATTTGTTGCTTAGCCGACTCCGCATCAAAATTCTGTGCGTTCTTCAGATCTATTGCGATATTGCAAGAAAACTTTGCATCAGAATTATTTGCAGAAAACGTAGATCCACTGTGATAACCACTATGACTTCCACTGCTTTGACCACTTTGACTTTCTTTTCCAGCTGTAGAAACATTATCAGCAGAAAATGCAGTTTTTGGAGAAGTAGCTTTCGGCATCATGCTTTTTGGATAGTACAGTTCCAGATTCTGTTGATAGGATGACTGATTAACTTTGTACGTCTTTTTCAACTCTAGCTCATGACTCTCGAGTTTTTCAATCAGCAAATCTAATGTCAGCTTTTCTGGTTCTTTGATGGTATTCTTTAGCATCATCGCATAATATCTCCAATCCATCTCATCAGGCAACGAATCGAACAATTTGTCGATAAGATCTTCTTTAGAAATGTCAATCTCATGTCTTACTAATTCTAGTTTCAGATGACCAAACCGTTCTATCATTTTACACACTGACTCATTCTTCATACAACCAAACAGATCAAACTCTTTCCTAAGAAGTTTCTTTTTGTTTTTTTACAATCTCTTTGCTTCCAAGACACTTCTTTTTGAGTTTTTCCCATAAGTCTTTAGAATTAGAGTAATCTATCAACGAAATGATGTCTTCACGCACCGATTGAAACAATAATGCCACACATTTTTGCTCAGCCACAAAATTATCAATCTCTTCAACTGATCTTAATGCTTCACCATTTTTCTTTCCTTGAGCAAAACCATTCTTCATACTCTTCCAACTAGGAAAAGCAAATGCCATCAACCAGTCTTCGAATTTTGTTGCCCATCTGCTATAATCTTCTATAGCCATCAGCTTAGGAGGTTTGTTAAATGTTCCAAATGCGCTTTCGGACTCCCAAGCTTCCTTCTTTCTTTCTTTCGGTGGACTTTTGTTTGCATCACTTGAAGACGTTTCGTTGTTTCCAGAATCTCCAGCGAATGTGTACATGTCGCTAAAAGGATTCATGAAAATATCATCCATCTTGATCGTACCTGAAAAATCAGTCAAACACTTAGAAAATTTTTAGGTTTTGAAAAATCAGCAAGTTCAAGCGAAATACTATGAAATGTAATGATTTCAAGTGAAATCAGCACTATGATACTGTTCAAGCGAAATCTGCTATAAACTATTTCGCTTCACCTTCAAGCGAAATTCAAACAACAATTTTGATTCAAGCGAAATCTGTTAACAAAATGTTTCAAGCGAAATCTACTATTTCGCTTCAGCAGATCAGAATCTTCAAGCGAAATCCAGCAATACTATTTTGCTTCAGCAGTTCAAGCGAAATCCAACAGTCCTATTTCGCTTCAGCAGAATTCAAGCGAAATCATCCAAAAAGTTAGATCTGAAGCGAAATCAACCTATAATTTCGAACACCTTTCAAGCGAAACCTAGTTTTAAGTCAATTTTAACATGTTTTAAGCTGAAATTTAGTCCGAATCTTTGTAGGCTTTGTTAATACTACGTTTTACACGTTATACTCGAAAATTAGACCATTTCGACCGTTGGAAATAGTTCAGATCTGAAAAATGTAAAAAGAAAAGAGTAGAAAGAAGATAATCCGCTGCTATGGTATGAACTCCTTGTCCTGAGCTCTGATACCACTTGTTGGACCGTTGTATGACCCTAAAATGTCAGTCAAGGCAATTCATCTTAGTTTACAGAGGCGGAATCAAAGTAAACTAAGTCATAACAGCTCTAATCCTTTTAATCTTTCTTTTCTGATTAATATGAGTGCTTGTACAAGGTTTTCTGATACAGATCCGTCAGCACTTCGTCACACATACAATGACAACTCTAATTGCGCTTCAAATGACCAACACACCTATATATAGAACAACATGATTTCGCTTGAGACTGTTGAAGCGAAATCTCTCTTGTTGATTTCGCTTCAAGCCTAAACATACCCTTTCAAGCGAAATCCCATGTTTATATCATAAAAACCCTAATTTAAACTCTAATGTATAATCATTCAAACAATCCTAGACACAAGACTTGATAATGATGTAATCAACAGACATTTTGTGCACCAACAGTAACGAACATTCCGAAACTTTATCATAAGTTAAATATGCCCTAAATATCCTTTACATAGCTTAGAAATAGGCTTTGAGGTGTTTGGTGCGCAAAAATATAGTTTTTGGTCATTCAGGGACTAAAAGCGTCAAAAAGTGCATAAGTTTGCATTTTCGCGCATATCTTACGTTCTGAATATACCCGGACATCCAAAAATTTATGTAATCATTAAAATATTTTATTTTAGTGATTGGCATGATAAAATTCCATTCGTCGCGCAATTTGGATCGTTCTTCGCGCCCGTTCGTGTTTCGTCGTAAATAACCGAACAACGCGACCGTACAACCAAACGAACCGGCATCCGATATATTTTTGAGCACATTTCATGTTCACTATGATTTAACGTCATTGTGGAGCTTGAAAATGGGCTTGACGGGTAATGGAAGTGCTGAAACGCGACAAATCAAGGTGCAGGGGCTAAACTGTCAACTTTTGAAAGTTGCTGGTCTGCAGACCACATACGGTCCGTAAGCAAGGGACCATACGGTCCGTAAAGCACTCCCAGTTCAGCAGAAGTGTTTCCCTGCAAATTCCAGCCTGTTCCAGCTATTGTTCTCACTTGCAAATGGTATTTTCAATACTATGGGCTCTTTTAGGGGCTCCCATTGTTTCACAAATCAGGGGGCACACTTGGACGGCCTAGATCGAAGCACGTTTTTCAAGAAACGATCCTAACGGTCTTGGTTTTCCTATAAATACCCCCACCCTCTTGCTTCAAAACTCACACCTTTGATCTGAATTGGTTCTCTAAGTTGATGTGATTTTCACTTCATACTTGAGAATATTCGGATAAAAGCTTCCGTTCTTGGACCTTTTGTAAGTATTCTTTCATTCTTTTACGCGTTTTTAGAAGTTTGACTTTCTGCATTGACCAGTTTATGGTCAACACGAAGTTCGTTTGAACTTCATAACGTGAGCGTAATCACGATGGTTTTAGTCTCTTGTGACTATACCTACTGATTACCACGTTATCTAGGCATAGTGATGAGTCGTAGTTTCGGCCAAAATGCGTATTCTTGCGTATTGTGTAACCAAACTACTTTTAGGTATCAAGACCCTTTGTTTTGATACCAAACCTGTTTTCCAAATTCGTTAAACATGTTTTAACATGTTTAGCTCGTCACTTTAGGTTTAGTGCTTATGTAGGGTCGTAAGGTAAGCGGTCTAATCAACCGCTTAGACTTTCGAACCCGACCCGTTTGGTCGATCATTAGAATCCGACCAAACATATTTAGGTGACCATAGTTGTATAGGGAATAACCTTCCGAGGTTATACCTTATGGTCACTTCGTTTAGTTAGTTGTATGATAGGTAGTTTATATGCCTTAGGAACTGACCAAAATGCCCTTTTATGCATAAAATCATTTTAAGCATATGTAATCTAAATTTTGACATCTAAACTGATTAGGTAACATTATTAGACATGTTAAGGCATATAATACTTGTCATAGGACTAGTTAGGCGGTCCGAACGCGTTTTACGCGAACGACGCGTTAAAGTAGCGTAAGCTACCTAAACGGGTCATAATGGGTCGTAAGAACTTAGGATAGGTTTCATTTTAGAATGTAGGCTTTGTTAAACCATATTACATGAGTTCCTATACTCATTTGGTTTACGAAACCTCATTTTATCCGATCCTCCGATTTAGGTCCGTTTATTAACATAGATACCTATATTAGGTGTCGTTTGATTTCCGTGATCCCCCTAGCTTTGCTTGGTTGTTGTTCAAGACTTCTAAGCACCCTCAAGTGAGTACATAGACCCCTCTTTTACTGTTTTTCAAACGTTTTGGGGTGAAACACATGTGCCTACTTGTTACTTTCGTGTTTTCCATGTTTTCATATCATATACTTGCTATGTCCATTAGTACACTATTAGTACATGATTTCATTGTGTTTATGCTATGTATGTCCATTTAGTGCATACTTAGTACATCGTTTTACATTACCTTTTATGCTATGTATGTCCATTTTGTGCATACTTAGTACATCTTTTTACATTACATTTTATGCTATGTATGTCCATTTAGTGCATACTTAGTACATCGTTTTTCATTACATTTCATGCTATGTATGTTCATTTGTTGTGTACTTAGTACATTATTTTCATAAAACATGCTTACATTTTGGTATGACATTTGGTTTGTTTAAATGGGATAAAAATACATTCATTAACATTAGCTACGCCGTTCGTTAGTAGGTAGTGGTACCATAGGAATTGACAACTCCCGTTCCTGACATCCTAGGTATGTTTGGATGGAAGGAATGACCGAATTCGATACACATAACTTAGATGAACCTTTAATTTGTTTAAGGGTTTATCGCCACAATCTCAAGGCTTGAATGTATGCATTTTCACAATACCGCATAGATGTTTGTATCAGTAAAGCATGCATTATTTTACAAAGCATAACTTTTGATTTATTCAAATATTTTGTTTTGTACATTTTTTTTACATATGATTAAGTACTCACTTTTTGCTTATCATACATGACATTTGTTTACACATTTCATGATTTACATTTGACATTAGACATGGTTTTCACACAAACATTTTGACATTTGATTATACATAAACATTTTTACATTGGTGGTTTGTTTGGTAAGTGATTTAAGTAACGAGGCGTGTGTAATATGATAAAAGCATGGTGGATACGCCGATGGTACTTCCTATATATAAGTGCTTTTATGATATTACATATCGTAGCGTTATTTAAACCATTTCAATTTTGACATATTACATTTTACACAAATTAACATAACAACACATTTTATACAAATTCATTTTTACTTGGTTATTTACATAACCATACATATTTCTTTTATATCATTTGTTTCCTTATCGATTTTTATATGATTTATAAAACAAAAACATTTTACAAGGTTCATGACTACTTTTGTTAAACATTTTCTTTAAACTTATAAGTCATGAATCCTAAATCAATAAAACCTATGTATCTCACAGGCATTGTTATGCTGACGTACCTATTTTCACATGTGTTTCAGGAAATGGTGCATATGATTGATCAAGATACACTTAGGCGGACTTGGGCCTTAGTGACAATAAAAGATGCAAGACTAGTTAATTATGTTGTGTATTTCTGTTTTTAAGACATTGTAACCTCTATCAATTCAATAAAACAAAACTTAAATTTTCCATGTGTTATGAAACAATGATTCTGTTACAACACTCCCCGACGTTTCCGCCACGATTTGTTGTTTTACGTGGTCGGGGTGTGACAAATGTGGGTGAAGAGAAGAACTTGGAATTTGGTGATAAACCAAATAGGTACGTCATCACAACTGAAAAAGATAGATTTGATGAGTATGGGAACAGATCTGGTATTCTAAGTTTGGCATACAATGAAAAAAAAAGAAATGTTCATAATGAAAAGAGGTAATGGAGAGGTGGAGTACTATGATCATTCTGATGCTTTTGAATCTTGGACGGCTATGGATCTAAGGGAATTGAGTCGAGCTTCGTATCATGATCAAACTACAAGCCTCAACTGCAAAATTGGATGGAATTTCTATAACAAGTTGCAGTAGCAGGCCAAAGTGAATTTTAAAGATATGAAGCTAGCTGAATCCATTCTTCTGGAAGATGAAGAGATTCTAGATCCTGCTATGAACAAGCCTTATAAGAAAGTGATGTGGCCTGCAACAAAGCAAACAAAGACTGTCCCATTGCTTAAAGAACTTCCCGATAACAGCCTAAAGGATCTGCAGTTTTGGTTGTACGATCCTGCTACTGGTCAGGCTGTGATTGTATGTTAAAACGATGAGTACAGGATTATGGATACTAGAGACTTGATGCGCTTTGGGGATAATGATATAAAGCTTCTGGCAAAAACTCAGATCAGAAGTGATCCTAAATATGAAGTTTGTGCTAAAAGCTACACAGGTGCAATTGCTAAGATTATGCTGTTCAAGTTATGGTCAGGTCAACGCACAAGAGTAGAGACTCAACTCTTTGGTCCGTATGTTGGAAGAATGCTACCTGATCTACAGAAGAAGCAAAAGAAGAAACGCAAGTAAAGAAGGAGCTGCCAAGACAACATAAACCTAGGGGGATATTGTAAGTGCATAAACTTGTATAGGTTTATGTTTATATTGATTTACTTGTTTTGGGCTAGTTATAATAGAATAGTGGGCTTGGTTAAACTCTAGGTGGTCGACTGGGTTGGGGCTTGGCCCATTATACTAGGGCATCATGAGCTTATAAATGGGATTTTCCTTAGCTTGTTTTGGTTGTGAAACTTGGCTTTGTATTGTGCGAGTACCGGACGACTCTTGTAGTCGTGTGCTCTTTTGTTCAATCAATCGATTTCTATTCAATCTTCTACATCTTTCTTGTGTTTCTGCAACTTGTTAAGGCGTTGTGATATCCGATTGTATCGTTTTCTGGACTTACAGTTGTGGTGGTGGGGGATGCAGCTGGTCTAGAGAGAGAAAGAAAGATGAGAGAGAGATGAAGGGTGCATAATGTTTAGAGAGAGAGAAAGAGATAAGGGGGAGAGAGATATATATAAGAGAGATAGAGAGAGAGATAAAATCTAATAATAATTTTTTTTAACTATAAGGGTATTTTGGTCATTTAACAATACTTAACCAAAAAATTCTAACAGTGTTAGAAATTTGGACTCAAATGATTAAGAAAAGTGGTTATAGGGGCTCAGGGCATTAAACTTTTTGATTTTAGACTAAGTGGTTAAAACCTCTAAAATACAGCGACTCAAAAAGTAATTTACCTAACTTTTTATTTATTAATTCATTGTTCTTGAAATTTTTTATGCACAAGGTTGTTGGACCGTTCTACGACCTCAAACCGTCAGTTAAGGTAGTTCATCTTTGCGTACGAAGGCGGAATCAACGTAAACAAAGTCATAACAGCTCTAATCCTTTTAATCTTTCTTTTCTGATTGATTTGAGTGCTTGTACAACGTTTTCTGATACAAATCCGGCAACACTTCGTGTTTCACACAATGACCAAGTTCTATCAAATGAACAACACAACAACCTATATATAGACTTGAGATTTCGCTTGAGATAGCCTGAAGCGAAATCATCACATGTTGATTTCGCTTGAAGCTGTTTCAAGCGAAATCTTCAAGTTATCTATGTACAAACCCTAATTAATACCCTGTCATGTGTTCTTTCAATCAATCTAGACACAAGACTTAATGCAGACGAAGTCAACAGACATTCCATGCACTAACAGACTCCCCCTTGGATGTTGACGAAGTCTTCAGCTCCTGAGTCTTCAGTCTTGGTCTTTTCTCCAACATTGTAAAAACTTTCCTCAATCTTTATCTTCAATCTTCAAACGTTAAACTCCATTCTTCCCTTTAACCGTTGATCCAGACTCCCCCTTTCACAGACTCCCCCTCTCAATATGCTAGAATTTGAGATGTCTGGTTCGAGCTTTGTCATTTAGCTTCCGTGGGAATTCCTAAAACCTGCATATTCTCTACCACAACATAAGTTTAACAAATTTATAACATTTGAATTTAACAAACTTACTGGTAGAAATCATCAATTCAACAATCATACTAGTTACATCAAGTTCAAACGAATGACCTTGATTAACTAACCCCACAATCTTTCAAAAACATTTGTATAAAACATTCAAAGTTTTCAAAATATTCTCCCAACCCAATTCATCATGTTTAGCACTTGGAATTTTGAATATCTGCTCTTCAACATCAGTTGTCGAAAATCTTTTTGAACTTTTGATTTTAAAGAAATGCAGTAAAGAAATATATACAGACAATATTTTTGTGAGTTTGTGTAAGAGGATCATATCAGTTTATGAAACAAATCACTAGCACCGTTAAGCTTTAAACATGTTAAGTTTTAAACGATTCACTTAGATTGTCAGTATACTGATCCACTTAAATTTTCACACAAAGTTCAACTGCTTCAAGATACGAGTTTAATGTCTTAGATACTTAAACTTATTCGCGTATCCCACCTCAGAATATACTCCTGTATCCAGATCCCAATATTCAGTCTTACAGGCAATTATAACACAAATGATATCTGTAAGGGGTAATAAATTATGAAGAATCATGAGAGCTCAGGTCAGAACTACCGTTCAGCAGAGAGATAATGACTCAACTTGGGTGTGTCCCCTTTAGAGGATCTTTTTTACAACAGCATTGCTAAGCAATTTTATTGTCTTATCATTGATGCTGAGGGTGATGCTATGTTTCAAGCATTTGCAGAAAGTATTATTCGAGGACTAGGTCAGAACCACCGTTCAGCAGAAGTCCTGGAATAATACCCCAGATATCACTGAGTATAAAGACCTGTATATCAGAATACGAAACCTTTCAAACGAGATTTCGGGGGTTACCCATATATCCGAGAGATGTTACCCACGATATAAGCAAGTTTGAAATTTAGGTTTATATCTCGTCACAATCTACTGAATGTGCAAAAACCTACTGACACATCATCAGTGAGACCGTTTATCACATTTGACATTACATATCTTTAGCATGCTGTGATAGTTCACTGATTTACTATCATTTCCTCTTTTTCACAACAAAACTCATTTTTGCTTTTTCAATGTTTTAGAAATTTTCAAATTTTCTAATTTTTTTTTAAATTTTTCTCCCCCTAAAATCAAAATATGTTTCAATTTTGATTTTCTGGGAAAATTTGAAAACAAACTATACAGAAACGTGACAAACTGATATCAAATCGCTCAATTCGCCATTCACTTGGCATAAACAATCAGAACTCCCCCTGACAACAAACTATTTTCCCATTAAGATTTCAAAACACTTAAGTTTGTTTTAATCAAATGGTTTTTCCGGAAAATTAGTTTTGTTTGTCTTTTCACAAACTCGGGGTTTCATCACATTGTTCCTTTTCAACCATTTTAAAGAATTAACAATTAAGACCCTTGTCAACAACAAACACTAGTAGAAAATCAAGTACAACTTAATGTCCCTGATTTACCACTTGTAAATCGAAATATCACAGTTACCATCCTGTGAATTTCTCAAGAATGATGCCGATACCTGCTTCACGCTTACCAACCTGGAAGCTCCGGCAAGTCAGGTTTTTTTTTCTATTTGAAAAGATTCACCCAAGCCTGACCAGCCTCGGGTTTGACAGTTTTTACCTCAACAGATGGCTCTTCTGGTTTTGACGAACCAGAATCATTGCCTGAACATGGCTTGTCTGACTTTGACCTGTCAGATTCATTGCCTGATGGTAGCTTGTCTGACTTTGACACATCAGATTCATCGCCGACCATTTTCTTCATCTTCTTTTCTTCTTTTGTCCTCAGATTTGCATCTGAAGAATGCAATTTGCTTGACTTTGCCGTCAAGTGAGTTGATTCATCAGAACTTTTATTCAATCTGTCCTTTGAACCTGAAGACAAAATTTTCTCGAGATACTCTCTCGCCTTCTTTCTTTTCTTTCGCAATCTGTCTTTCTGCCCCTGTGAAAGTTTAACTTTCTTTTCTTGAATTGTCTGATCCTGAACTTTAGGTTTTAGAACCTTCTGTTCATGAGGCTTGACGTTGACTGGTTTCTTTGCCATTCTTTGAGATTCAACCCTCGATCTTTCCATCGATTTCCTTAGGCAATCTCTGGCAATATGTCCTCTGATTTGACAATTATAGCATCTTTTTGTCTCATAACTCCAATTCTGGCAGTTAACAGCAATGTGTCCTCTCACACCACAAGTGTAGCACACTCTGTTATCGTACCATTCACCACTTTCACACCATATGCTTAGATCATAACATTGTCTGGCTTTGTGGTAATCAACACTCTTCTTGAAAACTGATTTTGGCTTTGAAGCACTGTGGTCAAACCTGCACCACTTATTACCAACATTTTGTGAGTTTTCATTTTTAAATTTTTGTGATTTTTGATAATGATTGGATGATTTATCTGATGAGCTTTTATTTTCAATTTTAGGATTTTTCAAATTTTTATCTTTTTGTTTCTGTTCTACACTCTTCTTAACAGGTTTTTGTTTAGAACATTCACCTGTTTCAGTAGATTGCAAAACAGTATTTTTAATTTTTTCTTGTAAATCTAAAAATATTTTTCTTTTCTTTTCTTTTTCATCATCAGATATTTCATCACAATCTTCAATTTTGACTTTGTCAAAATTTGTGACATTGTCACTTATTGGAACTGAATTGATCGGTTTTGGACATGGATAATCTTGTTTCACAAAACCTTTCAATTTATTCTCTAACTCTTTAATTTTCTTTCTATCACATTCAACTTCTTTTTCAAGTCGAATAATAGTCTGACGATGGGAATTTATTACCTTTTGCTTTTCAATATTGTTCTTGCTAAAAACAGATCTCCCATCTTCAAGAATCTTTATTTGACTTTGAAAATCTTTTTCAATCTTTAATTTTTCATTTTCAAAACTTTTGATTTTATCTTTAAAAACAGAATTTTCATTTTCCAAAACTTTTATTCTATTTTCAAAAACTGTTTCTCTATCTTTTAAAGCCTTATTTTCTAATTTTGCCTAAAACATTTTTTCATGTTCTAAAGTGTTTAGCTTATTCTCAAAATCTTTTTCTTTTTCTTTCAAAACCTTGTTTTCTAATGTCAAACTGTTCAAGTCATTTAACAGTTTAACATTCTCAGATTTCTGCTTTTCACAATTCAAACGCAACTCCAAAATCTGTTCATCATCAGCTTTATTCTCGTCTTTCAACGCTTTGTTTTCCAATGTCAAATTCTTCATATCTTTCAAGAGATTGACATTTTCTGCTTCAGATTTTTCGCATTTCGAACACACAACTTCATATTTTGAAATTTCATTTTTCTTGGATTCTTCAATCTTTGATGTTCCTGCAAGAAAAATTTTAACCATATCAGCAGGATTCAAATCTTCATTTAAAAAACAACCTCTCTTGTAATCATATTTCATCTTTCTTCTTACATCAATACCATTTTCAATTCTTTTGATTATTTCAAGAAACACATCCAAACTTATCCATTTTGATTTTCTTTCTAATTCCTTTATCAACTCTTTCTTTTTCTCTTCAATCTCATTATTGCGTTTTCTAAGCTCTCTGATGAAATCATAATAACCAAATTTTGAGAACCTAGAATCCTTTTTCAATTTTTCCAAAAATTCATCCCAATCTGAAGGTAATGCATCTGCAAACTTAGATATCTTTTTATCATCTGATATCTTTAAGTAATACATTCCAAAACCTTTATGTAAATCTTCATATCGCTCATATGTATCATTAAAATTCTCATATTTCCTACACTTAAAATGTTCAAATCTTTCAAGCAAAACCTCCTTTTTCTCAAAATGAGAACCACAAGTCCAATTGTTTATTCTTTGAAGATTATCATATTCTTTTTCATCAAACATTTTGATTTCTTGGTATTTGTGCGTTGTAAAACACCTCGAATTACCTGCAAACAAACAAACAAACAAGCGATCACTTAGTACAATTTTCAATTTTGAAAATTCAGCAAGTTCAAGCGAAATCCTTGAAGTATAATCAGCTTCAAGCGAAATCAGATCTATATAACTGTTCAAGCGAAATCTGTTAGAACAATTTCGCTTCAACTTCAAGCGAAAACCTGATTATCAATTTCGCTTCAAATGATTTCAAGCGAAATCCACTAATAATTCTGATTCAAGCGAAAACCAAGAACAAATCTGATTCAAGCGAAATCCAATCCAACAGTTTTGCTTCAACTTGTTTCAAGCGAAAACCAAAATAACAAGTCCACTATTCAAGCGAAATCCTTAACACCTCAATTTCGCTTGAACTACTCAAGAGAAATAGTCCAAAAATCAAGTGAAATTTTTGTTTTTCAAGCGAAATCTTCCTATAATTTTCGAACACTTTCAAGCGAAATCTAGTTTTAGGTCAATTTTAACATGTCTTAAACTGAATTTTAGTCTGAATCTTTGTAGGCTTTGTTAAAACTACGTTTTACACGATATACTCGAAAATCAGACCATTTCGACCGTTGGAACTTGTTCAGATCTGAAAAATAAGAAAAGAAGTGAGTAGAAAGAAGATAATCCGGTAGAATTAAGCTGCTATGGTATGAACTCCTTGTCCTGAGCTCTGATACCACTTGTTGGACCGTTCTACGACCTCAAACCGTCAGTTAAGGCAGTTCATCTTTGCGTACGAAGGCGGAATCAACGTAAACAAAGTCATAACAGCTCTAATCCTTTTAATCTTTCTTTTCTGATTGATTTGAGTGCTTGTACAACGTTTTCTGATACAAATCCGGCAGCACTTCGTGTTTCACACAATGATCAAGTTCTATCAAATGAACAACACAACAACCTATATATAGACTTGAGATTTCGCTTGAGATAGCCTGAAGCGAAATCATCACATGTTGATTTCGCTTGAAGCTGTTTCAAGCGAAATCTCCAAGTTATCTATGTACAAACCCTAATTAATACCCTGTCATGTGTTCTTTCAATCAATCTAGACACAAGACTTAATGCAGACGAAGTCAACAGACATTCCATGCACTAACAAAGGTGTATAACATTGCGTCTATCCATGCATTATAATAATGTTTCCGACTTTGATGGTTTGATTCGTTGTTGTAATGGCTTTTGGTGAACATGTTTATGATAAGGGTGTTAAACTTTCTAATTTTAATTTTTCTATTCAAATTACATTCATCAATTTTTGCTTTCTAGCTCATGTTACTGGAAATGGCTTTGTAGTGATTCAATTATAACTCAACTTTTTTTCCTTATTTCATGTGTTCATTTATATTTTTATCATCAGATTTTAGTTTGTAGTAGTGCACAGTTCTTAATATTGTTTATAGCAAGTCCTTATCACCATGGTGCACTCAAACATGGATGCATAGGTATATATTTTAAATGTTAAGTATATTAATCATAAATAATTTTTAATATAAGAAATTTTCTCGAGCCCGGAAGCAATCCCGGATGATAACCTAGTTAAAAATAAACAAATTAGCTGTACGTAATACTAAAAAAAAAAAAAAAAAAAAAAAAAAAAGATGCTATAGAAATTCTTACCACTTACAGAAAATAAAATTCAGAAAAGACAATGATACATAACATAGATGTATTTACGCAACCCATAACATAAATGAAAATCTGGATCAACAAATTCAACCTAAATTCTTTGAGAGAAAATGAGTTGTTATCGTAGGCTTCATGATTACGACAAGAAAAATCATTAGCATCATCGAAAGAAAGCTTCAGTAAATTAAAAAGTGAAAGAACAGAATACGATGTTAATATAATATTGCATGTGGTTTAGGAGGAGAGGGAACAAACTGTTTATATTGCTACTTTACCTAATTATATAGCGATAAAGAGAGAAACGTGTAAACTAAAAAATCGTTCTACGTTGTTTTTATGATATATAATATACACACACGGCTGTCAAGGTTTTTCTTTTTTTTTTATTATTTTTTTTACTATTGGTTCGTTTAAAGTGAATCATATCATATAATGGTTAATTTACAAAAAAAAAAAATATAATGGTTAATATTCTAGGAAATATCTGCTCAACAAGAATGGATCTTGACAATAAGATTTCTTTTTTGTCGAATGTCACTTATATGATTTCAAATACTATATGTACACTTTTAAGAAGAGTAAACCAATAATTTTATTTTTTTAATAGTTAAACTTGGACACGATAAGAATTGAACCTGTAACTTTCTAATACTAGGATATTCCCAAGTGGATATTTAACTAGTAAGTATATATTATAGATTTTAGTCTTTTGAAAATCACAGCAAAACTTTATTTTAGTCGCATACAGGTTAAAGGTCATTGATGTAAGACTATGGGGTATGGGGCGGGGGTTGGGGCATGGGTTGGAGAGAAACGCCCAAGTCACCATCCCGGGTGGGCTTGAGTTTGGGCGTGACCCCTTGGGCAGGAGTTTAAGGCGGGGCTACCACATGACATGGCGGAACCTCATTGGCCAAGAGCATTAGCCCTTTGAAATTTATTTTTTTCCACGCCACCCAACCCACGCTCCACCATACCCCTTTAAAATTGACTTTTGATCTTGGGTGTCCCGTAATGGTAAGTATTATGAAAATAGTCTAGGACCTAGAAATATTTATAGGGACATTTTTAGTTATCGGATATAAATCAACTGACGTCAGTTCATCATAAACTAAACTTATTAATTTTAGTATTTTTACCTCCTAATAGTATAATACTAGTTAATTGTCTGTGTGTTGTGATGTTACGTTACCGTAGGCATTCGGTAGGTATCAGTTTGATTCGTTACTATATCGGTATAATACTTGCACTCGACACGCAAATCAACATGTGTTTTATATCGACCGAAAGTGATAAAAATGAACATTGGTACTAGACGTGTACAAATATGTTTAAAAAAAGGGTCTGGATTTTAACCGGTTTTGGTTTTTATTTTGGTGATAAAAAACCGGTTTTTAGTAAGTGAAAAGTATAACCAATCCTAATCGATTCGGGGCGGGGCGGGTCAAAAACCGGTTTTTTAGGCAAAAAAACCCGGTTAAAAAACCGGCCTGTTAGCTACTGTTTTCTTGTGCAGAAACATGTTTTTTTCTTTAGTTTTTTACAATTAAAAATTGTTTTTAGTTTTTTTTCTTAAAGACATAAATAAAAAACTACACTTTTATTGAATACTTAGAAACGTAAACTTAAACATGAAACAAACATAAAAACGAAAATACATAGACTTGATCCAGTAAAATATATTTTATTTTTGGTGGAACTAAATCTTGTAAGCGTCTTTTTATTTTCGCCCAAACCGGAGCTATTTCAAAGGTATTCATCTAATGCAATTTCCTCGTTAGTCATTTCAGTCGCCAATTCGTCATCTACCTCGTCCTCGTACAATTGCTCTTTGTATTCCAATTTTTCCTCGAGCGAGCGTTTGTCTTGCACTCTCTCCAACGCATCCAAGTAATCTTTCAAGCAAATTGACATCTCTACCGCCGGTTGTAACACCCCGAAAACGAGTTTGGTAGTCAAACCCCATTAATACTAAAAGACGGGTAAAATACCGTTAGTGGTAAAATTAACCCGGTAAATATTAGGATTTAAATAATTAAACCTAATATTAAATAAAAAGAGAATAAAAGTTTTGAGAAAAACAAAGCTTATGACAGGCCGACTTAGCGGGACTTAAATAAGATGGGTTATAACTCCCGAAACCCGCTAAATTAACTATGAATAATTAACCTAGTTATTTACGTTTAGTAAAACAATGAAGGAGGTTGTAGTAACTAACCCATTTATAAAACCCTTAAACTTTGAGGGACTAAAAGTGGGCAATTGGAATGATGTTTAATTTAAGAGTTTATAAAAAAAATACAAAACACACACATGGGTGTGTGTGGTCGATCGACCAGGAGCAGGAGAAAGGGGGTGAAACCCTAGCTCACCCATATTCATCAAATTGAAGGCCAAGACTAGTTCAAATCAAATGCATGAACACATAAAAACGATCACCAAGCTTAGGGGATCATAAGGTATGTCAAATTTTTTATATTTATGAAGTTGAGATACTTGGTGAATTTATGAAAATCGAAATTTAAGCTTAAATGATTGATGTTTTGATGAAACTATGATGAATCCATGTTTAGGAACGAACCCTAGTCAATAAATTTATAAATTGGTGTTCATCACTATGAAAATCCATAATCACCAATATAGGTGCTTAGAGGATTTTGTAGAAACATGTCAAACACTAGGATTATGATTATTATTCTAGTGTAATTTGAGTTCCATGAAGTAAATTCAGATTTGTGGATGCTAAATTCGTGTATGTGATGTTTTTAGGGTTTTGATTGCTAAAAATAGTGTTATAATGTTATAAACATGTTGTAAATTGAAAGCTGAATTCAAACAGCTTCTGATCAGAATTTACAGGCGACTTGTATTGGCTGTAACGTGGACAAAACATGACAAGAACATGTGTTTCTTGAGTCTAAAATGTAATTCCACGAAATATCTTTAAAACCCCACTGGAATTGCATTTTTTCGACGAAAATTGAGCGTTTTATGAATTTTTCCGTATCGAAGGTTCAAGCTGCATTTTCTGGCAGAATTTGCAGCCCATTACGAATGTTATTACTCAATTTAGGAATTTAGTTATGATCTCATTTTTTTACTGTAGATAGCTTTAAGTGATTACAAAAATCTCGAATTGGAATTTCGTCAATCGGATAAACGAGGAATTTTAAATGAATTTTTTCGTAAGCTGCAGTCAGAAGTGACGAATCTTATTGCAGCTTAGTAAATGAATTTTTACGAATTTTTGGTAAAGAGTTAGATCTTGAAATTCTAACACAAGGCCTAACCCTCCGAGAGGTACGTCACATAAAAAATCATAATTTTTGAAGACTTGTAAACAGGTTAAACAGGTCACCAAAACAGCCTATTTTCAGTGATATGAACTTGGCTTGATTGGGTATCCATAGGAACGCCTAATAACGTGATAAAAAGGGGGGGGTTTCATTTATAGATGAAAACTCGTAGATGTCGTCTAACGAATAGTGTGTCTTTGATAATAGATGAGTTTCCCTAAGTGAGTTACTGAACGCAAATTTGCATTTTGTATGATTAAGGGTAAATGACTTTTATAAGTCATATCAACCAATGATGAAGTCGAATAGTAGATTCGACATAGACTTCGTAAGATGGAATAGTCGTATGTGATAATGACTAATCTAACAGTCTTACGAATTATGATTATAGTTTGACGCTTGACAAGCTAGGTGGAGACTTGGAAAGGAAGCGGGTCAAACGAATTAAGTGTGAAGGAAAAGCGTGTTTCGAATGCAAGGTAAGTGAAACTTACATCCCCTTGTAGAATAATTGCTTACTTTATGAGTATAAATACGATAAAGATAATATGGGAAACATCGATTTCCGACGCAATTGATGCGGGTCAGACTAATATAAATAATAAAAACCATGAGTTATGGTAAAAATGGTGAAATGGTAACTTGGTCATGAAAGGACTAAGAAATTGTGAGTTTTCGATAAGATTACCTTGTAGTGTAATCTAATATTAAGAAAAAGGAAAAAAATGGAATTTGGTCAAGTGTTGACTAATGTAAACCGAAGTTAAAAAGGTACTCATGGCGTAAGCCGAAATGGGCTAAATAAGTAAGGAAAGGGATTTAATGAAAGGAAAATCCGAAATGGGTCGGATGGGCAAAGTGGTAACTAAAAACCATGTTTTTGCTATACATGTAAGAGTTTGGCCATATAGGCCAAACGGGTCAAATGGTGGTGGTAACACCATTTGACAATATCGACTATGTGGTTGTCGAGCCCTATGTTAACTGGAACGATTAGCAATTCGGATGATCTCGTCGCCATAGAATTTGTGATAATAAAAGCAAGGTATAAATCGGGTCTATTTGTTGACCCGGGCCAGGTACGCATATTCAGAATTATACTTAAAAAGCGATATTTTGGTCGAATATTAGCGAAAGTCCTTCGTCGTAAATGAGGGACTAAAATTAACCAAAAAGCCCTCGATGGGTAAATTAGGCGAACAACCCATAAAGGTTGTTTAGTAACTTGCATTTGATTATGGAATCATTAAATTTGAATTTAAGTTATAGATATGCACCTTCGTGGGTCAAAATAAAGTAGGTGGTAAAATGTTGGTTTAAGTGTTATAAGGTTACAAAATAAACCGACGAAAGTAAACGCGTACGCAAACCATGTAATGGGAGCGAAAACGCTAACGTTTGACAAGCTCGAGAATGGGTAAAAATGACAAGAAATAATATTCGTTAATAAACATGTAGTATGGTGCTAAAATGAAATGGGTCAAATAATGGCATAAAGAATTTAGAAGTCGTTTGCTTATAAATCAGCTTTTATTGCGAATCGAGATGATAAACGGATCCGTAATTATATTACGGTCGCATAGAAACAAGAATCACGTAATTCGGATAAGTAGATCGAAAGTTATGAAACTTTTAAGTTGGAATTTTGGATGAAAAACATAGCTGGGCAAAATGCAGCATCAAGAAAACAACCTGCTGTGAAAAATAGGCCGTCGCGCTACGCGACGGCGAAACCACAAAATGGTCGCGCGACGCGACCCTTGTTGCGGGCTGCGGAGGATGAGTCAAAAACGGTCGCGGGGCGCGACCGACTTATAGTTCAGAAATTTTGTTTTATTTCTATGGTTGGGCCTTAGAACTTGTTTATACGTGCTTAAACATTGTCAAAACTAACAGTTATGTGGTTTTGGCACTAGGTGAATGCTTCCAATATTTCCGGATGAAGATCAAGCGACTTACAAGAACCGAACACATCGAACAAGCTTCCGCATTGATTTATTTTGTTTTAGTTAATATGTAAACATTAAGAATTGCATTTGAAATTCTTTTAAACTAGTTAGAATGGTAATTCAAATATTTCGATCATGTATGATTGTAAACCCAACAAAATTTTCTGTAAGCTCGCATTTTTTTAAGAAATGCGTGTTAAATAGTACAAATTCTGTTATTTCAAGATGAGTCTTACACCGGTGGTGTTAGTCGAGTTCTCCATATCGATAGGATCCTGCCACTTGTAGAGAAAGCTCTTTCCGAAGCTACTATGGACGCTTGGACAATTAGTAAATCTTGGTCCATGGTGACTAAGATCGGAAATTGAACTTCCTTACTTTTCCACCAAGCCAACAAATCAAATTTCAAATTCTTGTGAATTCATCATTTGTAGAAAGTTCGACCCACTATACCTCCCGAGTCCGCAACTAGTAGTGTTACCACGTTGCAACTGACTTGACTCATCCATAATTGGTTATATACGTAAAAATCTGGATCTGAACTTAAACCTTCGCTAAAAGCGGCTTTTCTAATTGACTCGTGGATATGTGTAGAGGTTGTACCATATTTTGTTTTATAAATCTCAAACATTCTTGAAAGTTAATTGTTAAAAGGAGCTCTTGCACTTTGACCAAAGTTTAGGTCTTGAGGGGAGTTTAAATTCAACTCGTTAGCAATTTTTTTTTCAATCAAAGATCCCATTCTCATTAAATTAAAGCAAGGGTTTAGGGCGGAGGCACAAGTGAAAACCGCTGGTAGTTCTTTAAAATATTTTCCAAGTTTATCCTTCATTGGGTCTACCGTATCCTTGTATCCTTATATGGTCTATCCCTACACCATAACCCGCTTAGTTTTAAACACATTGAATATAATTTATGAAGTATCAAAGAACTTGTTGGATAGTAAACCCCTGATAAAACGATTGTTAAAGTTTTGAAAACTTGAAGCATTTGTGTTACTGTTTCAATAATAGCTAAACCCGAAGCGTGGTAAGCCAAAACCTTTCCATGACTTTCCAAAATGTAATGAAATAATATTAAACTTTCTTTTTGCAAAATAGCCTTTTTCAAACATGTGACAAGTCGAATTTCATCTTGTAGGACAATCTCTATTGGGATCTAAGGTTACCTGGTGTGGGAGTCGTCCAAGCCCGGCCTGGCCCGGCGACGTCCCCCAAAACCATTTCTGCTTGGTCGGCATCGTCGTGAACGACGAGTGCAAGACATTGAGGACGAGGCGCTAGAGGACAACACAAATGTTGTTTATTATTTTACTTTTTTTTTGTTGAATTAAACATATAAAAAATGAGAAAGAAAGAAAGAAGCTTACTTGAGTGAGAAACCATGGAGAAAATAAGTAGAAGAAGAACAAGAGCAGTCATTGTTGTGTTTAATGAAGAAGAACAAGAAGCTTGAAGAAGATGAGGAGATAGAGAGAGGCTGGGAGAGTGATATTGGTAGGTAGCTTTTAAGTTTAAAATGGAAAGTTGTATGTTGGTGTGAATTGTACTAAATGCATTAAAAGTTGTATATTAGAGAGTGATTTGATAAATGGATGTACTAAATGCATTACAAGTTGTATATTGGTGTGAATTTGTCTATTCTCATTATGGGATAGAAAATTACTGAAGATAATTGGGTATATATGATTTTAAAAAACTAGATGAATTTTAAAAAAAAATTAACTAGGTGGGGTAGGCTCATCCTCTATTTCCTTGGTTTCATCCTCCAAGGACTATGACGTGACCCTGAGGTGCAGGGTCATCCTCCAAGGACTACTCTCATCCATACCGAGTAGCCTAAGCATAAGTGGTCCGCCTCCTTACAAAACTTTATATGTTTACTATGTCTTTGATTGTTACTATAAATATCACATAACATTCTTTTAAAAGGATGTTTTTGTGGTTCGATAACTTTTAAACCATTTTGAACGGCCAAATTTATGATGTGTGCAACACATCGATTATGGAAAAAACCCCTTCACAAATCGGTTTATGGTGGAATATATTTTCACCAGTGTGAGGATAATCAAACAATTGAAACGCAGTCGTGCGTTTCATCATTTTCCACAACTTCGGTTCTACCCAATGGGCGGTGACACAAATGTAAGACTCCGATGAACCATGCGGTGTCGGCTAAACATCACTAGTTAAGTTCACATCGGTTTCTAGTTGTTCAAAATAAGAAATTAACTCTTTTTTTTCTTTTTTCCACATTTGTAAACAATCTCATCTAAGAGTAGCCCATTTCTTTTTTCAATTGTATTAGATGAGTTGTTTAAGTTGATCCAGGAGACAGTTTCATGGTGCTTGCTATTACCGATGATACTATGTTAGTGGCAGAGAGTAAACAAAGCTTGAATGCAAGGTTAGAGGAGTGGCAAGTAGCTTTATAGGGTAACGGTTTAAGGATTAGTCGCTCTAAGACTAAGTATCTTTACTCTTATTTCAATGGTGTAGGCGGCCAGGACACTCAAATCTCCATTGAGGGGCAAGTGGTTCCGGAGGTAACTAAATTCAAGTATTTAGGATCTTTTGTACAAAATGATGGGGAGATAGATAGTGACGTATCTCATCGAGTTCATGTTGGATGGTGTAGGTGGAGAGCAGCCGCTGGGTATTGTGCGATAAGAGGTTCCTAGCAAAATTGGAGGAAAACTTCTATAGAGTGGCAGTTAGACCTACTATGTTATACGGAAATGATTGTTGGGCCATCAAGAAGGCACAAGCGCGTAAGCTGAAGGTGGCAGAGATGAGGATGCTAAGGTGGATGTATGGGCATACTAGGTTGGATAGGATAAGAAATGAGGTTTTTAGGGAAAAATTAGAGGTGGCTAGTATTTTAGATAAGGTTAGGGAGGGAAGGTCATGTTCGGAGGAGACAAGTGTCGACTACAGTTAGATCAGTAGAAACTCTCACTGTGGAGGGGATGAGGAGTAGAGGCATGCCGGAAATGACTTAGGAAGAGCGAGTTAGAAAGGATTTGTTAGACTTGCACCTCTCTGAGGACATGGTCGAGGATAGGGGTTCATGGAGACGTAAGATTAATGTTAAGGACTTTTAGGAGGATGACATAGTTTTGTATTAGTTTCTCATTTTAGGAGCTTCACTTCTTTAGTCCATTTTGGTGGCCTAGGAATATTATAGCTGACATGTTTGTCTATTTGAAGTGTTATATGTTCCTATTAAATGTTTCCATCTTTTTTTGGTAACTTAATAGAGTAAAATGCCTGGATGGTCCTTGTGGTTTTGTAAAGTAACAACTATAGTCCCCAACTTTTGGAAATTACACAGGTGGTCCCTGTGGTTCGACAGTTTGTTACTCGGATAGTCCCTGAAGTGGATGGAGGTTAGTTTGTTAAGTCCATCTGAAATTTCTTATTTACCCCTTGCTTTATTAAAATATATGAAAAAATTCACACACATATATAAACACTTACACACTCATTGTCACTAAAACACACACACTTTACTCTGACTCTCTCTCTCTTTCTCAAGAAAACCACCACCACCTTCCGTTACCAGCACCACTACCTGCCACCACCACCCACCCCTACACCACAACCACCATCACAACCTTCGATTGGCGTTGTAGAATTATCATTCTCAATGATCTCATTAACAGAAATAATTGTACTGGAGTCATCCGGTGAGTCAAACTTACTGAATTTCGAATCGGTAACATCTAACTTATGTCTAGTACGAGTGGAATCAAGATGCAGGCCCATCTGCCAGAGCAACCGCACACGACGTTCACTTACGGACTCTGGTCGCGAGATCCAGACATCATAACTGTTCAAAACACCCTTCGAAAACCTAGGTATAGGTAACAACCATCCAAAACTACTGCAATTCGATCAGCATGACGTCATCGTCTCCGTCACCGTTATTATCTTTGATTTTGTGAGTGGTCATAGTTCGGGCATTCTCATCGAAGAGTGGAAGTGATGAGAATGCCCGGCCGGAATCAGATCCAGATGTGGAATCAGGGCGGTTGGTGGATCTGGTGGAGAGAGAGAAGAGAATTGAGAGGATTTGTGGCAGTGAGATTGTGGATCTAGTGAAGAAGTGAAACCCTAGGAGGTGGAAGAACCGCCGTTAGCGACGGAGAATGACGGAGGAAGGTGGAGGGTTTGGGTGGAGAGAGATTGGGTTCGGTTTGTTGTTTGGATTATCATTTATGCTACAAAAATATAAAGCATGGGGTAAATAAGTAATTTCAGATGGACTTAATGGAGAATACTAACCCCGATCCACTCCAGGGACTATCCGAGTAACAAACTGTGAACCACAGGGACCACCGGTGAAAATTCCAAAAGTTAGGGACTATAGGTGTTACTTTACAAAACCACAGGGACCATCCGGGCATTTTACTCAGCTTAATAAGAATATGTTCAATACTATTTATGTAGTTATATGTATTATCTCGTTTTTAAGCTGACTCTTTTGCCTAGATAAGATTTTATGTGGTTATGTCTTTTTT
The DNA here is from genome assembly GCA_030545235.1 of Helianthus tuberosus. NCBI lineage: Eukaryota > Viridiplantae > Streptophyta > Magnoliopsida > Asterales > Asteraceae > Helianthus > Helianthus tuberosus. Next base: position 6,819,830 of record JARYGA010056639.1, read on the forward strand.
TGTTTTTTATTTACTCTTTTGCCTGGATATTATTGTGGAGTTGGGGGTCTCCCTGGAAGAGGTCTCTCTATCCCCCGTGATAGAGGTAAGTGTAACGCTGCGCATTTTTGTACATTCTTGTTTTAGCAAGTCTTGTTGTACTTTCCATTTTTAGACACCTGTACTCTTGTTGTATTCTATTCCATTTCAAATTTGTAATCCGAGACTATCGATCATAATGAAAACGCAATTACTTTTATCTAATTCATGTTATTTAATTCACGTTTTGAACGATATGACATGTACGATTCTTGATTCTTGATTCACATTGATGCTTGATGCTCGTTAAACTGATTAAAACACGTAAAATACTCGAAATCAAAAACCAAAATTTTGAAAACATGTTGATTCGTACGAAGCAAGGCCGGTTCGTACGAACCCAGCCCTCCGTACCTAGCCCCTTCGTAGCTAAAATTTAGGAAACCCTAATGTGCCCTCGAATCTATAAATAGAGGCCTTATGCCTTCATTCTAACTCGCCCAACTCTTTGTAAACACTCTCAAGTCCCCTGTGACGATCAGAATCTGCTGTAAGAGTCTTGTCTCATTTCAATTACATTGTTCATTTCATTTCTTGAGTTTTCAATCACAAACTCTAAACTTTTTATAAAACTCTTGATCCAACCTATCTCAAAGATGGTTTCTACTTGGTTTGCCTAGGCATCCTGTTGTGGAGCATCACTTATACGAGAATTGGATTATTGTTCATAACATTTTACAACTAAATCATAGTTTTCCATCGATTATTACACGATCTTGGTGGAATCGGGAATCCATCAGACTCTTAACTCATCCCATAATTAAGGGCCTGTGTTAGGAATAATTTCTATCAAGAAACCTATGTTTCGATAGATCGAACATAACTTTCTCATCAAGAACAGTGGGTTCGTACGAAGGGACTATGCCCATTCGTACAAACAGACTCGGATCATACTTTCTGTTTTGATTTTTCAGTTCTGTAAACACACTTGTTTGTCACGATCAAACACTGTATTTACTGATTTAAATAAACTAAACAAATACTTTGACATTTTCAACCAAATCAGATAAAAACTAAAACTTTTCATAACAAACACAGTGCCTTCGTACGAACCCACATATTTCCCAAACCGAACTATTTTTTTTTCTGTTTAAACCTCAACTTTTACACCTGATCATTTTATTTACTTTTTATGTTATATATCTTAGTGTTTTCCATAATCGAATCAGTTAGTATCATCGTTTAATCAGTCGGTTCGTACTAAGGAGGAGTCCATGTCCGTACGAACGGACTATGTCGCTTCGTACGAATGGACTGGTATGTGCTCTAACTTATATAATTTTCCGTATTTCGACATTCTGATCTAACACTCTTTCACATCAGGAATCTCATACTCTCATTTAACTTTTTCAGTGTGATCTCGAGACTTCATCAACTCCACTCGCAACTTAAGTGTAAATTCCTACGCAAAGTTGTGAGTATACTCGATCCCATTTTTGTTTTAAACACTTTTGGGTGCAACATGTATGTTATACAAAAACACGCAACACTTGAAAATTGTTGGTCACACTCTATCCACATTTAAACATGAAAACATGTGATACTTGTTAATCTCATATGCTATGTATACATTTGTGCCTATGTGCTCATTAACTTCGATAAAGCCTACCTTAACAATTATAGCGCTATAGGATTAACGCACCGCCCTTGAGTCTTGGGTTATTGTTAAGTAAAACATGTTAAACTCCCTTTGTTTCGACGTTGTGGAAAGTCAAGATTGCGTTGGAAACTTTGGATTGACATATAGTGACACTAGTTCAGCGTATTAGTAACTTGTATGTGTTATTCATGTTGGATATGAGTAGGTTTAAACATTTTATTCTTATTATACTTGTGGAGGGTTCAAATGAGAAGAATTTTTTTGTAAGAAGAAAAAAGAAGAAGTTTCAACCAATAAGAATGCTTCATTTTACTTCATTTAATATTTGCATTTAATTTTAATACAAGGGTATATTTGTAAACTTACAAAAATCATTAATTTGTATTCTTCCCTTTAATAACTAACTAAATTAAATTTGTAACTCCTTTTTCAAAATATATACTTTTTCCAATTAAAAAAACAACTTAATTAAAAGTGTAGAATAAATTACTAGTTGTGTAGGATAAATTACGAGTTGTGTAGGATATATTTCGAGGTGTGTAGGATAAATTTCGACTGTGTAGGATAAAATTCTATAATGTGTAGGGTATATGTAGGAAAATTTTGATATGTGTAGGTTTTGTAGATTATATGTAGGATAATTAATGATTAGTTGACTAATTAATTAAAGAGTTAAAAATTAATGATATGTGTTATAAATGAAATATAATTTTACTAATATGCCCTTTCTTTTTTTCTTCTCAAATTAAATTTCTTCTCAAATGAACCTTCCCCTATTATACTATGTATCAAACTTGTATACTCGCCAACATTATTGTTGTTCAATATTTTAATACATGTTGCAGCTTGATAGACGAAGTGATGAAGAAACAAGCTAGGGTGAACTTAGAAACACGCCTTAGAATAAAAAATGTTTTTAATTTGATGTTTGATAAAATTTGATTATGTTTAAACCTTGTATGACTTTATTAGTATTTTATGAAATTTGATTTAATTATATTGTCACAATTAGCGTTATGATGCTTTGAGCGATTTGTTTTGTAACACCCCCAAAATACCACATATGGGAAACCCTCGATAGGCGTGTGACGTACCACGATCTAGCCACCAATCACATTGAACTCATAACAATATTTCAAATAAAACTTTCATTTATTAAAATAAGCGTTACAAAACATTATTATTATTATTCAGTAGAAGCATAATACAATAGTTAAGAATTTAGTAACCCAAGTGTATAAAAGCAATTGGACTCGTCTCGTGATTCCATGTATCTCGACCCATGACCACTCCAGCATCCTAGACAGCAAGTTCCAACTAAATGTACCTAAGGACCTGCAAGCATACAGAAAAGTGTATTAGCATAACGCTGGCGAGTTCACAATTTTGTTTACCGAAAATCGTGTTACATGTTTTACTGCCAAAAGTTTAGATCAGTTCAAAAGCAATTCCAAAAACAATGTTGATAATAACTCGATAGCGTACAAGATGGCTTCAGTTTGTTTGTGTCACACCCCTATTTTCCACGTGTCACCGGTGGGCCCGGTGGGGAGTATAGTGACGTAGTTGATATCATCATAGTCAAACAACACAATATTTAAATGCACAGCGGAAGTAAAAGATAAATATATTACAAACCGATATAAAGTAATATCAAGTATTACAAATGGAATGTAAAGGATCCACAGGCGGATCAATTAAAAAGAAAACATAGTTCATCAGACTTATTGCATCCAAGCTTGCGAGACTTATTGCGGACGCTAGAAGACAGCCAGCCTAGTACGAGTAGTACCTGCACTTAACCTTTTGGAAAATACGTCAGTTTACACTGGTAAATACAATTTAACTGACTCATTTTGAAAAGGTTTGAAAATTGGTTTGAATGCACGTAGCACAAAACATTTTATAACTTGGGATAATTATGTAATATAATCTTGTGAACGAATTACATGTTACTTGTGCGTTCAGTAGCCCGGATCTTGTCCGGGTTAAAGATCAATAGACACACCACAATAATGATTTATACACTGACAGGTGTACGCCTACACCCCGTGCTCAGGTCGTGGCCATTTCGTAAAATGATGCCAGGGATATCCGGGACATGGTCATTAACCCCCCAAAGGCTTTAAGTGAACAAGACTGTTTAAACGAGCCGATCAGATTATTCAATTAACCACCCAACGATGTAAGATTTGATGCTCGATCAAGCGGTATTCTATATACCGTAACCCAAGCCCGTATAGGGAAAATAAGTTAAAAGTATTTACCTGAGCTAAATATAAATTCAATCCCAGCCGTATACCACCAAGCAAGTATAGATAGCTTTTACTGGGCTCCTAAATCTGGAACGAAGGTTTTTAATAACCTATTAGATTCCTAACGGGTCTTTAATTAAGCCTAAGCTTAGACCGGTTAACTTTCAACAGGAAGACACGGTTCAAACGCACGATTAAGTGAAGATCGGATAGAATGTGATTTAGACCCGACAAGTTTGAATACTTGTATAATATGGGTATACTAAATACATTCTGGATTTTGAGACAAAAATGATAATGTTTGACCCGTTTCGGTCAATTTGTGCAAACTAGTTACATAAACCGAACCGAACGCGAAAATGGCGTCACGGGTAACCAAAAGAGTCATATGCAAGTTCCCTGAGTTAAAATTCCTTAAATATGTTATAATATCAGTAGGATATCTTCTATTATGCCCAAAACGGATTTAAACACAATTTATGCCTCATAAGGGCATTTTGGTCATTTAAAAGATTATAAAAGAGTTTAATTGGAAATCTGAGTTACAGGTCTGGTTTATACAGTAAATATACTTAATTTAACATGTTATAACAGTAGGGTATGACTTATATGTGAAATTTATTATTTAAAACCAAACTATGCTCCTTAGGGGTATTTTGGTAATTTCACAAGGTCTTAAAAGGTCAAAACTGGAACCTGAGTTCAAAAACTTTTACTTACTATTATTATCTCAAAATATACTAAAAACATCAGTAGGTATCAACCTTATATGTTTAATATGGTTATAGTACATACTATGCGTTAAAAACGCTTAAAAGGCGATTTGGAGCCATTTCCGGGTTTTTAAAAGAAAGCTGATATTTTTATAATTCCAGAAGGCTCAAAATATTTATTTAACAAATGAAATCAGTAGAAAAAGGTTTGGGGTCAAAAGGATTTGTAAAACTCATTTTATGGCTTAAAAGGGCAAAATCGGTATTAACCGAATTAAACTTAGAGACCTATGTTATGCTCAGCCAAAAATTAAATAAAAATCATCAAAAATCCTAAAATATTATATTACATTAGTGGGTAAAAAGTTTGATATTAAAAAGTGGGTTTAAATAGGCTATACGCTAATTACGCCATTTAATTAACATAAAGCTTTCAAATTACGCTAATGAGCATAACTCTTAATCTAGACCTCAAACTGATGTCAAATTTTTGGTGCAAGTTTATAAATCAGTAATTAAGATTTCTACTCTTTCACTTTTTCAAAAATTGTTGGTGCACTTGTGTCTGTACTTTGTCTGTATTTTGTCATGATAACTATGTCTTTGTTAGTCTTGTAAGTTTGACCAAGTCAACCATCCTCCTGGTTTGACTTGACCAAACAGTTAAGCAATGGTTGTAATATGTCTGTGTCGAAGGATGTGTCATCGAAGGATTGTTTAGATCCTTCGATGAGCTCGAAAGATAAACCTTCGATGGATGAACCACGAAGGATATCATCCTTCGAGGTATATGTGATCCTTCGATGGGTTTCTGGTCGATAGATGATCCTTCGATCAGTCTATCTGATCCTTCGACCAGACGATCTGTGTTGGGTATAAATACCCATGCATTGTGTTCACTTCATAAGAGAGTGCAGAAAATAGAGAGAACACACATGTTTTAGAGAGTTTGCAAAATACATTTGTAAACCTTGTGCTGTAATCGACTTTCATAGTATTAATACAGAGGTGTTAATCGTTGAAGTTTGTGTGTTGTGTTTGTGCTTGTTTTATCTCGGTTTGCATGCTAGCTTGGATTCCGCACTTGCTAGTGTGTTAGACATAACAAGGAATAGGTTTAACCTCAACCTCCGAGGGACCTACAAGTGGTATCAGAGCTGTGGCTCTTTTCCTTGTTAAAAACCGAGTTTATACAAGACTTTGGAGTGTTTGGACAAAACTCACTTGGTTTTTGCAGCCGTTTTTCGTGTTTTTCTCGCTTATCTTTACGTTAAAACGTGTTCTAAACTAACCGGGTGTGTTGCATGACGGGTTGAGTAACTTAAAAACTTGTTTTTAAGAAATTTTGGTAATTTCCGGCCAAAATTCCGGCTTCTCCGGTGATCGGTTTCTGGGTTAGATTAGTCCTTTTTGGGTAATATTTTATTGGTTCAAATCTGGTTTTGGCAGAAAGCATGGTCTGACCATACCTTCTACCGAAAGTTTCTACCAACCCATCACCTTTTCACCAACCTGTCATCTTTTGTCAACTGTGTCAGTTCGAAAGATATCCTTCGAAGTCGAAAGATCATCTTTCGATCAAAGGAGGTTCGATAGATAATCATCCTTCGAACATCCTTCGAAGTCTGTGACTTATCCTTCGATCCAAGGAATATTTTCGAAGGATACATCTTTTGTTTTACTGCTCTTATTCGAAAGACAAGGATCCTTCGTTTGGAGAATCTTTCGAAATCATTGTTCGAAATTCAACAGTGATCTTTCGAACACTGTTGATCCTTCGAACAAGTCTTGATCTTTCGAACTTAGTCTGTTTATGTTTAACAAGTTTGTGATTTTCAGGTATTATTATTGTTGATCAAAAATGAATCCAAGATGGGGTACTCCTGTAAATACAGAGATGTATTTTGGTACTCCGTCTCCGGATTCTGCATCGGTATCTTCTCAAGCTAATGCAATTTCTACCGGTCAATGGGCATTCGTATCAAATCAAACTCCAAGTATTCAAAGCATTCTCTTAAGCGAGAGCGAAACCGGAAGTTTAAATCGGCCTCCAAAGTTGATGCACTTATACGAATATCCAGGATGGATTGATAGATTTCATACATACGTTCTTGGTCAAAATACAGAATTGTGGTTGCGGTTCATCACAGATTTCGATCAAACAATAGAGGTTGCCGCATCATCTGCTGCTATGTTTGCAGATCTTACGGAAGATCAGAAGAAGGTCTATGATTTGGAAAAGAAGGCATATGCCATTCTTACTCAGGCGTTAAGTAAAGATATTTATCATCAATTTGTCAGTTACAAGACAACGAAGAGGTTGTGGGACGCGTTGAAGACAAGGGGCGTAGGAAATGAAGCGACACGTCAATGGAGACGTGAGTTGCTAAAGAAAGAGTTTGATGGTTTTACTTGTATGGAGAATGAATCTTTAGGAGATTTGACAAGTCGATTTAATCATTTGCTGACTGAATTGGCAAATTTTGAGGTTGTTACAACTCCAGCAAAGATTGTGAAAAAGTTTGCAGATGCGTTGCCACCTCAATGGAATACTTTCTTGGAAATCATGAAGTACAATGGTACTTTAGCTACAACGAGCTTCAATGACTTTGTTCAACTCCTGGAAAACAAGAATCAGGAAGAAACTCTCAAGGCAAAAAGAGTTCCCGTGCCACAAAATCCTGAAATGTATTATGGAACTTCTAGCACTTCTACAAAACCTTCTTCACACGCTCCAATTCAAACAGCGTTTGTGTCTAGCACTGACATGTATGGCAATACTATCCAAGTTCCGGTCAAGCCTCCTCGAACAGACATGTATGGAAATCCGCTTGATCCAGTTCCTCAACCAGTACCACAACAGCAAAGCCAACGACCTATCAGAGCAACTGATATGTTCGGAAATCCATTACCTGTTCGATCTACCGGACCAACAGACATGTATGGGAATCCACTTCCTCCTCAATCTACCGGACCAACAGACATGTATGGGAATCCACTTCCTCCTCAACAGCAAGCGTGTTATGGAAGCACATCATCTGCTGGTCAACAATCAAAGCCAAATACAGTACGGCTCGACACCTCAAGCTTCTCTAAAGTCAGTGTGGAAGTAGCAAAGGAACACATGGAGCTGCTAAACACTTTGGTGAGCGCATACTGTGGATTAGTGGAAGGTCAGATTGGTAACATTAATCTGACACAAGAAGACTATCAGCAGATCGATAAAGAGGAGATGGAGATGATGGACATCAAGTGGGCCTTTGCCAGTGCTGTTAGGCGAGCAAAGGATTTCATGGAAAGAACTGGCAGAACCAGCTTGGAAAGCAAGAAAGACACCAAGTATGGGTTTGATAAGCAGGCTGTTAAGTGTTTCAATTGTGGTGAACGTGGTCATTTCAAACGTGAATGTACGAGGCCATCTCAACATGGAAACCAAAATCCTTTCAGAGGTTAAGGCAACAGGGCAAATCAGAACCAAGTAAGGAACAATGAGCGCACATTGGTGCCTGTCAACAACCAGAGTCAAGCAGGACCATCTAATGCCAACCAGGCACTTGTGGTTCAAGTAGATGAAGGTTGTGATTGGTCGCTTCAGTTGGGAAATGATGCTCCAGATGGAACAGCTTGTTTTGCTGAAGTTGTCAAGGATCTTAAACACGCCAGTGGTGGAGAATCTTCCACCAATGGTGATGAATCTTCTGAAGATGAAGACAGCTCCGGTTACAGTGGAAGTTCAGATGAAGAGTTCTCGAGTTCAGGGAATGATCAGGAAGATGACCCATCAAGTGCATCAGTTAATGCAGATATTGATGAACTTTTGGAAGAAGCTTCAGCAGGAATTGAAAGAAGATCTATTTTGGTGGATCAAGCTGCTTATTCTTCGTCTTCTCTCCATTCAGCCTTTATGGCTAATGTCGACGGTTCATCAAGTCAGGTATGTGTCGATGAACCCACTTCTGTTAGTTGTGATAACTGTGATAGTTTGCGTATTAAATGTGCTGATTTAGAGACAAACATGTCTGAGTTGCAAGGCAAACATGATGCTTTACAAGCTAGTTTGTTTGACTTGCAAGACAAACATGTTTCTTTGAATGATAAGTGGTGTGAATTGCAAAGCAAACACGAGGCTTTGCAAGAGAAATATGATGTGACATTCATCCACAATCAGAAGTTAACCGTGGATCTCTCGAAGTGCACTGAAGCCAACATGTTTTATGAAAACCATGAAAAGGAATTTAAATCAATGATTGAAACGTTAAAGAAAGATAAAACAGAGCTGACAAAAATGGTTTCCAGAAAACAAACTGACATTAATTTGTATATAACTCGTCTTAAGGTAATGCAAAAGGAAATGGCTTGTGTTAAAACTGAAAGTGAGGCGATCCGACTCAATTAGACAGTTATTTGAGCTCTAGCTATGTGTTGGATCACATCATTGACGTACAGAAAGAGAAACGGGATGTCACATGCATTGGATACAAGAAATGTCCACCACCCGTGAGAAACAATTATGATGCCATGCCTTATGAGGAGTATAGAACTCACTTTGAACCATCTGTTCCTTTGGACGTTGAGGAATTTGCAACAGGGCTTGGATACAAGAAAGAAGCTTCATCAGATTCGGATGTGTCAGCAGATACATGTGTGTCTTCTGCTGAACAGAATCAGGATCCTCCAGTTGTTGTTGAGGATGCTGATTCTTCTGATGATGAATCTGATGATACTGATTCAGCAAAGTCTGATGCGGTGATAAAAGAAGAGGACATACCTCTTGAGAATCATATTCTGTGTGATCCTCCTGCAAAACCCGCTAAGACTGTTGCAATCGAGTCCTTGTCTGCACAAGAGTCGGAGAGTGTGGATTTGCTGTATACTCTTGTTGGTGATAATAAAATTTATTCAGACAAAGATTTTCCTATTAAGAATGTTAATCAATCATTAATCAGTAAAGTCTTTGAAAATTCAACAAGTAAGTTTTTGGGTAAGAAAGGATCACACATTGTGGTAACACAGTGCCCTCCTATCCCAAAGGCTGAAGTTAGAAAATAATTTGGCAATCAGAAATTACCAACAGAGAAAAGGCAGCAAAATCATACCAAACCAAGAGGTAAAACACCGACTGAAAGTCAAAGGAAGCCGAATAAGAACAAGAACAAGAATGTGAACTTTGTGAAATCTAAGGGAACGGACAAAATTGCAACGTTTGAAAATCAATCTAACTTAGATTTTGTCAAGAAAGCAACAGTGATGAAAAGGAATGAACCAAATAGTTCAAAACCTAGTACCTCGGGATCACAAAGTTCATCATTATCGGCAAGACGATCACATGATACTTCGGGGTTTGTTGAACGAAGATCATGTTTTGAATGTGGCACAATTGGACACATAATTCGAAATTGTCCGTATCTTCATAAATTAAAAGCCAAAGAAGATGATCCCCGTGAACACAATCACCAAAGGCGATCTGTTTCTATAAAACAAGATCCCCGACTTGTAAGAGAAAGGGAAAAGAAACAGAAACGCCAACAAGTCAAGGTGATTGAAAAGGCACTTAAAACTGATGTGGTTCAAAAACAATCTGTTTCAGTTAAGCCAGAAAAGTCAAAACTTTCAAAAACTTCAAATGATCACGAAGTTAAATTGTTAAACAATCAAACTGGTAAAACTCAACAGACATGGAAACCTAAATTGACCACAAATTCAGGGGGACCATCACAATTTTCGAATCATCAAAGAATAGAAGTTATTGTTGTTGATGAAAATGGAAGACCCAAGACCACAATGGCTTGGGTCCCCATCTCCAACTAATTATGTGAGTTCATGTGCAGGGTGTTCCAGGAGGAACTATCAGTAGTCATTGGATTGTTGATAGTGGGGCATCCAGGCACATGACAGGCGACATGAAGCTTCTCTACGACGTTAAATCTATTAGAGGAGGTTATGTTGCTTTTGCTGGAGATAAAGGCGGATATATTACGGGTGAAGGAATGATTTCCAACGGGGTTGTTAGTTTTGATAAGATCAACTTTGTACAACAACTTGATCACAATCTTCTTAGTGTTTCTCAAATCTGTGATAAGCAGTTCTCAGTACACTTTGATGCAAATGGATGTTATGTACTGAAACCCGGCTTCAAAATTCCAAAAGAATGGATTCTCTTGTCGGCTCCAAGGATAAATGATCTGTATGTCCTTGATATGAGCCAAGCTATCACAACGTCTGCACAAGCAACTTGTTTCGTTTCCAAAGCCACAGAAAAAGAGACAATCTCTTGGCACAGACGAATGGGTCACATTCACTTACGCAAAATGAATCATTTGGTGTCAAATGAATTGGTGAATGGTGTTCCTCTTAAAAACTTCCATCTTCAAGACGTCTGTGTCTCGTGCCAGAAAGGAAAACAAACGAAGAAGCGACACCCTACAAAGAAAATCAACACGGTGGCTGTTCCTCTTGAACGTTTGCACATGGATTTGTTCGGTCCTGTCAAGCACAAAAGTATTAGGAATGATCAATACTGCCTCGTGATAACTGATGATTATTCAAGATTTTCGTGGGTGGCGTTCATGGCACACAAGAGTGAAACCTTCGGTATTATCAAAAACTTGATCATTCAGATTGAGAATCTATATAACTTGAAGGTTAGGCGGATACGTAGCGACAATGGTACTGAATTCAAAAATCATGCCATGGCGGAGTTTTGCACTTCAAAAGGTATTCTTCACGAATTTAGTGCAGCTTATACTCCTCAACAGAATGGCGTCGCTGAACGTAAGAACCGCACATTGATCGAGACTGCTAGGACTATGTTGGTAGAGTCACAATTGCCGATTCCATTCTGGACTGAAGTTGTGGCCTCTGCATGCTACACGTTGAACCGAGTCCTTACAGTAAAAAGGCACAACAAGACCTGCTTTGAGCTTATTAACAAACGGAAACCAGATTTGTCATATCTTGAACCGTTTGGAGCTCCGTGCACAATAATCGATCCTAATGGAAAGTTTGGGGCAAAAGCAATTGAGGGATACTTTCTTGGGTATTCTACCCCGAACTTAAGAGTCTGGAATCTAGAGACTAAAAGGGTCGAGGAATGGTCTGAAGTCAGAGTACAAAGGCACACTTTACCAGTCAAATGTCCAGGTCAGCCGTGGATGTTTGAGTACGATGACTTTTTCAATTCGATCAATGTTGAAGCCGTTGAAGAAAATGTTGCGGCAAGGATGTTTTTCGAGAGTGACAATGCAACAGATTCACCGTTGGTTCGTCCCATTATTGTCAATCAAGAACCATCTTCAGTGAACAATAATGCTCTCGATAATGAGGATTTTCTCGATGCTACCGAATTGAACGAATCTTCAGAGGATGATGAATTTCTCGATGCAGATCAAGAAGCTCCAACAACAGCAGTACATGGTACTTCAGAAGGTACACCTCCAGTGGATGTCCCTAGAACAGCTGAAGCTACTGCATCATCCTCTTCGTCAATTCCGGGCCTTGAATTGATTGTTGATCTCAATCTCAACAATCTGGGTACAAATATTCCAGTTCAGGATAATCCAGAAACAAGGATTCATAATACCCATCCTCAACAAAACATCATCGGAAATGTACAAAGTGGCGTTCAAACAAGAAACATGTTGCGGAACAACAACAATGCAGGCTTGTATACAGATATCCGAGAATCTGGTCAACAAAATGATTGGTCTTTCGCGTGTTATGTCTCACAGGAAGAGCCAAGAACTTGGAAAGAAGCCTTGAAAGATAACTCTTGGGTTGAAGCAATGCAGGAAGAGCTGCAACAATTCCAGAAGCTTGGTGTCTGGAAACTCGTAGAGAAACCTGCTGGTTACAAGAAGATTGGTACCCGTTGGGTGTTTAAATGCAAAAAGGATAACCGTGGAGTCGTTATTCGAAACAAAGCAAGGCTAGTCGTTCAAGGTTTTCGTCAGATTGAAGGGATCGACTACAACGAAGTGTATGCACCTGTTGCACGTCTAGAAGCAATTCGGATTTTTCTGGCTTATGCCTCATTCAAAGGCTTCAAGGTATACAAGATGGACGTGAAAAGTGCATTCTTACATGGTGTGGTGGAAGAAGAGGTGTACGTCGAACAGCCTCCAGGTTTTGAAGATCCTATCCATCCCGATCGGGTTTGGTTGCTCAACAAAGCTCTCTATGGTCTACATCAAGCACCGCGAGCTTGGTACGCAACCTTATCTAATTATTTGCTGGAGAATGGATTTCGCAGAGGTCTTATCGACTGTACTCTTTTCATCAAAGAACAAGATGGAGATCTTCTACTGGTACAGGTATACGTTGATGATATTATTTTTGGTTCTACTAATGATGTTTTGTGTAGGAATTTCGAGCACATCATGCAGGATAAATTCGAGATGAGTGCTATGGGGGAAATGACTTTCTTCTTGGGCCTACAAGTACAACAAACCGAGTCTGGGATATTCATCCATCAGACTAAATATGTTGGTGACATCTTGAGCCGGTTCCAGATGTCTGATGCAACGCCCATCGGTACCCCATTGCCGCAAAATCACGGAATTACTCCAGACTTGAAGGGTGAAGCTACTAGCCCCTCATACTACCGCGCGATGATCGGATCTCTTATGTACCTCACAGCATCAAGACCAGACATAATGTACCCAACGTGCCTGCTTGCCAGATATCAAGTCAACCCGAAGGCCTCACATCTTGTAGCTGTAAAAAGGATTTTTCGTTATTTGAAGGGTTACCCTGACACCGGTCTATGGTACCCTAGGGATAATAACTTTGACTTGATCGCATTCAGTGATTCTGATTTTGGCGGATGCAAAATCGACGGCAAATCCACAACGGCTGGATGTCAGTTTTTGGGAAATCGCCTAGTCACATGGCAGTGCAAGAAGCAGACGTGCGTCGCTACATCAACATGCGAAGCTGAATACATTGCTGCCTCAAGTTGTTGCTCCCAAGTCCTATGGATCCAACAACAAATGCGTGACTACGGTTTTGAATTCCTAACTACTCCTATTTACGTTGATAATTCTGCTGCCTTACAGATCACTAAAAATCCTGTGCAGCATTCAAAGACTAAGCACATCGAAATTAAGTATCACTTCATACGTGATTGCTTTGAGAAAAGGCTAATCGATGTTGCTTACGTCCACACCGATGACCAACGTGCCGACCTTTTTACCAAAGCATTTGACAAATCAAGATTTGGCTATTTATTATTGGTAAACGGCATTAAGGTCAAGCAAGAGTAAAACCAACATCGGAAAATCATTTTTTGTAAATATTTAATGTTTTAAATTTATCTTAGTTTATTGATTTTAGGGGGAGTAAATCCAAAATTTAAAAAAATCCAAAAACATCGAAAAATTTCAAAAACACAAAAACAATAGAAAAACAAAAATGAGTTTCCTGGCGAGCAAAAGAGAAAATGATAGTACATCAGTGGTCTGTCCAAACCTCTTTAAACCTAAACTGAAAAACGATAAGCAGCTCTATATAAGATGTATCGGTAGGCTCACAATCATTTTAAAGTGTGCAGGGTGATATAAATCTTAAATCGACTGAAGACCAGGTGGGAACCATTCATTGGCATATGGTCTTAGTACCGAAATTTCGTTTGAGAGATTGCCGAGGTTCTGAGATATTCGGTCTTTATGCTGCTTATCATCTGGGTATCATGGTTGTATCTTTTACCGAAAAATAACGGGGACGCAAGTCTAGATCTTCCATGATACTATACATACGTGTACATACTGCATACGACCTCAATAAGTGATCAACAATCACATGTCCCACAAAATAGGTGATAGAATATCACATTCATCCGGGAGTCAAGTTCGTCTCTCTGCTGTACGAAAGTACTGACCTGTTCACGGACTTGCTCCTGTGCCCTCATGCATATGAAAATCAAGTTCCTCATCAATAAGTGATTGTATCACAAAGGGCTTGTTTTCAAATCAAAATAAGTGAGAATCTCACATCATATACGGTCAAACAGATGATAATCGGTATACTCACGTGTAAGATGAACCCTCGTGCATACCTTGATACGGGAATGTGTCGTGATGTGGATGAACACCGGTCGGTAAGTATAAATCATACCTTAACGTATCCCCTCGCCATGATTACATCTGATAAGTTGAGCTTATGTGGACAACAATACCGATAATTGTTATAGGATGCTTATCTTAATGTTAACTAATTGAACAACAAGAGCGGTTTGGCGTGACCGTACACTGATATGATTCTCTTACCCTCGAAACTCACAAAAAGAATGTCTGTAAATATTTATTTAATGCTTTCATTTTCCGCATCTCTGTATATATTTATTTACTGCTTTCAGTCCTTACATTTGAAATATTCAAAAATTCCAAAAAGATTTTAGGTGTGTTTTAATATAAACTTTCTAAAAGCCAAAAAGATTTTATTTCTATCTTATTTTCGATCGTACGATGTTGGATCTCGAGTCTTCGTTACCTGAAACCTGTACGAAAACCGAAAGTGACTGAAACTTCATGAATGGTCAGAATTTGCAAAGTTTTTGAAAGTTAAAACTTAAAACTGAACAATTTGTTAAACTTTCAAACTGTCGGACGGTGTTTGTTTGAACAATGGTCACATGTGTGTCGTTTGCTTATGATATTCAAGGCAGTTGTTCTCATTACGCGTTTAGATTTCTTGCATGTGCAGATTCTAAAGGCAAGGAAAACATGGTCGATGACAAGCTTTGGAATGAAGACACGACGTGAAGGCACTCAAGTGATGAAGATGATCGAGTTGCCGCTGACCATCATCAACACCACAAGGATCTCAAGTTGTAAAGATCAAGACTTTCACGAGCATAACTCAAGGGGGAGCTTATGTTAAGGGGGAGTTTGTCAACACACTTCCTACATGAAACGGGGAGTTTGTTGGTACACTTTCTGCTTTCAAGACGTGAAGACTTTAAAGATCCTCCGACATTGAATACTTGAAAGGACGTCAAAGACTTGAAGACACGAGGGACCTACAAGAATTAAGATCGAGACAAAGCTACAGCCAAGGGGGAGTTTGTTGGTGCACTTGTGTCTGTACTTTGTCTGTATTTTGTCATGATACGAAACGATGTCTTTGTTAGTCTTGTAAGTTTGACCAAGTCAACCATCCTCCTGGTTTGACTTGACCAAACAGTTAAGCAATGGTTGTAATATGTCTGTGTCGAAGGATGTGTCATCGAAGGATTGTTTAGATCCTTCGATGAGCTCGAAAGATAAACCTTCGATGGATGAACCACGAAGGATATCATCCTTCGAGGTATATGTGATCCTTCGATGGGTTTCTGGTCGATAGATGATCCTTCAATCAGTCTATTTGATCCTTCGACCAGACGATCTGTGTTGGGTATAAATACCCATGCATTGTGTTCACTTCATAAGAGAGTGCAGAAAATAGAGAGAACACACATGTTTTAGAGAGTTTGCAAAATACATTTGTAAACCTTGTGCTGTAATCGACTTTCATAGTATTAATACAGAGGTGTTAATCGTTGAAGTTTGTGTGTTGTGTTTGTGCTTGTTTTATCTCGGTTTGCATGCTAGCTTGGATTCCGCACTTGCTAGTGTGTTAGACATAACAAGGAATAGGTTTAACCTCAACCTCCGAGGGACCTACAAAAATCACGTTTTATAGTCAAAAGGGCATAATAGTCAACTTTTAAGCATTAATCGGAAACATGCATATGAATCGGATAAGTATTGAACCAAGTTGTATAATCTAGGAGAGTTATACTTATATGAAACCTGGTCCAAAATAAGCTCTAAGGCAGATCTTAAACATGCATGAACGGATCAGAACTGATAGTCAAAGCAAAAGCCAAATTATGCGACTTTCGGTTCCGATCCGGGTTTAAACTGAAAATTGTCGAGTTGAACATGTTGAGACATGTTCTTACATTAGTTACCATGTTATTTTAATGATCAAACAGGTTGCATGTACCCTACATTTCTAATTATGCTTAAATTTGCAAATAATCATTCTGTTGACTTTTTAAAGCAAGCTTTGACTCGACAATTAACATAGTTAGAGTGGGAATCTGAAAATACCCTTTTAAGGGTTTGTTACCCACATAAATACCTACTTGTAGGTACTTTCAATTTGAGAAATGACTGAGCAAATTTCATTTAATCTCGAAGTCAAACTTAATTTACGACGGTTTGACTTTTGGTTAATAAACTAAGTTACGATTAGGGAGCCTAATGAATCCTTGTTTATGACTAGAGAGCTCCAGAATTGAAAATGCAAGTGAAGTATCAAATGAACTTACCTCCTTTATATAGTTTTCAGGACCTCACGAGATCGCGACAAGTGTTGGGAGGGGTAATCTGATCAAAACAGGTGTCAAGAAGTCTGATAATTCTGTGGGCAAGCCCCTAGTATCGAGTTGAGAGTATAGGAAAACAGATTGCACATGAAAACAGCAAGAAACAGGTTGTTGCAAGCTGTTTTCTGCATCTGACCATGTCTCGCGCCCCACGTAAGGGTCTTTGTGACCTTACGCGGCCCGCCTACCAGCCCAGCACAGCAACAGCAATTTAAATATTGACAGAAATGGTCCCTGTGAGTCTTTAATGTCATTTAAGGCTCGTTCAAGGCCCGTTATCCTCATTTTAAGGCACCACTATGATGTTTAAACATAGGGGACATGAAACATGCTCAAAAACATGTCGGATGTCGGTTCGTTTGGCCGTACGGTCACGTTGTGCGTCGAATTACGACGAAACACGAACGGACGCGAAAAACGATCCAAATTACGCGACGGATGGAATTTTATCAAGGCGATCACTAAAATAAAATATTTTAGTGCTTACATAAATTTTTGGGTGTCCGGGGATATTCAGAATGTGAGATATGCGCGAAAGTGCGAATTTGTGCACTTTTTGACACTTTTAGTCCCTGCATGACCTTAAAGTTTATTTTTGCGCACCAAACACCTCTAAGCCTATATATAAGCTATAGAAATGATAATTAGGGCATGTTTA